>JAHHFK020001766.1:0-633922 GCA_024533555.2 Aedes koreicus | reverse complement strand
TGTTTATTCTCCATTCTCAATTTATTCATAATTTCAGCACGCTTTGGAATCATCTTTACATTCCAAGACCCTGGAGCAACATTTTTTATTAAATCCTTATTAAGGTGACTTTCAGCCTCCTGGGCTATTTTTTCACCGACCTGGAGCAACAAGACAGGCATCAAAGGCTTAATTTGTTTCTCAGCATTTCAGCATAAAATTTACTTTAAAATTGCACTTCTGACATTGAGCTACTTTATTTATAAAAGACTAGCATGTGCTTATAAGCAATGTTGGATTATATTTTACTATTGTGTTTAGTGGTGTTATGGTAAGATAATCATTTATTTCAGAAATCATCGAACCGGTCTATTCGATCACTCCAATTGCTATCTTTAAAATGTTACAAGAACAGTATATAAAAAAAAAAAATATTACAACATGTCTTATAAAACAATATCTCTTATTGAAAATTTGTTTTTGATGTTAGGAATGATCTATACTTTCTCAAGCTTTTCCAGGACTAGGAGGATATTAATACACATCTAATTTTTATTTATTTTTCAGTAACAATCCATTGGATGTCAGATATATTTTGTACATATGCATATTATTTTCTCGTATTGACTTACTGCAGCCGCTCTTTTTACATGGTCAAGTTATTTAATTGGTGGAATGTGTTATTCGTAATTCTATGAACATCATTCAAGTTTGAAATTTAAATAAATACGCATGTTTGTCTATAATGATATCTTAATTTTTTTTGTACAAATTATACTGTATATTAAATAACATATAACGGGGAAAGGGAGGAACCATCAGGGCACCCAAGTGAAACGATTTGGATAGGGAGCAGGAGCCTGTTACCTCCCTATTGTTAACATTTCGTGGAACGAGGTCGGGCTCTTCGACCCCATCTATTGGGTTTATTCTGTCAATCGAGGGCTCGATTCAATCATACCTTATGCCTAGAAGGTCGAGAAATTATTCATTACGAAATATTCCTACACCATACCGCGAACCGAACTTAGCGTTTTTACTGACTAGGCTAAGAAAGGATCCAAAATTTTACATGTTTTATATTTATCAATGTTATTGAATGTGGTGAAACACAACTCATTCAAAATTCGTCATTTTACGCACTACAACGGTGATATTTAGAATTATTTAATTTTTTCGATACCTTAAGCAGTATATTTTCATCCTCCGAACATGTTAATCGCAAGATTTTATCGACAAAACGAAACTAAGTCAATGAAAGTAGGGCTCATTGTTGCCTTGCATCATTACCGTGTTGAACACGTGACTTCAGCCGGCTTCCTTTCTTGATGATGTTAAACTTTTGCGACGAAAAGGTATCTCAGGCCATGAAACAACCGTAGTAAAAAAGAACCGAGCCCCACTTGGTCTGGCTACGGTTGTCGCTTTTGTTATGTTTTAATTATGTAAATGTACAATAACCTCCTACAAGGTGGATAACGTTAATGACGGCAACAACTGCATGCGGTTCTGTTCTGTTGACGACGACAACGACGACGATGCCGACGATGACGACAATGACGATGGGGTGTCTTGGGTTTGTGGTCGTTTCATTGTGTTGTGCTCACCATCACCACCGCCGGCCGGAGTTGGGTTTTCATTTTTGGTCCCCACAAAATCTGAAACGAAGGATGCGTTAACTAGACCGATGAAGGCCCCCAGTACGAAATTCCTATTCCATTTTAGTTTTACCATTTGGCAACTGGTTCGTGGAGTTTATTCGGAGCAAGGATTACATTACCGAGCCTCTGCGGCTTGTGATTTGCGAATAGGTGCTCATTTCGAACTGGTTTGGTCGATTTTCATAAGCAGTAGAAGCAGCAAGGTGAATAGCTTTTGCTCAACGGTTCATTTCAACTTTATCGTTTTGCAATTAGCGTTTGAAGTACTTCCAGATCCATTTGCAGTATATGACTTTACTGTTATGCAGCTATGAAATCCAAGTTTGTTAACGAACCAGTTGGCCTTATAAATAAATAAATTTGGTTTTGCGGAAATAAAACAGACAAGTGTATACAAACAAATCAATGCAGGTCAACTTTTGTAAAAGTATACGCCGTCCTTGGTATTGAGTGTTCGAGTAATCTTGAGCAACTCTCATGGCTGTCATATGACAATAAAAAACCAGGTCATCTCACTATCATGAGAAGAAACGAACTATCATGAGCTCTCTTGTCATTCTCAAATCATCATGCAGTCATGAGTTATTTCTAATACGGTTTTGTTTCTTAAATTTCTAAGTAGTCTTCTAACAATAAGCCAAGCAATGTTATGTAACCGATTGAGTGGATTTTTTTATATAAAGTTTAGCGATGAAACAAAGAATAATATCACTAGTTTTACTTGCAATAGCAATGGCCAAAATACTGTCACGATCCATCATCGTTTTTTTCGAACGATTAGATTTTTGAACTTTTTTTGGGAATTTACTAGCTTTATTCGTTGTCATTATATTGACAAAATAGTTATTGTCAAACATGATGCGTCGGTCGGCACCGGTGGTGTAGTGGTAAGCGTGACTGCTACTTGGCATTCCCAGTGGGTCTGGGTTCAATCCCAGTCGAGGTCAGTGGTTTTTCTAAGGCGAAAAAATCTGGTCGAGTCTTTCTTCGGAAGGGAAGTAAAGCCGTTGGTCCCGGCTCATGTGTTGATGAGTGCGATATTTCGGGTCCAGGTGATGGAGCCGTCTTCCTGGCGTCAGTGGTTATCACCACGTTGTGAGGAAATAGGCAGACGGAAAATAAACGAAGAAAAAAAAAGATGATGCGTTAAAAATTTACGAAAACAAAAACAGATACAGATAACGATTATGAACACTCCACTTATCCTCCCCCCCTTTTATTTTATTCATGAATTAAATAAAACAAAATTTAACAAATTTATGTATTTTTATTGATTTGCCCTCATTTTCCGTTATTTTATTTTGTATATATATAAATATAGAAACAAATTACGCACAGCAAAATAACAGGATTTTTTTATATTATTAATAACAAACGAATCAATACAGACCGCAAACAAAAAATATTTTATTTTTTTGATCAGAATTTATGATTTTTTCTTTTTTTAATCAGGTGGATCATTAGAAGAAATAAAGTTTTTGGAGATTTTCAATACACTAAGGTATTTTTTTACACGGGGGATACGTTCCACTTTTACTTTGAAACCGTGTAAAAAAAGACTAAATAGAGTTGATAAATTCACATGCATAAACATTTTAAATTGCTTCGATTTTGTTTGCATGTGTTACCTTTCCATGCAATGGTCAAAATACAGTTTTTAAAATTTTGAGTATTTACACCAAAAATTGAGAATTTTTTGAAAAACTGCCATATGATTACTTTTTGCCCAAAACGTAAAATGTGATTCGAATTAGGTCGATAAGTTGTTCCGTTCTGGAGTTATCGCTGAAAACAAACCGTGTAAAAAAACGTGTAAAAAAAGACCTTAGTGTATCATTCTCTCTTTCCATCTTCTTCCAGTTACTAATATCTCCTCATCTCCACCTTCCAATAAATACAAATACTCCCTTTTTTTTTTTCTCCCTTCTTTCCACTTTTTTTTCATATTTTTTCTCTCCCATTTTCATAAAAAAAATATAATTTTTTTTTTTATTTATTTTTTATTTTTTTTCTTTCATCCCCCATACAAATACACTCCCTTCCTCTCCCCCTCCCCTCCCGCACCCCATCGCACCCACACAAACCAACCACTCCAAACATTATAAGACTTTTTTATATAAACAGTTAAATGCAACAAAAGGTTATTTCTCTCCAGTAAATCGAAAACTCAATTCAATTTTTTTTTTTTACTTTTCGATACACTCTTATGATGTGGTTAACCGAAAAGAGCTGTTACGCACAAATAACGAATTATTTCTGACATTTTCCCAAAAAATATATTTGTATTCTTTGGATAAAAAGTTAAAAATTTATATAACATCAAACCCAAAGCTAGTTTTTTAATTGATGTTTTTTTTTAATTTCCTCAGTTTCAAAAAGGAGCTTTTTATCAAGGCAAAAGATGCTTTATATCGAGGTATGTTTCATCAATATTGCTTCAAGTCGAGGTATGACTGTTAGAACAATAAACAATCATATGAACCACTCTTGAGTAGAAGAAAAAGAATTACAAAAGAAAAAAAAATTGCAAAGAAGGCCATGGTTTGGCATGTGATTTGCAGTTGTGGCCTGAAACGGAACCATTCGTCACATCCTCGACGATGACATTCCAATTTAACATCGAAGAATGTCTGAAAAAGCGTGTATTGCGTAATAGAGCACTTCGAAACAGTGTTAAGACTTGCTAATGTGGAATCGGAAGGACTTTTTGGCGTCGATTGGTAAGTGGAGATGAAACCTGGGTCCACTATAACATACCAGCAAACAGAATAAGTGCCCGGCAATATACTGAAGCCGGTATGAGTGCTCCGAAGCGGCCTAGGGAGGTTTAATGGGCCGGAAAGATGTTGGCGTCGGTTTTCATGGATTGTCATGGCATGCTCTTCGTGGACTACCTATAAAAGAATAATATCATCAACAGCGAGTATTACTGTGCATTATTGGAGCGATTGAAGGCCGAAATCTTTGCCAAACGGCCTCACATGAAGAGAAAAACAATTTTGTTTTTGCAAGACAATGCACCGGTGCACAAGAGCATCACAATCACGGCTAAAATCAAGGACGGCTCCAATTGCTTCCGCATCCACCGTATTCAGCCGATTTGGCTCCCTCGGACTATTATCTGTACCCAAACCTCAAAATATGGCTCATCAATTAAACATTCAGCTCCCGCGAGGAAATCATCGATACCGTGGAGGAGTATTTTGCAGACCTTCCGGAAAATTACTTTTCGGGCGGGATAAAGAATTTGGAAAATCGCTGAAATAAGTGTATTGGGGACTACTTTGAATTTAAGAAAAACAATAACAAAAGAGATGTTTCGCTCATCACCATGAGGCACCAAGAGTAGACAGTCATGTTTGCTAGAATGAAAGATATGAAGAGAAAGTGTTGAAAGTTCCGTCAGTGTACGGTAGGTTGGAAATAGAATAGAAGCATTGAAAAATGAGCGAAAGGGCATGGGTAAAAGAGTACTCGAACCAAAGACGTTATCATTGCCAAACATTCCACTGCGGGGTAGGTTGGGCCAAAGCACGATCGCGAAAGTTGTACACGACGATGCTGACGAAGTTTGATTGCGTGATACAGGACGATGAAACTTACGTCAAGGCAGACTTCAAACAACTTCATGGACAGGAATTTTATGCGGCAACCGGACGGGGAAAGTTGGCAAATATTTTCAAGCACATTAAACTGTCAAAGTTCGCGAAAAAATATCTGGTGTGACAGGCCATCTGTACTTGTGGCTTGAAGAGTAACGTTTACATTGCGACCGGAACCGTCAACCAGGAAATTTATCTAAGCGAGTGCCAACAAATACGTCTACTGCCTTTCCTGAAGCGACACAGCTGTTCCATTCTATTTTGGCCGGATTTGGCATCTTGCCATTACGGAAAAAAGGATATGAAGTGGTATGCTGCCAACAACGTTCAAGTGGTGTCCAAGGACAAGAACCCTCTCGACACGCCAGAGCTCCGCCCAATCGAACAATATTGGGCCAACGTCAAGCGGAACCTTAAGAAGACTCAAAAAGCTGTTGTGAGCGAGAAACAGTTCAAGGCAAACTAGCGTTCTGCGGCGAATAAAGTGGACATGGGGACTGTACAAAATCTTCTGGCAGGTGTTAAACAAAAGACCCGACAATCCGCATTCGGTAAAAAGGAAGCTTAGCTGAATAGTTCTCCTGTATTCTGTATTAACTGAACTTGAAAAAGAAAAATAAATTGACTTATAAATAAAAACTTTAATGGACTCACACACATTACTGTTTGACCAAATTTTGATCGGAACACTCTTTAGTACTCCACAAATATTATTTTTATTTTTTCTGTTTCACTTATTAACTTTTCTACAATGGTTTTTTTTTTGTTTCCTTTGATCCGTCGTAGGTGGAGGGTTGTTTTATTTTTTTTTTTTTCGGTGTTTTGTGTTTGAAAAATAAAAACATTTAGATTTTTGGTTTTTGGTTTTTTTGTGACTCCAAGTAAACTCAATCCCCGACGCAAATTTTCTGATTTTATTTTCATTGGCAAGAGATATTCTAAAAACACGGGAATGAAATAAAAAATTGGTATTTTTTGTTTTGGATTATGAATGTTTTAATTGTGTGGAGCTGCGAAAAAAAACCCACCGAACTAAACTACAGTTGTGGCGCTGTCATCGTGTGACCGACATTTTTGCATAAATAGTGCAATTTCCTGAACGGTCCGGCACGCACGGAAGTAAACCTATCGTGATCAAACGGGTGTCAGCTTTTAACGCAGAGTTTTCAGCGGAGGTTGTAGTTCTTAAAATCAGCCACGGTTCAGTTTTAGAAAAGTTCGTTGCAAAAATCACGAAAACAAATTCACCTTTTTTACATCACGGAACATTGAGTAACAAAGATGACTACCAAAAACTCACAAATCGCCAACTTTTATATACTATGTAAAATAAGCTGAAGTTGCAATATAAAATACAGACATGAGGGGACTATTTGGTTTGGAGACCACGAAAACCATGAAAAAAAAAATAGAATCCATGTTCTTGTAAAGAGTTTCGCAATTGTGGTATGTTTTCATTATTTTTCTTAGAAGAATATTTATAACCTTTCATTTGCGTATTTATGTGTTTAAATCGGCTGAGTTGTTCGAAAGTAATGAATATGTGAAGAAAAGTAATTTTAGAAAAGTCTATTTTTTGGACCACCCTAACGCGGAAATAGTCAGCCTGATGAACAAAAAAAGAATGGGTTTAATTTTTTTTGAATAACAAACAAAACTTCCAATAATTATGAAATTATGATAGATCGTATGTTTTTTTTTCTATGGAATTACTGATTATACAGGGTGACTGGTAGTTGGTGTTCCCCCGAAAAGAGGTGAGATTAGACCTCATTTGCAGCAAAAAATTGTAAGACAAGGTGGGTCATAAAGTCATTCCTTACCGACCTATTGAACATTTAATTCTGCGTTGACGAGCGAAAATACCAGGGGTACTTGCACGTATTACCCACCAAAGATAACGCATTGCTTGGCTTCTATGATTAACCTTTGTTTAGTTAAAGCTCGATTCAATTGGCGTTACAGGCTTGCTTTGCATTCAGTGCATCATTTAAGTGAACACAGTTTAAAAAAAAAAAAACATGTAAAATTCTGCGTAATCTAATGCACATAAAGGGAACGCTAGATTCGGCAGAAATCAATGGGATATTTCATGTAAACTTAAGCCAGATAACGCCTGAATCGAGTCTGTTGTATGAAAAATAACAAACATTGTTGCATGGCGCAATGATTGCAAACAATTTCGTTGTTTACGCTTCCGTTGGCGTGCATTTAAACGAGGGAAATTTCACGCGCCTGTTAAAATTCGAGAGGAATGAGATCTGGCGAACGAGCTGGCCATTTTGTTGGTCCCCTAAGTCCGATCCAGCATCCTTAATATTTGTTGTTAAAAAATTCTCGTACATCTCGATGAAAATGCGAAGGGCAACCATCTTGTTGATCTCATCAGGAACATCTTGTAGAAGTTCGGGAAGTCGATTTTGTAAGAAATCTAAATAAGGCAAAACATATGGCCCAATGATGTGAACTCCTACCATTTCTTCCCATAAGTTCATTGAGAACTGTTGCTGAACTTTCTTTACTCGTTTGGCGTTGAGATTTTCCTCACTCCAAACCTGAAGGTTATTCAAATTCAATATTCCTGCTCTGTCAAAATGACACTTATCTATCCACAGCACTCTAGACAGGCATTCTCTATCAGCAGCAAGAGCTGCAACAATAAAATGGCAATAGAGCAATCTGTTTTAAGGATCTTTTGGTTACAATTCTTGGACAGGAGTGTAATGGTATGGGTGCGGTCGATTTTTGTTCACCGTTTTCCACACCTCTCATTGGGATACCCTGAATCTGTAAATCAACTTAATGCAATAAATTGTGTGCACCATATGGACAGTGATAATTCAAACCTTTGCGCTGAACTGGCCGGCTGTCATGCCGCAACGGCTCAGTAGGGATTCTTGGTAGAGACCCGAAGCTAAGAGTCAGTTCCATTGTGGAAATATCACATCAAGTAGTTTTTTCATCTTCTACAGAGGATCGTGTGCCTGGAGGTCACGCTTTGGGATTATTCTTGCCTAAGATCCATCCTACTTGCCACACAATCATACTAATGCAAAAATGGTACTTGGCATCGAAAGCACTTAATTAATAACTGTGGAACTGCATTTAGAACACTAAGTTGAGAGCAAGCAATAAGCGAATTGTGAAAGCAACAAGCTTGAAATGCTAAAAAAGAAGAAGTGTGCAATTTAGCTAGTTCAATCTTTGTCATTACTTTATCATAACTCACAAAGATTTTGGGGAATTGCTGCTATCGCTGAAAACGAACGAAAACGTGCTTAAGCGTGGAACCACAGAACTCTACACTTTAACACTTTACAACATTTCTTGCATTTCTAGATCAACCGAATGAAGATCATATACAATAGATACGAATCCTTGTAGTATTTTTCATTTACATAAATATACACGGAAACAAATAATGAATTTTAAAAGGTGCGTAAAATTTCCCCTCGTTTAATTCCAAGCCAAAGGAGGTGTAAACAACGAAATCGTTTGCAATGTTTCATACGCAATACAAGAATGTTTGCAATCTTTCATACATCAGACTAGACAAGGCGTTATCTGGCCTGCTTTTAAATGAAATATCCCATTAATTTCTGCCAAATCTAGCATTCCCTCAAAATTAAATGTGTCTCTCTATATGTGTATACACTATTATATAAATATTTCATGGGAATGAGAGGGACCGTCAAGGTACCCGATGGAAGCACTCTGGATGGGGAGAGTGGAAATGCCAAATCTCCGTTGCTAACAGTTTGTGAATAGAGGGCGGACTATTCTTCCCGTCCATTGGGGCATCCTCATGTTAGATAGCTCGCTCTTATGACCAATTGTTCAATATTGTTGTTGGAAGAAGATTTTGTACATTCCCGTGGAAACGTATAAGTGATGTTGCCTATCGATCCACCCAACCCGTTTTTGGCCCCTCATATAATGGCAGGATTATCAGTGGTTATTAAAGCTTGATCAAGTCTAACAGAGAGGAGAGCCCATTGCTGTCGGATTTAGTTTCCGTGCTACAATGGGTGGTAGTACATATCATATATCATACATACCCAGGTAACCAATAAGCAGTTTCAAAGTGTCTTTACGGCAGCCAATCAAGCAATTAAGTTGCCTTAAATGCAACATAAATGCCACTTTTAGCCCAATATTGCATTTAAAATGCTTATTACAGGCTACAAGGCTAGTATTTGAAATGCAACTTTACAACAGATAGCATTCAAGATGCTGATATTATACTAATATAATGCTTTTAGCATCTGAAATGCAGATTTAGTGTTGAATTACTGCATATGCTAATGCTTATTGGTAACCTGGGTATGGACAGTGATAATTCAAACCTTGATGCTTCTTGTCTCGTACTAGTACAGTAACTGTTCGCTAACTGGGTGCTGTTTAACAACGCTGCTTTTTAACTGGGCTATAACCCAGTTGAAAAGTAAATAAACTTCAGAAATCAGCATTTAACATTTTGTTGTCAAAATCAGCAAGGGGCATGTAAAAGGCATACAAAGTTCGTGGAGGAGTGAAAAATTGTTGAATTGTACGCAATTGAGTCGTAATCCCATACATAACACAGTGGGGTGCATAATATGCTACATCGCAATAATGTATAAAGCATAAAAACATTATTGAACTTATGTACTGTGCAATGAAATATCCCAATCGAAATCTGATCGATGATTTATTTTCATTTGAAATGTCAGCCCAGTTACCGAGCAGCCCTGTTCGAAACGACGCAGGATCTGTGCGCAAATGAGGTTCGTTTGCGCCTCTGGTGCTCCCGCATCACGGTGACTGCTTTGAAAACTGCCCCTTTCTGAAAGGCGGCGGAATGCAATGGTGAATACGGGTGCGCTGGGAAGCGTTCTTTGAGGGAATCGATGTTCATACTCCCTTATGGCACCTGCATTGACGTCAGCAAAACCATAACAATAAATCATATCGGCGTACTGACTGTTCGAAAACTGCATCTTTTGCTTCACAAATCATGTTCACACATTGTCATAATGTTGATCGTCATGATCAACCAAACTTGATATCGAGTATTTCGATTACATTGATTGTTGTCATTGGCCATGACGGCTTCGCGCGTGTAGTCACTCCAATGCAAAATCCCATTTGTATCTGTCATCGTGTGCGTGAAGCACACAAACTTCGTTTTGCTCGCTTCTTCGCACACAAAAGCGCCGTCAAGGCGAATTGCTGGGCTTCGTTTTGGGATTTTTATGAGTACCCGAGCAAAAAGTGGTATTGTCGCTCACCAACGCAGAATTAAATGTTCAATAACTCGGTAAGGAATTGCCTGAGGTCTACTATCACCTCCTTTCGGGTGTAACACCAATAACCAGTCACCCTATATATACAGAAAAAATCCAACTCATTGTACAGAATCATCTTTCGGTTAATCCAAAGTCATGTCTTTGATATTCTGCTAGCATCAATATGGATAAAACAAATAATTGGACGTCATCTAACCCAATTATTTCCAGGATTCTTTTGCGTACTGGTTGCGTTTGTATTAGATAAGATTAGATTAGATTAGATTAGAATGGCATTATACATGTCAACAAATCAAGACGTTTGGCTTCCGGCTGAGTAACATCGATGATTGACAGGAATTGATCCACTGTTGAAGGAGTGCTATATCCTACATCGTCTATACCTGGAGTATACCTGGAAAAATGGAGTAAGATTGATCACGAAATGTACTGAACGAGTTTGAGTGCATCAACTCGATGGTCAAAATATGATACAGGATCATTGCAGATCGATCAGAAACGTAGTCTACATCCGTCGTGTGGCATTTTACGCCTCTCTATCAACTCAATCATGTCGCTATGTTTAGCTCAACAACTTTTTTTTTTAAATTATCGAGATTTTCAGCTGGTTCATCTCTCGTCGAAGTTACAAACACCAATTCGGCTGTTTTTGATACTAGTCTGGAGGTGCGATTCTATCTCGTGACTTTGGGCTGAGAGTTATGGATGTTAACCAATACGACGAGGTCGCGCCCAGCTCATCGAATTAGTTAAATTATAAAAAATCTGGCATATAAGAATTACTTGCACAGTTTCTATATTGACTTGGCTTTGAAAAAAAAAAAACTGCGTTATGACAATTGTGAGCCCACAAAAAAAATGTATATTGAACTGTAGGTATTTTATTTCAAACCCTACAGTTCGATTTTCTGATTTTGTTCTTGATTTGATTTGATACAATCGAAAAGAAGAGTCCGTGATACAGTTGTGTAATATTTGGAAACTTTGTTCCACATTCTAAAAATCCACCGCTTTCGATCGAACACCAATAAAACCTAGCGAGCAAACAACTTTTCTCTCAATCAATCACTTAGCCAACTTCTTTCTATAGCACTGGAAAAATCCAGCAACCACCCACTAGGATAACAAAAATAAAAATAGAAAATAAACGAACCAAAAAGCTGCTACGAATCGTTTACCAATCTGGCCGTTTTCTTTTATAGTCTAGTACGGTTGCAGGCGAGCTAGCCACTGACCCTGACAATCGACGCTCACAAGATTGGCCGATATACCGACAAATAAATAACTATGTGCCAATGGGGATATCCGTCTCGGGACGGTATTTGAAGCGAAACAGAAAAATTCACTCCCCCTCAGTGTGTTTACAGGAATGTGTGCTCTTATCCTAATAAATCTCTGCGAAAACGGATTTTAGTATGTCACTGTTATTATTTCTTCCAGCACTATCAAGTCAAGTATACCCTCGGGCGGGCTGACTGACCCATGGTCGACGTTACCGACTTCGATCTCAATGAGCAAAAAAAAAAAAGAAGCGTAAAGTGCTGGAAACAGTTCAAGAGTTGTACGAACTTTGGCCTGGAGGGGTAATAGCGTTTTCAATTCAAGTGACTATCCGATATTTCTTTTGCAATTGGATCGAAGAGAAAGAAGTGCAATTGCATTCAATGTTGCAATATGGACATACTCTGTTCTGGAGCAGAAAAGTTTGTTCAACGACATCATCGGAGAACCGTGATAACTTTAAGTATTGAAGTATGGCAATTTGGACTGTCGACAGAAAGGAAAAAAAGTACCCTATATTTTCAAATAATTCTCCTCAAAACTTATTATTCATATGGGATATAACCTAAGCCGCTTCAATCTCGTAAAAGTCCTGTTTAACAAACATATCCCTTTCCGGTCGAAAGCGCTTATCCTTGATTTACGCAAATATGCAAGCGAATTATTTCATCTTGATGCCCTTTCTCTCACCACCTTGGGACGTTTTTCTTGAAATCCAATCACCCAGAATATGCCACCATCATCGTTCTACAGAATAAAACTGTGCGCACTTTGACACCGCTTTGCTAGGCAAAGTGGAAAAGAAAGATCTCAAAATTATTCAAATCCTGATTTGGGTTGTGTGTTTGTTTGGTTTTCGGCACCTCTCCCTCGGGAATACTTGCTTCACCGTGGCCGTGTGCCGGAGAAAATAGTAAATCTGTCGTCCCAAATACCAGAATTGGGACGACGCTGCTGAGGTGACAGACTCCCCAATTGCCTGCCTGTCTGATCTTGACATGGCTGTAATGCCGAGATGCTCAACAAGTTCCTTTCCTTTGACTCAACTTTCGGCTTGCTGCCGGCAAGCAAATATTTTTCCTGCTGTGTCTCCCTGTTACAGGAAGCTAATTTGCATTTTGCTACCTGTCATCGGTGTAGCAAATTTCACCTTTCGGTTTCAGTGCCTTTCTGCCTAGCTATACAGCCGCAGTGAAAGGAGTCTCACGTGCGGTGCACCGGGTGGATCCAGGATTTAAATCATGTGCCACTTTTGTCACTTTCGGGGTTACATTTTTTTATGAGTGGGAAATCTACCAACTTTTCAGGCTAAAGTTGAGTGACTAATTGATTGTAATTATTCCCAGGTTGACAAGGATGTTGTGAAAAATATAACTCGCCTCCTGAGACTATTACGAAGCGTTGTGTTTATTGTAGCGACGGAAATCAATTATATCATATTTTATTTGTTGGATGGAACTCAAGTTGGTTAGTTCTATGCCAAGATTTATGTTTGTTTATTTTAATTTAGTGTCTTGTGGTACATATTCCAAGAATCCAACTAATCATAGCGTGTCCACCACCCCGTAGGCTATTGCTAAGGACCTTTGTGTACAGCAAAGGACAGCCAGACCTTAGATTGACTGGTAAGGTAAGCGTTGAACCCATACTGATACAGAAATATTTTGAAAATGTGGCTCAATGCACACCAACATGAGTAAGCAACCACACAAATGTCGTTTGTTTATGAGCTTCAAAATGTGTACCATATCTTTGTCTGTCAACTCTTATTGATGCAGCGGGATGAGCTTTCCCGGTGTGTTTGTAAGTAATGTGCATTTCTGTCTACTTTCTGGGTGTTAGAATGTCAGAACCGGTGTGTCGATAATAATGTAGCAAGAGTTGAAGCTGTTTACAAAATGAACCAACTAAGTTAAGTTGGTTAAGCAGTTGAGTTATCTCGCTGGAAATATAATTTTTAATATGTAACACGAAAATAATCTCGATATACGTTTGATTTGATGCTAATAATTGTATTCAAAGATTTTTTGTAATATTACTGGGATGTATTAAAATGATGATCTGTAAATAGAAGCTGATTTCAAATCCTCCATCAAGTTGAGATTCTTTGTCCCTCCCAACTATCACTTTCTGCATGACGATGATAAAAGTGTAACTTTCTCTCCCTCTCTTTCTCTCTCTCTCTCTCTCTCAAACCATTTTCCTGCAAGTTACTAACTAGAAAGACAGCTCGTTATAACATAATCGCTTAATGGTGCAGCAATTAGGCACCCTAGATCAGCAGGCATCCTTCTTGGGTGCGTGTGAGCTCGCTGTGATATCCTCCCGTCCCGGTCTGTCACTGCTGGCACTATTTAGCTCTATTTAGGATCTCCGGCTCGCTCCCTCTGCTTTGATGACACTAATTGCTAAATAAATTTATTAAAACTTTATCGTTGCATTCAACCCAGGGGTTCTTCTGCTCCTTTTCACATCAACTTAAGCCCAGAGAGTATCACCATTACTATGCTTTTTGTTTTTAACCCGTTTGTCAGTTTAAAAGACACTTCTTTTTGTGACGGCCGCAATAATGAGTACGTGATATATGAGGGCTTTTGAAACATCATAGTTCACTTCAAAGGCAGCGCAAATTCCAGTCACTCGAAAGTCATTTGCTTCATATGCCAATTATATCTTGTAGATAGGAATGTCATGCACTCAATGAAAATGCAGCTATCCATCTTCAATCGAAATCCACTTCTGGTTTTCGAGCAACCTGTGACAGTTTCAGTAAAGTATTTCTCGATTGTGCCGAGGGATCCCATTAGCAGGAAGCCACCGTTCCTCATGCACCTCCCGACCCTTGGTCGGGCTTTCGTAGTTTTGTGGCATGTCATTGTCAACATCGGTGGTTGCTTAACGTTGTAATCTGATGGCATTGTGCAAAGCTACCCATCTCGGGGCGAAAAAGATTATATCTAATGTCCTTCTAGATACCAGCGGTGTTGGCCTAGAGCACTGAGACAGGATGCCCGTCAACTGCAGCTGTTACCAAATGGTCGGTTGGATTGCCGTCGCCTTCAGACAACGTACGGTGACGTGAGTTATTAGATCCTTCAAAGATTGCGCGATGTGCGCAGGGTGGGGTTAGAGGTGGGGTCCAAGAAATATGACAATACTTTTACTATACATTTTTGAAGTATATGACAATAAGGCTCGATCCACTTAGTTTTTGGACGCACAAAATAAAACATTTCTTTACCACAAAAGTACAAAAAAAGCGGTTAATATTTCATTCTGCTGAAAATTTATTGAACTTCAATGAAGAAGAAACAATGAAAATTTATTCATCAGCATTTCCGATGGATTCTCGGACTATTCGCTAACTTAATCTACCATTTTTTCCACCACTTTTGCAAATCAGATGGTTTGTTGATTGTTTTGCCACATTTCTTCTTATATTGCGATAGGACATTTTGGTGTATTGAGAGTTTTTTTTTGTTTATACCACTTTTGAACGTGAGTATTAATACTGCTTAAACTTCCATCACTAAGTAAACAAACCTTCTGAATCACTGCGCGGTAATCGGCTTTTGGTTACGGGTAATAAAGGCGCCGCAGTAATTTAAAAGAAACTGCCATATACTAAAGGGTGTACGGAATCAAATTGCGACACACACAAATATTCGGCAAAACTCGCCCGTTCAAACAATCATCTTCAAACTTTCAGGGAGTAAAATAAAACATGTAATGAACATAAACAAACAATTAGAGTATGTTATGAATATTTTCCCATGTTTGTTTTATTCAATTTCAATTCCATATCTAAATGCACGAACCTTCTTCTTTACACTATTCATCCCAAGTAACAATTTCAGTTTTATTCCAGCTGTATAGCAATCCTCCCGGCTTTGTTGATTAAACTACATTCAAACCTGTTTTGTCTACCAACACCTCCCCTATGCTTCTTTAAGGCCGAAATTTGTACAAAATGGCCCACTCTATAGACGGTTGTTAAAACAAGTTAATAAAACCTTTATACAAACGTACAGATTTTAAAAATGTTCTAGTGAAAGATGTTATGACCACTTGAGAACCTTCATAAAACCTATTGGCTGCCATTAAAACCAGAATGTGGCCAAATGGCCACAGCTGTCAAACTTCACTGTGAAATCGAGGTTGGTTTTTGTTGTTCTGCTTTGTTCGATTCTCTACTCTTCTGATTCATTTGGCAGTAAAAAACAAAGGTAAAGTGTTGCGAGAATTTTTCTTTGATATCAAAATATCCAACACAAATTCAGTTTTCTACAGCATATCATGCTCCAAATTATATGCGCATTTATTTTTATGGTGAATATCGGTACGATAAGAATCGAAAATTAATGCGCCTTGGAAATTATGCGAATTTACAACAACATAAATCAAATTATAACAAATATATTCGATAAATTAATCACGAATTTCCTTTAAAGTGCTTGGAATTGGATGAGATTATCTAAAAGAATGCTGAAATCAGTCTCCGATCAACAGTTTATTTGTATACCATTGAAAATTTGATGCACTTGTTTTTCCACATTTCAATTATTTCTTATATTTTAATATGGCGATTGGAAAAAAATCACAGTTTTGCCATAAAGCCAATTTTTCCTCGCAATGACTATTATAAAATTATTTGGTCTTATGGTGACTTCCTTCAATGCCAATTTGTCGTTTCTTGAATTTACTGGAGGCAAAATAGTTTTAAAATGCTTTTGCATCTGACCATAATAAGATAAAATCAATGAGTCCTAAAACGACATTTCAATACAGCATTTTACGAGTTCATAAAGCCGAAATAAAACCTTTGATAGGAGTAAAAGGAATTTGAAAAACAAGGTTAAAATATGGTTGCAAACAAGCTGTGTAGATTCTCATAAACATGACTAAAACATGAAGCCTATTGGCACCTCTTGGTGCCATAATAAAACCAAATTGATTTCAAGTGGCTTTCAAAAAACTTTAATAAAACGTAATAAAGCAGGATGGTGTTAGCAATGTTACTTGGGATAAGGTCCTGTACAACATATAGACCAACTTTTTTTTTGCGTGGCAATCCATTTATTCTTCATATCTTCCTCCAACTTTACTTCCTTAGGCACTTCTGTTTCATCATGGCTCAGTACTTTTCAATTGGCCGCAGTTCCGGTGCGGAGGGGTTGAGATGCTTCGGCACTAAATTGACCTCCTTAGCCTTGTACCACTCCAAAACCTCTTTTGAGTAATGGCACGAGGCTAAATCCGGCCAGAAAATCGTAGGACCATCGTGTGACCTCAGAAGAGGAAGTAGACGCTTTTGGAGGCATTCCTTTAGATACACCTGCCCAACGACCGTTCCAGTTGTCACGAATGGAGTGCTCCGCTTTCCACACAAGCAAATTGCTTGCCATATCATATATCTTTTGGCAAACTACTTTCTAACGACATCGAATTTATGATGAGTAGTGAAAAACTGGAGCCCCGGAAGCTGCCGGAAGTCTGCTTTTACATACGTCTCATCATCCATAACGAGGCAATGTGGTTTCATCTGGGTCTAGTGCTTCCGTGCACGTGTGTTACCTACCGTATTCTGACGTTCATCGCGATTAGGCGCCTTTTGGACTTTATACGTATGTATTCCTTCACGTTTTTTTTTGCATATTGCTCTGCTCAGGAGTGTATCGAAAATAAGCTATCCACAAAAATTCTTACAAATTATGTTGAAAACCGATATTTTATTCATACAAAAAATTGATCCTTTATTGTACGAGGTTAAACTTGAACATAATGAAGACCGGATGAAATTTAAGTTATTCCTTCACGAATTTTCGAACTTTGGATCGAATGCTCTTCATCAAGTTCCGGACAAGTGTTGCATCGCATTTTTTGGACGCTTGAGCCCATATATTTTTGAACTCCTGCATGTTCCCAGCTGCCTTACCAGTCTTCTTGAAGACCCTCTCCACGATTGCCCAGTAATGTTCGATGGGTCGAAGCTGAGGGCAATTTGGTGGATTGATATTTTTCTCAACGAAATCTATACCCTTTTCCGCAAGCCAATTGAGAGTGGTTTTGGCATAGTGAGCCGACGCTAAATCCGGCCAAAACTGTGGAGGTGTACTATGGTTCTTATATAAAGGCAACAATCTCTTCTGGAGACACTCAGATTGATAGATTTCCGCATTTATAGTTCCGGTAGTGTAAAAAATGGTTGACTTCAAACCACAGGAACATATTGCTTGCCATACCAGTACCTTTCGACCAAATTTCTCCACTTGAATCGACCTGTCCGCATCGCTCACATCCTCTTCAACGACGGCAGTAAAGTATTGTGGACCTGAAAGGGTTTTTGAGTCCTCCTTTACATAGGTCTCATCGTCCATCAAAACGCATGCATCCGGACGCTGCAAAAGACGCGAATACAATTCCCGGGCCCTTGTTGCTGCTCGCTTCTTCTGTTCTGCACTTTGTTTCGAGATTTTCTGCTTCTTGTAGGTCTTCAGGTGGTGGTTTCGCCTCTTGATACGCTGGATCATTCCGACACTCGTTCCTGCTTTTTTGGCCAAATCACGTATTGACATTGATTTGTTCTTCATGATTAGAGATACCACTTTCTGCTCCAGTTCCGGGTTGGAAGAACCGGGGTTTCTGCCTCTTCCTGGCAGCTCATCCAAAGAATAGTGTTCCCCAAACTTATTAATGATGGTTTTAACACTCGCATGATGAATTCCAAACCGCTTCGCCAATTTTCGCATAGTAATACCCTTCTCACTTAGCCATGTGTCCAGAACCTTAATTTTCACTTCCTTTTCAATACGCGACATTTTGAAAACGCAGAATTTGAACCGCACAAAGAAGTAAACAAAAGAAAGCTGACAGTCAAACGCACAGCATGCAGTGTTCAGAGCATAAAAAACCATCACAAATACATGCGTACAACGCATATGTATGTGGATAGCTTATATTCGATACACTCCTTAGTGTTCCTTCGCGACGTCTCGAACTGATTTGTTGGGTTTCTTCGAGAGATGGGGGAAACAGGTGTGTGTTATCTATATTTTTTTTTTTTTTTACTATTTTTATCACTATTTTTGTCATTTTTTTTTCTCCGGTTGGTGGACCAAAGTTTGTGGGACCTATTTAAAACACCAGACACCCCAGAATGTACTATTTTCCCGTTTCTGGTGGAGGGCACGGGGGGAAAAACCGGGTTTTTTAGGGGTATGCGCAAAAATTTTTTGCGCCGCTGCTGTTCTTCCGACTCCATCTTCGCAACGATTGCATATCTGCTAGTGAAACTTTCACAGCGTAAACAAAAACACATTGAACTAATTCCACCCAAAATTTCAATAGAAACACCCAACGGGTAAAAAGTTTCAGACATTTAAAAGTGTTGCAATTTGATTCCGAAGAAGAAAATAATTAGGACGTAAATATTTGCTGTCATCAGAGAACTTGTTTAAAATCATTGAATAGATTCATCAAACTTCCTAGGTCATTCAATGTTTTCTTGGAAACATCAAACAGCGTGACAATTATTTATTTTACGGTATTTGCAAGAAATTATACAGTTTCAAAGAGCAGTGGGAGTTTTTGTTAATAATCATGCTCATAAATAGTGCATTAAAACTTTAATGAGCGTATTCAAAGATATTCTGAAAAATTTCATACATTTTCATAGATTTTAATGCAAAGCTCGTTTTTCTTAGCCATTCTTTATTGATACGAATTCTCACGCCTACATGTTTAAATCACAATAAAAATACAGATTTTTTTGTATGGTCCTAAAAATTATTTAAAAAAAAAATGATAAAACCGAGTACTCTGTGCATAAACAATTCTAGATCTCGTTTAATTATGAATTAACACATCACGTGCCGTCTTAAGTCTACATTGACATTTTTATGAAGAGATAAAACTTTTTAACGACCTACGCTTCGTTCTAGGTGTACAACTATTTTATTAGGCAGTTCGTTTATTTGGAAGACTCTATCGCGTTTGCGTTACGGAACCGATATTTCTTTGTTTTGATGTATCAAAAATGACTTAAAACATCGTTTAGTACGCCCCTAACCGATCACTCGTAGTTTGCTCGAAGTTAGAATGGGTGACTTTTTACGGCATGGATTGGACAAGAAACAAAGGAAAGGCACATTGTAGTTTGATCAGAGAGCTGTCGCCAGCACTGGAACGTTGTGCGTACTGCTGTGACCATTGGGTGACTATGATACTCCTCGAGATATCGGAACAAACCAAACACAAACTTAAGTATGCCACAATACCACGATGAAACAATAGGAATGGATAGAATGTAATATCCGGCCTTGATTTTCAGTGTCCCAATCGGTTTGCCAACTCAAAAGAGTACTCTGATGTACTAAATGGTAAAAATCATCGTGCAAAATTTGTCTTTCATACAAATCGCCTGCTGCCGGCGCTTAGCTTTGCGAGATAGTTCACTTTTTCATTCAATGTGATTGGAAAATTATTGGGTAAGATTTTTCGATCAACACTAACCCTATTTTTAAAAGGAAATTTAAGCGAGTATTAACTAGGTTTCGTCAACCAAAGATCCTCAATCGAGGCTGTCCAAGAAGATGAAATAGTGGTCTGCGGGCATGTTGGAAACTATCCCCAAAGCTCAGCAAAAAAAAAAGCAGAACAAGGTTCCTGAAGTTTGTGGAAGGCACTAGATTTTCATCGAAGACACTGAAGCCAGTGAATCTATTGAGGCGAGACCCATCAGTAAGTTTTTTTTTTCGGAATTGTACTTGACAGTAAAAATATGCGGGATTATAATAGAACGAAGTTTTTCATGTCGGGTTGGTCAATTCTCATACATCGTAATTATGTGTTCAGCCCTAGATTTTTTTTTTCTTCTTTAAATTCTATTATAAATGCAATTTGCACTCCACATTTAATCGATATTCCAAGCGAGAGCTCCCAGAACCGGTTCCGGAGAGGTTTCACTCCTGCCGAAAATTCGTGACGCACGTTATGCGTTGAGTATATACCGCCAAGAGCAATACGCAGACAATGCTATTGAACAAAGAGAATTGCTGAAAATAAGTTTTGAGGTCTCCCGGATGAGCACCCCACCATGAACCACAAATTAAACGAAGCAAGTCGATCATTTTTTGGCATTTTTGCTTAAAATATGTAATATGGGCATTCAAATAATCACATAACAATGAGTTGAAAGAGATGAGCAAATAAATTCATTCAAACACATCTTTTGTGGACTTGCGTATGTGTCAGTTTCAGGAGACCTAATTTTACACGAAATCTTTTTTTATGTTTCCGTCTCTTAACAAACATGAATTTCGTCTCGTGTTAAATTTATAATTTCTAAGTGTGTGTGTGTGTGTGTGTGTGTGTGTGTGTGTGTGTGTGTGTGTGTGTGTGTGTGTGTGTGTGTGTGTGTGTGTGTGTGTGTGTGTGTGTGTGTGTGTGTGTGTGTGTGTGTGTGTGTCCAATCTAACACCCACCGACCGGCAGTGGTATTATGGAAGAAATCTGTTTGCAATAGTGTTTTTTTTTTGTGACCAATGCAAGCAGCTTTAATCCGGGAGTTAGAAAGTGCTAGCTCTTTTGCAGATCCAGTAACCCATTTCAGAATGTCTGGAGAGTCACGCCCATTCCGAAATTACTTTCACATGCAATAAGCCCCGCATGTAAACATGACCCTTTTCATGTGGATGACGGTAGAGTTAACATACTTCCAGGTTCAAAATAATCAAACCTGGCGCGTATATATTGTATATAATTGTTATAACTGGTTAGGTCTCACCATCAATCGCAGGTCCGCTATAAGACTCACTCTTCTTTGTTTGCGTTGTTTCCTTTGTTATAGCCTCACTATCTTTGTTCGTGGAATTTTCTCCCTTTGTTAGGAGTGTTTTGTTTGGATGTTCTCTTTTGTTTCTTCTCGTGTTCGTAGTATTACATCGGATTCCGGCTTTATAATTTCTAATTGTGTATCCAAAATATTAAGCTGCAATTGGGCCGGGTAACGCTATCGAGTAAACAATACCAGTTCAATTCACTTTAAAAAAAAACACTTAAAGGCTTCACTGCTCTACTGACTGAACTATTCACTGAAGAAATCTGTAAGTCGGCGACGAAATAGGGCCACCTGTCAAAGGATAAACTTTTTCTTGTGGAATTTAAAGGAATTCTCTGGCGTTTACTAGTGATGAGTAAATGATTATGCAAAAGTGTTTTTTATGTTTTATTTTAAAAAGTGAACATGTGAAGTTTTAGTTTATGTTTTTCTAGTTTTACAATCACTAACAGTTCAGTTTTCTTCGGTGAGGATTTTATCCCAGTATATCAAGAAGTTTTGTTATCTAAGGAATTTGGCATTGGTCGATTAAACCCAGTGGCTGAGCCATCGAAGGATATTTTTTTACAACAATTTTCTAATGCAAGAAAGCAAAGCAATCGGATAGAATGATGCTGGTTTACCAGGCTTTTGTATAGCATTTAAAGCGTGCCGGTATATATTGTTCCTAACTTTGTCAAATCATTATTCTGAGCCCTTGCACTGTACTGGCCGACTTACCGTGTCGCAGGGGCTCAGTAGGGATTCTTGGACAAGATCCAAAGCTAAGAGTCAGTTCCATAGTGGAAATATCACATCAAGTAGTTTTTTCACCTGCTACAAAGGATCGTGTGCCTGGAGGTCACATTGAGAATTTTGCTATTTACATTAGCTTCGTAGTTGCAACGCACTTTGGAATCATCCTTGCCATAGATCCATCTTAATAATATGGAAGTATATTACGGGAAATAGAGGCAACATATTTTTTTTTATCGTCTACATTTATTATCAAATACTTTTATGTTAAGATCATATATAATAGATGCAAATGCTTGTAGTATTTTTCATTTACATACATATATACACTATTACATACATATTTCATGGAAATGGGAGGGATCATCAGGGCACCCGATTGAAGCACTCTGGATAGGGAGGAATGCCTCCAAAAGCACCGGCTACCCTTCATCAGGTCCCACGAAGGTGAAACTCTGGTTTGGTCGGATCTGGCATCGGGCCATTACGCGAAACCGGTGATGATGTGGTACGAAACCAACGATGTTTTTTTGTGCCGAAGGGGGCAAATCCGCCAAACTCGCCAGAATTTCGCCCAATAGAAAAATCTGGGTGATTATGAAGGGCATGTTCCAGAAAACTGGGATGGATTTGAAAAACTTCAAAAACGGCATGGATTTGAAGAAAGATTGTGCACGGAACTTCCAAAGTGCCGGAATCCTACCCTCAAAAGAAAGAAAAAAAAAACCAACCATAAAAAAACAAGATTTTTTTTTTTTTTTTTTTTTTTTTAAGTTTCAAACAACCCCCGCCGAAAAAGAAATTTTGGGTAATGGTGGTGATAAAATGAAAATTTGGTGACTCCAAATCGCGACGATAAACAAAACACGTCGGCCAAAGCACGATCGCGAAAGTTGTACACGACGATGCTGACGAAACTTACGTCAAGCAGACTTTAAACAACTTCCTGGACAGGAATTTTATACGGCAACCGGACGGGGAAAGGTGGCAGATATTTTCATGCACATTAAATTGTCAAAGTTCGCGAAGAAATATCTAGTGTGGCAGGCCATCTGTACCTGTAGCTTGAAGAGCAACATTTACATTACGACCGGAACTGTCAATCGGGAAATTTATCTGAGCGAGTGCCTACAAAACCGTCTACTGCCTTTCCAGAAGCGATACAATTGTTCCGTTCTATTTTGGCCGGATTTTGGCATCTTGCCATTACGGAAAAAGGCCATGAAGTGGCATGCTGCCAACAACGTTCAAGTGTTGCCAAAGGACAAAAGCCCTCCCAACACGCCAGAGCTCCGCCCAATCGAACAATATTGGGCCATCGTCAAACGGAACCTTAAGAAGACTCAAAAGCTGTTGTGAGCGAGAAACAGTTCAAGGCCAACTGGCGTTCTGCGGCGAATAAAGTGGGCAAGGAGACTGTACAAAATCTTCTGGCAGGTGTTAAACAAAAGACCCGACAATTCGCATTTGGTAAAAAGGAAGCTTAGCTGAATATTTCTCCTGTATTCTGCATTAACTGAACTTAAAAAAGAAAAAGAATTTGACTTATTAATAAAAACTTTGATCGACTCAAACACATTACTCTTTGACCAAATTTTGACCCCCCCCCCCCCCCCCCCACACCAAACCCCCCCCACCACAACCCAAAACACCAAAAAAGCCCCATTTAATCCCCTTCCAAATCTTTCCAAAATAATTTTACAATTTTTTTTCATTCCTTAGCTTTGAAACAATTCTTTATGCTTAGAGATTTATTTAAGAGCATTTATATTTTTCGTAGAAGAAAGAAGTTTGGTCCATAAATCTAAAGCTTTGAAAAATTAAATCTATCGCAATACGCTTTTAGATCATTTTACTTCTCTATATTGTGATGACTAATATTTGGGTGACAAAAATATCCATTTAAAAAATAATACTCTTGCAATCTTTTAAACATCGGTATCATTTTACTTTTTTGCAACGTGATTTACAATATTTGGAAGTTCTAATGCAACTCTGTAGAAACAATTTCAAGTCGCAAACCCGATACGTTAATATCCATATTGCATCTTTCATGAAACAGAAGCCACTATCTTGGATTCCGAAATGACGTCCTCAATCAATTTCCAACCTTAACACGCCGTTCCTGATCCAAAAATATCCGTTTTGCATGGTTTTTGACAGTTATTCCCAATTATTCTAATACCGAAAGCCACCATCTTGTATTCCAAAATGGCGTCAGATGTCTACTCACGGCCTCTAGGTGATCACCTGCACAACATTGTCGAATACGGCATCTTCCTAGATGGCCAACTGATTTACTGTGCTGAATATATTAAATTTCCATATGGCCAGGATCTTAAGATATTCTATCTTCTTCTTCTTCTTTAGCATTGCAAGCTTATTGCTTTCACAATTAGGTTATTGCTTGCTCTCAGCTTAGTGTTATTAAATGCACTTCCATAGTTATCAATTGAGAGCTTTCGATGCCAAGTACCATTTTTGTATTAGTATGATTATGTGGCAAGTACCCCACCGAGCACGGCAAGAAACATGATGTGTTTTTTTTTTTCCTTCCCCCCCCCAAAAAAAAACAAAAAAAAATAAAAAATTCAACACCAAAAAAAAAACAGAAAAAATAATAACTCCACCTGTTTTTTGTAAGAAGAAGTAAAAACAATGGTTTCCTTCCCGAAATTTGGGTTGGCGGGAATTTTTTCCCTTTTTTTTTTTTTTTTGTGCTTGCCCCCGCACCCGGAGGAATAGTTAATATCAGCTTAATTGTGTTTGTTAGTGCGATTAATATTGTGCCACGCGGAGACAAATGATTAAATTAGAATATTTTTCCGCTTTGTCGCGAGTGAATTGATGAATATAAGCAGTTTAGAAGTCGATATAGAGTCGCCTCATAGCGGCAGAATTTTATTATTGACAGAGTGTGGAGAGAGAAAAAAGAAAACCAGTGCAAAGTAGCAAACGGCCATTTGCTGGTCACAAGCAAAGAACGAAGCTAACGCGCATGCGTGCGTGAGTGACTGGCATATAATTTCAGATGTAAAGATGGAGAGTTGTGAAGTTTTTTTTCTTTCGTTGCAGAATGATTGTGATTTTCAAGTAAATTTTTTTCTCAGAGGTGCTTTTTTACCTGAGATTTTCGTTGTATAGCATTTGTGCGTGAAGTACTAATTGAATTCGGGCTGTTCCATTCGAAAAGGATGATGTGAAAATATTTGCCGAATAACGGACTGTAGAGACATAAAAGCCTCCTTTAGCATCACAGGGAAGCCGTCCAAATGAAGACTGTATATCAGCAACAAATTCCGGTGAGGTCTATCTGATTATAACTAAATTTGAACGATACTGCTAAATACGTGCCATCCTCAAAACAGTAAGATTTGATGATGGAAGTGTATGCACAGTACCTAGGGTAACGGGATGTAATGTCTGCCTAGCTCCTTCATTCGGCCTATGTACCAAAAATGCCATTAATTCGGCGATAATCAACAAAATTATGTTCCTATCAGGATGACCACTTGATTTCAAAGCATTTGATCATTATTGATCAATTAATAGTTGTTCACTTCCGCGTAATTTTCGATTTCCTCAACCTTTTAGACAACATGACTTTACTGGTTAAGTTGAAAAGATTATCTACACGATCTTAGAATGATCTAAATTTGCAGAAATTGAACCTGTAAACCGAATAATGCAATCAAGATGTACAGAAAATAGTCACACGTTATAAACTAACAGGTCACAAAGGTAAAATAACAATGATTTAACAAGAAAACCATAGACCCAAAGTTAGGAACATATTTTTTTCCACGTTCCCAACTATGGCCTGTTGTATGGAAAGCGTAGTAAAAATTTTGTTATTGGTAAAATTTACAATGAAAATGTCTGAGTTTCGTTTCAAAGTTTATTATATGGCTCGACTTAACACAAACTAAAGGAACAAAATCTATGTAGAGTGAATTATAATGTTTTTATTATCAAATGATCGCCTAATCATATGTGAAAATCACTTGAGTGTTTCTTAGCAGTTTTAGTATAGTTTGATTTATGAAATTTTATGTTGGGTAGAGTGAATACAGCTGGAAAAGCAGTGAATCAGATATTCAGAAAAAAAAAACGTACGAAGACAACATTGAATAACAAATCTGTCGAATGGGACGAGCTTGCATCCATGAATAGACCCAATTTGGTGCTTGTAGACCGACATTACATCAATATCCCTTGAAAGTTTCTGACTTATTTATTTATTTAATTATTTTTAACTTTCATACAAACTACCAAACAAATCAAAACAAATAAATAACTAAACAAATAAATAATTAAACCACACCCCCTTCATAAATAATTATTAAAAAAAAAATAAAAAATATTTAATTATTTGGTGTAGAGAAGGGAAACAAAACACACACCCATTTTTTGTTTTTATTTTGTCCATGGCGTGTTTGGTGGTAGTGGAACGTCGCAGTGACCTCGAGAGAGACGAGAGCACCACGCATTCAGACATGGGCCCCCCACAACCACCACCCCCTCCCACCCCCCGCCCGAAAAGATTTTTTCGATCCCACAACGTTTCTTTTAATTCATACATTTTCTTTCCTACAAACACACCCCCGCGGGGGGCGTTGTAGTATATATACACACACACACACAGTATGATTATGTGGCAAGTACAATCATACGTTATGCCCAGGGAGTCGAGAAATTTTCATTTACGAAAAATTCCTAGACCAGACCAGGAATCGAACCCAGCCACCTCCAGCATGGTGTTGCTTTGTAGCTGCGCCTTCACCGACTGAGCTAAGGGAGGACCCCAGAGATATTCTATCTTGGAACCAGTTATTACTAGCATTTTGCATGCCAGCTAGCGCCACCAACTGAGCCAATCCCGAATAAAATGAAAGCACCACGAGGTAGCCCTTGCCCTTCCCAATAAATGTCCCAAAGGCACCATGCATCTATGAGGTGTAAATCATAAGAATAAATCACGTTAAAATTATATTTTCATTAGCTACTTGTGGAGGCGCATGGGTAAAATTGCTGTAGTCGAGTGCCACCACTCACTTTCAGACAGTGGTGCCACTTTGAAAAGTGTGAAATCATTCTATAAAATTGAGCAGTACTTCAACATTGAATAACTTTCTTATTAAAAACTCATATTAAGCACCGTTTGTTCCATTTGTTTGGGTTCTCCTTTAGCTCAGTCAGTAAAGGCGCGGCTACAAAGCGACACCATTCTGGAGGTGGCTGGGTTCGATTCCCGGTCTGTTCAAGCTATTTTTCGGTACGGAAAATTTCTCGACTCCCTGCGCATAGCGTATGATTGTACTTGCCGCACAATCATACTAATACAAAAATGGTACCTAACATCGAAAGCACATAAAAATTGTGGAAGTGCATTTAGAACACTAAGTTGAGAGCAAGCAATACGCTTATTTCGGAAGCAATAAGCTGGAAACGATAAAAAAAAAACTATAAGGGACAGCCCAATGGGGTTGTACGCAAAGTTGACGTAGGACTACGCAGCAATCGAATTCCCATACACGTCAGGGCCATCTGCTAATTGATTTAAGTCAGTCCTGAAAAGGGCCAAGAAAATTCTATTGTACACTCTTTAGAAAGCATGTGGTTGCTCTTAATTATAATACGGCCCCAGTTGTATTTTCCACGATGGTTGAGAGGGCCACTATCTCTAACGCGTAGAAGATAGTTATGGATCTGTTGGTTCATTGGTTGTTCAACAGCCTTTGCTATTTACTCCAGGACGCAGCGTTTAAAGCAATGCCATGTTCAGCCGGGGCGCGGTAATGGAAATTTTAAACAGCACAAGAGAAAATGTTAACCAAATAAACTCTTTAAAATTGATTTGGTCGTCCTGAAAAGGACGGATTTAGTTGACGGGGGAGAAACAGTTCGCGATTGAACTTGGGCTTTCTTTCTTGGTTCATCTCGTGGGATGATTGATTCTTGTCTCGTTGTCACGGGCGGCTTTTTCCCGCCAAATTGTAGGCTTCAGCAGCTATGTTTCTCACAGCGAGGTTAACGGGAGCATCGGCAACAACAGCCAACTGCAACAACGTCTCTATGGGCAACGACTGCTCGCCGCCGCCAACTGCGATCCTAAGACCACTGCACAGCTTAACGACTGTCGTAAGACTGAATCAAAATGTTCTGCTAAAAGCTATGAGGTAAAGGAGTCGGATGCTAGTGCACGAAATAAGGCGGTACCAACGAAGGCAATGTGATACAAATTGCACCAAAGGGGACGAAATTCAGTTATTGCGCCACAATAATTAGTTTTAATTACTGCACGCTAGACGGATGATTTTATTAACAGAAATATGCCTTAATTATTTGCTATCACCAGCAACTAATCCGCTATGCACAACTAGGAACTACAACGAACTCAACCACATAGTCGGTCTAAAGTGTCGCAGTTCGGTTCGAATTATCCGTTCTAGAATATCGTTCGTTGGTTGTTCAACGTTCTTTGTCATTTACTCCGGAACGCGGCGTTTAATCAATGCTATTTGCAGCCGGGGCGCGGTGATTGAAATTAATTTGAAACAGCACAAGAGAAAATTTTATCCAAATAAACTCTTTTATTGGAAAATTGATTTGGTCGTCCTGAAAAGGACGGAATTAAATGATGGGGGAGAAACATGGTTCGCGATTGAACTTGGGCTTTCTTCTTGGTATTCTTCGTTCAGCTACTCGTCGTTGCGGGTGGCCATCTTCAGGTGACGTGGGATAGTTGATTTTTGTCTTGTTGTCACGGGCGACTTTTTCCCGCCAAATCGTAAGCTTCAGCAGCCATGTTACATACAGCAAGGTTGACGGGAGCATCCGCAGCAATAGCCAACTGCACCAACGCCTCTCTGGACAACGACTGCTCGCCAGTGCTGCTACCGGCTACGATCCAACTGCAGAACCTACTCTGCACAGTTCCACGACCACCAAAAAACTAATTCAAAATGCGAAGGTGTGCCCGCTATATAACATTCATGGCTGCCTAGGAGACGTTCGTTACTTAAATATGAAATCTGTGCTAGAAAAGGACTGTGTATTTGGTAAATTTACTATACTTACTGCAGAACCTACTCTGCACAGCTCCACGACCACCAAAAAACTAATTCAAAATGCGAAGGTGTACCCGTTATATAACATTCATGGCTGCCTAGGAGACGTTCGTTACTTAAATATGAAATCTGTGCTAGAAAAGGACTGTGTATTTGGTAAATTTACTATGAAAAAATCGACATTATAAGACATTACCTTAAATTTGCGATAATTTCAATAGTTGAATGTTATAAATCAATAGATTTAAATATAAGAATCGAAGCGTAGAAAATGTCCCGATCGATTGGTGAAAACAATTTGTAAATCGATCGTGAAATGACTTAGTTATTAACGTTCAAAACCTATATATTTTTCGTGACACTCCAAATTTTCGCAATTCGAACGTGTACCCCAGTAATGAAAACACAGACGTAGTCCTACGTCAAAAGAGAGAAGTATTTTCAGATGCTTTATGAAAGAGTGCCACGTGTATTCAAGGTGACTCAGATTCTTAAAGTTTTATTTTTAGAGAAGCTTTATTGTATAACAATTGAAAATACTCTTTTCCCCATACTGAAAAAGTAAATTTTACATGCGAAATTACAAATCGATAGCCGGCAAGCTAAACGATTTATAAAAAATCTGAATTTTTTCAAGGATGGGTTTTAGAACTTTTTCAACCTTAATTTATTATGCAAACTAGTAAATTTGATTTTTTTTTAAATCGACACAGCCTAGTGGGACCCTGCTGTGGGAATGCAACTTTTTTTTAACCTACAAACTGTTGGCAGTACAAATTGATCACAAACAGACAAGGTCTGTTTGGTTGAAATAAGTAGGCCAGGCACCTTTTTTTTTCATACCCATTATATACTCCTAATTCTTAACAGCTAGAGGTATGTTTGGAAAATACAAAAAATGAAACTCGGCAAATGCACATGGTGACGTCCAGTACTCAGGATAAAATCTCATTACAGGCCTAGTCCATGATTAAATGATGTTTATTTTAAAATGGCTTCATAGAATTTACAGTGATATTAAGGTTGGCTCTGTGAAGTTGATTTTGTCAAGCATGTACAAATAAATCAACTTATTTAAAATAAACTTTAAAATTTAAACACGATTGCAGCTATACCTATTTTATTTTTATTTGTTTATTTTCCATAGGCCTATTTCCTCACAACGTGGTGACAACTACCGATGCCAGGAAGACGACTCCACCACCTGGACTGTACTTATTGCACTCATCAACACATGAGCCGGGACCAACGGCTTTTACTTCCCATCCGAAGGAAGACGTGACCAGATTTTTTCGCCTTAGACCATCGACCTCGACTGGGATTGACCCAGACCCACGGGTGCGCCAAATAGCAGTCACACTTACCACTACACCACTGGCGCCGGCATAGCAATCAATTGTGTTTGATTGGAATCTTATTAGACAAATCCTTTTAAATGGTCATTCTTAATGGTGAGTTATTTAAATTACAGACAGTGCATCGTTTATTAAGAAGTATAATGACTTCGAGTGAATTTAATAATAAATTTCCGTAGTCTCATCTTAGGGCAAATTATGAACGAAAAGACAAGCAAGTGAGTCGGTCACACCACTGTTGACAGCAGATGACAGATAACGAGCACGCCTTCTTCCGTGCTTGTAGTTCACTCACTTAAGAGCGTAAACTTTCACGGAAGGAGTGAGAAGAACAACGCTCTACTTAATGTTCCACCTACAAGAAGGGTAGGATGCGGTAGATGCTAACAGAGGAAAATGGATTCGGTGGTTCATCATCGTTACCATCATCATCAACGACAACTGTGACAATGCGGACACCGGCTTATGACATTAACTCATCATCCCACCCAACGCCACCCTACAGTAGTGCCATCGGGATCGTCACAATCATCATCATTATCATCATCAGCATCGTTGCTACTCAAAAGGGGGCAAGCACCTCCGACCAAAGCTGCGTGATTAATTACAGACCATAAAGGGCGCTTGTAAAATTGCATTTAAATGAAGCTTCCCGGACATAATTGGTTTCAGCATGAAAGGGTATGTCAAGAGCAAAGGTGGGAGTTAAATCCAAAAGGCGCGTTCATAATCGCACGAGTGATGAATAATTGCATAACGAGTTATACCAGTGCCATTGAATCAGGAAGTCGAAAATTTAAACATTAACGAGCGTTCCATCACAATTTAGTGAAGTCGGTAAACCATCAATCTAATATTATGTTCCCAACACCTTAGTGAAGGCAATCCAAGATTGTTCCAAAATGCCCATTTGGGATCATCAATCATATTTCTTTTTGAAAACAATATAAAAACACTACGTAACTGTGACGGGAAACGCACATTATCATCGATTCCATTTCTCTTTGGCTTTGGAAAGTTGTATAGTCCAGTTGTTTGAGCCATATACGATTGAACTTTATGGTCCTAATTTGACGAGCTGACAAAGACTCCCCAATGTTTTTCTTGGAATCAGTTTTCAAGCTTTTGAAAGAGAAAAAAAACATTAAAAAATGTTGCTACTAAATTCAAGCGAGAAAATTCCTGTCGCCTGTTCGAAGATGAAACTGAAATATTTTCCTCTACATCCTACGTCAACAAGCTTGCCCTGGCGCTGAGAAAAAGATAAATCATCTCATAAATGTCGTCTGCATGCAAAAGAAACAAGCTTTTTGACACGTTTAATGCTGTGTCACATTGCGAGTAGTTTAATGGAGGTGTATCGTGTCGGTTCTTTGGGACACCGTATTCACAAAGACGTACGCTAGGGTGCTACAATTACAAAAAAGCGGTATTTTCATAAAGACTTTAAGAGAATCGAATACATGTTCGTGGATAACCCCTTGCAGCCTTTGAAGGAGGAAGGTGAAGGATGAAAGTGTTAAAAAGGTCGCATGGATCATGAAAGGGCTCAGGGTATCATTATTAATTGTTTTGAGCATATTTGTATGTGATTCAAGGTACATTTATTGAAAGAATCCTTCTTTTTTAATTATTTCGACGAATGGTAAATATTGAAAACTGCGGTTTAGACATATACAATTTATACTATTGAGGTTGTTTATGTTTCCTCGTCCAAATCAGTAGTTCGAATCAAAACCTATTTGTATTGATTTAATTTCAAGGTTGAATTGTGTTTATGCACTTATTGTATCTCTGACATATTGTGATTGTTTTTCGAGTCTATAACGCTCTACAAACACAAATTGCCAGAACAAACAAGGCTTTTGTTACAGATGAATCCAATCCATCGGAAGAGATTTTCCATCATGCTGCAACTCAGTGTACCATTACCTTTATGGTTACGTTGGAGCATAGCAGTTCACCATCAAGGCATACACCCATGACCTGTTTTCCCATTCCAGTTCGATCCATGTCAACTTACAGAGCGTACTCACTAGCTATCGTCGATGGAGCGAAACACCGGAATGGTTATTCAAATTTACATAAATATTTATTTATGCTATTCAAGCATGTCTGTAGTAATTTAACCCTCATTTCAAAGGTTACAAACCACGTAAACATCCGTGGAAGCTAAGGCGGTAGACAGACGGTCTCATCCGGGTGCGCTCTCAGTTCCGTTGTTAAAAGTGTGTATGTCCGTGCACAAATGAAAAGGATAAATGTAGCTATTTATGAGAAAAGATAGGGCTAGGGTAGAAGAGAGGTGGGGTTAAAATGAAGTTAAGAACCAATGTAAAGTGTGGTTTAAATAACTGGAAAACTTTACCTACAAGTATTTACAAGAAGTTGGAACTTCCGACGGGATGCGGCGGTGCGGTGCTATAGACAAGCAATCGAAAGCGATCCGAAATTTAAGTTTAATTTCCATGCTTGGCAAGAGCATTTTAAATCGAGACAGGGCTGAGATTTTCCCCGGCTCTGGTCGATGATGATAGCTGAGCACATTGCTTTCGAACTTCAAAGGGGAAAATGTTTTCCGAGGGAATGCCACTGAGAAATTGGCATTGGAGAATTTTGTCGTTCCTGCGAACCTACTTCAAAGAAGTTACGAGCCCTAGCAGAGAATACTTTTGAAAGAAATTTTCAACATTAGATGAAATTGTTGCGCGCCATTTCAGATGGCATGGCTTTGGGTGGATTGAATTGTATGGATTCAATGAAGCATAATTTACACGTGGTTATCAAATCCTTAACCTTATAAATGCAAAATCTTTTATTTTGTTTCAAATCACCATGAAGGCGTGGATCTAAGAACCGAACCATTCAATAGTTGTTCACACTTGTATGTCGGTTTGTAGTCCTGCGTTCCTCCATCAAATCTCAAATATAAAGCTTTAATGCAATTTGAAAATTAGCTTGGTGTTCATTGTGGGGAAATTCATTTAAATTTAACCCTCTATTTTATTTTATTTATCACAGCATTTGTTGATCAAATGTAGAAATTAAATAAGAGGATTTGTGTTTCAACAAAAAATACTTTGAAAAGCAAGGTACGTACGGTGTTCAATTCTTGATTAATATTGAACTTTCATGTACCTCGGATTTTTTCGTAAAAAGATTGCAAATGTGATTATATATAAGAATTGTGAAGGTGGAAAATATATCATCGGCTTTTTTTTTTGAAAAAAAAAATTTTTTTGATTTTAGTTTTCACCTTTCCCATAGAGGCGCCTGGTTCTATTTAGAATAGAGTTTTTCATTTTGTTCAAGTCAAAAAAATATTGATAGCAATCTGATTCTTCAAAATTAAAAAACGATAAATAAAATAATCAAAGCGCTTTCAAAAATTTGATGGGAATACATAAAATACGAACTTTGATCCTGATAAGCCTTGTTCATTTCGCTGATGACGTTAGCACTAGAGTTCTCCAGAGGCCCAACAGGCCTGTGAAGGTGGCGGATTCGGCCGTGCCCTTCACCTACCCTGTATTGAGGATGTGAGGCAAAGAATGCGTCCTTGGTTCGAGTACTACTATATTCAAGCCCTTCGCTCAATTGTCAATACTTCTATTCAATTTACATAACCTGCCGTACGCTGACGGAACTATCAACATTTTCTCTTCATATCTTTCAGTTCTAGCAAACATTAATGTCCACTCTTGGGGCCATGAGGATGAGTGAACATCTCCTTCTACATCATAAAGGGGGTCAACAGTTAAATTGCATCACTTTCAGTAAGCTATAACATTTCGCCCTTTGGGTTGACTTCAACGAAATTTTGGGTGAAATCTAGGGTTTTTTTTCTTTAGGGCGAATCTACAATTGAGAGACTCTCTCCGGGCTCGCTCTCTTTCATTCATAAATCAATCACCTTTACGTTTTTCATTCTACTATTTGTAGAGTATGCTAGCCAGCACTGTTGTGTTTCGATCTGTACTAAAGAATGCCTCGAAAGTTCTATAATGGCGCTGTAATGAATGAAAGAGAGCGAGCCCGGAGAGAATCTCTCAATTGTAGATTCGCCCTAATGAAAAAAAACCCCTAGAAATGACCTCTGCGTGTATTGTTTACACTGCGTGAGTTTCATTGTGAAATGTGTCGTAGTTTCAAAAATGGAGTCGAAGGAACAGCAAGTGCGCGAGAATATTTTGCACACGCACCTCGACAACCCACTTCTTTCGCACTGAGCCATCGGAAAGAAGTTGAAAATTCACCAGTCTACAGTGTCTTGTGTCATAAAACGTTTCGGGGAACGTTTAACTGTCGATCGGAAGAAGGTGAGTAGAAGAAAAAGTGTTCCGTACTGTGTGAAGGATCACAAGCGAGTGGTTGCTGCATTTAAACGCAAACCCAACTGTTCCGTTCGGGATGTCGCGAAAAAGCTACACTTGACCAAAAGTTTCGTGCAGAAAGCCAAGAAACGAGCTGGGCTCCGTTCATTCAAAGTTCAGAAAGCTCCAAACCGTAATGAAAAACAGAATAGGACAGCTAAAACACGCGCGCGTAAATGTTGACGAAACCACACTGCTGCATCATGAACGATGAAACACACGTAAAAGCGGACTTTAAAGTTGTAAAGTTTAAACAAATTCCTGGCAACCAGTATGTGACTGCGAAAGACAAGTTCGATGTTCCAGAGTCTCTCAGGAAACAGCAAGTTTCAAAGTCCCCAAGAAATTCATTATTTGTCAAGGGATTTGTGCGTGTAGTAAACGGAGCAAGCCTTTTGCGACAACTTCAACTGTAAATGGTCAAGTATACGTGAATGAATGCCTGAAAAAACGACTGTTTCCGTTTCACAAAACACACAACGTTCCTACATTTTGGCCGGACCTAGCCTCTTATCACTACTCCAAGGATGTTCTGGAGTGGTACAAGACGAATGGTGTCAATTTCGTGCCGAAGGATCTTAATCCCCCAAACTCTCCTGAGTTGCAGCAAATTGAAAAATATTGGGCTATAATGAAGCACGAACTTTGTAAGCATCCTAAAGTTGTCACTACAGAACAGGAAATGTTGAAGTAATGGTTGAAAGCGGAAACAAATTTCGGTTCAAGCGTTGTACAAAATCTTATGCGTGGTATTAAGAAGAAAGTTAAGGATTTTGGATTTGGTAAAGAAATACAGTGAAATAAAAATACCAAAACCAGATTATAGGTACATTGTATTTTATTCCCTGAATATTTCATGACAATCGGCTGACACCCTTTAATCGTTACTCCACGCACGGAGAATACAAATATAACAATCATAGTATATAAACAGATTTAGATTATTTTCAGTGACACGTCATTTGCAACTTTACAAATAGTGGTTCATTTTTAGAATCATGAAGCTTGACCACGAATAGTGCCACAATTTGGTTTGCGCGTTGTGTTTCAAAAAGGCCAAATATGCGAAAAAGATTCTCGACCGATGGAAGAAAACTATTGTGTCTGATTTGTTGTCGACGTAAAATGAACGTGATAAAAATATTCTAAAGTACTGTGCGGAGGTTGCTATCTGGCCGTTTACCGAAGATCGAAAGGTAATCCTTATACTATTAATGTTCTACTTATTATTAAATTCATAATCACCTATGCAACTATTTGAATAAACTCTGAAACATCGCACTGTTAAAGTTCACGATTACAGTAAGGATGTTTCAGTTACCACGAGAAGAGAATCCGACACCAACCATCATACTTGTAATATTTGTTCAGTCGCTCGGACTAACAACTTGACCAAGGGCCAACAATCTGAAAGGACCATCGCCAGATTAAGCCAAGTTATCTTCTCACGAACCAAAAATGGTGAAGATTTGGTCTAAGTGCTTTACCATTATTCATCCGGAATAACCTCATCGGTGTTGACCTAATCAACATACCAATGTCGAAAATCTAGCTCAAATGGCTGGGGAAGATGTTCATAAGCTTGTTGTCAGGTCTCTGCGCTCTAGAGATTGCCAGAAAGACGACATAGTTCTGAAGAACTTGAGAGGAAAGGCTACCGACGTCATGGTCATGATGAGCCCAGAGAAAAAATGGAAAGTGTTACATCACCAAATCCCGAACATTAAAAACCAGGTAGACATTAGCACCAGAGTACTAGGATTTTTTATGAATTATTTACGAAATAGTTCGTTTGGAGTATTATATAGACTGCAAAACAAGGTCGAGCCCACCATGATTCCAATGCAGTTTCCATTCAATCTGGATTGGAAAATGTGCTCACATCCTCACCGCACGAACTTGACGATTTTTTTTGTCGTTGACACAACAGTTTCATGAAATCCAGCAGCAGAGCCTTCTTGGTTTCACCAAACTACGTGAAAGGGCGACGTTACATTCAGGATGAGCGTTTGCTAGTGGGAATCGATGGCGGCCAAGGTTCGCTCAAGTTTCTCCTTATAAATGAGGATAAGTAAGAAGCTTCTGATCATTCAAAGTGCAAGGACTCTGGAGTTAAGCGCTGTTTTTTTCTCCTCGCAATAGTAGAAAAAGTCCAGGAAAAATATGAGAATGTTAACAAAATTTGGTCAAAGCTAGAACTTGGAAAAGTTAACGCAGTGATCGCTGGTACAAAATTTGTCTAAGCTAATCTAATAGGTTTTTATTTGCAAATATTCTAATAGGTGATCTCAAGATCATTAATCTCATAGCGGGCGTAATGAGCAATAGTTCGTCTTTCCCTTGTGCTTTATGTACAGTGAAAAATGAAGATTTGGACGACAACTGGGCAGCATTGTTAACAATCGGAGACATTGAAGAAAAGAGCGCATCGTGTACTGCATATGGAGCAATCAAGGCTGTCACAGAGGAATTCTTAGACTCCTTGCGGGTGACAAAGCTTTCATCCTGGATATTTGCTGACCTACATCGCTGCATCTCCTGTTAGGTATGGTTAATTCGATGTAGGGGAAAGTGCTCTAATGAAGGTCTATGGATTTAGAAATCGGCCTGTCGGTAAAATTTGCCTGTCCTTACATTTTTCCCATATTGATATGTCAACGAGGCAATATTACTGCATATTTATGATTTTAAGGATAAAAAAGGTGATAACATATTTACCTCGAGTTTTAAGCACAAGCCGAATCCTAGATCCAAAGACCCACCTTACACACTTAGAAATTATGAATTTTACACGAGACTTAATTCATGTTTGTAAAAAGCCGGGGAACGTAAAGAAAGATTCCGTGTAATATTATGTCTCCTGAAACTGACAAATACGCAAATCGACGAATGATGTGTTTGATTGAATTTATTTTCTCATCTCTTTGAACTCGTTATTATGTGCTAAAGGACGCTTGCATGTGTCGGTCTCAGGGGACAGACATTTACATGACATTTTGCTAGTGTGTGGTCTCGCAAGTCTCCTGGCGAAGTATGCTGGAAGCCGGTGATTCAACCATGTTGAAGTATATCAATTTTCTCGAAACGTTGCAGACCGATGTTGATGCTCGTTACGGAGCAAATTTGCGAGAGAATTTCAGTAATTGCTTCAGTGAGTTCTGTAAAGCGTGGAAAATTGCTCAGCTTACTTCCACTCCCAAGATCTACAAAATTCATCAACATGTGGAAGAGTTTTGTAACAACAAACACAAAGGCTGAGGAAGTTTCTCCGAGCAAACAACTGAAGCGGTGCACACAGATTTTTCCAAAAAATGAGAAAACTACAAAGTAACTAACTCCAATCCAAATTATATTAATCAACTTTTGAGTTGAACTGTTGCTTACAATATTCTCCATATTTAATGATAATGTATCTGCCGATATTCCGAAAAATAAACGATTTTTAAATATTTGTGATATTCTTGAATTTTGAAATAACGTTTGCATTAAAAATGAACTTTTTTCGGATGACGATAACAAAAAGCTAAGACAGATAATTGCTTTTGATAAATTTCTTATGGAAGGTAATTATTTTAGCTTACTTGCAAAAAAATTCTACGCCCTTCCCCCCCCCCCCACCGTTTTTGTTTTCTTTTCTCTTTTTTTTTTCCCCCTTTTTTCCCAAAATTTTTGATTTTTCTCTTCCCAATCTCAGGACCCTGGGACTTAGCGGATTCGCCGACTTCCCAAGTAACACCAAAAACATCTTTTTGGTCAGTTATCTTGAAATTTTGTTATACGGGAGTATTAAGAATGAAATGAAAAACATATTTTGTCATATACAAGCTGAGAGGATGTTGTCGCAAAACATTTGCCTTTCATAAGTCACTCATGTATTTTTTAGAACATATGACTTAATTTTCGACTCAAATATGACCAAATCAGCGCAATTAACCGATCTTTTTATAACATCTTTTAGGTAGCATAAGAAGTTTTAAAGATGCACTGCATAACATGCTTTTGACATGACGATGTCTTATCTAGGTAGTTTATAGCATTACAATAACTAATAGGTTATAATCAAGTTATAAAAAAGTGAAACTAAATGCAGAAATGCATGAACACAACAATTCAATCCAACAAGTGTCAAATTAGCAGATGTAAACACAGATCGAATTTGACAGTAATGTTTGTTATGAATATGATGAATTTGTTTATGAATACCTATTACTTTTTTATAAATTTTTCATATCGATTAAAAAGCAGACCTAGGCCATTTGCATGATATCTTCTTAAAAAACGGTTACAGAATTGGTCTAACTACATGAGATAAAAAACAAATATATTTTTCAGAACTATAGCCTGTAATAAGAATCACCACCAGCAGTTGATTCATTGTGATGGTCCACAAGAAAAGTCATTTTTTTCCTAAAATTTCTGGAGCCAAATGACATTTCACTAAGAAGATGCTCTAATATGGTTATTATGATGTTATTATAACTAACTGAAATAATTAGCAATGGACCATCATGAGCATGTTATTAGACTGCTCTTAAGATGTATTTTGGATTCAACTTCAACTTCACACCATAGCTATGGACACAATTACAGTGCCGGTTGAAACTATGATTACAATTATCACTAAAAATTTCGAAAATGTGTTTTTTTTTTGTCGATCATTGAGATGATACATTTTGAGTAAGAAAGAAAATTGCTCGATAATCTAGACATTTTTTTTATGTTTTAAAAATACTTTCAATCGACACTGTAGACCATGTGTCTAATCCACCATGACGATTTTCGATAATTCCAACAGAGATGCTAGAAAATTGTAAAATATAAGAAAATTTTCTGTTGATTTTTTTTAATCTTTAGAACGGCGCATCAATTATGCGAGAGTAAAACCAAAAGTTGCACCATAAAGGCTGCCTCGCATATGATATTTTGTTGAACGTTCTGCGCATTTACAATCTTTAGATGTCTTATATTTACTAAAAAATCGATTTGGACAAAAACGATTGTCATTTTTTTACTATGAGTTGTGCATATACTCCTCATAAACAAACATTATTTTCACAATCACAACAATCTTAACAATCGCTGTTAACTTCTGTTCGTTTGAAATTTATCAAACTAGCATGTCATGTTCAAGTATTTCTGCATTTTTTTTACTTTGGAATTACTTGATTATAACCTATTTGTTATTATGATGCTAGAATCTACCAAGATAAGACATCATCATGTTGAAAGCATGCTATTCAAAGTATTTTGAAAACGTATTATTAGTCCTAAATCTGTATCTAAAAACTTCTTTTGTGACCTTAAAGATGTTTCAAATTGATCGATTTATTGCGCTGTTTTGGTCATATAAGATACCAAAAATAAGTTATGTGTACTAGAAAAATACATGAGATCATGTTTTAAAGATGAATTTTTGAACATTACATAACAAGTTGTGTTACTTGGGTTGGGTACCACATCAATATTCAGCCGCTCCATCTCCTCCAACGATCGCTTCGAGTAGTGATCCGACGCCAGATCCGGCCAGAACCCCGCGTCTTCGCCCTTATGGTATTTCTTGATGAACGACGCAACTTCCGGCAGGCATTTCGTACTATAAATTTCCCCGTTCACGGCCATTCCGGAGCGAAAAGAGCGGCTTTGACATCCCTTTCTCGCTGATTGTCAGCCACAGCAGCACTTTCTTGGGGAACTTGGTGTGTGAAATGAACTTCACCTCTGAAAATACGAAGTGCCCTGCCAGTCGTTGCCATCCAGGGTGCGATAGGTCTCGTCGTTCATCATCACCGCCACGTCGCGATTCGCCGGGAGAATCGAGTTGACCATATTGTTCAGCCGCTGCCTCTGCGTCATTGCCTGCAGTTCCGAAACCAGTGGACGCGATTTCCGCTTCCTGACATGTATGTTCATGTTCGCCAGGTACTTTTTCACTGTTTGGCCGGTTGAACCGACCTCCCGGCCAAGCGCACGCAGCGATGTAGCCACTTTTCCCTCGGTCTTCCTCTTCAGCATCCTTTGGTGCTTCTTGCCGGGCCCCTTCCTCTCTTCTTTCCTTCACCATGTTCCGCCCCCCCCCCCGCGCTCCCCGTCGTTCGGTGCCTCCTTCCCCCCTTCTCCACGTTCCCTCTTTTTCCCTCCGCTCATCCTGTCCATTTATCTTCTCCCTCCTTCGTACTTTATCTACACTGCTTGTTTCTTCGTCTGCTGGTGGAAGTATACCCAAAAAAAAACCGCCATTTTTGTAAATTTTTTTTTTAAATGCAAACATTATTTGTAAGGTTCAGAGTGATATAAATGATTTTTTGACTTGTTTAAAACAAAATGAAAAGCTTCTTCTCTTATAGATAGTACCAGGCGCCTTCATGGGAGAGGTAAAACACTTAAAACGAATTTACTCAAAAAATCGCCGATGAAATCCTTTCTAGCTTCACAGTTCTTATTTCTTATCTTATTTGCAATCTTTCTACGAAGAAAAATCGGAGGTTCATGAAAGCTCGAGATTTGGACACCGTGGTCTGTAATTTTGTTAAATTTTAATTCCTTGATTATGGAGATTTTCTGCCCTGGGCTGCTTCATCTCCTGTCGTAGTCACTCAAATACCTGTTGGGTACTTTCGTAACCTGGCCGGGAGTGAGATTCGAACTCGTGACTTTGGCGTGAGAGGTATGGATGATAACCACTACGCTGGGGTCGCCTCTCCCGGTATATACTTGGCTTAACACAAACAGAATGGTTATGATTGGGCTGTTCATGTACAGTTTATTTGCAAATGATGGTTGCAGGATTTTGCACTGTTTTTTTATATGATATTCTATGGCATTAGCATAGCCGGATTAAGGGGCTCCCAAAAATTTAGGAACTTTTTTACAGCTGATCGTTTTTTACGTTTCTGAGCAGTTAAAATTTTTGAAAATCATCTCCGTTTAACCAAATGCTTGAAAATAACCAATTTCACAAACTATTTTAGTCTTATTTTTTCCATCAGTGTTACTTCTTCCTATGGAATTGTGATTTACCAAACACCGCTCAATGAACGCAAACTTTTGTTCTCCTGCATACAGATCTTCTCTGTTTAATAATAATTCCATATATGGATATGATAATGAGTTGGATGAGTTGGAGTATTTGTAAATTGTAGCAAAGTAAACATAATAATAAATCCCAATATCGGCGAGTGAACCACACGGAGCCTTCGTTATGTATGTATAAAAATACATTTATATCACATAAATGTACTGACAGTAGCGAATCATGAGTTGTACCATGTAAAGAGATGGATGTTGTCAAGCAGATAAAACACGAATGGCTGCGTTGGGCTGTTCATGTTGCACACATACCGGAAGAACGACAAGCGAAGATAATATTCTGGTGAGAACTAGGGAGAGGCCGTCCACTCCGTGGCAGCCTACGAAAACGATGGCTATTTGCAGTTGAGGAGCACCTGGGAGCCCTTAACGTCCAGGGGGACTGGAGGCGATTGGCCCAGGAGCTGGTCCAGTCGAGGAGAATCATCCATTCGGCATAGATTCAACAGGAGGATTCGTCGCACATCAGTTCCAATTCCACTGGCAGTAGCCGATACGACCGTAGCATTTGCTTGTGTATGGATCTTCTTGATGAGTGCGAATGAGCGGATGAACTAACTACTGTTCCACTCAAGTGCAAGATAGAGAAGAACAATGATACATCAAAAAGGTCTGTATGTGTTGCACTAGCTTCAGTAGCTCATAGTCGTCGACGCACCTTGCTAGAGAGTTGACTTATTTCTTTGATATTATGACGTTTTAAAAATGTGTTACCGCCATATAAAACCCCGGAACTACCAAAGTGGAGCCCAAAAAAAGAAAATTGCTGGATGAAAAATGCCGAAAACACGAGTTGATAACAAAAACATCTAAGATAAGTGATTTTTTTGTACGGGAAGAGTCGGGAAGTGCAATTAAACCAGAAGCTTGCTATGGCAGTCGGGAAAATTTACCAAGCACAACGATTGGCATTCAGCATGAGCATGAGCCTGATTGGCTGCTACTTCGTTCTTACCAGATCAGCTGTAATTAAACAGAGAACCAACAGATGATGTTTGAGACTGACATACATCTTCAATTTATAAGAACAGGTGATCTCAATATTATAATAGGCAATACCGGCGCCGGCCACGTCCGTATGCGGGTCAAGTTGGAAATGAGTAGGACTGTGTTAAAGTGGTACTCGCGTTGAAGGAAGCCGTGGAGTCAACTGCATTTCAACGAGAAATCACTGCGATGTTGGATAAAATGGTTGGGTTTGCAGCAGAATCCGTTTCGGTAACGTCGGCGAATAAGATATTTTACTATGTTCCGGTTTATTCTCAGTACAAAGATGCACAGTAAAAAATATATCAAATTTTGGCCCCGACTTAAACCAAGAGTTAGGATGCTGTTGGGGCCACTCACAAGTATGGATGGTTTATTTCAATAGAATACAAGAATACGTTACGTACAAGTAAGTGTCTTGTTGGGGGCACTCACGAGAGATTTTTTCAATAGATTACAAAAATACGTTGAAATTTCAAGTGTGAGAATCGATTTAAGCCAACAGTAGTGATGCTGCTGGGGAAACTCACAAGTGCGGGTGGTTTATTTCAATGAAATACAAAAATGCGTTGTAGGGTATGTGTCCCTTGACTCAGCCTATTATGCAACGATAAGCACCAAATTGGGTCTATTCATGGATGCAACTTCGTCCCATTCGATGGATTTATTACTAAATGCAGTCTTTGTGCGGTTTTTTTTTCTAATTTTATGAATTGAGGCATTTCCAGGTGTATTCGCTTTAATTTACACAAAATTTCACATAACAAACTAAAATAAAACTGCTTCGAAACACTTAAGTGATGTTCATATATGATTTATCACCCATTCAATAATGAAAACATTATAATTCACTATTCAATGATTTTGTTCCTTCGGTTTGTGTTTAGATGAGCCACTTGAATATAAATAACCTCAAACTCATGCATTTCCACTGCAAATTTTACCAATAACAACCTTTTAACTACGTTATTGATACAACAGGCCATAGTTGGGAACAAACAAAATATGTCCCCAACATTGGGTCTACGATTATCTTGTAAAGTCATTGTTATTTTAGCTACGTGAACAGTTAGTTTGTAACGTGTAACTATTTTCTGTACATCCAGACTGCATTACTTGCTTTATCGATTCAATTAATCCATGTTTAGATCACTTGAAGATCGTGTAGATAATCTGTTCAGCTTAACCAGTGAAATCATGATGGCCCAGTAGTTCAAGAAATCGAAAATTACGCGGAAGTGAACAACTATAAGTTGATCAATATTGTCTCAATTGCTTTGGATTACATCGGTTATCCTAATAGCAACAGGATTTTGTTGATTATCGCTAAATAAATGACATATTTGGTACATAAGCCGAATGAAGGAGATAGGCTAACATTACATCCCGTAACCCTATATTGAATATAGAATTTCAGACCAACAAACACAGAAAAAAGGAGGCTGTGCCTGTGAGTGGACCTGACGTTAGTTTTTTCGCTGCAACTGAAAATTATTAAAATTAATGATGTAATATCTAGTGTAGTATTCGAAATACGTTTTTCGCATTTCGTTAAGTGGGTTTTGGTAGTCAACCAAACCGGTGGCATTCAAACATTGGAAGAAATAATTTAGTGCAGATTTCTAGAAGATCATCATCGGTGGAGTGACCCCAGGCCAGGCAAGTTGCAAAAAAAAAACAACAACGGCCGCTCGGGAATGGAACGCGAAATTATCGATGTCGTCTGGAAGCAGAAGCAGAAGTAGCAGCAGCAACTGAGCTATTTGTGCTAGTGTGCGTTTTCCGATTCGGGGACCTTCTGCCCGTTCCTTTGCGCGAGTGAGTGAAATTAGAGGCAAGGTGTCGAAACTCGAAATCCGTCGCCGTAGCTCAGGAGGATATTTTTAGGCCCCCGTGAATGTTATTTTTCTGGAACAATAACCGGTAGAGCGGTGGTGCTGTGTTCTACTACACGCGCAAATTGGAAACTCAGTGTTTTATCAACGAAAATAGTTATCGAGTGAATCGAATTGAGCGTCGAGTGAAAAATTGAATTACAACCCAGGCATACAGGCCGGAAAAAAGAGCGAAATAATCGACTATACCGTTTGTGTTTGTGTGTGCAAGAGAATTCACCTGTCGTCGAAGTCGAACGGCGAGCGTTGGTTAATAAATTATTACTCCGTAGCCAGCTGGAACAATTATCAAAATGCCAGGATTAATCGGTGTGAGCGGGTTCCTCGAGCAAACCCGAGAGGGTTACAACTCGCCGACGACGTCGACCTTCGTGTTGCAGATGGCTCAATGTCGTCCTGGAAGAGGCAACAACTAATTTATTTCTACCAAATTTTGAAGACAATTTCTAATATCTCTCTATTTCTCAAAACTTTTAAAGTAATAAAACTTCAGTTAGGCATATAGATGCATGAATGTTCAGGAAACTGGATGGATACATGCGGAGTTGGGTACAGGCGACTCGTGAGGTAGTAAGTGCTCTTAAGGACGTGGAGCAAGACAGGTAATTGTTACCCATTGTATCTATATTAATGAAATTTATTTTTAATAGGTTTGCGTAGACCAACGGTTGAATCGGTTGTGTCGATAGTTTATTCCGCAGTATTTTGTTATCGGGCGTAACGTTTTGTCTGTTGTGTCGGTTGCCTATTGTTCGTTGCGCGAGTGATCGAGTGAGCATCAGAAGTCGTGATTCGCCGGGTGATATCGGTCCGTGCTGGGGTATTATTATAAATTATTCGTTCGCCATGCTCGTCGGGCCACCCTATCTTGGAACAAATAAACCACTGTCCCATTTTGTGAGTGAATCCAGCGGCATCCGTACTGTTTGAGTGTAGATCGGTCCAAGTGAGCTCTCAAGTGTTGAAATAAATTACCTTGTTTTCCTAATGAAAAACCACAATCACACTTTGTGAGTGGCCCCAATAGCATCCTTACTGTTGGTTTAAATCGGTTCAAATCGGAAATCGGTACTAATTGCCTTTGACAGCTTGTCGTTTACCAGAACGAACCCTTCTGCCACCCAATCCTGTTATCCAAAATCCCAGTGATTTCTCGTGGAAGTGCAGTGGATTCCGCGGCTTCCAATAAAGCGAGTATCACGTCAACATATTCCTACCCATTCCCTACTTGACCTGCATTGGGGCGAGGCCGGCGCCGGTATTGCCTTAGTTCGGGATCACCAGTTTTTACACATTGAAGATGTATGTTAGTCCCAAGCATCATCTGTTGGTTCTCTGTGTAATAACAGCTGATCTGGCAACAACGGAGTAGCAACCTCGGGCGGTCAATCATGCTCATGCTCATGCTCATGAATTTCAGACCAACAATCACATCGATTAGCATCAAGCGTGACAAAAAAAATAACGTGAAAAATAATTACAGTGACTTGAAGTGAACAACGTTCAAAACGATGTGGGGAAGTGGTCAGTGTTATCTGATGATGTCGTTTAGTTTTGGGTCGAAAAAGGGCTAAGTGATGTGAACAATTGCGCCGAGATTTTGTTTGACAAATGCTCAGTCAGACAAGAACAAGAATTGTACAAAAACTTTGTTATATCGTAAGCACCAAAGTGACAGACGAATTTTCGGGATTAGCTTTGTTTCGCTTCGGCTACTGGAAAATTGTTTTCACGCGCGAGTAATGCGAGTCAGTGTTAAACTCAGCGTCAAACTTTCCCGGAGATGGGTTTTTTTAACGCAGGAGAAAATTTCGCTACATGTGTCTTCAAAAAGCCATCTTTAATCTGTCGTTGCCTTGTCCTTCAGCTTGCAAACGTTGATCGAGCTCTCTAGCAAGAAAAATGTTTAAATTTCCAGAGTTATTTTAATTATTGGAGCATGGCATTAACAATATGCGATGTTCTATAGGAGCAGCAGGCTGCAAACTCCTGAAAAGAAGTGCTTAAACGAGTTGTGAGTACCGTAATGTTTTTATCACAACGTGCCGTATCATGTTTTGGTCCCCTAACAATGGACACATCTTAGGAATTATTGAGCTATTAGCTGAATATGATGCATTAGTTGCACAGTACATTGAAAAACATGGCAGCAAGAAAAGCGGCCATGTTTATTACCTATCATCGACCGTTTGCGAAGAGCTATATTCCGTCCCAAAAATAAAGGGCACACCTTCAGTTCGTTGAAAAACATATGTTTTTTAGTCACGTCAGTTTGCATTCTTACATATGGTTTCTCAACATTGTTTATCAACATTTCATGAGAGATTTTCGATTAATTTTTCATTATAACCAAGTTCTCGAACTCTTCTTCTAAAATTCTTCATAAGGTTCAGCACAGATTGATTAGCAACGATTTTTGACGCTCTTGTCCAATCTCCTTTGAATTGTTCCACTGTATCAGCCGGCTGAACACGTTTTCGAAGATATGTACCTTATAACCAGAGCCCAAAATTGTTCGATGGGCAATTTGGTTGAGTTTATGTGCTTAAGTACAATTATCACTCCTGGTGACTGCGAGCTCTCTAGTGGAATACCTGTTACGAGAAAATGAAAAGAAAGATTAGTAATTTCCATTTAATTCGAACTACCTTTATTGCTTATCATGACATTCTGACATCATGGCAACGCAGCCGTCAGAGCCACAAACCCATCGCAAGAAAAGAGTACGAAAAAGGATTTCTGCAAAAGCGGTTGTTACCGTTTATAAGAAGCCACGACTGGGGAGTCTCTGTTTTGGCCAGATTTGGCCTCTTTTCATTATACAAAATCCGTCCTGGAATTGTATAAGGCACAAGAGGTCAAATAACGTACCAAAAAAGCCAATCCACCTTACTATCCAGAACTTCACCCGATAGGAAAATGATGGGCTCTGGTTAAGCGGTTACTTCTTGAAACTAAGAAGAAAGCTAATTGAAACTTATCGACGGTTTCAAGAGAAGATGGAGAACCGCCACCGCTTGCTTTGTTGAAAAATACTTCAGTTTTCTTAATAACTTTGTTTTTAAAGCTTGAATAGTATTTCTTTCTCTTATCTTCCGATACGATAGTCTGAAACCATAGTTTTTCAGGAAACATCAGTTAAGTACGTCACGTATGTGGAGGTGGAGCTCTGGAGAATGTGGTGATGCCTACATAATTACTTGATGTCCATACGTAATGAAAAAGAGGGAAGGGGGGGGATTAAAAATGCTTCATTTGGGCCACGTGACAAATTTTAATTGGGGATAGTTCTCTCATACAACTAGTTTCAGGATAATTTTGTTTTTTTTTTCTCTTAAGTTTGAACACTTTCCCCCACGACGATGTCATCATTCATGAAATAGCACAATAAGTTGACTTAATGAACACTCCCAAAATAAGTAAGGCAAAAATAACCTCTCAGTTACTCATTTTACATCCCATCTCCTTTAATCCAATTATCATAACATTCTTCTAATCTACCTTACAATCATACCAAACGAGGAAAAAGTAATTTCTTAATTAGCTCTTCTCTATCGTACGTATTCACCTTTCTATTTCTTTGCTTCTGACACTTCACAGCGGTCGATCCAACTGTTTTCCCCTGCTATCCTGAAAATGCCAGGTTCGAAACCTTGTACAAATAACACACACACAATATCACCCTATCACTGTCACGCATTAAGTAAGTCACGTTTTGTGGTGCTTGCTTATTTTTCCTTTCGCTCGCTGAAAACATGTGGAATCAACGTTACATTTTCTCACTGCTTTCACTCGGGTCGGTTCCACCAACAAGTTGACAAATGAAATCACAAAACAATAAAACCGGTCGCTACCATTTAGGGATCTGCCCCACGCCCCTGAGCACCATGTGGAAAAACACAACAACACGAACAGTCACGGCGCCGGCGGTCACCGACGATGATGTCGGCACCGGGTGATCGGAAAAGCCGGGATTGGATGGTTGAGCCCTTTTTGGTTTTGTTTCGTGCAGTTAACCTGGTAGGGTCAGTGAGCTAGTAGTTAAGGAACCTAGGCGGAATATTTAAGAAATTAATGAGCAAGTTATCAATTCGCAAATGTTTCACTTTCAATCTACGTTTATACCAATCTTAGGGAAAATGAACCGCCTCTGGTAATTGTTGAGCTCTGCCTTATCTATGAAATATTTCATTATGTCAAAACACTTTTCATAACGCAACTTAAGGTACACCACTGTTACTGGAACACCTACCCTATTGAAGTTGATGTTCTTTTTTTACCACAAACCAAAACGACAAACAAACAGCACGTTCGCCACACTGAAATAAAATTAATTAAACGCAATTAAGATAGCACACCTCACAAAAGTGTCCCACTATCGGAGAGTCAGGATCGTGGAATATATAGCTTCTATAATTTAGCCACGAGTTTGGATGTGTCAATATTGGTGAATGAGAAGGTTGGCTGTCCATTTGTGTGCTTCTACGTTTATCTTTTCTCTTGATTTTTTATCTGCATTTTAAAATACCAGAAGCAGTAAAAATCAAACAGCAGATGATTTCATTTCTCTTGGACAAAGACTAGGCTTATTTTAATGTTTTTAGGTCTAATTAAGAATAGTAAAATAGATAAAGGGTCGATTTGAAATCCTGGGTTCCGGATCTATGTACATATCAACTGGAAACTCGAAGTTTTTGCAAGAGCTATACTCTCAACCTCTGACTGAACATCTATTTGTCGTTAACATGGCTCAGTAATATTTGAGTGCTGTATGGCTCATAGTTTGATGTTTATTTAACTCCTCTACCTATGCATTTATTCGCATCCAAACTATTTTGAACGTTTTGTGCCGCTTGGGATCGCATCAAAGCACAATCTACCATAGAAACACCTCCAGCAGTCTTAAACAATGATAATGAACACTTTTGAAAGCATCCCAGGAAACATTGGTAAGTATTTTAAAGATGTAATTACAGATAAGTAGCCTTGTAAGATCTTTTTCACAGTACATCGGGAGACCTTCAAGAAAACTAGCTATGTACCCAAAAGTGGATGAAGCATTATACATCTGGTTTTTGCAAAAAAGACTACAACACATTCCGGTAAGCCAGGATATGCTGTGTTTAACTCGGGTTTTTTTTTTATTAAATTGGCTAGTGTGGGTGAGTTTGTAAACAGTTAGTAAACAAAGAACGTCTGACTTTGGGCCGGTTCATAAACCACGTAGACTTATTTTTGAAAATCTCAGACCCCCCCTCACCCCTCGTAGACTTTTCTCCATAAATTTTTTTTAAATTTTGTTTGGAGCGTAGACTTTGGTCAAACCCCCCCCCCTCCCCCCAAAAAAGTCTACGTGGTTTATGAATAGCCCCTTTCATGATATGCGCAAACATGGACGGTTCATTAAAGTTGCCTCTGATGATCATTGGAAAATTTCTTAAACCTCGACCGTTGTAAAAATTTGAAAGAGTTACCTGTTTATTACGCTGCATCGAAGAATGCATGGATGACCCGCGTTCTGCTCAAAACCTGATTTTTTAGAACATTTTCTTGCAATGCGAGCTGTTTTTGTTTTGGACAACTATTTTGCACATTTTAACGCCAAGGAATTGAATACTGATGATGGTGCTATCTGGACAATGTTTCTGCCGCCCAACAACACAGCTATCATTCAACCAATGGATCAAAACGTTATCCAAATAACTAAATCACGCTACAGACAGATCATGATGTTCGAGGTTCTTGGAAGATCAGGAGAGTTTCACGACAATATTCAAAGGATCAAAGTGAGGATGCCATCTTTTGGATCGCGCAATCATTGAATCTTGTTTCTCAATTATCCAGAAGGAAGTCGTGGAATTTGTTGTACAATTCGGAAGATGTGGGAGACGAAGATGATTTACCATTATCAGTGATTAAAAAGAGTTTTGGCGTCGAGCGTCATCGATGATGAGAATGCTAAATATGATGTTCTGAAAGATTTAGAAATAGTGAAAGTACGCAATCCTGCAACTGACGACGAGATGGCGTATAACACTGTGGATTCCAGCCTACCTTATGATGAAAGCATAAATGTTTCGGAAACTTAACGGACAACTTGCGGTTAGCTTCTGATAAATTGGCGTTGAAAGCTATGGACGTAATGATCAGAAATGCTAAAGAAAACAGTAGCCCTTGCGATTTAATTCGTGTGAAGATGTGTCAAGACATGTGAAGATTGTGGATAGAAAAATTGTGGATAGAAAATCATCTTAAGAACGACAATACCTGTTATTTTAAGTAATGTTCAAGGCACAACAACTCATCTATCGACGACAAACTCTCCGAACCGGGACACCTCAAAACAGGCACCAAGGAAGCCCCTGAACCGCCCAGCCCAGTCGTGCTTTCTGCTGACATCTGCCATCTTCACCGTCCCGGACCTGTGGCTGGTGACGGTAGAGGGGGCTTCCGGCCTACACCCTCAGGCAAGTATGATTTCGATTTGGATGTTTCGGTACCTGAATCCGCTTTGATTTCCAGCTCTCCGGATCGTACCTCGAATGAATTGCGGATTTACTATCAGAACGTTCGTGGGTTGAGGACCAAAATCGACGCGTTCTTTCTGGCAGTCTCGGAGGAAGAGTATGATATGATTGTATTAACGGAAACGTGGCTGGATGATAGGATCAATTCGTCGCAACTTTTCGGATCATTATACAATGTCTACAGAACTGATCGATCCCCGCTGAATAGTCATAAAACACGCGGCGGAGGGGTCCTGATTGCTGTTTCAACTAGGCTAACCAGCTATCTCAGCGAGTCGCCCATTTCAAGCCGATTGGAGCAGATTTGGATTGTTCTGGAGCATCTACGAGACACACTTAGCGTGGGCGTAGTCTACATTCCTCCCGATCGAAAAAACGATTGCACAATCATCCGTGATTATGTGGATTCGCTAGGCTCAATATCATCTCAACTGAGCTCTCAGTCTCCTGCGCTCTTATTCGGCGACTACAACCAAGCTGGGTTACAGTGGCGCTTGGCGGGCAACGACATTCCAATGATCGGTCCCTTGTTATCGCATATGCCAGCGGCTTGTTGTAGCCTTTTGGATGGATTTAATTTTCATGGATTCACTCAAGTTAATACTATGCTGAACCGGAATGGGCGCTTGCTCGATCTTGTTCTAGCAAATAATCGTGCATTACCGGGCACACTCCTTACTCTGCCAGTAGAACCACTAATCGATCTAGATGCCGACCACCCTGCTCTCGTCGTGAATTTCAACCTACCCGCCCCGTTGTTTCATTCGCCGCCATCTGAGTCCTACTCTCTTGACTTTCGGCGGACCGATTACGCTGCATTGAATAATGAGCTTGCTGGAATTGATTGGCAATTTATTGAATCGACAAGTAATGTGAACGACGCAGTTGATTTTTTCAGTTCTGCGCTGGAAAATGCAATTTTTCGCATTGTTCCAGTACGTCGCCCTCCGCAAAAACCATCATGGTCAAATCCACGCCTACGCGTACTGAAGCGACAACGCTCTGCCGCCCTCCGTAAGTACTGCACTTCTCGCTCACCCTACTACAAACGACAGTTTAATTTCGCAAGTCATCGTTACCGCAAATATAACCGTTTCCTTTACAATCGACATGTAAGACGCACGGAAGCAAACCTGCGAGAGAACCCAAAAAATTTTTGGTCGTTTGTTAACTCCAAGCGAAAGGAAACCGGGTTGCCTTGTTCCATGTTCCTCGGAAACAACACAGCCAATACTGAAGGTGAGAAATGCAACCTGTTTGCCCAACGTTTTATGCAAGTGTTCATCGATTTCTCCGCTTTGCCGACACAAGTGATAGATGCTACTATGGGGTTGCCACACGACGTGGTCAATTTCGATTTTCCACGCATTACTGATGACATAGTGATGACTGCAATACACAAACTGAAGCTCTCGTTTGCCACTGGCCCTGATGGCATCCCATCGTCTGTTTTAAAACGATGTGCAGACAGTCTTTGCCTTCCCCTTGCAAGGATCTTCCAGCTTTCGGCGCAGCAAAGTGAGTTTCCCACACGCTGGAAACACTCGTATATATTTCCGATCCACAAAAAAGGAGATAAACGGGACATTGTCAATTACCGTGGTATCACCTCACTGTGCGCATGTTCAAAGGTATTCGAAATTATTATAAACGGTTCCTTGTTTGAGTGCTGTAAAAACTACATCGATTCTGATCAACACGGCTTTTATCCGAAACGATCGGTTTCTACGAACCTGGTTCAGTTTACTTCTAGCTGCCTGCGTTGTATTGATTCTGGATGGCAGGTTGATGCTGCGTATATGGATCTGAAGGCTGCGTTTGATACGGTGGATCATGAAATGGACATACTCGGCATATCATCTGCCGCTGTGGATTGGTTTAGGTCTTACTTGGTGAATCGCTCAGTACGGGTTAAGATTGGCACGTCGGAGTCGGAAGCTTTCACAAATAATTCGGGAGTTCCGCAAGGCAGCAACCTTGGTCCACTGCTCTTCTCGATCTTCATAAACGATGCCATCTTGCTATCCCCACCAGGGTCCCGCCTCTTCTACGCAGATGATTCAAAAATTTACAAAACTATAAAAAGTCTATCAGACTGTTCCGACTTGCAGCATATGTTGTGTATTTTCGCCGAATGGTGCTCAAGGAATCTGATGGGCTTAAGCATCGAAAAATGCAACATAATATCATATCACCGGAAAAACGCACCAATCATCTTCGACTATGTCCTCTCCGGGCAATCGCTCACTCGCGTTCAACACATCAAGGATCTCGGTGTTATTTTGGATAGTGGAATGACATTCAGATTTCACTACAACGACATTGTGTCCAGAGCCAATCGTCAACTGGGCTTTATTTTTAAAATTGCTGACGAGTTTCGTGACCCGCTCTGCTTCAGGTCACTTTATTGCTCACTGGTACGTTCCATACTAGAATCATGTGCTATTGTATGGTGCCCTTTCCAGGCCATATGGATCGCCAGAATCGAAGCAGTTCAACGAAAGTTCGTAAGATACGCTCTTCGCTTTCTCAGTTGGCGTGATCCTACGAACCTGCCTCCGTATGAAGAGCGTTGCCGTCTGCTTAATATCGAGCCACTTGAGGTGAGACGAAAGGCCGCTCAGGCTTTGTTTGCTGGGAAGCTGCTCAGGGGTGAAATTGACTGTCCGGCACTGTTGTTACAGTTAAATTTGTACGCTCCCGAGAGACCTCTTCGTCAACGTGTATTTTTGCATCTTGAGCCACAGAACAACAACTATGCACTCCATGAACCAATTCGAGAAATCAGCCAGCGTTTCAACGAGCGTTTCAATATGTTCGACTTCAACTTATCTGCTGACGTGTTTCGTCATCGGCTACTTGACTCTTTCCGTACTTCTGGCCGTAACCAAGTAATTTAAGTTTTTTATTCATTTAGACATTTGTTGTCAGTTGAATTATTGTGATAAATAAATAAATAAATAAATAACCAAATATTTTTTGGGAAACTTAGCCTTTTTCTTCGTCCTGAAAGGCTCCTCTACGCCGTTCCGTTGCATTGCAGTATAATAAGACATTACGGGAAGCTTCTTAAATCCTTCCAGCACATAAGTTTCATCGTCCATTATCATAAAACTTGCGAGCCGGGTTTTAGCCGTCACATTCTGTTTATCATTACGATTCGGTACAGTTTTCACCTTGAACGACTTCATACCTTGCCGCTGCTTGAAAGTATGCACGAAAGTTGGGGACATTTTTATTTTTCTAGCCACAGTACGTACCGAAAGATCTGGTCTATTCTGCAATATTTGCTTCACCTTCGCGTCCTTCTAGTGGTACCTGAGATCCGTTTTTGTTCCACTCCCAGCCTTCCTGGCTGTTGTCAAACGTGTATCGAAAGATTTAAGAACGTTATGGACAGTGCTTGCAGGAAAACTAAGCTTTATTACAAGTTTTCTTACTGACAGATCCGATTTCATTGTGACCGCACACAATTGCTTTTCGCACTTGCTCTTCTTTCGACGCCATCTCCGATCTAAAAGTTTGTAGTATTACGATAAATTGTTTTAACACAATGAACAGACATACGTTCATCAGTCTGAGAAATATTTCACGCGTTGATGAAGTATTTCCAGAGATATATGTATTTAGGGGTGTCCAGATTTTGTCAAAACCTAGTCATCCTCGCAATGTTTTAACTTCAACGTTGGTGCAAACGGTAGGTTTGGAAGCCGCATGTTGGTATTCCAACAGGATGCTGCCCCTTCTCATTCAGCAAAAGTTACGCAGACCTGTTGCAAGTACAGTTTGCCGATTTTTTCCCTAAAGAATGAGAATCCCAAACTAACGGTCATGGAGAAATTCAAAGCAACTTTGCAGAAAATATGGCATGAGATTCCTGAACAAGAGATGCTAGCCGCTTTTTATGCTTTCCTGAAACGACTCAAGGCATTCAATAAAATAAAAGGTGATCGAAACCATATAAAAAAAAATATGAATCACGATATCTAAACATTAACTTTTTTATGGTGTTGTTTGTTGATTTGTTGTTTTCCATTTTTACCCTTCTTACACCAAGAGAAGGGTATTAAGATCGCTTGAAAACTCGACTTTTTATCCGAGGCCCAGAGGGTCGAGTGTCATATAGCATTCGATTCAGCTCGAAGAAATGAGCACATGTCTGTGTGTATGTATGTGTGTTATGTGTGTGTATGTGTGTATGTGTGTGTATGTGTGTGTGTGCGTTACAAATAATGTCACATCGGTTTCTCAGCTGTTTGTGAACCGATTTCAGTTCTGTTGACTGCAAATGAAAGCTACAACATTCCCGTCGAACGCTATACATTTTTTTTCATTCGGACATTTTGTTACGAAGATATAAATCAAGGTTATAAAATTCTCAAATAACTGGTCAAAATTTCATTATGATGGGATAATCCCTTATGGAGATATGACCAAAACAATACCTGAGAGCACATAATTGTGAAATGAAAATATACTCGTTGCAGTTCAAAACCGAACAAGACCACTTTCTCCAATCGATGCCGCTTGCATTCTATTGTTCCGCATCTGGTGCGTTGTATAGCACATACAGCGGACTAGGCACACTCTGCGACTCTATAGAATTAGAGCAGGATCGATTGGCTCGAGTGGTCTGGTTTTGAACTGCAACGAGTATGTTCGAAAATTACACAAAGTCTCCATTTACTATAATTACACAATTTCCAACGAACATGTACTTATTAAGCGCCTTGAATCCAAATCGATAATCAAAATTGACGTTTATGATTTGTTCATACTACAGTGTTGTAACATAATACAAGGCTATCATGGTGAAATTTTCCTTGTTGATAATTTTCAAAACAGCCTTGTATTATGTTACATCTCTGTAGTCTGAACAAAGCTCTAATAATAATAACTGATTATATGAAATTTCTAATATTCATGTAATTTCCCCTTTTCTACAACTAACATAAACAGGTCGTTGAAGGCTTTTAATGGCAATATTTTAATCACATCGATGAACAATACGTTCAGGATTGACAAATAGTTCATTTTATATACTGAATGTATGACATATCGAAAATTCCTGGATCTTCCTGAAATTTCTGATAAAACTATGTATCCAGTACAATATTGGCCACATTTGGGTTCGTAATTCTGGTGAAGTGTAAGAAGGGTTCAGTCTCACCATCGGTGGATTAATTCAGGTTTTTATTTTAAATGTGTGTCGTTTCTTTTAAGATGAATCGTTAATTGTAGATTCAGTTTGTTTTTGCATGAGTTTAACATACGGCATGCAAATATAGCTATTTTTATTGACTTTAGGAAGCATCCTTCAGTACCCTTGTCTCAGTACGGTTGATCAGCTATACGAATCACTGAACCACAGGCTGTATTCAAATTGACATCAGTTAGGCAGAATTTCAACTCACCAAAATAGAATCTCTCTCTGAGTACATTTTTTATTTTCACGTAAATTCAAGCGAAAAGGCATTCATACCACAAATCGTTTGGAAGCGCGGTGGATCCTTATAGCATTTCCTGTTTTGCAGGTCTACTGTTGCCCTCCCGTTAGACGCTGAGGCCATATGTGTTCAGTAGTCGTCATCCTCTAGCATTACCGTTTGTATGTGAGCCTCACATATTTGCCCCTAATCCTCTGCCTAGCAACCAGCAGCTAGTGGCTATTTCGAAATACGAACAGACTGACTCTAATCCTGCTGGTGGAGTTTTTCCGTCGTCCTTTCTTATCACATCCTACCCAGCCTCCGGGTGTTTTAATGTCGTAAGACACCCCAAATATGACACCGTGGCTGGGGGGAAACGAACAAGAACATTGCAAACAGTGGCGGCCTTCACCATCACCTGAAAAAGTTTACCGGCTGCGAGTGAGTTAGCAGATGGTTGAACTTTTACTGTCAAACAACGTTTGTCCACCTAGTCGTATCTCAACTCTAAGGGGTGTGGTGAGTTTTAGAATCCTTTAAAAAAAAAAAGATTAAGAAGGGTTTTCCTTTTTTTGCCTTTTCTACTGTTTCAAATAACTCAAAAAACAATTAATTGAAAAAACCAACGAGGGGAAATTAAAAAAATTATAAAAAAAACATCCATCAATTAAATTTTCACTTTCATGCACAGCTAAAAAAATTAGTGTGAATTTTTGTTCAATATCATGCACATAAATGGAGCGTTACAAAACATAAAATATTGCATTATACATCATGTAATGTTCTGGGACATTCCATACATTGCCGATAATATTGTATGCAAAATTCCATCTTTGTTAGAACATTTTCATGCAAGTTGCTGCTTCGTGTGGAATGAAATATAATTTTACATGCTCTGATATTTACATCACAATGAAAATTCAGATTTTTTTCTGTGTGAGTTCAAAAGGACAACCTATGGTAACACTTTTACGAACGATTTATGTTTACAGCAAACAACAAAAGCAAAGGATGCTGCCATATGATGTTCATTAATTTTTCGAATGCAACATGTTATGTTTTTGAAAATCAAATTACTCGTATCTCTTTCCTTGAAGATTTTCATAGTTCACATTTATGAATAAATGCTAGGTTTTAAATAGCCAGTCACGTCCAATCCTATATCATTAGCCTTAATAAAAAAAATCACCCTTCAACAATTATTTTCATTAGACGAAATGTTGACACTTTTGACACTTTTGACTATACTGCACTATCCTTGTGCAAAACCTTTTCATTCAAGCTATATAGGTTTTTCAAATATTTTGTTTGTATGGCTATCATCCAAAATCTGAACTACAAATCTGAACCTGAACCTGAATAAATATAAAAATAAAACTAACTTCTTTCTTTGAAAATATGGAGGTGTACTATCTTCAGCAATGTTGTAGAAAATGTAAAAACAAGCTTTTTCTTCCTTTTTAGCATTTCAAGCTTATTGATTTCACAATTCGCTTATTGCTTGCTCTCAACTTAGTGTTCTAAATGCACTTCCACAGTTATTAATTGAGAGCTTTCGATGCCAGGTACAATGTTTGCATTAGTATGATGGTGTTGCAAGTACGAAAAATTCCTAGACCAGACCAGGAATCGAACCCAGCCATCTCCAGCATGATGTCGTTTTGTAGCTGCGCCTTCACTGACTGATATAAGGGAGGACCCGATAAAAAGAAGCAACGTTGATGAAAATATGCCATGTCGATGTCCAGTTTTTGCGGAGTTTTGTTTTTTCTGTGATCTTACTAAAAAAAACAGTGTTTTATACTTAACTCGTTTATATATACCTTTGTCAGGCATATAACGTTCACGAGAATAAACATAATCATAAAAACGCACTGTATTATCAAAGATCATAAGCCACTAGAATTATTCAAAACAAAGTTAAAGCGAAGTTTATTTCTATTTTTGCTTTACTCCATAAACTTTTAAGCGCTTGAGGACGAGGACGACTGGTCCGAGCTAATTACCGGGCCAGCAGGTGGTGATAAGTATGGAGTCCGGTAAATGTCGCTTGTATTCGAGGTCGAGGCTGTTACTTCACTGGTGGATGATAGGTTCTGAGCATCAAGGAGGACATCCAACGGAAACTTCTGTCATGGCGGACTGATGGCTCTGGGATCTTGATAGAGACCGGATGTTGCACGACCTTTCAGTTGGTGGAGGTGCAACCGAACTAAGCGACCATTATCGACGAGAACACTGAACATGACTTTTCCGTTCCCCCAGGCAACTGGATTAAGTTTGAAACGGCGCAGTTGTTACGTGGTCGATCCCGTTTCATGAGCAGAATTGGGCGAAATCCAGACAGGAGAATAGGGTGCCATGGTTTGACACAAGCATTTCCGGCAACCCCAGGCAGGCGAAAATGCTGCGCAGGATATCGATTGTTGTGGTCGCCGTGATGCAACGTGTCCGGATAATCTTCGGCCATTTTGAGAAGGAGTCAACGGCGAGCAGGTAATAGTTACCGTCGATGGGGCCGGCGTAGTCTGTATGCACACGCTTCTTCTTCTTCTTCGTCTTCTTCAGCATTTCAAGCGTATTGCTTTCACAATTAGATTATTGCTTGCCCTCAACTTAGTGTTCTAAATGCACTTCCACAGTTATTTATTGAGAGCTTTCGATGCCAAGTACAATTTTTGCATTATTTTGATTGTGTGGCAAGTACAATCACACACTATGCCCAGGGAGTCGAGAAATTTTCCTTAACAAAAAAATCCTACATCAGACCGGGAATCTAACCCAGCCACCTCCAGCATGGTGTTGCTTCGTAGCTGCGCCTTTATCGGCTGAGCTAAAGGAGTATGCAAACGCTGCCAGGGGCGAATTGACTTGGGCCAAGGCACAGATGTGGCTGCTGCAGGTGAATTCCCTGTTCAGGCGCATGGTGAACCCACCCGCTCGTAATCAGTGACCTCCTTGTCGATCGAAGGCCAATATACGCAGCTACGCGAAAGTGCCTTCATCCTGGTTTCCGGGGTGACCCCGGTGAAGCTCTTCCAGGCATCGCTTGCGTTGCCAAATGCAGCCATGCACCGTAGAAAGCGATTCACGGCGGTTGTGAAACCGAAGAAGTTCGCGATTGGCGTTGCTGGCCAGGGAGTTTTAAAAGCCCTGGCCGAAGCCATTAAAACACAAGGGAAACACATTAAAATTATCATGTACTACTGACTAAGTATCTGTAGGCTGGAGGAACCGAGCGTGATAGAGCTTGCATAGGGAGAACTGTGACAATCGACGGAGATGAGTTCCAAGTGGTGGATGAGCTTGTGTACCTTGGATCATTGGTTACGTCGGATAACAACTTCAGCAGATAAATTCGGAGACGCATTATTATGGACTCCACAAGACCTTGAGGTCTGGAAAACTTCATCTCCGAACAAAGTGTGCCAGTTACAAAACATAGGACCGGTAGTTTTCTACGGGCATGAGACGTGGACAATGCTCAAAGAGGACCTGCAAGCACTTGAAGTTTTCGAACGACGCATGCTTAGGATCATCTTTGGCGGTGTATGTGAAAACGGCGTTTAGACTAGAAGGATGAAACACGAGCTGGCGCAGCTCTATGGCGAACACAGAATCAAGAAAGTCACTGAAGCTGGAAGGGTACAATGGGCGGGACATATTTTAAGAATGTCGGACAACAATCCCACAAAGATGGCGTTTGCCTCGAATCCGAGCGATACAAGACGCAGAGGAGCACAGCGAGCTAGGTGGTTAGACCTTGGAAGTGTGGGACATTCGAAGAACTGGAGACAAGCAGCCCTCAAGCGAGTCTTATGGAGAAATATCATGACGCATTTGCGGTCCTAATAGGACGTTGGTCTAGCATAAGTAAGTAATTATGTACTACTGACCTCTTATCACTCTCCAGCGTAACGAAAGCGATTACAAAGTCTTCATCGGGTTTCGCATGATGGCTGCAAGAGCGCGTTCAGGTTTTGCCAATGTTTCTCTTCATTTTCTCCGCCGACGAAAACATCGTCAATGTAGCCGCAAGTTTCTTTAATCCCCGCCAGCATGGTGTCAACGAGATGTTGAAACGCTCCAGTTGTAGCTTTCACCTCGGGTGCTAGGCGGTTCACCGTCGACTTGCAGGTAGGACTCCAACATATCGACGATGCTGAACACCTTACAGTTGACGAGTTTGACAAATATGTCTTGGGTCAACGGCAACGGCTATTAGTGTAGCTGGAGGGCTTCATTCAAGCCAGTCGAATAATTGCCGCAAATCCTTATCGCATCGCTTGCCTTCTCCACGACCACAACCGGTGCGGCCCAGTCAGAAGAGTCGATGGGAGAGATGATCTTCTGTTACTCGAGCTCTTCATCGACGGCTTGATACATGGCGTAGGCCACAGGGTGTTTCGATGTATGTATGATGTATGATCTGTACTACCACCCATTGTAGCACGGAAACTAAGTCCGACAGCAATGGGCTCTCCTCTCTGTTAGACTTGATCAAGCTTTAATAACCACTGATTATCCTAATCATGCCGTTGTGTGAAGGGCCTAAAAGGGGTTGGGTGGATCGATATGCAACATCACTTATACGTATCCACAGGGATATAAAGAATCTCCTTCCAACAACAAGACTGAACAATTGGTCAAAAGAGCAAGCTATCTAACATGAGGATGCCCAATGGGCGCGTATGCCACAGGGTGTTTCGGTCGAAATATTAGTCGTTGCCCTGGCTTCACATCTAATTTCACCGTTTTTTTGGAGCACCGACCCAGAAAACTTGCTGGTAAGCGGTCTTGAGTTTCTCAACCATGGAGAGAGGCATTATTTAGCTGGTGGCAGAAAACATTTATTGAAAGGACATCGAGCTGGAATTTTTCCACCAAATCCAACCCGAGGATGTGCAGATCTTGAGCAACGACGTAGATGGTAACCACTCTTATGTCGTTGACGGTGATCGGGCAATCAAACTCTGCCTTTAAGTTCAATGGAACGCTCAATGCTGTTTTGGCATTCACTGATGATGGTCGGGTTGTTGGCTGTCCGAGCTAGGTCACCCTGGATTCTACGGTGATATTTGACGCCGAGTCGAACTGTAACCAAACCGCAACACCCTTCAAAAAGACCGCAAGGAATTTTCTTCTTCCACGAACATTGTTCACTGACACTTGTACAGTCTTTGTGTCGACAGTCACATTTCTCAATCGTCTCTTCACCCTCTTCTTAGGGGACTTTTTGTCACTGTCACTGTCCTGCCTAACTGTCTTTATGTCCACTTTTGCTACATACTGAACATTTAAAGTCCTGGAATCTACAGTCACGCACATAGTGCTTCGACCTGCACTTTCAACAAGGACTATGTGGCACTTTCTTCTTATTTTCACTGGACGACGACGATGACGACGAACTGGATGTCTGCTTCCACGACGAAAAAGTGATGCTGGTCTCGGTGTCGTACCGAAGCTTTTTTACGTTTGATGCCAACGAGTCAAGAATCACCTCGGGATTCACAGGAACCTGGACATTAATGTTCCAGAGGGCGTTCTCCTGCTGTTGGATGATCGCGCACTGAAGGTCGTTGGATTGCTGCTGGTTGCGGAGGAGCTCTTTCGTAACAGGCTGCTGCAGCTCAAGCTATCTCAGCACATGAAGATGCGTGCATCCGTAGATGATTGATGAAGGTGGCTGATTGTTCTCGGTCAACATATCGGAATCGTCTTCTGAAGGTGATGAAAGCTTGCGCTTCTTCCACATGGGATGCGCGATTTGGTTTCCACTTTTCCCTCGCGAAAACAACCCAGAACTCGCGCACTCGAGCTGCCACTCTTACGTCGTGAATTGGGAGGTGGCCGTAATATCGTGATCACATCGAGGGGTATTAAAACCCCATCGTTAACGGTATAAAACTACATTTTAATTTACACGTGACTTGACGCTTTAAAAGGTGGATCTACAATAGTCATATTTATAATAAACATAAAACAATGACAACAAAGCAAAATGAGAACATGACTTTTGGTATCCGGTTTATGCTTCTGACGTCTGTCGTGTGGCAGCTTGCAGCTGTCATCGATGAGCCCAGTGGAAAAGTGATGGGAATGTTATGTGCCAAGGCAGTTTTTCCAGCGCTTCGGTTTCGTTTTCGCAACAGGTAACAAGAATGCCAAACGACAGAGAAGCATTCGAGAGTTTAACGAAGTATCGTGACATCAGACAAAATAAAGGGTGTACCGTTTAAAATCCACACAAACTCAAATTGCTCTAACTTATGATCCGTTGGGTAAAATTAATTGAAATTTTGCGTAAACATAGATTAATGTGTATTGTTTACACTCCGTGAGTTGATTTCATCAGGTGCGCAAAAGTTTTGAAAATAGCGATGAAAGAACAGTGCGTGCGCGAAAAAGTTTTGCAAGAGTATTTTGCGAATAAGGATCTGTCGAATCGTGCCAAGTTGGGAATAGCGAATTCCACGGTGTCTGGTATCATAAAACATTTCAAAGAACGTCTGACTGTGGATCGGAAGCGAAGATCCGAAAAAAAAGCTGTCAGGTCAATGAGAACGATCACAAACGCGTGTTTGGGGCCTTTAAACGGAAACCGAACGCCTCAGTTCGAGATGTAGCATGTGAGCATGACTTTCGTGCAGAATACCAAAACTCGAGCTGGACTACGTACGTTTAAGGTTCAGAAGTCCTCAAATCGTGACGAGAAGCAGAATACGGTCGCAAAAAGTTACCACAGTTACCACAAGCACCATGAATGGACAGGTGTATTTGGAAGAATGTCTCCAAAAGCGTCATCTCCCTCTCCTGAAGGCTAACGACGGTTCGACGATCTTCTAGCAGGATTTGGCATCATGCTACTACACGAAGGACGTGCTAGAGTGGTATAAGGCGAATGATATCGATTTTGTGCCGAAAGATCTGAACCCCTCAAACACTACGGAACTGCGCCCAATAGAACAATACAAGGCCATTATGAAAGAGTACCTCCTTAAACGACCTAAAGTGGTGAAGAATATAGAAGAAATGAAGAAAGCATGGGTTAATATGCAAAAAACTGTCGACTCTTGACTTCGTGTAGGACCTTATGGCTGAAGTTAAGGCCAAGGTTCACGCATTCGAATATAAAGGCGAAATGAATTAAATGAATGATGCCAAAACTAACTGTTATTATTGCTTTTTACTGCCTGAACATTTGGTGATAATCGGATAAAAACTCGAATGTTGAGAATTAATTGTGTGTGTGCGGATTTTAGGCGGTACATCTTTAACGTTCATAAAAGTGTCAAGCTCCTGTTGCAACAACTCAAATCACATGAGAACTAATAAAAAAAAGTGGTTATATCAAGTGCCAAATAACGCATCCGAATATGTTACAACCAGCTTTGGGCAACTGGCTAGTTTAGGATTTGTACCAAAACCTATAATTCGATACCTTAAATCAAATGAGAACCAGTTTATTGGTCGTCAAATCAAGTTTCCAGGAACACTTGGCTCATATATGGACAAGTTATCGGAACCTCTATTGATGTGGCAATTTATCGTTAATCATATCAGAAACTGATTTTAGTAAGAAAGGTCAGATCTCAGCATAGCTAAATAGATTCAGGTATTGTCATGGTTTTGATTTTTTGAGTACAATATATTTTTTGTATCACTCTTAGCCCTTGCGCTGAACTGGCCGGCTTGACGTGCCGCAAGGGCTCAGTAGGGATCAAGACCCGAAGCTAAGAGTCAGTTCCTTTGTGGTTATATCACATTTATTAGCAGAGCAGCACATCGAAATTTTAGGTTCATTATATGCTTTATATCCCATGATTCCTTATATACCTTGTGATCAAAAAGTTCCGGTAATTTTCAATTTAAAAAGGCCGCCTTTATTTTTTCGGTAAAATCTTTTTAGTGTAAGATGGCAACACTAGTTCTGATATTCTGTCAAAGTGTGAGAGCAAATTATCCATTAGTTTTGTTTTGACAACTGCTTTTGTTAGTCGAAAAATAGACGCTCGGCGATTTTTACCATGGATAAAAAATTGGAACAACGCGTTTGTGTGAAATTTTGTGTTGCAAACGGATTTTCTGCAGCGGAAACGCTCAGAATGTTGCAAAAAGCCTTTGGTGAGGACTCTATGTCACAAAATCGTACATTTGTTTGGCATAAAGACTTTAAAGAAGGCCGTGAAAGCGTGAGTGACATGCCGCGTTCTGGACGACCATCGACCTCAACTACCGATGAAAACATCGCTTCCGTGAAGAATTTAGTTATGGAAAACCGCTCAATTAGCATTCGGGAGATAGCTGCACTCCTTGATATCTCATTTGGATCGACCGAACACATTTTGACGGAAATTCTGGGCATGAAACGCATTGAAGCACGACTTGTTCCAAAAGAGCTGAATTTTTTGCAAAAACAGCATCGAGTTGAGGTCGCTAAACAGATGATTGCGAACGCAGATAGCGATCCCACATTCATGGAACGCATCATAACTGGTGATGAAACGTGGGTATATGAATTTGATATGCTCACAAGTCAACAATCGTCCGAATGGCGCGCCGAAGATGAGCCGAAACCAAAAAAATCACGACAAAGTCGCTCCAAAATTAAAGTTTTACTGACCGTTTTCTTTGATTTTCGCGGTGTCGTCCATTCTGAATTCCTTCCAGAAGGTCGAACGGTTAACAAAGAGTATTATTTACAAGTTATGAGACGTTTGCGTGAGGCAATTCGAAAGAAGAGGCCAGAATTGTGGCGCAATAATTCGTGGATTTTACACCACGATAACGCTCCATCACACACCGCGCTCACTATTTGTGAATTTTTGGCCAAGAACTCCACCAATACCATCAAACAAGCACCATATTCACCAGACCTTGCCCCGTGCGACTTCTTTCTCTTCCCAAAACTGAAAATTCCGCTCAGAGGTAGGCGTTTTGAATCGATTGATGCGATAAAAAAGAATTCGCTGGAAGAACTGAAAGCCATACATTCATCGGCCTATAAAAAATGTATGGATGATTGGATAAAGCGCTGGCATATGTGTGTTGCCTCTAATGGCGAGTACTTTGAAGGCGATAATAAAGATATCAATTAAAAATTGAAATAAATGCGTTTTTTTTCAAATTACCGGAACTTTTTGATCACAAGGTACTATACAATTTTAGATCATCCATGGATATCCCATGTTTTGTAAAATAATTTTAAATCAATTTTTTTTCTCGTGGCTATGATACATTGTCTTAGCTTTCAGGTTCATGATACAATTGCAGCAGGACCACAATCCGCAGACATTTAAATAAAAATGAAATTATTATCATTTTATATTATAACATCCATACATAACATTTTGTATGCTTTTTTATAAGTCATTTTCAGCTTCGCATATATGCATCCTTGTCAGTTATAGCTCATCTAACCTACGTTATGTATTTGAAAAGATAGAAAGGTTTTTGATGTTTTTTTTTTTTATTTTTAAGAAAAAATCATATTCGAAAATTTCTACTTAAAAAAGGTCTTTCCTTCTTCATCAAAAATATATATTAATTTAAAACCTAGCAGTTTACAATCATTCATTTCCCATTTCACAGAAATAAAGTATCATTTATGGGTCCAGATGAATAAGAGCTATCGAAAAATACATCTTGTACCTACGCCTATTATGTTCTCTGACCATTATTGTGAAAACGAATTCTAATCTTAGTAGATCTTAATCCAATAGAAACTGCAACAGTGGAAGTCTTTCGATGAGTGGATGTTCAGCTTAGTTACGGATATATGTATTCTACTATAGTTTACTGGCCTGCTGGTATTATTATTTTATATTATAACGTCAGTTTATTATTTTATGTTATGATATTAAATGATGTGACATAATTGCATTTAAATTCATTTAATTAAAATCACTATTTCCGATGAGACTCACTACATAAATTATTGCAAGGAAACGGAACAGCACATCGAAATTTTAGGTTTACTATTCTATTGCTATATAATTTCAGATAATTCATAGGTATCCCAAGTTTTATGAGATAATTTAATATCAATTTTTTTTCTCGCAGCTACATTGTCTAACTTTCAGGTCCACAAATGGAAGTGTTATTATCATTCTTATATTCATTCACTATATTATTTGTCATTATAATATTCATTCACTATATTTTTATAATTATAATATTCATTCACAAGATTTTAAATATTACTATATGACACTGAATATATATTGGGAAAGGAGGGAGCATCAGGGTATCACTCAAGCTGGAATTGGACAATGGAGTGGTATGACAACCGGCGTCTAGGAGGGAACAAACAGTATCATTTTCTTTATCCTACCGATTCGATTGTGATGCTGTGAATTCTACTCCAACAGTTTCAGTGAGAGTGACGCGCCCTTCTTAACAAGCCATCCCGTAGAAAGCTTAATAAGTATTGCGAATTGGGTTATTCGATTTGTTGGATCGTATCGTTGGAAGGAGAATCTCATGTTCCCGCGGGTTTCGCGTAAGTGTCTCTGCTTACGGGTCCGCCCCACCGTTTTTGGCCCTTCATACAGCGTTACTGTGAATACAACCCGGCAACTCAATTTGATCTTGCTTTTAAGTGGAGCTGCATACATGACAAGGTCTTAGAAGGGATGGTGGCTACCTTACATACATACATACATACAATATATTTTTTGTATCACTCTTATATATGCGTACATAATCACACTAATGGAATTAATAGATAGACTTATATATTTTGACAAATTCAATCCATATACACTAATATTGTTAAATTATCCATTTCCACGTAATTAAAAAAGCAGGGTATTGCTCCATTGAGACATTATGGAGGCCGTTTACACCAATAGCATAGGGAAGTGAGTAATTTAAAATTTTATTCTGGCCGTAAAACAGACGTGAATTTTCTGAAATGTGTTTAATTATAATGTCTCAAATTTCATTGACTAACTTACATGAGATTTTAGACTTTATGTCTAGAATATAATAAATATAAATCTTTTTATCGTTAAGAAAAACTTGTATTTTTTTCCTGGCGTATGACTCAAAACTTAATGAATTTAAATTTAATAAAATATCTAACGTCAAAAACACATAATCCAACACGATGCATTCATTTGGGGAATCGGATTTCTCATAGGGTATGGAAGTTGAATTTTTTTTTTCGTTCTCGTTACCTTTCTACAGCTTCTCCCGGCAGCTCCCCAGCAGTTCTTTGAGGCAAGCTGAAATCATTTCTTATGTGAAATATGCAAAATATTCATTGAAAGCACTTTTCCATACAGTCAGTGCTCTTCCTGGTAGCCATTGTGAGCAATGAGGCGCAATAACCCAAGTTCGAACTGTACGAGCTCCTCGTCATATTTCAAATAGTTTCCTCTAGCTCCTTTTTTCTCCCGGCCGGTTTTTCCTTTTTCCACTCACCCGGAATATCCGGACATGAAAATTGCGCCAGCTAGAGTCATGAAAATAAAATTGAAAAATTTAAGAAGCCACAATGAATTTATGAATACAGAGCAAGCAGCTTACCGAAGCCGGCCAACCAGCTGACAGACTGGTCCCGTGAGAAGGAACAGACCCAATCGAAATTGCTGAGCTTCTTGCCGGGACTGTGGAGCAAGAAATACCTGTGCGAATTGTGGCTGGTATATAACGACAAGAAAAGAAACAGCAATTGCACGATATTTGCAACGAATCGGAGCATAAATTTTAAGCATTCCCTTCCAAAGTGGGGTAAGAGCGAGAGAAACCCAGAAATATCCTGCCGTAATACAGATCGAAATGCGAGAAAAATGGTTCCCGTAGTTTCCATTCGCATTCAACCATTCTGCCACCACCGGTGTTAAGAAAGATAATAAAAAAAAGTAAAATATTTGCGCTTTGTAGCAACTAAGATGTATTCCGTTATTCGCTTCATTCTTTTTTGATGCTGATTGCTGCATCGGTGGCAGGAGATAAACTTCCAATTTGAAAATGTTAAAATATAGAATTCGAATGTCGAATGGTTACTGGTGTTAGGTGGAATGCAATTTTACCATTTGGTTTTGTGTGTTACATAATGCAGATTGATCTCCTTATCCACGGTTTTTGCTTGGGATAGTTCTTCTTGAGTTGATTACTTCATGTCAATTCTCAAAACTATCTAAACAATTTTTTTTGAAAATTTGTTTTCATCAATCCACTATTGTATATTTTAATTTGATTATTTAGAATCATATACCCTTTTGTAACATGTATTCCGCATGCCATAAACCTCGATATTTCCCGCGACGCTTGTAGCAGACCACACTTTTGTGCTGTTAAGTGTAAATTTTCCATAAATCAAAGTTAACGGAATGCAATAAACCCATCATGATCTAAAGTTAGACACTATTTTAGTGTTGGCCGGTATACAATTAGCAATATTGCTATACAGACTCTATTTAGAGCAACCTAGAAAACAACACTTAACGCAGCAAAGTCCGTCGCTGATTGAAAGTCTAAAGAAATGTGTCAATTATCTTGGAATGAACAAACAATAATTAGATTAAAGTGAAAGTTAACATATCATATCACTTCTTCTTCTTCTTCAGCATTTCAAGCTTATTGCTTTCACAATTCGCTTATTGCTTGCTCTCAACTTAGTGTTCTAGATGCACTTCCACAGTTATTAATTGAAAGCTTTTGATGCCAAGTACCATTTTTTCATTAGTATGCATTAGTATATCAAGTCATACTTAAAAAGGCTTTAAAAGTTAAAGCACTTTTTGAACAGTTAATTTATCAAAATAGGAAAAATGAGCAAATCAATAATACAACCTGAAAAAAAAACAACTATGACAACGATTTGAGAAATCGTGAAAATAAATTCACCACTTCTACCGTCACAAACCGATAACTCGCGGTCTTTAAACACGAACCGGGAATGCCTTACACCAGTTAGCTCAAATCCCTCATGCTATTTGTATTCGTTATTCTCGGTTCCTACAGAACAGTCTTATTTTGCCATACTGCAAGAATCTCGACATTATGAGATGTTTTCGAATGAATGAATAAATTAGAACTGTAATCTTTGTTTCAGTAGTTGCTCAATGTCCTCCATCTTCCTGAATACAGAATCGAATTCTTTTTCGCGTCGCTTCTGCAAGGTCAGTGGCGTTTAATTAATCTTAAATTGTTGGAGCCGCAAGAAAAATTCACTGAATCAGCTGTTTGCGCGTGTCAATTGCCACCGAAAACACCTGTTTGCACTATTATTGGCGAAAACCCTTTCATGCACTGTTGTTTGCGAAAACCCCTTTTCAAATAAACAAAACACCCATTTTCAAATAGCATTGCTATCTGTCATAAAATGGGATAGTTTCTCAATTATGCATTCTAATCTAATCTCACACTAACGCAGCCAATTCTTGAAAGCATCCTGGAAAATGATGGTTTCTTGAGTACACAATTTTTCTTGTCATCGGCCAGGCCAACTGCGTAGTGTGTGCCGCAGAGAGGATTCCAAGAAAGATCTAAAATCACTCTACTACTCTGAATCAAGGGAAGGAAGAAAGTGTGGACCTCCCGTACCAAACGCTTCCACGTAGAGTTAAACAGTGTGATAATTTGTACTATATCGTTGGGAGCATAGATGCTAGAAAGATTAGTTTATGCTCCTTTTGCCTATGGGTGAACTTTTGGCATTTGAACCAAAAGCCCGGCAATAATTGCCAAGGTTATAGCGCCTTATCTTGCTCACACCGACGTCTGGCTGAGTGCCATTATTTGGACAGACGCTTACTTCCGGTGCTCCGAATAGTGTTGTCTGCCGCCCAGAACGGCAGAGTAGTTTCACTGATTGAAGCACGGCGACTAAATTGTTGTCGTGGAAATTGACCTATTACTATCGGGAACGGGTACTTATAAATGCTGCGTTTCCCGATTAGTAGCTTCCGACACCGTGAAATACCGATAGGAAAGACTCTTAGCTAACTGAACGGAACTACTATGAACAGTACCGAGGGAGAAAGGAACGATGCGAGATGAAAAATGGAAAATATTCACACAAGAGATTTTTTCACTTCGTAATAACTTCTCCGTAGTCAGCGAATGAAATGTAAGTAAGGATCAAAACGCGTGTGCTTCTAGCGACTTAAGGCAGCCCAATGTGCCAAACTATTTCGACTCTGCCCAGAGACTCTCGACGCAAGAAGACGGAACTTTTCCGCAGGATTCGGATGATATTCAACCCCAGGAGGGGAATGGGTTTCGCTATAGCACAGTGAAAAAGCGAAACCAAACTTTTACGACACGACACTTTTCCTTATATACGTTTCCAACTGTTCTGGCACCGTCGTTTAGCGCTGACCGTAACTGGTGCAATAATAATATATTGTATCATATATTCAAGGAATAAAACTTTCAAACGCATTTTTCACTGCTTGTACGTATAGGACTCATATTCTTTTATAAACTGATCAAATATGAAAGGAATCAAAACTGAAATACATATACATTGCTCGTTCTTTACAAGGTCTTACTTTCCTCACAGAAAAATAAATATCATAGAAGACAAAAATGCTATTAATACAAATTTCCAACTTGAATGCGGTACATGGCATTTTAAGAGACAATTAAATTACTTGACCATGTAAAAAGCGGCTACAGTAAGTCAATACGAGAACAGAATATGCGCATGTACAAAACATATCTGACATCCACTGGATTGTTACTGAAAAAATATAATATAAAAAATATATAATAGATATGTATTAATATCCTACTTGTCCTTGAAAAGCTGAAAACAGAAAATATCCTCTCAAATATCAAAACTATAATTTCAATGAGAGACATTATTTTATAAGACATGTTGTTAAAACATGTCTTTATATTGTTCTAGTTATATTTCTATGATAGCAATTGGAGCGATCGCAGAGCCCAGTGTGATGGTTTCTGAAATAAATGGCTTATCTAATCCTAATACCACTAAACAAAATATTAAAATTTAATCCTTTACTGCCCATAAGCGCATGCCAGTCTTTTAAGAATATAGAAGGTAATGTTCAGAAGTGCAAATTCAAAGTAAATGTTATGCTGAAATGCTGAAAAACAAATTCAGCCTTTTATCCATGTCATGTTGCTCCAGGCTCCTGAGATCTATGGTTTTGGAATGCAAAGATGATTCCAAAGCCTGCTGAAATCATTAATTGATATGAGAATGGAAAATTATATGATATGATTAACAGGTCGCACCCCCTCACTTCGCTATTGTCAAAATGACAACATTGCCCAGGCTACGCCAACCAGCGTCTCCATGTTTCAGCTGGCAGTCTTTTGTGATCATATGACTCGTGGAGGAAACCTCATACAATAAAACAAAATGGTTGGATTAGATATATGTAAATGGAGACTTTGTGGAATTTTCGAATACACTCGTTGCAGTTAGAAACTGGACCACTCGAGACAATCGATGCTGCTCTAATTGTGTAGAGTCGCATAGTGTGGTTAGTCCGCTGTATGTGAGTGGTCTTGTTCGGTTTTGAACTGCAACGAGTATATTTTCATCTCACAATTATATGCTCTCAGGTATTGTGGCAATAACAAAACTAAAATCGGAACACAAATTACTCAGTATGTAATCTATGACTTAACTGTTAGATTACTGTTATAATATGCCGTCAAGTACTGTTTCGTTCATATCTTCGTAACGAAATGTCCAAATGAAAAATTCAATAGCGTTTGATGGGAATGTTGTAGCTTTTATTTGCCGTCAGCAGAACTGAAATCGATTCACAAACGGCTGAGAAACCGATGTGACATTATTTGTAACGCACATACACACTCAACCCCCCCCCCCACACACACACACGTGCGTGCACACAGACATGTGCTCAGTTCGTCGAGCTGAGTCGAATGTTATACAAAAAAAAATACGTTTTTTATGTAGTTCGACCAATTACAGACCGAATCTTAAGAAGATATTTGGCAAATGGGCTGGGTCCGCTTTATAATCGCTTTGAAAAATGTATAATGAACAAACTCAATCACTCGCATAACAAACATTACTTTCAAATACAATCTTCTTTGCATTTGTTGATTTGACACTTGATGAATGGTAATTTTAACACAGTTTTGCATTTATTTCTACTTCTTAATAATTTGATTATAACCTATTTGTTAATGTGATGCTATTAACTACCTAGATAAGACATCATCATGTCAAACGCATGTTATGCAGTGCATCTTCAGAACGTCTTATTGGACCAAAAAGATGTTTTAGAAACATCGATTTATTGCACTGTCAAAAGTTAAGTAATGAATACTAGAAAAATACATGAATATCGTATATAACACAAACGTTTTTTGAAAACATCCTATCAGTTTTTATATGACCAAAAATGTTTTTCATTTCATTCCTCATATTTTTTTCCTCTGTTCGGGACATAAACTTCTGCGACCAGTTATTTGATCTATTGTTTTATATCCCTCTATCCTTTGTTGGACCCTGGCTTGCTTCTGACGCTCCGACAACCCGTGATCCCGTTGTTTCTTGTACGGCTTGCATTCCAAATCATGTCTGAGGAGCCTGTTCATTGATACAGGGGACATTTGAAATTGTTTGCTCAATTTACGGCCAGATACGGCCGGATTACGTCTTCATTGCTCCCTCACACATTTGATCTTTTTCTTCGTTCTGGCACCTCATTTGTGTTGAATATGGACATTTCCAGTTTCCTTGAACCGTTTCAAGGTACGAAAAACAAAACGCTTACTCACTCCGAACTGCTTAAGGCTATTAATTATCTGACACGGTTTAAGCTGTTTGCAAATGTAATTTTAAAACTTGCTCCCGTATGGCTTCCATGGTAGCTGCTAAATATAAACAAACGGAATCGCTTATTTATCTTCAACGATAATCTGTCAAAAGAATACACTCAAAACGGGTGTAATCAATTCCGCTGTTAAAATTACCCAGCTGAAATAAACCAAGACTGAAAAAGGTGACACCTATTGTGAGACACATTGTTCATTAGAAACAATTGATTAACATGTTAATCCTTCTTTCTATAAAATTCTAGAGCTTTCTGCGGTACACCCACCATCAGGTTCCGTACGGTATCCTCTGGTAGGCCCACCGTGGTGATTCTCTATCTTCTCTTGAAATCTTCGGTACCATTTGCTTTCTTCTTAGTTTTGAAGAGTTTCCGCTTAACTTCAAAATCTAAACTGAAAGAAAAGTGTCCGAAATTTTACGTGGGCAGGCTTTAGTGCGTAGAAATAAAGGTAAACAACAGGATGCAGTAATAAAAAAGGATTTAGTTATCAATTATTGCGATATGGTAGCAGTTTCAGATTGCGTCCATAGTTTCTGATCAGTCTTTATATACCGTAGCTAGTTGGTTGTCTGGGAGGCGTTGTTGGATTCTCGCACCTTCGTCGAATAATTTCATCGATAGCATCAATCGGAACATTAAGAGCAAGGTTGAGTACGCTGAGCTTGCATGGTTTTGCTTTTCTTTGATGCCAACAATGTTTTTCCTACTCTAGTCTGAAAGTTATCTACAATCATTAATTAGATTCATCCCAGCCTGTACAGATCCTTTTGGGGGCTCTGCATGCCTGCTTCGATTGTTTTCATCCACCGTCGTCGCAATTGTCAGATTTCGGTAAACATGCGCACCTGTACATGAAAAGAAAAATCTATATTTGTTATATTCATCTCACCACATAGAGGGTTTTCCGATCAAAATTTGGTCAAACAGTAATGTGTGTGAGTCGATCAAAGTTTTTATTAATAAGTCAAATTCTTTTCCTTTTTCAAGTTCAGTTAATACAGAATACAGGAGAAATATTCAGCTAAGCTTCCTTTTTACCGAATGGGAATTGCCGGGTTTGTCGTTTAACACCTGCCATAAGATTTTGTACAGTCTCCTTGTCCACTTTATTCGCCGCAGAACGCCAGTTTGCCTTGAACTGTTTCTCGCTCACAACAGCTTTTGGATTCTTCTTAAGGTTCCGCTTGACGATGGCCCAATATTGTTCGATTGGGCGGAGCTCTGGCGTGTTGGGAGGGTTCTTGTCCTTGGGCACCACTTGAACGTTGTTGGCAGCATACCACTCCATGGCCTTTTTTTTTGTAATGGCAAGATGCCAAATCCGGTTAAAATAGAACGGAAAAATTGTTTTGCTTCAGAAAAGGCAGTAGACGTTTTTGTAGGCACTCGCTCAGATAAATTTCCTGGTTGACGGTTCCGGTCGCAATGTAAACGTTGCTCTTCAAGCCACAGGTACAGATGACCTGCCACACCAGATATTTCTTCACAAACTTTGACAGTTTAATGTGCTTGAAAATATCTGCCACCTTTCCCCGTCCGGTTGCCGTATAAAATTCATGTCCAGAAGGCTGTTTGAAGTCTGCCTTGACGTAAGTTTCATCGTCCTGTACCACACAATCAAACTTCGTCAGCATCGTCGTGTACAACTTTCGCGATCGTGCTGTGGCCGACGTGTTTTGTTTATCGTCGCGATTTGGAGTCACCACTTTCTTGTAAGTCGACAGTCCAGTTCGTTTTTCAGCTCTATCCACGGTTGAAGGCGCCACTACCAGCTTCTTTCGACATCTCAGACGGAGAGGTTGAGGTTCCGTTCGAGACAGCGGGCAACTCTTTTTGTCGTCGCTGTGGCCTCCGGCTTTCGATTTTCCCCCCGATCCAGCTTTCCTGGCTGTCGACAAACGTTCACCGAACACTTTTAATACGTTGGTAACAGTTGATTTAGCCCCATTCAACAATTTCTCCAACTTGGCATAGTTTGGATTTTCGCCATGCACGTGCAAAATTTTGATGCATTGCTTTTCTTCCTTCGACGACATTTTGATAACTGAAGTGCTATAAAGTGAGTCAACATTTTTTAATGCACGATGAAAGGAAATGCGTCCAGTTTAAGTCGACCAAATTTTGAACGAAGCACCTTTTAGATTGTTGCCATTGCTACTTTTGCATAATATTTAAGTATTATACACATGGCATACATTAAACGTGTCGTTATCAACTTTATAACATTCCATATTCATTGCAATATACTTTTGATCAAGCAACAAAATTATTTTATAGCGAATTGGTACATGGATTTGAATCAGAAGATGAATAAATTTTGAGTATGCTAGTATGTCTGTTGTGACTAGATTTCGTATTTCTTTTCTTTTTACGGACTAAAATGTGTTCCAAATGAAATTAAAGGAAGGAGACAATATATGGTTTTAACATTAATATCATAATTAATTTGCACTGACCATTCGCTATTCATATTTTAAAATTGATCAGTTGTGGTGAGAGGCTTTTGAATTTACTAGGCCATCAATACTACATAGCACCGGTAAAGTTTGGTGGCAGAAGCCTAATGCTCTATTGAATATTGCACCTTGTACTGATCTATATATATAAAAATGGATTTCTGTCTGTCTGTCTGTCTGTCTGTCTGTCTGTCTGAACCTCATAAGCTCGAAAACTACTGAATCGATCAGCGTGAAATTTTGTATGGAGAAGTTTTTGGGACCGGGGAAGGTATTTATGATGGTTTGAGACCCCTCTCTTCTCTGAAAAGGGGGTCTCCCATACAAATTTCTGCATAACTCGAGAACTGATGAAGCAAAGGAACCCAAATTTAGCATGCGGAAGTTTTTGGAAGCAAGAAATGTTTCTATGGTAGTCAGAGACCCCCCCTCCTCTCTAGAAAGGGAGGCTCCCATACAAATGAAACAGAAGTTTCTGCATATCTCAAGAACTAATCAAGCAAAGGGAACCAAATTTGGCATGTGGGGTTTTCTGGAGGCGAAAAATGTTTCTATGGTGGTTTGAGACCCCTCCCCTCTCTTAGAATGGGTGCTGTCATACAAATGAAACTAAAATTTCTTCATAACTCTAGATCTAATAAAGCAAACGGAACAAAATTTGGCATGCGGGGATTTTAAAGGCAATAAATGTTTCTACGATAGTTCTGGACCCCTCCTCTCTCTCTGGTAAATGCAACCAAATTTGACAAGTAGAGGTTTTTGAAGGCACGAAATGTTTCTAAGGTAACTCGAGACCCTTCCGCCTTTAGTAAGAGGGGGCTCTCATTCAAATGAAACACAAATTTGTGCATAACTCGAGAACTAATCAAGCATATGGAACCAAATTTGGCATGTGGGGGGTTTTGAAGGCAAGAATGTTTCTAAGGTGGTTCAAGACCCCTCCTTTTTCTTAAGGGGGGGAGGGTTCAACAAATGAAACTCATTTTTTTATTATAATCGAAGAGCCCAGTGTGATGGTTCGAGGACTAATCAAGCAAATGGAACCAAATTTGGCATGTGGGGGGTTTTGAAGGCAATGATTGTATGGTGGTTTGAGAAACCACCCCCCTCTGGAAGGTAGGCCTCGTATACAAATTAAACACAAATTTCTACCAAAAATGAGAATTATCCAGGTTACTTAAACACAAAACGTGTATTTCTCGGGTAACTCGGGGCTTAAGCATGTTTTGATAGAAGTTTGAACCCCCCCAACAAACATTGATGATGAATTAGAGCTTATTCAAACAAATTTGGAGAAGCTATTCAGCTATTCTAGAAGAAACAGCTGAATAGCTTCTCCAAATTTGCTTGAACAAGCTCTAATTCAACACCGTTGTTTGTTGGGCCTGCTTATTCGAGAAAAAAAAAACTCATTCCGAAAAAAACCATAAACGTGCCAGTTATATTAAATTTTCCTTCATTTAGTTGCAAGCGTAGCAGCGTACGCACCGGGTTCAGCTAGTATTAAATAAACGATAAACATTGTTTCCACCAGAGTTGCCTCAATGAGCATGTTGTTAATAGAATTATACCTTGACCACATCTTTTGAAAAATAAACTTTACATGGCGGACGACGGACGAACCGATCCCGAGTGCTATGCTGGATGGAGAAAATATTAAATATTATCACTCTGAATCAAAAGTATAAGTCAAACCTTATACCTTTGAGTCGAAAAGCGTGCCTTATACTTAGGAATTCCAATACATGGTATGTGTACGGATGAAACATAATTTTTCTTATATTTATGAACATAATGTTGCTTCTTATCATACGTTTATATCGATCAGACGTAGACATCAACAATTTAATGAAAAGAATATTGAAATTTTTTTAGTGTCGTGATAACCAACTGCGGCTGTCTACGAAATGCACAAAACTGTCTTTGTTATTCGGAAGAGTTGAATCAACATAGGATATTGATTCTTAATAAAGAATAAACCAAACCAGGCTAGTTTGGTGTTACATATGATTGCTCACCAATTCAAAATATCCAAAAGCAATCTTCAATTTGTTATATTAATAGGAGTGAGATTTTTGAGCTTGCTGCCAACAATTCAGCGCTGGGCAAGTTTGTGTGAAATACGTCGTATTTATGATTATCCAATCGATCGAAAACAAATAGACTTGAACTAATCGGCTACGAATCATTCAATTTCGCTCCATTCATTTCACAAGCGACACATTTTACTACACATTATCCCTTATCTTCTGAAAGCCAGCCAAGCAGAATCTTTTATTGTGGGGAATACGACGGTCAACGAATCATCGTTTCCAGTTCAAACACGTCATCATTTTGCTGCCCATTTATAAATTCCCCGTCTCTTATAAAGAGGAAGAGTGGGTAGAGTTTTGCACTGGAAAATAAACCTCCCCTAATATGTCCAATATCGACACCAATAAAAAACGTTGCCTATCAACAATTCGTTTTTATCGAGCCCATAATACAGCCTACCATTGGCAGCATCAGAGGCCGCATTTCGGCCACACCACTGTGGGTGGAAATACATTTCGTGTTCTCTAACCGCGCTTGGAGGCTGACATCAGGCATAGTGCTTTCGGTCATCGAGAATCACCGGGCATCGAAGGGGAAAAAAGGTTTAAGGACCTTTCTGTCATACTTGTTTTTTTTTTGGCGATTCCTCTGCTGACCTCCCCCTCGTAGATGAGGGGTTCCGGTTGGTCGTTTTGTTGGTCAATTCATAAAACCTTTCGGGCATTGAGATCGCTTGTGGATTTCATCCGGGCACGGGTGGCTGTTTTTTATATACTCCTTTGTGACAAAATTGATGTACACTCAACTTTGTTTGCACGCGATGTGTCTCAGTTGTTATAATCCCAAAATATATGTGGTATATCCGAGGTAGTTTCCTTTAAATGTTTTGGATGGAGAAAACTATAAATTCACGCATCTTGCGAAAACTGCTTAAGAATTCTTGTTGAATCTTGTTGAAATAAAAATCAATTTCTGCATCTATCTTGCTTGAGTATTTGCCAAATTTTCAAAAAACCGCTACGACTAAACTTATGAGGCTCATCTAAAATATCGTATCTAAATTGTAGCATTCACTTCAGCATAGCCCAACGAGGCGACCCGTAAACCAAATCTATTCACAAAACATACCCTGTCCATTATCCGCAATTCTTCTCTGTTAACGTACACAACCTGGAAAACTACCGGATTCAATATTCCATACCACCGAAGCAAAGTAGTTTACCTGTACAATGGGATACCGGCATCGTCTTTGAACCAGAGCACCATGTAGACCTTATCTCTGGACGGGGCCGATAATGGACACGGCAGGGAGATTCTCCTTCCTTCCACCGCTTGGATTTCCGATGACTGGGGAAATTGTGCACTGGGAACTGTGAAAAGTATAGGAGAAACAGGGAGAGAAAAAATGTATTAAATATTGTTGCTTACGGTGCTTTCGTTTAGGTTAGGCAGTAGAATCGACAGTGGTATGATGGAATAAACCGAAAAGTTCGTTCAACTGAAGTTTAGTTGGAATTTTGAACCAACATATCAATATTGACTGAATGGCATAATTTCTCTACGGGATTTCGGGCTGCATCTTTTTGGAGGTGAGGAGGGGACAGATTGATAAGAACAAGAAAATGAGCAGCACAGAAAATTTAAGATGAAACGGCTCATCGTTTTATATAACGTATCTTTCGAGTCAAAATCACGTGGTTTTTTAGATGTAAAATGTTAAAACTGCATTCAATATCGCTGAAAATTTATCGGCATTTTACTATTGAAACACTCATAAATGTGAAGTGCCGTCAAAACAAGAATCAACCAATGACGTGCACCTGAACACACTATGATAACTATGTGTTCATAAAGCTAGTATTGTTACTAAAGGAAGTTCCATTAATTATGTAACGCAGAAAGGGAAAGAGGCGGGTTAGGGGGGTGTTGGGAAAACGTTACAAACCATACAAAAAACATTACATTAAACGTGACAAGGGGGTGGGGGGCGAGGGTTGTCGAACATTCTCAATTTTAGCGTATTATAAATGGATGTCGTCTAAGCAGTATTTGATACAAAAAAAATGAAAATGCCTACGGTTTAATTATACTTATTGCAATTAAAATTTTTGTTCCGAAACTCACTTAAGAGTAGTTGTTCCAGAAGCAAAAACTTATTCGTGTAGATTCAGTTCACAGTGGTCTTCAAATAATACAACTAACGATTCATGATCTTTCTCCCCTAGCAAATGAAACCACTATTCGCTGTCGACTATGGTTTAATCTCGATGACGCATTTTGATTTATTTTTTCTCATGTCAGCCATCGTTGAACTCCAATTTCACACTCATGAACCTAACGCACAAATAGAATTTTTTTTATCATATTGATATATTGCGATTTTGACCACAGCCAAGCTGCCTTTTTCTCCAAGTTACGATCCATAGCGCATGAAAAATAAAAATCATGCGAACTCGGATTACAATTTATTTAGGGTGCAATTTCAAGTTGTGTGAATCGTTCGATTGCGCTACTGAGCGCCGCCTACAGGTTGCTCAGCCAATTTCTATGTCACCGTCTGACATAAATTGCAAAAAAACTCCATCAAGCCATATCCATAGGTACCCGGGAATCCACGGACCAGATTTCCGTGATTAAGAAAGTGCTACAGAAATGTCGTGAAAATAACACATCATCTATTCATCGATTTCAAATCAAACGAGAATTGCGATCAAGAGCAGCTATGGCAGATTATACACGAATATGGGTTTCTAGATAAATTGACCTGGTTGGTCAAGGCAACCAGTCAAAGGGTAACTCTCGGTGTCTAAGGGCCTAATGGTTATTCGAAGTCTCTTCAATTTCTGGGAAGGGTTACGGCAAGGTGATCAATTGTCGTGTTTGCAATTTAATATTGCATTAGGGGGTGTGATTCGAAGAACTGAGAAAGCCACCAGTACGATCATCAGGAAGTCCATTCAACTTTTTTGCTTTGCCAACGACGTTGATATAGTAGCACACAAGCCTTGAGACGATGGCGGAAATGTAGATCAAACTTAACGATAAGTAGTATGATTGGGCATTCATTAATGCGTCAAAGACAAAATGCATCAGAGGAAGACACTAACGTGATAACAATGTGAGCCCTCCCACCACAAGTTCAAATCGAGGTAGTCGACGAATTCTAGGCTTATTGGTAACAGCCGATAAAAACACTAGAAGAGGGATTCAAAGAGGGTTGTGAAGGAGGCTAATAAACCTTAAATTGCATGAGTTGCTGGGATAACTATGACTATGGTGGACTGGGCTTGTCTAAAAAATGACGGTCGACAGCCAACGGGTGATGGTGATCCGCTATGTCAAACTACTTAGGACTTGAGTTGTTAACTGATCCCTTTGACCTACGCTGGTTATTACGCCATCTGTCGTGTAGCTCAAGGACGATCTGAGAGGCCGCTGTACTTACAGTGTTCCAAATGTCCCAGTCTTGATGCGGTCAACTGCTCACGGTCATCAAGCCGTATCTCACCCCGGTGGAGCGAGGCCATGCGAAGAACACAAGTTCTGTGGTTTTCTCTTCATCCGTGAACCCGGACCCCCGGAGGACTCGATGTGCCTGTACTTATGCAGGTACTGTATAAACCAGCTATAGCCTGACAGGATCCGTGTCAAGTGGATGTAAACTTCACCATGTTGCCGACTGATCCATCCGGATAACTCCGGAATCAGTCAATGGGTCCACCGACTTTGGTGGAGCTGTTCCATTTCCTCTGCCACTTGACCATAGACGTGGCTCTAATCGTGTTCCGGCTACCTCTTGTGTCTCGTTGTTTGGAGCATTCTACGTCCTCTATAATGATGATGCCTATGGGCCTCATCCTCACTAAGACGCAGTCCGCGTCACGTGACACTGTGCGGTATGCGCTGACCACTCTTAAGCATATTATCCTGTAAGAAGCTCTTAGTACTTAGAGCGGTGGCCCACGCCAGCCCACTATACCTGATTTTGTCAGGGTAATACTGGCCAAGACGCTTTTGATTGCTCCCTTGCACCGCCGAGCTATTCGACATCATGCGAGATAATGTCGGTATAGCCATGGAGGCCTTCTGCTGGCGTATTCGACGTGGCTGACAAAGGAAAGTTTATCGTCGATCATAACCCCCAAGTACCTCAGGGACTGCTTCGAAGTGATGGTGCAACTGCCTGCACTAATCGTCACGTCGCCTGTTGCTCCGATTTCCAGTTGTTGTCCACAGTAATCTCCATTTTGTGATGAGCTAACGCCAGTTTTCTGGAGCGCATCCATCCCACCAATATGCCAATAAAGTGTGTGATCGTTAATTCTATCTTTTCTATGGATTCATCACAGACCTCTAGGGTGATTTATTCCGTGAAACCGACAATCTTCACCCGGTTGAGGAACGTAAGTCGCAACACTTCGTCATACATCGTGTTCTAGAACACTGGAGCCAGGATCGAACCTTCTTACGGTGACTTGGACACGATCCTGACCGCCGCTCAATAGGTTTTAACCATTATCACCCTATAGGCGTCACCCCATGCGTCCGTATTGGCTTTCAAACACAAGCTTTGCTTCAAAAGTTTGCTCGTTTGCTAGCCTTTATTTCCTTCTTAAGCGCAGCATTTGCAGCGAATAGCGCCCCTCGTCGCTTAGTGCTGGGCTTAAGCGACTCTTTAAATACTTCTTTGTCGAAGTATAATATAACATTTGCGGGTGAATGGAATGGGTGCTCTTCCCCACGCACTTTACCTAGTATTGTGGACGATACTATAACACACCGCCTAGTGGTCGTTATTGGTGTAGCCATCCCCCACACCCGAGTTACCCAACATCCCAGGGTTTCCAAACATCACATGGATGATCAACTTTGCTCCGTTGCTATGGTAGGTACTCTGCTATTTACGTTAGCCAGGTCTAAATTGAGCATAGCCAGAGCCTCAAGCAGGATCTGGCCTAAATGGCGACTTCTCCACTACAGCACCCAGGTATTGAAATCGCCCATTATTACCAACGGGTTTCGGCCAGTCAGCTCCGTGGTTATGCGACAATCTTGGCAACGCGTAATAGCTGTAGAAAAACACCTCATCCTGCTTTGTAACCGCGAAGCCCTCGTTTGAAGTGGGCACAACCTAATGAACCGGATAATTGCCCGTTGTCCATAATGGTGCCATATTTGACCTATCCGCCTAGTTGCCGTTACCGGCGGGGATTAAGTATGGGTTGGATATTATGGCGATATCCGATTCCGACACGTGAACTGCCTCGCACAACAGTTGCTGAGCTGCCTCGGTTAGAATCACGTCAACATTGTGGCCTTTACCTCCAGACAGACCAGCCTACTTTGAGCTTAGCCACTTTTAAGGCCGCATCCGCTTCGGCTGCTGCCAGCCCTATCGTAGCCACTTGGGTCTCGAGTGGACCTTTTGGCAGCTGTATGGCGGTTGTGGCCACCTCGACCCCGCGTTGATCCTTGATGACCATTTAAAACGGACGAAAGAAGTTTCAATGGCTAATCCCATGTTTCCTTTACTCTGCGGGCTGTTTATTACTAAATTAGAGACAGGTTTAAAGAAAAAAATGTGGTGGAACACGTTTTTACTAACAAAGATAAACTAATAAAAAACCACTGTTCGATCTCAAACAGCACACGGTGTTCCTGCTGTTGTGTGGATAGCACCAAATACTCGTCCCCCCAGAAGCGTGTATTGTTTCAACCCTTTGAGAGCGGGTGGCCAGCAAACAGCCTGATGCTATTATTGTAGCTAAAGTGGGCAGCGCGGAACATCACTGTTGGCGCGCCGCATCTATGCACCATTGTAATGATGCGGTGCACACGGCACTATCTATCCGTAGTGGTGTTCTGTAGTTGTAATAATTTGTATCAATACCCACCGAGGTGGTACGCTGCCTCTCGGTGGAAATCAATTAATTCATAGGCAAAGTAATTCGTTTTACTCGCCTCTAATCGTGTCCACCAGCAAAGTAAAAATCACAACGTAGGGCCTGGTCAAACCCTGGACGAAACAACCACTTATAAGACACAAAACAAACTCACGGAAGTGAAATTATGAACATGTAATTTAAAACCATTAATTCAACTAAGCAGAGACCAAGCAAACCTGCTTTGAAATTTACTACCAGAAAACTATGCCACACATCACTTACGACTAATGACATACTTGAAGTTAAGGGACAAATCGACATCATATATTATCTCCGAAAGTATAGTTTTCCCTTCAGTACAAAACAAAAAAGTCTCCAATTAAAGGCTGTACTCGAAAAAAGTGAGACACAATGATAATCTTGTAACATTTGAGCGAGAGAATAAAAACTTATAAAACATTTACTGAAGCTAGCTAGGCGCACAATGTTTACGTTAAAATTGCATCACAATCAAGTGATTATCGAGATGACATTGGAACAAGAGCAAATCCGCCAAAAAATTATGTTCGCCGTAATGGAAAAAAATCCGACTCCGTCCCACAGATGGATCGGAAAATATCTGGGATTCCATCATTGAACGATGCCCCGGGTGGTGAAGTCATTCAAAGTGACCCAGATGACGCAGTGGTAGCCAGGCAGCGGCAGAAAACCGAAAGCTGCTGATCCGGTGAAGGCAAGGAAGGTGTTGAATCTGTTCAAGCGTCGACTGAACCATTTGATCCGCATCGTGGCGATGAAGGCGGAGTTTTTTATTTGGTTTGCCGAAAAAACAATGGACCGTGCTTACCTCCACGTCCACAAGGTCAGGAAGGCACCGGAACAGCAAACAATACACGGTAGTCAAAACCCGCGCCATAAAGCTATACCGAGTCGCTGACGAAGCCGAGGTAAGTCGGGATGGACTACATCGAGGCGGACACAAAACAATTGCCGGGCCGGAGTTTTTTGTTGCCACAGTTCACCGTTCTTCAGAGGGTAAGGCGGAAGAAGGTGGTCAAATTCGCCAAAAAGTTCTTAGTTTGGCAGGCCATCTGTGGGTGTGGAGGGATGAGCCAGCCATACATCTTGACCGGTACCATCAATGGGAAAATTAATTGTGATGCAATTTTAACGTAAACATTGCGCGCTTAGCTAGCTTCAGTAAATATGTTATTAGTTTTTATTCTCACGCTAAAAAGTTACAAGCTTATCATTGTGTGTCACTTTTTTCGAGTACAGTTTTTAATTGGAGACTTTTTTGTTTTTTACTGAAGGGAAAACTATACTTTCGGAGATAATATATGATGTCGATTTGTACCTTAACTTCAAGTGTGTCATTAGTCGTATGTGATGTGTGGCATAGTTTTCAGGTAGTAACTTTAAAAAGCGAGACGAGTATATCCAGAAGCACCTGCTGCCCTTTCCACGGTCTCACGGATGCGAGACGCTATTTTGGCCGGTTTTGACATCCTGCCACTATACGCGGTGCATGTTAGATTGATGTAGAGATGTTGTTTTTGTACCATAAGACTGAAACTCTCCAAACTCACAGGAACTTCGTACTATTGAAACGATTTGGGCCATCACGATGGCCAAACTTCGTTTAACACCTAAAGTATTCCAGAAAGAGCAAGCTTAAACGAAACAGTGGGTAAAAGTATCAAAAGAAGTCGTCCCCACTATTGCTGGTGTCAAGGGCGAAGTGCGGGTATGCGGTGTTGGAAAGGAGATCCAATTAATAAACTAGTTGAAACCTAACAATAATGCTGTCGTTTATTCCCTCAAAGTTTCCACAAAATCCGACTAAAAATGAAATTTTGGTGACTATTTCTGTGAGTCTCATTTTTTACGAGTACAATCTTTATAAAAGTAAATACGTATCTTTTATTATGACAGTGAAACAAAGTTGAATTTAAAGAAAGAAAAAAGATTGAGTGGATTGGAGATACTTAACTCATTGTGTATAGGAACAAGTCTCCCCCCAGTTCATACAAAACAGATGAGATTAGTTTCTAGAAGAAAGGAAATGTTTCTGGACACTCCAATTTATCGAAATCCTTGAAGCGTAATACTAGGTAGGTCAAAATAGACTATCACGCGTTGTGAGTAACCCAAACCATATCCTTACTGGGGTTTCAATGCAGCCAAATCAGCTCTTGAAGGCTTCTTTAAATTTCTCTTGTTTTCTCAATGAAAAACCACCAACAAATTTTGTGAGTGGTCCCAACATCATCCATATTGTTCCAGAAAATAACGATAATTCACACTTCTGCTTAAGATTGGTTGAATTAACATAAACAAATGTGGTCCTTAGTTGTAGACGATCTTCTAAGAAGCTTAGAGGAAATAGGTTTTGCAGAATAGCCATAATTGTGAGGGGAAAATTTGACAATATCATTTCAGAGAGAATGCATTGGGGCCTAAAATTTACCCAGTTTTAATGTATTTAGGAGGGCCTTAGCATAAATCTCTCAAAAGTAGTAATTTTTCCTTTTACCAGGAAAAGGGAGTTGAACCTAAAAGTTTTTAGGAAAGGAGGATTGGAAATCCATCGTAGGAACAGGTGAAATACCTAGGAGTGATACTGGATACCAAACTGAACTGGAATGCTCATGTTAAGTATGTGATCGGCAAGAGAACCAGTGCTTTCTGGATATGCTCAAAAGCATTTGGCTGAAAATGGGGTCTAAGACCAAAAATGATAATGTGGATTTATACATCCACAATTCGTCCGAAACTAACGTATGCTACGCTTGTGTGGTGGCCAAAAACAAAAGAGGCTACTGCACAGAAAAAGCTAACAAAACTTCAACGATTAGTGCCCATTGCTATAACGGGAGCAATGCGCAGCACTCTATCAAATTAACATATGTAACATAAGTCCTGGGAAAAATTCAAAAGCATGGTACTTGAAATCAAACAATCGGATTTTAAAATGCTCTTCAGGGTATTTTATTCTATTAATAAATTGTTGAAAAATATATTTACAGTACGCTCAATGGACCATTATCTTCGATTTTACGCAGTGTACGGCGAACATGTTGAATCAGGTTCTGGACGGTGTCTATGTCTATTTCTTTCATCTTCCGCTTGATTCGATTAACCAATTGTTGCTCATTGTTAGCTTCCCAGCCATTGTCCTACACCATACGTTTGAGAACACTCCAAAAATTTTCAATTGGACGAGCCTGAGGCACGTTAGGTGGATTGTCCTTTTTCGGAACAAATGGTATGTTTTGCTCAGTTAGCCAATCTAATGTTTTTTTCGCGTAATGACAGCTTGCAAGATCCGGCCAAAACATGATTTCGTCGTCAGCGTGATATTTGTTGATGAATTGCTTCAATTTCGGCAAGCACTGGCTGATATACACGTCAGAATTGACAGCTTTGGCCTTGTTTGGGCGTATCAAAGGCGCCGAGATACCCTTCGATGACATGGCTGCCCACACTAACACCTTTGGCTCATATTTCGATTTGCTGGCATATTTAACATCGTCTGGTGTTGTTTTAATGTTAGCAGTATAGAAACCATCGTTGCCACTCAATTCATGGTGCGAAAACGTGAAGTAAGATTCATCATCCAAAATTATGCACTTTCCATTTGCAAAATGCTCGCGACGAAGTGCACGGCAGCATTTTGGTATTTTTTCGAGTTGTTGCTGTGTATATTTTGGTGCACGCTGATGTTTCCGATAGATTACGTTATGTTTTCTCAAAATCCGATGGACTGTCATGTTTGAAACCTGAAATTTTCGTAATAATTTGCGTGTTGATTGGCCAACCTTGTTTTCAGCGCTTGACAGCAGTTTTTTCGTTGTTCTGGCACTCAATTTTGTTGGGCGACCACTTTTCTTTTTATTTTCCGGTTCTTTACCATCACGACAATCTTTCAAAACACGGTATAAGGAGTGTATCGAATATAAGCTATCCACATACATTTGCGTTGTACGCATGTATTTGTGATGGTTTTTTATGCTCTGAACACTGCATGCTGTGCGTTTGACTGTCAGCTTTCTTTTGTTTACTTGTTTGTGCGGTTCAAATTCTGCGTTTTCAAAATGTCGCGTATTGAAAAGGAAGTGAAAATTAAGGTTCTGGACACATGGCTAAGTGAGAAGGGTATTACTATGCGAAAATTGGCAAAGCGGTTTGCAATTCATCATGCGAGTGTTAAAACCATCATTTATAAGTTTGGGGAACACTATTCTTTGGATGAGCTACAAGGAAGAGGCAGAAAACCCGGTTCTTCCAACCCGAAACTGGAGCAGAAAGTGGTATCTCTAATCATGAAGAACAAATCAATGTCAATACGTGATTTGGCCAAAAAAGCAGGAACGAGTGTCGGAATGATCCAGCGTATCAAGAGGCGAAACCACCTGAAGACCTACAAGAAGCAGAAAATCTCGAAACAAAGTGCAGAACAGAAGAAGCGAGCAGCAACAAGGGCCCGGAAATTGTATTCGCGTCTTTTGCAGCGTCCGGATGCATGCGTTTTGATGGACGATGAGACCTATGTAAAAGAGGACTCAAAAACCCTTCCAGGTCCACAATACTTTACTGCCGTCGTTGGGGAGGATGTGAGCGATGCGAACAGGTCGATTCAAGTGGAGAAATTCGGTCGAAAGGTACTGGTATGGCAAGCAATATGTTCCTGTGGTTTGAAGTCAACAATTTTTTACACTACCGGAACTATAAATGCGGAAATCTATCGATCTGAGTGTCTCCAGAAGAGATTGTTGCCTTTATATAAGAAGCATAGTACACCTCCACTGTTTTGGCCGGATTTAGCGTCGGCTCACTATGCCAAAACCACTCTCAATTGGCTTGCGGAAAAGGGTATAGATTTCGTTGAGAAAAATATCAATCCACCAAATTGCCCTCAGCTTCGACCCATCGAACGTTACTGGGCAATCGTGAAGAGGGTCTTCAAGAAGACTGGTAAGGCAGCTGGGAACATACAGGAGTTCAAAAATATATGGGCTCAAGCGTCCAAAAAATGCGATGCAACACTTGTCCGGAACTTGATAAAGAGCATTCGATCCAAAGTTCGAAAATTCGTGAAGGAATAACTTAAATTTCATCCGGTCTTCATTATGTTCAAGTTTAACCTTGTACAATAAAGGATCAATTTTTTGTATGAATAAAATATCGGTTTTCAATATAACTTGAAAGAAAGTTTGTGGATAGCTTATTTTTGATACACTCTTTATTGTTGATTTTGATATAGGCTCGTCTTTGAACACGCTCAAAATTTCACTTGTACTAAGCCGTCCAAAAAGGTTGGCGACTTGTGCTCGTAAATCCAGCTTGTACGACATTTTTAATGGAAACTACTGCGCAATTTGAGTTTGACAGTTCAGTAGGAACACAGATGAACGTGACAAGTACATTGGTTGACATCTGTGTGTTTGTTAATGCTGTCAAATAAACGCCTGAAAGTATTCCCAGGACTTATGTTACACATGTTGGTACGAAAAGCCAAATCTCATGACAAAAATCGAAAACTCGAAAACCATTAACCTTAGACACATGATATCAGTTTTTTTGTTCTAACTTTTTTATTTCAGCTTGAATTTGAAAACTTTGTTAAAATGACTTTTAGGGCATATATAGACAGTTTTATCACCCATTACAGTGTTCTCAACAGATGGCGCAAGTGTATTAGTGACGATGATGTATAGTGAATTTTTTTCAATGTATTATGTCTGTTTGTCTGTATCATAAATGTTAATAAATAAATGGAGATGAGTTAACATAAAAATAGATTAACATTTTCATAAAGAAAAACTCTCGTTGTTACGCTCTTTGATGATACTTGTTGATGCTGCTGATCGAAAGTTATGCAGAAAAAATGCAAAACTACCAATTTTAAAATGAGTTTTACTCTACAAGGAGACAAAGGGGGACGAACGATTTAGCATAGTTCTTAATAATGGAAGTTTTTCTTCCAGTTCACGTATTCTGAGTTTGAAAATATTTGCAAATATGTGAGTAAGATATCTTGAAAAGCCGTATTTTTTTACATTTCAACCTCTATTTTTTTTATACACTAACTAGCAACTATTTTGTATCCTCAAAATGTGCGTCTATTTATGCCGTAAAAGTCATTCTAACAAAGTTTTCAAATTCCTACTTAAATAAAAAAATAGAACAAAAAAGTTTTTAAGTCCCATCGTAAGGAAAGTCTGAAAAACTGTTATAAAACGATACGTAGATGAGATAGAAGTTAAGTTTCTTCAGCAAAGTTTCATTAAATTAAATTATCTGCAATTCTGTAGGAGCAACAATTCCTCCAAATCATAAGAATAAAAAGTTTGAATTTTTGTTATGAACATTTAAGGACCACTAGTCACCACCCAATCCAAACGATAGATCTTATTTTGAAAATTAAATCTTCCAAAGACATCATGTGTCTAAAAATAATAGTTTTCGAGTTATTGATTTTTGTCGTGAAATTTGGCTTTTCGTACCAAAGTGCTGGAGTAGGAATCTCAGTGGCGATCGGAAACTACCCAATGGTTTTCCAGACGGAGATTTTTGCTATCATAAAATGTGTTGACGTTTGTCTGAAGAAAAAATATCGACATGCTAATATTTGTATTTTTACAGACAGCCAAGCGGCACTGAAATCGTTGAGTAATTATAAATGTACATCCAAACTTGTCTGGGAATGCATGCTTTCACTGCGAAAGGTGGGCCAAGAGAACTCCGTAAATTTATTTTGGGTTCCGAGACACTGTGACATTGAAGGTAATGGAAGGGCAGACGAGCTTGCTAAACAAGGTTCAAATGCATAGTTTATTGGCCCAGAACCATTCTGTGGTATATCATACTGTGCCATAAAAATGGAACTGAAATCTTGGGTAGAACAAAGGGTGATGACCAACTGGTTGGTTTCCACAAAGTGTGTTTCATCGAAAAAGTTTATAATTCCAAATCTTACAATCAGTAAAAAGCTGTTGGAGCTCAATAAGAGAATTCTTTGTACCTATACTAGCCGGACACTGCCCGAGGAGGTATCATTTGAAAAACAATGGCCAGGTTCAGAATGATATCTGTCATTTCTGTAACTTGGAACGTGAAACCTCGAAGCAACTGCTCTGCAGTTGTGATGCTTTGTACAAGAGCAGGCTTAAATTTATGTACAGTGGCTAAATGCAATCTGAAGAAATTTAAACTGTGAATCCTGCAAAGGTGGTAGGTTTTTTAAAATCGATTTTGCCTGACTGGGAGACGCGTCTTCGGCTGTTCACTTGAAAAATGGTGAATAAGCTTTAAGACGCGAATTAAATAGTAAATAGGGACATACCACAGAAGTTCAATTCAGTTCTACGCCCCAACAAAAAAAAAAAAGAAAAATAAGAAAGAAAAAAAAGGAAAAGGCTTCAAATCTCTTACTCAAATTTTTATTTGACACCCTTATATCTTCCCGCCGCCCCCTCTTCACTTTCGTAACTATTTATTTTTTGAAACAAAAAATCAAATGCACCTAAAGTTTCAATTAGAATCTGAAATTTGTTGCAAAGACATCGTGAAAGATAAACTGAATGGATTCTAATGTCGACAGCGCGTGACTAAATACTTAAGAAGTTTGCTCTGCCCCCAGAAAGCAAAGGAACAAAAACAAGCTCACTTTTTCCCATAACATCAAGATATCACATCGCACATTCGCCGTCAACATTGCCGCCTTGCATATCATATCGTCATGATTTCCCATATTCACGCAAATGATGCGAGTTTTATAACTTATTTCGCAAGAAACCCACCCTTCCAAGGTGCGGAGTCAGTGTGCTTGAGAGCGTCATGTCGGAACCACAGGATGATGAACTATGACAGTGCCAGTGCCAGCCTGCCTTGGGGCCTGTGTATGAAAGCTCGTTACGCTCGCCCATAAAGCTTTAAAGGATAAACTCCTTAATGAAACCATATCAACCTACACAGGCACACGAGCTGGATGCTCAGAATGAATGGTGCTTGTTGGGGTGGGGAAGATTTAGCGAGAAGAATGACAACAGCATCAAAGAAGATCTTCTGCTGCGACTGCAAGCTTGGAGATGTGGAGTGGGCGATGATATGAAAATTCAAGTTTTATTACGGCGACGTTCCAAGGCATTTCTGTACTCACTGGCTTCACCATTGTCGTTGGGTAGGATGTGTGTCTTTTAAAATAAAAGAATAAAAATGAGGGTACAATTTCATTCTCACGATTGCTCCAAGTCGTTGCTAACAAGTCAGTGTTCGGAAGAGTGAAACGAAGCAGCGAGAGATAAGAAGTCGAAATTGTTTCTCGTCGAAAGGTGAGGGAGAATGGCGCCGATGTATTTGCGTGAGAATGAGATATTTTTTTTTCTTTGGATAAATGGAAGTGATAAATAACATGATCAATCGTGGCACTGTTAAATGTCATTCCTCAGGAAACGTGTTCACAGAACCTGACAAACTAAGAGCATTGAGCGAGGGAGTTACCAAGATTTATATTAGAGTGGTTCAAAATACCGTCTCAGGGTACCGCCTCAGGCCATTTCACTTAGCCGATTCAAAAGCTGGTCCTGACTGTTCCCCTAAAGTTCAAGCTAAACTGGCGAACTCTTTCTGCTAGGCCCTAGGAAGATTTTATGAGAATTGGTACTCAAATAATATACAGTAGCGATTAGGTATCTCTAGGTTAACATCCTGAGTATATGAACAAAAACCACAAACAAACCCTCAAGCGTACTATATTAAAAGATGTTCACGTTATTATTGCATCACTTAGAACTACTTAGCAGAAATAAGTCCCTAAGCCGATTGTCTTGAACTCTTTGGAGAATGAACGACATATTATAGGCTTGGTTTCGTAGGGGCGAACACGGGTGGTGGTTAACATCCATACCACTCACGCCAAATCTCACCCCCGGTAAGTAACGAAAATACCCAAAGAGGTTGTTTAAGTGACTAAGACGGGAGCTTAACCAGCCCGAGGCTGAAAATCTCGATACTTAAGAAGAATACCAAATCCAAATGCCCAAACTTTCCTGTTAGTCCTTTCCATAAGACTTTGTACAACGGTTGAAACGAAGTTTTCCTCTGCTTTCAACCATCATTTCAACATTTCCTGTTCCCTAGAGACAACCTTAGAATGCTTACAAGTGCTTCATTATATAACAGTATAACAGTATCTTTCGATTGCCCACAACTCCGGTGTGTTTGCGAGATTGAGAACATTCGGCAACGACATTGCCTGCATTCGTATTGTGCTACTCTATAACGACCTTGAAGTAGTGACAAAATGCTAGTTCCGGCCAAAAAGTCGTAAGAACGTTGTGTGATTTGAGAAACGGAAGCAAAAGTTTCTTTTGGCAATCATTGATGTAAAGTGGCCATTTACGTTTGCAGTTGTTACGAATGACTTGCTTCATTTTCCGCATGAATAAATCGCCAGAAAAATCATGAATTTCATGGGGAACTTCGACACCAGCATCAGCACCAGCCACTCGCTGTGATCCTAAACATTATACGGGACACCTGTAGTTATCTTTAGCTATGGTGTTTTGCATGTTTATTGAAGCGTTTTATTGAAATCTTAGAGCACTGGCTTGAGGTTTCTTGATTCGAGTTAATTTAATATATTAGCTGGTGACTTTAATATTAATTGGTGTGATAGTAATAATTTGAATCATTTGAAGCATTTAGCTAACTTTTTCAATTTAAGACAAACTTAAGATCAATATACGCGTAATTTCAGGCACAGCAGATCTTTAATTGATCATGTTTATTCTAAGTTTGATTCTGTTTGTTCAGTTCTCGAAACTGATTTAAAAATAACCGATCATGTGACAGTAGGAAGTAACGTAATTGAGAATAACTTAAATAAATAATAGCGATGCTTTTGTTTGTGAAATTGAAGCGCCGGAGGAAATATTCACAACAGGCTGTTTCTAACCTTGTTGAGAGAAGCATGGCTTTTCAAATCGCGACTGGTAGTTTAGATGATTCTGCAGCTGTTCTTATAAATACTTTGAAAACGTGTACAAATAAATGAGTTGAAAAAAAAAAGTTTCTTTGAAGAACTCGAACAGCTGGTGCAATTTAGACCTTTGCGTCTTAAATTGTACAAATTTTACAACAAATTTTGTAGATCTAATAGAGATATATTCATTGGAATGTACACAATCACGAGAAATAAATATTCACAATCCATTAAAAAAATTCTTTGTGAATACATGCAGAGGAAAATTGATCAGCAGCAAAACAATAGCAAAGACTTATATAAAATTTTGAAATCTTTATTAAAACCTAGCAATTGCAAACCACGGCCCATAACTTTTGACAGCATAATAGAAAAGTCTAAACTAGGAAATGCATCTAAGTTAAATGATTATTTCGTCAATAGTGTTTCATTGATCAATCAATACATTGAATTGGTTGATGAACCTGATGAAATAGTAAAGCAGCCAGTTAATAGTAATTGCTGGTTGAAAGGTTTTCACCCGATCACAAAAGATGAACTTAGAAATATTTGCTTTTCATTAGTTCGCTAGTTCGTCACCAGCACGGCTGGAGTAGACAATGTTAATGCTAGAGTTATTCAAGATTGCAATCATGTCATTGGTCACATTTTACTGGACCTTATTAGTGAATCATTGCTAACTGGGCACGTGCTAGTGAGGAAAGAATCGTTGGTTGTTCCGATTCAAAATTCCGATGCTGGAACGATTAAAGCCGAAGAGTTTCGTTCTATCATCATGCTGCACACATTAGAGAATTTTAGAAGTAGAAGTGAATGGCCAGTTGCTAGAATATTTAAATAGTAATACTTTGTTTTTTTTTTTCTTTGTTCGGGACATAAACCACTGCGCCCAGTAATTTTATTTATTGTGTTTTTTTTGTTTAAAGAAGACTAATCATGTTTTCCTTATTTCAAGCTCATCCCGGTGGCTCAATCCGAGAATTGTCACTTTTCACAAGACATAACATGTAATAAATACCCCAAGGAAGTGTATTAGGGCCCTTGTTGCTCATTATGTATATTAATGACATGCGACGTGTTTTACAATTTTGTTGGACTAATCTGTTTGTAGATGACCCGTGTTATTCATTGCAGCAAGGATTTACATGAAGCCGTTACCCCTTTATACGAAGAATTGCGTTTTTTAGTAGATGATTGAAATGTTGGCAATTGATATTAAATATAAGTAAAACTAAATTTATGGTAATTTAGCAGAATCAAGTAAACGAGAATGGCTTACTTTCGATTGATGATGAGGTTATTGATTGCGTTCTGGAGATTAAATATCTTGGCGTGATTATTGATCACAGGCTTAAGTTCAACGCTAACGTTGACAATGTCATCAAGAAAATTGCCAGGAAGTATGGAATTCTCAAATAAATCATATCTCCTCATTTGGACTTTTGCCCTTCCATTATATTTTTGGCCAATCAAACAAAAATATTGAGGTTACAGCGTTTGCAGAGTAAAATAATGCGTTTGATTTTAAGTTGTAACAGATTCACTTCCTCGATTTTTATGTTAGACGCTTTGCAATGGTTATCGGTGAAGCAGAGAATTGTATATTTGACTATGGTGTGCATTTTTAAAGTAGTTAATGGTTTGTTGCTTCGATATTTGTGTGATCGAATTGAAAGAGGAAGTGATATTCATAGGTATAATACTAGAAACGCGGATGAAATAATAACACCAAATTTCTTGACATGTGCATCACAAACTCATTGTATTTTAAAAGAATAAATGTTTTCAATTCGATGCCAAGACACATTAAATGTGCGCCAACACTTTCAGAATTTAATAGACCATGTATTTCATATGTGTATGCTAAACAGTAAGCGAATATTTTTAATAATATATAAATATTGTAACTGACGGTGTTTTACTTTCATAAAACGGATTATTTTCTGTGCAACATTTCTTGTACGGTTATGTTGCTTTTTTTTATATTTTATTTTTTTAATGAAGAAAGTATTTGACAAAGTCCTTAGCAAAGTATTTCAATGAGTTAGCTATTTTCTTTTTTCATACGTTTATGTTCACTTTTATAAATACTTCAAACTATTTTGATCGAAACGGTGATGATGATGAAAATTTGTTTCATGTTGTAGTGGTTATAAAAATAAAATGAAGAAAGTAGTTTACAAAACTTTGAGCCTCACGCCTGGGCATATAAAGGACTACTTTTTGAATTCATAATCATAGTAAGGAGTTGTCTGGCTGATTATCCGGGAATTTCCTGTCAATTCTGTAATGGTTGAAAGTAAAAATTTGACTAGGGCCAGTCCAGGATTTTTTTCGGTTTGAAAATTTTCTCGATTTTCCTATTTCGGTTTGGAAATTAGCTCGATAAGGAAATTTTCTCGATTGGAATTTTTCGCGAATTTGTTGGTTACCCCAAAACTAAACTGGCGGTTCTATTAGTGTTTTGCTGAAGCAAAGGCATCTTTGGTGAGGCAAGGGCTTCTTTAGTACCGTATTGGAATCACATTGGTTCTGTAGCGGGCGTGATTGGATCTTGTCTTTTGATAATGATAATGTGATTATGATTGTCTTTTGATACTGGATTTAGTGATTTGAACTGTTATAGGATTTCCTTATCGCTGGGAATACTTACGAATGTTTGTGGTTGAGCTCAAACCTTTGTAGCAGTAAGTGACATCATCATCAAAGTGATGCAATTATGCTGTACCACCCTCTACAAAATGGGATGAGAACCAAATTCAGCTCAATGTTTCAGCTTACTAGTATAGGCTGTCCCAAAAAGTATAAGCACGATTATAAATCAAGATAAAAACAATTGTTTAGAAGAAAATTTTCTTTTGGTTTCATGAATCATTTCTCTATGATGTTGTTTCTCAGTAGCATACAAAAAATATATCTTATTATCGTTAATCATAAGCCAAAAAACGCACTTTTGTCCAAACGCTGCCTATTAGTCCTTGCACAGGCCCCTTCTCAACTGTTTTTGAAACTTTTTTCCAGTCTTTCGCAAATTTTGCGATGGCATCTGCTGCTTCAATATGTTTCATTAAAAAATAAAAAATAAAATAAAGATGCCTTCTTCAAAGCCCAAAATGTCTTGATCAGTCGAAATTGAGGACAAATCGAAGGATTCAGAGGTTTCGGCACGTTTCGAACTATTTTGGCGTCGTACCATGCGATGGTGTCTTTAGCATATATCACAGATGCCAAATCCAGCCAAAACAATATTGGACCATCATGCTTCCTGACCATTGGCAGGATTCAAGCATTTGTGGATGTAAGTATCAGTCTTCATTGCTCCTTATGTCACATGACTCTGACCATATTCCGTGTTCGTAAATAGCTTGCCATACTGAATTTATAGGTAAATATTGACTTTAAACGCGTTATTGACGTCCTGGCCTTCACGCACGGTGTAATAGTGATCTCCCAGAAGCGTCTTATAGTCAAATTTTACATTCGTCCATGAAAATACACGCCGATTTTTCACATAGTAGACCGCCATACAGCTTCCGAGGTGGGTGTTGGCAAAATTGGGATTTTTCAAATATAATCCTAAATAGGTTATAGGGTATTTTCCATACATCTAGTAACATAACGTCCGTGCTCCATCACAATATTTTCTATTGTGATGTGTCCTACTCAATGGGTAAATTGAACTGAAGGTGAGTTTGAAAGAAGGGGATCTTGGAGTAGAGCACACGTACCCACTGGTTGACACTAAATATTGGCCAACGTGCTTTTGCACATTTGTTTGAGGATTTGTTAAGCGACACAGGTTTCCAAATCCAAAGTTCGGATACCGTGCTGCATCGGTGCCCGGACTTTTTGTTCATGAATCTGGACATTTTTCAATTCACAAACTAGCATGCAGTTATGAGCTAGTAAATTTATCATAATAGTATATTAGCGATAAATCTGATAGCGCTGATTCATCGATTTCTTTTACAATTTTTCAATGTTGTAACATTCAGCTAACCTGCATGTACGGCGGTGGGTATGTCTTTCGTAAGTAGAACAGCCGACTGAGTTCATCAGATATAGCTCGACTGGACTTCAGCTTAATAAACAACTTAGTATTATAGTCATTTATTCAATGAAATGTTCTTACTATTCTCATTCAATGCTCATTTCAGCCAATAGTGTTCAACACATAGTTATCACCAACCATCGACAACCCGCAACAATAACCCTTTGTATCTTTTCATAGAAATGGCTAAGCTTTTCAAACATCCGGGGGACTACAAAGATTCTACTTCTATCTTTGTTGTTAATTTTGTTTCTTTTCAGGCAACAAATAATCTATTTCGACCAAATTTTGAGACAATATCTAATATTTCTCTATTTCTCAAAACTTTTTAAGTTAGGCATAAAGATGAATGAATGTACCGGAAACTAGACGGACACATGCGGAGTTGAGTACAGGCGACTCGTGAGGTAGTAAGTGCTTTCAAGAACGTGAGCAAGACAGGTAATTGTTACCCATTGTATCTATATTAATAAAAATTATTTTTAATAGGTTTGCGTCGACCATCGGTTGAATCGGTTGAATCGGTTGTGTCGATACTTTGTTCCGCATTATTTGTTATCGGGCGTAGCGTTTTGTCTATTGTTTCGGTTGCCTATCGTTCGTTGCGCGAGTGATCGAGTGAGCATCAGAAGTCGTGGTTCGCCGGGTAAGATCGGTCGGTGGTGAGGTACATAATTAATTGTGATTCAAATTATTCTTTCGCCATACTCGTCGGGCCACGGTCCCATTTTGTAAGGGATTCCAGCGGCATCCGGACTGTTGGTGTGGATCGGTCCAAGTTGGTACTCAAGCGTTGAGATGAATTACCTTGTTTTCCTAATGAAATACCACTATCATATTTTGTGAGTTACCCCAATAGCATCCTTACTGTACTCTACCGGTCAAAATCGGCTTTTCAGCATTATTAAATATCACTTTGTTTTCTCAATGAAAAACCACAATCACATTTTGTTAGTGGTCCCAATAGCATCCTTACTGTTGGTTCAAATCGGTTCAATTCAAATGTTTCTTAGTTGGTAGCATCGCCACTGGTAGCACGTATAGCCGATTTTCTTACGTTTGACGTTAACACACTACTGCCATCTGTTCAGCTTAATCATCCATTACAGTGTGCTCAATAGATGGCGTTAGTTTTTTTTTCTTCAACTGACCATGATATGTAGTGCAAAATATTTGATGTGTTATGTCTGTTTGTCTGTGATATAAATGTTAATATATTAACGAAGATGGGTTAATATAAAAATGTTAACATTTTCATAAAAAAACTCGCATTGTTTCGCTCTTTGATGATAATTTTTGATGCTGCTGATTGAAAATTATGCAGGAAAAATGCAAAACTGCCAATTTAAAAACAAGTTTCTCTACTAAAGGAGTAGGATATCTTGCAAAAACTTTTTTTACTTTTCAACCCCTACAACTTTTTTTCTACAATAACTAGCAACTATCTTGTATCTTCAAAATGTGCGTCATTTTATGCCCTAAAAGCCATCTCTGAAAAGTTTTCAAATTCAAATTGAAATAAAAAAGTTGCAGCAAAAAAAAAAAGTTTTTTTCAGGAGAGACAGAAGAACTGTTATAAAACGATGCGTAGATGAGATAGAAGTTAAATTTCTTCAGAAAAATTTCATTTTGCATTCTACAATTCTGTAGAAGCAAAACCTCCTGTAAATCATGAGTTTAAAAAGTTGAATTTTTATTATGAACATAAAGCGACCACCCTAGTCACCACTCAAATGCATAGCAGTTGATCGGGAGTACTCTGAAGGGGGCAGTATTGATTTTGATGAATAATATTGTATTTTAAATTAAAAATAATCCTCAATAAATTCCGGGAACTTTTTGATCAAGGTAGTTAGTTGGTTTCTAGCTTCATCTGTTGGTTTTTTTTCTGTTTTTTATCCAGCTGATTTGGCAATAATAGCAACCTCAGGTGGTCAATCATGTTAATGCTCATGTTCATAATTTTGAGTCGTAAATTACCATTTTTACAAACCACGAGCTTCACTCCATTTTGTTTTTGTTAACTTCCAGCGCATCTCGCACACAACGCACTTGCTCAACGCGAGAAGCGGCAATAGTTTGGTGTTTCAAGCAGAACAACACTATCATATGCTCGTAATTTCAGTGGTTTTCAATTTAGAATTTGGAATACTCAGTCTGCACACCCTTTCCTGGAAGACAGCGTTAATTTTTTGTTTCAAATATTTTCTACGAATCGAGGTAAACGAGAGTGGATGGTGCCTCTACCCACCACGATTTGACCCATAACATAAATCCAAAAAAAACCTGAACTACTTGAAAAAAAAAACTCAATGCATGTAAATGATAAAAAATAAATAAATAAAAATTTGTGAAACTTACGGTCTATTCACACTTAATATAAGCTTGGTGGTGGCTAGGAGCCACAATATCCGCATCAAACATTAACACAAACGTCTACCTACAGGGTGACAACATGAAAGTGTCACACTCATTTGTGATCCCCTCGGTACAATTTATACCATTATCGGTGAACCCCTTATGTACGTTTTAAAACAGTGACTGTTGTCAGTTCATTCGTTATCAACAAACAGAATTTGTGTTCTTTATGATACGAACACAAAAATGGATTCATGTAGAGAACAAATTCGGATCTTGCATCTTGACGGATTCACAAACATGGAAATCAGACGCAAGCTGTCGTATTTGAAGATGAGCAGACTGTTTGTGAACAAGACCATACAACATTTCAACGATACGGTTTGAAGGAACGGTCGACGAGAAAAATTGGCTAGAAGAATTATTGTCAAGATAATTATTTAATCTTGGATAATTTTTTGAATGAACAAGAATAGGCTTACCTTGTGCAAGAATATTATTTATCAAGATAACGAACATCATTGCTAACGTTTTCTCATGGTGGCATCGTTATTATTTCACTACATTACTCTAAGATATTTCCCTCCAAAAGATGCTTGTGAAAATCCTGATGCATTTTTATTAAACTGTGGTGAATAGAAAATAATCAATATGCGTAGTTAAGCAATTCTTTAGAAACCTTATGAAAATAAAATTGTCTGCGTTCAGGATAATTCATATGGCAGAAATTATGAGTTTCAAGACGATTTTTCTATCAGTGTAGTTGTTCAGCAGTGGTTTAAGCAAAATTTAACATGTTTAAACAGTTCCTCTGAATGACTTGCATCGCATCCTGATTTGAACCCACTGAACTTCAGCATCTGAAGATATATGCTAGAAAAACTGGGTGAGTTGAAACACATGTGTTTGAACTCATTTAGAAACGTTTGGGTGAGATTTGGGATCAAATGCCGGAAGAGGTGGTGCAACTATTTTGAAAAGCGTCTTCGAGCCATGATATAATATAAAGGAGAAAGATTTGAACTTCACCAAGCAATGTAAGTTTGACTTGTTATTTAAGGTGCAATGAGTGGAAAATACAATCCTGTATGAGTTTTATAACAATTTTTAAGTGTATCATTTCTAAGCCACCTTGTACGCTATGTAGCTTCGCAATAATCTTGCAGCACAATCATTTTTGTTTTCGTCGTGCTTATGAAAGAGTTGTCACGAGTTTTTGGCTAAACTTAAAATATACATATTTTATTCCTTTTTTTATACGGAATAACGTGAATTTTACGCGTTGTTTGTTTTTATTTTCATTTATTCACATGAATTTTGTAAAAAAATTTATCGACGAAGGAACCAAATGTAAATAAATCAAATTGAAAGGGCAGGTATAAATTTCAATGATAGTCGTTTAGAGGGCTTTTTGAAACAAATTCGACTCAAACATCGGAAGACTTTACATTGAAAGGGAACACCAAAAGCCAGTTGTTTGCTCTAACTGTATTTCATTATCTTACTTGTTTCATGCTTTACGGCCAGTGTGGCGTTATCGAAATGACGCTGTACAGTGTGCGAGAAAAATAAATATCAAATTTATCTTAGGGCTAGATGTATGGCCCTGTTTGATGGAACATTATCCTTTATAATGTTCAGTTAAATTTTTCGATGATCGAGTATGTTACCAGACAATTTTTTAGAAGGACTTAGGTGAATCATGAGATTTGTTCAAATTGCTTTGTAGCGAATCTAAAAGTATGGCAAATTCTGTTCATACCTAACGATATCAACTTTTTTGACGAAATACTTTGCATTCCAAAATAATGAAATATAGAATTTTCCTCAAGCTAATACAGCAGTCCCTGGCTACCTCCAGCAAGCTAAGATAATATAAATTTCCATTTATCTTTCGTAGATTTGTCCTCTTCGTAGCTTACAGCCACGAAATTGCAAAAGACGACATCGAACGTTGTCCCATTACGAAAAAAATCCCCGCCTACTGCGTCTCCGGATGACAATAGACCAAAAGCAGTCACTGACATCTAATCGCTTTCTGCGACTTTGTCTAAATTTATCTGCTCATCCAAGTTTTGCCCGGGAAATTGTGTCAATGCCGTCGTTGCCGCCGGTAATGATGATTCCTGGAGATTTGCTTCCTTGTTTTCGCCGTTCGCATCCTCTAGGTCAGATGCAATACCAAAAACAGGGACTTTACTTAGATTATGCTTTGTACTTGCCTACCACCAAGTCAGAAAGCGATACTAGTCCAGAACAAAGCTAATTCCAAATACTACGGAGCTTTGCTAGACGCTTGAACCATTTGCTGATCCACGCCTCATCATGGAATGCTATTTAACGTGAACAGCTTCAGAATGTGGTGGTCGTTGGCTTTTATCCGACGTTGTAATAATTCTTAATTTTTCGTAAAATAACTCAATTACAAACAAATTAACTTTCCTGGGGAGTGATTCGGGGCAGGAGAGCACCCAGCGTTGCGGGAGCAGTGACAATGTTGGTGCTAGCAATCAAAGCAATAGTCATGAAGAAGAAAGATAGCGATGTGGCATTTTCATTCCACCGTTTTTTTTTGGTTTCCCACGCCTACGATCTTGGAAAGTGGTGGCAATTAGAGAAAAATTTATGACCTTCCACTCAATCTTGATATTTTTCGAAGTTGTGAACTGACTGGAAGCCGACTCATTGCAAGTAGGTTGGTTGGAACCTGGCGAAAGTTGAGCATCAAGGTTGGGATCGTCATCTTTCTCTTTCCTTTGCTAAGGAAAGGAAAAAGCGAGGCTGACCATTACTGGTTTTAATTTATAACTTTTTTTTTGTGGTTCGCCACTCGAAGGAGAATATAATGGCCATTTTGAGATAGATAAAAATTGTGATGAGGAGATAATTACAGCAATAAGGACACAATCGGATGCGTAATTTATGTGGTTCATAAAAGCATTTAGGATAATTGAGCGATAAGCATTTGCGTTGATGCGGAAAATGATAATTTAATAAGTAATTTGTGGTGTTGCTGTGCTTTGGGCAAACATATTGTTGACATGTTTGAGGTTCATGTTTTGAAAGATAAGTTATCAATATTTACATCTTCTTATTTATTAAGGGTTTTTTTTTACTTCTGTAAAGAGGTCTAGATCCACAGCTATCAAATGAGTTCATTCGATGCTACAACCAATGCTTAGAAATGTCAAAAATATCTCAAACTTGAAACATTCCATCGACTGGACTGGGAATTAAACCTGTGCTCTTCGACAAGACAATAACGTATCTTTATCGGCTTGGCTTTCTAAAAGTTTTTTCATTATTTTAAAACCTTACTCCTTTCTGGGAGAAATCATGAATGAGATTTTAGTTATGGAAGTTCAACACATAATAATAATTACCATAAAAGTAAGGCAAGGGCTTGCAATATTTTAATGAATAATTACGTCTTCTTTTTATTTTCTTGTATCGAATTCATCATAATAACTTTAAAAATTTATTTTTACCATCAATATCTTAACTGAAAATGTTCGAATTGTCTTTTTTATGATATTAATCTTATTGATTCTGTATTCATCCTATGCTGAATCCTGAGATTGAAGAAGAAAACGTTTGTTTTAATAATAATCTTTGCATACGTTTCATAACAAATACGATTATTACATACTAACCCTGTCACGCGGGAATCCTTTGATTTTGAGTAAGATTAATTGAGACTTGATGAGAATAAAACAGGAACATCGTCCATATAATGACGTTTTAAACATTTAATTAAATCCAAAATGAAGATTATATAATTCATGACTCTTGGTTCGCATCTGAGAAACCGAATGTATGGGAGTATGACACTCCGGATGAAATGGAAGCAAATATATGCCAAGGTTTAAATTACACCCATTTTACGATCAGGGGATCCGATCAAATGCGAAGTATGGCAATCTGTACCAACAACACAAAAATTTGGTATTTGGATATTAAAATGTTGGATAACATAGTAATGATGAGGAAATCAAATGATGAGATAAAGAACTTCACTTGGGATAGGTATGTCACAAAAGAAGTTCAGTGCTCAACAAAAGCATATCAAAAGTCTCATTTTATAATCACAAAAAGCTTTTCGATGAAGGAATTGATGTTGAGGTTTTCAAAAATGAACGACCATTTTTGGAAAATTTGATTTAATCACCACTATATCAGGCTAGACAATAGCTAGTCTAGGAACTGGTACAAAAATAATGTGTAACTTTGATTGTGCTGTTAATATGTTGCTTCAAGGGCACATTTCTTGCTCAAGAAAAACAGAGTGTGTTCCAGATTCAGAGGAAAATAGACCACGATCGCCTCCTCCAAAGAGACCTGCGTTAAGAGGCCAAGAAATAATACACATGGGGACAATGATCATTCCTTAAGAAGATGTTTCTCATGACGAGATCTTATTTAACAAGATGAACAATGTTTTTTCAAACCCAAAACATGATAAACATGAAAAAATCGTAGTTAACGAAAAATAAAATAAAAAACGTAGTTGGCGAAAAATAAAATCAAAAATATATTCGTAATTCAACCTAATCGAACAGTGAAATCATAGGATCTTCACGTGTTTTGTGTAAGATGTAGTGAATACAATCGATTCCCTCCCGACATTTGTGATGGTCGGTAGTTTTTCCCCGTTTTTCTGTTTCTTGTGCTTTGCCCCGCACCCGGAGGAAGAGTTAATATCAGCTTAATTGTGTTTGTTAGTGCTGTTAATATTGTGCCACGCGGAGAAAAATGATTAAATTTGAGTATTTTTAAGCCTTGTCGCGAGTGAATTGATGATTATAAGCAGTTTAGAAGTCGATATAGAGTCGCCTCATAGCGGCGGATTTTTATTATTGACAGAGTGTGGAGAGAGAAAAAGAAAACCAGTGCAAAGTAGCAAACGGCCATTTGCTGGTCACAAGCAAAGAACGAAGCTAACGCGCATGCGTGCGTGAGTGACTGGCATATAATTTCAGATGTACAGATGGAGAGCTGTGAAGTTTTTTTTCTTTCGTTGCACAATGATTGTGATTTTCAAGTAATTTTTTTTCTCAGAGGTGCTTTTTTACCTGTGATTTTCGTTGTATTGCATTTGTGCGTGAAGTACTAATTGAATTCGGGCTGTTCCATTCGAAAAGGATGATGTGAAAATATTTGCCGAATAACGGAGTGTAGAGACATAAAAGCCTCCTGAAGCATCACAGGGAAGCCGTCCAAATGAAGACTGTATATCAGCAACAAATTCCGGTGAGGTCTATCTGATTATAACTAAATTTGAACGATACTGCTAAATACGTGCCATCCTCAAAACAGTAAGATTTGATGATGGAAGTGTATGCACAGTACCTATATCCATTTGATGTTTGTACTGTGTCTATGCGGGGCTTGTTGTAAGTGAAAGTGACCTCGGAATGGACGTGAGTAACCAGGCATTCTGAAATGGGTCACTGGAACCCAACAGAGCTATCACCTTCCTACTCCCGGGCTAAAAGTGTTTGTCGATTCGACAACAGTTCGTTTAACTGCAAACATTTTTCTTCCATAAAAACACTGCCGGACGGTGGGCATTGGATTGTATATATACACATACGCACATGAAAAAAAAAAAAAAAAATGAATTTCCCAAAGGGAAGAGAAGAAAAAAAAAACCCCAAATAAAATAGCCCCCCCCCACCAAAAAAAAAATATAAAAAAAAAAAAAAAAAAAAAAAAAAAAAAAAAAACCCCCAAAAAAAAAAAATAGAAAAAAAAAGATAAACCACCCCCCCCCCCCCCCCCGGCAAGCCAGAAAAAAAAAATATTCCCCCCAACCCCAAAAAAAAAATAAAAAAAAAAAAAGAAAGAGAAAAAAAAAAAAAAAAAAATTTTCCCCGAAAAAAAAAAATAAAAAAATTTATAAAAAAAAAAAAATTTTTTTTGTCCCAAACAGAAGAAAAGAAAAAAAAAACCCCCCTCAAAAAAAAAAAAGAACATGAGGTAAAAAAAGTACATTAAAGTTCTTAAAAAACTTAAAAATACAAGAAGAATACATAAATTCCTTCCACATCAGAGGACAAGTGTAAGAAGAAATATAACCATGGTAATAAAATCATACATAGGAAAGGTTTTGAAATTTTATGCATGAAAAGGCAGGCAAGGATAGAAAATCAAAACAACCAAAACAAAAAAGTGCAAGACCCTGAAAAAAAGGGCTCAAAGTAAAACACAGGGCATTTGAAACAGAAAAAAAAATCGCTCAGAGTAAAAAACAGAAACGTGATAAAAACATTGGCAACAATACGGCGGTGAACGAAAAAATTCTTTTATGTTGAAAAAAGAAAAAAACCCAAAGTAAAAGGAAAGATGAAATGAAAAAATAGAATTATATTGTGAGCCAATAGCTTAAAAATAACGAATAATGCGTCCATCAATCGCTTTTCAAAGGTTTTTATACCGAAGAGCTGAAAAACCTAGAATTAGCAACAATTCTGTTAAGAGCCACAAGTCACAAACGGACGGAAAGATGGAATAGTATGTGAAGGTACAAAAATGATAGTGAAAATTTATAACGATATGCAATATAGTCATCCACACTGTTCCGGCAACACGGTGTGCAATTCACCTCTCGCTTCATCCAAATGAGCCAATCGCTCATACGCCAAACTAGACTGTATTGTCATGGAAGGGAGCACTGCATTGTTGACCATTGTAGACTGTGTAGAAGTGTAATACACAACGTTCTGGCAAATTTATTTTTCTTATCAGGTGCGCAACTAAGTTCCCGCTGTTTAGCAATAGATGGCGCCAGTAGTAAGTGCTGGTCGAATGTTGTACATCTCAAGCGTCATAAACCAAGCTCAGACATATGGTAAACAAACCGCTTTGCAAAATCAGTGATTTTGGTTTAGTGTTATATATTTTGGTTGTTTGAAGATGTCTTATTTCGTGCCAAATAATCGTCATTTGCAGGAAGTGTTGATTTTCTTCTTTCATTCGAAGAAAACGGCGGCTGATGCACATCGAGAGCTCCAAAAAGTTTACGGTGATGCTGCTCTGAGTGAAACAACGTGTCGTGATTTTCAAAGCCTGCCGTTGCCCTATACGGAACTATCAATACACTTTCTCTTCATGTCTATTCGTTCTAGCAATAAATTACCGTCCACTCCTAGCGCTTTGCATGGAGATGAGAAATTATCTGTTTCTGACAAACTTCATTAGGTAAATCTGTTTTTTTGGCATCTGTTGAGTAGAATTGATGGTTTCTGTTTACACATTTCTAAACTCTCTTCTATGGGTTTGGTATGCGTCTTAATAGAGTTTTGTAATTTTTTTTAGTTCATGTTTGTTAGATGAAACGTGCTCTGACACATTCGCCAATAAATCAGTCTCTAGTTTAGCCATAAACAGTTCACACAAGAAAGGAAAAATGGGGTTACTCATAGGAGCTCTTTTCGTCTGTTTTTGGTGCCTCTAAATTTTCTTCCATCCAGAGTCTAGTTAGTTAAATATTAGATCGTACTCTATCACTATAGTTTGAAAAAGTGTTACCGTTTTTTACTATATATTTTGGAAATGTGAAAAAGTGAACTGTGTATTTTATTTTCCTAGTTTTCCAATTACGTTCGGTCTACTAAAGTGTTCATTTTAAGGTGATCTGTAATATGGATATTTTTGGATGTGGAACGTACAATAGCTGAAAAATGCTTTTTTCACAACTTGTATGAGACGACCTTGCCAATACATTCACAATTAGAGTAAAAAAAATAAAATTTACATCGTATCAAAGTATAGGTATACCTCGATTACAACACTAAGCGCTTCCAATATCGTTTTTTGTTTAAATGAAAAATCAGTTGTGGAAATCAAACACAGCATCAGATTGAAGGGTCATTCCTGAGCATATTGATAATAAATGCTTGTTGCATTGATAGGCCATTTACGAGTAATCTTCATTGGAAGAGCTTAGTCTGATGCACATATTTTCTAGATTTACTCGTAGATGTATTAAACAATTTTCGAAAAAACTGTTAAATATTCAATGCTCTGAACAAAAAAGTAAGTTGTTCACATAATATAACCAATCAAATCTGTTAATTTTCCGTTTGTCTAGTTATTATAGTTGCTGTTTTGGTTCACTCAATTTTTTATTTTTTATTTTTTATTTTTTTAACTCTTTATTTATTCCAAAATTTACATTATTTAACATTCATATATTAACCTAGGTGCTCCTGCTAAGTAATTAACACTTCAACCTTATATGCTATCATTTATATTTAATTGTGTTAATATTATTTTTAACCTTGGCTATTCAGTATTTTTAACAGGGTTTTTTTTTGTTTTGCTTGCGTGTGACAATAATTATTGATTTCTTAAAACTAGTTCTTATCTATAGAGAGAATTGATCATAGCAATTGTAGATTGCAATGATTTTTGTCTAAAATTATGAATTATTTTGTTGGAAATTTCTTCTAGAGTCTCAACGTTTGAAATTTCATGCATTTCAATAGTACTGAACCAGGGTGGCAGCTTCAAAATCATTTTCCTTTGAAGTGCTTTTTTCCTAGTAGCACAACAGCTAGACCATATTGGCACAGCATGGCCAGTCTAAAAATTTGTTTGAATATTAGAAATTTGTTCTTCAAACAAAGTTTTAATTTTCTGTTTATAAGAGGATATAAACATTTTATATATTTATTACATTTGGCTTGAATGCCCTCAATGTGATCTTTAAAAGTTAATTTTTGATCAAGTATCAGTCCAAGATATTTTACTTGATTTGACCAAGAAATTAGAACTCCGTTCATAGTGACCATATGACTATTACTTGGTTTCAAAAATGCAGCTCTAGGCTTTTGTGGGAATATTATAAGTTGAGTTTTGGAAGCATTAGGAGAAATCTTCCATTGTTGAAAATAATCTGTAAAAATGTCCAAGCTTTTTTGTAGCCTCCTGGATATAACACGAAGACTTTTTCCTTTAGAGGAAATGCCTGTGTCATCAGCAAAGCAAGATTTTTGACAGCCCTGAGGTAAATCAGGGAGATCTGAAGTGAAAATGTTATAAAGTATTGGCCCAAGAATGCTACCTTGAGGAACACCAGCTCCAACAGGCAATTGATCAGATTTATAATTCTGATAATTTACTTGCAAAGTTCTATCAGTTAAGTAGTTTTGAGCTAATTTCATGATATAAAGCGGAAAATTGAACTTCTTCAGTTTTGCAATCAAACCTTCATGCCAAACACTATCGAATGCTTTTTCTATGTCTAGAAGAGCAACTCCAGTGGAGCAGCCTTCAGTTTTGTTTGAACGAATTAAATTTGTAACTCTCAAAAGTTGATGCGTAGTTGAATGCCCATGGCAAAATCCAAACTGTTCATCAGCAAAAATTGAGTTTGTATTGATGTGAAGCATCATTCTTTTCAAAATTATATTTTCAAAAAGCTTACTTATTGAAGAAAGCCAACTGATTGGTCGGTAGCTAGAAGCTTCAGCCGGATTTTTGTCTGGCTTCAAAATAGGTACGACGTTTGCATTTTTCCATTTATCTGGAAAGTATGCCAGATGAAAAAACTTGTTAAATAGTTTTACCAAGAAAGACAAAGTTGTCTCAGGGAGTTTTTTGATTAGGATATAGAAAATTCCATCATCACCTGGTGATTTCATTATTTTAAATTTTTTAGTTATAGTTTTTACTTCATCCAAATCAGTTCTCCAAGAATCCTCAAAAATATTTTCTTGTGAGAAAATTTTCAGATACTCCCTGGAACCTTGATCCTCAATAGTTTAGAGAGTTTCCAGAAAGGTTTGGAACTCGGATCTAATTTTGACACATTATTTTCAAAATGTTTGTTCCTCAGAGCAGAGAAGCGTTTTTTAATTTGATTTTGTAAATCTCGCCATATGACTTTCATAGCGGAATCACGTGTTCTTTGATATTGACGCCTACGTACATTTTTCAGACGAATCAAGAGCTGAAGATCGTCATCAATTATAACTGAATCGAATTTAACCTCGCATTTTGGCAACGAAGCAGCTCTTGCTCTATTTATTGAGAAAGCCAGAGATTCAATAGCATTACTAATTTCATTTTTTGTTTGCAATGGAACATTAGGAGTTGTACTCCATAAATGTTCGATATTGATCCCAATTAGCTCTTTGGTAGTTGAAAGTAGAACTGATGGAATTAGAAATGATTTCTTGAGATATTTCAAATGTAACTGGAAGGTGATCAGAGGTCAGCATGGGTAATCAATTGACTACAAAGTTGACATGAATCAGTTAGGACCAAATCAATAGTTGAGGGATTTCTGGCTGAAGAAAAGCAAGTTGGGCTGTTTGGGTATTGCATAGTGTAGTAGCCTGCAGAACAATGATCAAATAGTATATTACCATTGCATTGCTTTGAGAATTATTACATGAGCGGTGTTTTGCATTGAAATCACCAATAATGAAGAATTTAGACTTATGACGGGTAAGTTTCTGAGGGTCACCCTTGAGCCAGTTCTTTTGCTGGCCAGTGCATTGGAAAGGCAAATAGGCAGCCATAAAAAAATAAATTGACCAAATTTCGTTTCAACTGAAACCCTCAAAGTTTCAAAAACTTTGGTTTCAAATGTAGAGAGAATACGATGTTTGATACGCCTATGGACAATAATGGCAACGCCACCACCAGCTCCATTAAGGCGATCATTTCGGTAAACAAAATAATTTGGATCTCTTTTGACCTTATGGGCAAGTTTGAGATAAGTCTCAGTTATAACAGCAATATGCACATTTATAACAGCATGTGAACTCTTAAAAAAAATAGTTCATTCTCGTCATCTCTGATGGATCGAGCATTCAAATTCAAAATATTTAATGATTTAAACTTGATTACTGAATTCACTCAGTGATTCACTCACTGATATTGCGTTCATGCTTTCCAATATATGTAATGCTTCGTACGTTATTTATGTTCAGCTCCTGACAATACATTAAGCACGCAGGTAGTCAACATCAGGAATGTAGCTGTATTTGTTTGAATATTTTACTATATTACCCAAGCTCCGAGACTCACTGTCAAAATCATGAACACAGGTCTACCCGAACGGAAAACTTCCATCGGTAAACTCGTAAAACATTAACCCTCTCTGACACGTGGTATTTAGCACGATCATTCTAGCGTTGATGACAATGACGACAAGCGTGTCCCGGTTGTCGGTGCTCAGGTTGTAAAACTGCAGCATTCCAGGAAATGAAGCACTCTTCCGTTTCACATTCCGACCGAGGTCCATCGCAAAAAGCACCGTCCCTTGGGAAGAATTTGCAAAAACCCTCTCACGCCGCTAACCTACATTCGTTTCGTATACATTTCTCTATTTAAAATTTTTGTTTGTTCAACCAACCGACGACGTCGCTTGATGCAAGCTTCGTAAACGTACGCCAGAAGAACCCTTCCAACCCGTGTGAAACTGGAATGTGCTGCAAGCAGAGAAATATGAATTTTAAAATGAAGTGTTAATGTGCGACAGTGGAACGTTGGCAAATCCGGAATGATGTTGATTTATGATTTTAGGGTGTTGGCTGGTGAAGCTGGGTTGCATGGGAGGGTTTTGGTCTGATCCTAAAAGCAAACACATCTTACCGTAAACAAGCCACCGACTCCTTGCACCCCCAACCCAGGATACTTTCGTCCGTCTGACTGTTGATGATGGTGTGCTAGGATACAAGTCTTCTGATGGTGTATCCTTTTGCAGGATGACAAATGAATACAAGGACGACGATGAGACGGATTTCCTTCGACTGGTTTGAGCTTTGTAGACAACTGTTGTGCCCCCATCTCAAGCCACCCATGGAACTCGACACGAGTGCCCTAGATTCCAGGGTTGGCATGTGTATTGTGTGTGCCAGAACCTCCAAGAAGAAGGAGGATGCGTTCGTTTCCATCATGAAGCATCAGTTCGGAGTTATAGAGATTAAGTGTGTGATTAATGAAGATGTGTATGTGCTCTGGCTTTGGAGCTGGCTGTTTGTTGTAGATGGTTCCTCGATTCCGGAAGAAACAATCCGCATCCTTGCTCGGTGCTCTGTCTATACAATACATATTCTAGGCCGAGGTTCGAACGTAAAAAATGACCTTTCTTTCTTCACGGTTGCCAATATAACATTGGTCTGAATGAATATCGATTTTATCCTCGATTGGTATGTTGAACTTGATATGAGAAGGAGTACACACCATTTTTTGCAGCCTTGTACAATTACAGCACATTACTGTAAACACTGTGTCTGGTGTTTAGATTGAAAGTTCGTTTTTAACAGCTTGTATTTTTTTTATGTTGGATAATATACTTTCGCAACATATGAGGGTACGAATTAAAAATCTAAAATTGAGAGCGTCACGAAAATAGTCAGCTTTTGAACGTTAATTACTCATACATGTCTCGTGAAAATTGCTAAGCTTTTGTATCGATTTAAGGCAAATATTTCTACGCATCTTTTGGAACATGCAATTAACATTCATCTTGATCTTTAACGATTGAAAAGAACGCAAATAAGCGGTCATGTCGTATAGTTTCGTTTTCCATTCACCAAATGCGCAGTATTTCCCTACCACAGATTACTTATTCAACCTACATCTCATATGCAGCAGCAAACGATATATATATATATATATATATATATATATATATATATATATATATATATATATATATATATATATATATATATATATATATATATATATATATATATATATATATATATATATATATATATATATATATATATATATCAGGAGTTTACGAAAATCATGTGCTCTACGGAGGACAACTTGCAAGCAGTTTTCTGGCAACGGAAAAATTGGAGTTTTTAACGCACGATTCTCCCGACAGCAAACCATTCTAGGTGGTCATTCGTGGTCTTCCCGGAAGAAATCATATCTGAGCTTAAATCGGTCAACCTGAAGCCAAATTATTTCAATACAGACGCAAGGGGTCAGCAAACTATCGGGACAAGCTATAGTTGGTCCATCTGGAAAAGGACTCAACCTGTCTGGACGATCTCCGGAAAATCAACGCACTCTTCAACATCATCGTTGAATGGGAGCGTTATCGACCGCTGAAAAATGACGTCACGCAGTGCGGAGACTGGATATCCTTTGGGCACGGTACCTAGAACTGCCACATGAAATCTCGTTCTGACAAATATGCTGGACCGCACGTCGCCGCTGAATGCAACCAAATGGATGAAAGTGTCAAGCCGAAGAGCATCAACTGTAGTGCCAATCACGAGGACACCAACCGATCGTGCCCCTCAACAAGAGGGAAATTGATATCGCCATCATCACCCAAACAAACTTCAAGCCTGACGTTAACGTTTAGATTCCTGACTTTTGGCTCATTAGACTCGATCAGACAAATTCTAGAGGAAGAGGTGTTGCCATTGCTTTGCAATACAACATCTACTGCCGCATTCTGCTGAGTGTCCAGCTTAAATAAATCGAAACCATAGGTTTGGAGGTAGACACTACCGTCGGACCGATCGTCATTATCGCGGCCTACTGCTCCAAGTAAGCGGTTATGATCCTAAAGCAAGACATCATCAAGCTAACTTGGCGGTGGGGGCAATTCATCATTGTTGGAAAACTCAACGCAAAACATGAAGGCTGGGAGAAAACTCATCAGAACAACAATGAATCCATCATCCAAAATGACCTGAAAGAGGCTCACTTCACGTTATTGAGTCCGGATTCTTCCACTCGGTTGAGTCAAGCCCCGGCAACCCTTGACATTTTCCTCACCAACATGGCCAACAAAATCGCTCAGCCGGTCGTATATCAGGAGCTCAGCTCCGATCACTATCTGTTGGTAGCCGAAGTTGGCTCCTTGGTCAATCGGCACCTTGTCACCAGGCGCAACTATCACCGAGTCAACTGAGAACCGAGTCATAATGAAACACAATATGCATCAACTAAAACTAAAACAAAGGTACTGGAAATGTTTAGTCCCTTTGGCTAATTACTTAAAATGTCAAGTCATATACTAATTAAATCAACGAAATAAAGATACATTTTAGAAGTAGTAGTTGTCACATGCTTCGTTCGCTTGGTTGTCATCGATGTGACAGGAGGGCAGTGGATGGCAATAATTCAAGATGGCGACGAATTAAAAGCACGTGCGCGAACGGATTTTGTACGGACGTAAAGCAAATCATAACTCGAGTATTAGTACACGACACTGTCAAGATAAACAATAAAGGTAGTTGGAATTAAATGGAAATTACTAATCATTCTTTTCATTTTCCTAACTGGATTCTAACTGGATTTGCTGGAATTGGGTTTGCCAAAATAAACTGTTCACGGTGTGCTTGTTATGGACCAAAAGGTGAAGAAGATATTGATGGAAAATCCGAATCTCTCGGTTCGAACGGTTGCTCGAAACATAGAAATGTCACCTGATTTTGTCCAAAAACAAAACAGTGTTTGGGGTTGAAGTCGTATAAAGTAAAAACAGTTCCAAATCGCTACGACACACAAAACTATAAAGCAAAATCACGGGCTCGACGTTTGACTGCGTCTATTTGATGATGTTTTCGTGCGTAGTTACTGATGATGAAACTTTTTTTTTATTCGTTTATTTTTCGTCGGCCTATTTCCTCACAACGTGGTGACAATCACCGACGCCAGAAAGAAGACCCCACCACCTGGACCCTACATATCGCACTCATCAACATATGAGCCGGGACCAACGGCTTTACTTCCCTTCCCAAGGAAGACAGATTTTTTCGCCTCAGAAAAACCACCGACCTCGAATGGGGTTGAACCCAGACCCACTGAGGTGCGAAGTAGCAGCCACGCTTACCACTGCACCACTGGCGCCGGCGATGAAACTTATGTCTTAGAGGATTTCAAGCAGATCCAGGGCTGGTTTTCTATTTTGCTGATCGTGCTCATGTACTACCACTAAAACGATCAAAAAGAATCGTGTTTAATGTTTGCAGATTGCAAATCTCAACCTCTCCATGTGAAATGTGGCTCGCAAAGTTGGAAAATCAAAATCATATGTATAAAAAGTAAAGCAGCGGCACGGAATGAAGGTGAACTAAGTAAAAAAGGTGGCCAACCGTAGTCACAAGCAAAATTTTAGTACAAAAATTCCTTAAGCTTTTCACCAAGTTTTTGCGAAAACAATTCTTGAACCGTCATGGACGACGAAACAAAGGAACGCCATGGCCGAAAATTTCCAAGCAAAGAAGGTGTCTTAATTCTCCAAAAAAAATATTTGATTTAACAGTCCACATGTAGTTGTGGGCGAAAATCCAAAATTTTTGTCTCTATCGGCACTATCAACAAGGATGTGGACGACAAAGAATGTCTGCAAAAGCAGTTGCTACCGTTTATAAAAAGCCACGACTCTCCAGCTCTATTTTGGCCTGATTTGGCCTGTGGTCACTAAGCTAAATTCGTCCTGTAATGGTATAAGGCACAAGAGGTCAAATATGTGCCTAAAATAGCCAATTCGTCTCACTGTCCAGAACCTTACCCGACAGAAAAATACTGGACTCTGGTTAAGCGGAAACTTTTTGAAACCATGAAGAAAGTAAATGGGATCGACGATTACAAGAGAAAGTGGAGAACCAACACCGCTTGCCTATTTGTGGAGACTGTATGGTGAATCAGATGTATGAAATCAGACGGCGGGTGCAGCACAAGAAGTACGTGAATTTTACAGAAAGAAAGATTTACATTTATATCAAAATGTGTTTTCTCTGTACATATTTCTCTTTTATACTGACACAAACAATCGGTTTTGTTGAACTATATTTATTAATTTTTTGCTGACATTATCTAAGTGTCTGAAATTTAAAACGGGAAGGCTTTATCTACATACATACATGGAAGAATCATTTACGTGTTTACCTTGGTACTTTTTTAATGCTTGCTCATTGTAGGAGAATATCCATTTTTTAGTGCAACTGGGTAAAATTTCTATAGGAGCCATAAAAAACTACCCAGATGTAAGTAAATGATTCTTTCCGTGTAGTGGTTTTAATGGCGTTCCAATTTACCGGAAGTAAAATTGAATGACCGAGTCGCCGTTGTAAAATATTGTTGGATTTTCAACAATAAACTTTATCGTATCGAAAAGTAGTTAGTAACATTCATTTTCAAATGAAAGAGTGAAAAAAAAAACATATCTTGACTTAAGTTTTCAATTTATTGGAAAAAAATAACCTTTTGTTGCAAATCACTGTAAACATAAATAAAACTCTTAGTTTCTGTAAAACGTTTGCGCTTTGGACTTGACGTTCTTCATTAAATTCTGCACATTTTCTTTTATGACTTTCCTGGTAGCTGCTGTACAGTGTTTCTGGAACACCTAAATGTTTTGGTGCACTGTACCCTCCTTCTGAAAGTTCCACTTGACAAACGACCAATTCCGTTCAATTGGCCGAAGATCCAGACAGTTTGGCGGATTGACAACCGACTTAGAGTAGTGGGCGAAAGCCTAATCTACACACTACCAAAATATCATGTAAATTTCTGTCTCCCGAGACCGACACATGCAAGCACCCTTTAGCACATAATAATGAGTTGAAAGAGATGAAAAAATAAATCCAATCAAACACATATTTTGTCGAATTGCGTATGTGTCGAATCTTACACGACATCTCTCTTTACGTTCCCCGACTTTTTACAAGCATGAATTACGTCTCGTGTAAAATTCATAATTTCTAAGTGTGTAGTCAGAAAAGAGGAAGAGCCTTATGTTCTGTGTACAATGGCAGCAATCTCTTCTTCAAAACTCGTCCTCCGTACACCTTGGCACAAATTGTACCCTTCGTGCAAAAAATCGACGACTGCAAACCACAGCTTCGAGTCGCTTACCAGACCAGCACCTTCCGCCCAAACTTTTCCATCGCCACCGTGGTGTCAGCGTCGTCCAGGTACTGTTCCACCGATTTAGTATAATATTGCAGTCAGGGCAGTGCTCGCGAATAGTCTCTTGCGTAGGTTTCGTCGTCGATCAGGATGCATCCGTCTTTTTTCCCCAAAATACGGTTACAATGTGTCTTACAATAGGTGTCACCTTTTTTCAGTCTTAGTTTATTTCAGCTAGGTATTTTTAACAGCGGAATTGATTACACCCGTTTTGAGTGTATTCTTTTAACAGCTTATCGCTATTTATATAAGCGATTTCGTTTGTTTATATTTATCAGCCATACGGGAGAAAGTTTTAAAATTACATTAGCAAAAGCTTAGACCGTGTCAGATATTGAATAGCCTTAAGCAGTTCGGAATGAGTAAGCGTTTTGTTTTTCGTACCTTGAAACGGTTCAAGAAAAGTGGAAATGTCCATATTAAACACAGAGGAGGTGCCAGACGAACTGCCAGAACGAAGAAAAAGATCAAATGTCTGAGGGAGCGAATAAGACGCTATCCGGCCGTATCTGGCCGTAAATTGAGCAAACCATTTCAAATGTCCCCTGCTTCAATGAACAGGCTCCTCAGACATGATCTGGAATGCAAGCCGTACAAAAAACAACGGGTTCACGGGTTGACGGAGCGTCGAAAACAAGCCAGGGTCCAAAGAAGCAGAAATCTTTTGGTTCGGCACGGTGACTGCGAGATTTTATTTTCGGATGAACAGCTCTTCCTCCTCCAGGACAGTCATAATCAACAAAATGATCGGGTGTATAACAAAAGCCTTGCCAATATTTCAAGAGATAAACTAGCTGTTGAACGCTATGAGAATGGATCGAATATCATGGTATGGGGCGACGATTCACGAAAAAGAAAACTTTCTCGTCTTTTCATAGAACCTAACGTAAAAATCAACACTGAATATTACATCGAGCAAGTTTTGAAGAACCAACTGCTTCCTCATGCTTCAGTGTTGTATGGGAATACACCATATTGTTTCCAACAGGACTCAGCTCCAGCTCACAAGGCAAAGAAGACACAAGCGTGGTGCGCGGAGAATTTGCCGATTTCATCACAAGCGAAGAACGGCCTGCATCTTCACCGGATCGCACCCCACTTGACTACTTTGTTTGAGGTTATATGCTTCAACATATAGGCCCTACGAAATGGCTTTCTTAAGATCGATTCAAGAAACCTTTGGTTGATATTTGGGACCAAATTCCTCAGGAAATCGTGCGTGCCAGCGTTTACGCAAAGTTATCAAAGAAAAGGGTGAAAGATTCGATTTGAATTAAAGGGTGTCCACGATGAAATTGCCACACACAAAATTGATTCGCAAAATTCGAGTTTTCATCCGATTGCCATCAAATTTTCAGCGATTGAGAAATAACTATTAAACTTCATTTTACCATTTTACTCGTATTTTATTTACGGTCCATACGCAAATGCCCGCACCTTGGCCCTAACCCCAGCCATAAAATTCTGCACAACCTGTGAATCAACCGTTTTTTGCATGTAAACCCATACTTTCTTCAGTTCCTCGACTGTCTTCACTACCTTAGGTCGTTTAAGAAGGTGTTGCTTCATAATCGCCCAGTACTTCTCGATGGGGCGGAGCTCCGGAGTGTTGGGAGGGTTGAACATTTTCGGCACGAAATTGACCTTATTGTCCGCATACCACTTCAGCACGTCCTTGGAGTAGTGGCATGAGGCCAAATCCGGCCAGAAGATTGTTGGGACGTTGTGGGCCTTCAGGAGAGGAAGCAGCCGCTTCTGGAGGCACTCTTTTATGTACACCTGTCCGTTCATTGTGTCCTGGGTCACGAAAGGTGCACTCCGCTTCCCGCACGTGCAGATGGCTTGCCAAACCAGGAATTTCTTCGCAAATTTGGACATCTTCTGAGTGCGGACATGCTCCGGAACGCTGAACTTATCCTTGGCCGTGAAAAACAGGTTGCCGGGGATCTGTTTGAAGTCGGCCTTCACATATGTTTCGTCGTCCATGATGCAGCATTCAACTTTCGTCAGCATGTTGAGGTACAACTTCCTGGCACGGGTTTTGGCGGACTTGTTCTGCTTCTCGTCGCGATTAGGGGCCTTTTGTACCTTGAACGTACGAAGCCCAGCCTTAGTTTTGGCCTTCTGGACAAAACTTCGGCTTAGGTGCAGCTTCTTAGCCACATCCCGAACGGAGGCGTTCGGATTTCGGTTGAAGGCCCCAACTACGCGGTTGTGATTTTTGGTGTTGTACGGAATACTTTTTCCTTCACTTCTGGGCTTCCGATCGGTGGTCAACCGTTCCTCGAACCGCTTAATCACTCGCGACACCGTGGAATTCGCGATTCCCAACGTTTTAGCGATGGAACGATGCGAGAGATCCTTGTTCTCGTGATGAATGCGCAAGATTTTATCACTCACGAGCTGTTCTTTCGACTCCATTTCCGCGAGTTTTGATCACAGGACTTTAAAACTTGCAGGATGTATGTAATGCACTATGAACTAAATCCACTCAATCATTAAATTCTACCTAACGGTTAAAAAGTTAGAGCAATTTCATAGTGTGGCAATTTTATCGTGGACACCCTTCAATATGGTTTATTTCTATAACATGTATCTTTCAAATAAAAAGAAATGCTACGATTTGGTTGGTTTGTTTTGCTGTAATCCCATTTTGTTTTAGTGACACCTATTGTGAGACACCCTGTATACAATTGTCGCGCTCTTGTTTTGGCTCGAACTGGCTGCTCCAGAGACTTTTTCGGCACCTTCTGTTTCCTGTATAATATGTTTTCAGGGAGTTCCGAGCTTTGATCCGTTGAATCATTCCAATGCTGGTTTTGAATATCTCGGTGAAATCCCGTGTTGACGCCGATGGGATTTTCCTTACGTACTCAATCACTTTCAGGTCCCGGCCCGGTAGGGACCTGGTTTCCTGCCGGATCGGGGGTCTCACCGAACTTTTTCGACAAGTTCCACTGTACCGAAATCAATCAATTGCACAACTGTTATTGATATGCACTCTTGAAAATAGTGAATATTACGATTGATGTAATCCTTGTTGTCCGTAAATACGTTGAGACCTAAACATAAATATAACTGAATTTTATGCTTTATGTATTATCAAACCCTATTTTGCAACCCAAAATAAGAAATACTGTCACACCTAAATCACGTTCCGAATGTTACATTTACAATAGCTTCTAGAATATATTTGGTAATCACAAATATAAATCTGTAAAGCGTTGAACATTAGACTCAATACTGGGAGTTGAAAGCCTTAAATTTACATGATCGTTGTCTTTGGTGTTACAATAACATCCGACATATCTTTAACGCAGTCGTTTCCACGCTTCACGACAGGTCACAAGTGTAAACTCGCTCTCTTCCGTGATAGAATTACGATTACTTTATGCTACTTGAAATGCATAACAAATCAAACTTCATGACGTAAAATATAATGCTCGATAATTAAAGGCGCAGTCATGAAAGCAACATTTGGGGTAAAGGAAAAGAAAAGGATAGTTTTCCATTTCTTTTTTTTCAGTGATTCGTAACCGTACGCAGTGTAATACACATAGTAAATGATTATAATATTCATTCATCTGAACATGATGACAACTTTTGAATTATTTTATTTAATATGTTCACAAACATATGGAGATGAAGGAACAAAATTAATCCTACATGATAAGATGGAGTTTCTTTTTACCAGACAATCCATGACATTGAGTTCCTCTTTTATTTATCAAATGTTATGACCGCATCTTGATTTTTTCTGACTGCGATTTGAACTAGATTCGTGCGATCAAAACTGGCATAAAGAAACATTTTAATTTGCACTAGCAGTAGCAGAATTTGGCAAATGTCATGTTGTGTTCCTCAACTTATTTTTACGTCATGTCATGTAAGTTATCATTTCGATGCTTTACGGACTTGTAAATTTAAGAACAGACGCAAATTTCTGTCAAACGGGCCGCTCCTTTTATGTGCATCCAAGTAGACTTAAATTTACAAAAAAAATCTAAGAGTGTGTAAACAAACATGTAGCCGCTAAACACACTTAAAAGATGTAAGTCATTTTAGAGTATTTACTATTTGAATGATGCTAACTACTTAAGTATGTTTAGTATGCTTTTTTTTAACCTACCACTACAGATAAACAAATTGAAAATTTATGTTTGACAGTAACATTCGATTTCCTGTTGAAAATGATTAAAAAATTCAAATGAAGGGTGGGTTGTACTAAGTTTAACGAAATATATCTCTTAACTCTACCCCTATATAGAAAACAAAGACATAGTCTAAGTAAAAAAAAAAGACGTTGGTGGTCGTCATGTGCTTTGCACGAACGTAAGCGTTTTAGATCGATTAGATCGTGCTTCATTGTGACCCAATTCAATTTCTCCCAGCATATCAACAGTGGAAATGACATGTGTTTCATGTTTCAGTATTATTTGCCATATCTTCGGCAGATTTTCAACGAGTCTAAAGTAACTGGAAATTTCAATCCTATCAGATCCAGTTCACAGAATGAGTCTAGAATCAGTTGAAGTAATCACTGTTATAGATGGCACATTTTGATATTTTATCAGATTGTTAAAGCGTAGACTGTAACCATTTTTTCATCCAGTTAACCTTCGTTCTGGTTAAAACAGATTGAATATTAACCGCAGATTCCCATTTTAACACCCACGCTAATATGCTTCAGCTTTTCAACAGTAAATCGAAAGGGTAACCGAGAAAACCGACAATGTGGGTGTATTTTTAGTATCCCAACTTGCTGAGAACAAGTGCTCTTGGTCCCATTTCACCCATATACATCGTTGTTTGTGAGATTATGCCGGGTCGTTTGTGTGTATTTTAAGCCCGGCTTGATTTTTATCAAATGCTTTTGGTTGTTGGTTTAGACAAACATATATATTGCTTTAGATTTGAGAGTGATGAATTGAATGCTTCCTCGCTCCAAAACAACTTTTTAACGAGAAACAACCTGTGCTCAGTAACCAATTGCTTTTCAAGTACAAGAACGATGTCTATATCATTTCTAACTTTAGAGTCGTATACTTTCTAATCTAATCTAATCAAGTGCAAACACAAGCAGTTCGAGAAAGGACCCTTTAAAAATTAGGTTAGTTGGCTTCTTAATTTTTTTCAATTTTTATGCCTATCCAAACGTAGTAAAGTGTCAAAGGGGCCAGGCCGATATGAAAAAAAAATTAACAGACGCGTAAAATTTCCTCTAGTTTAAATGTAAGCTGAAGCAAGCGTTAACAACGAAATTGTTAGCAATCCTTCATACAGCAGACCGAGTTCATGTGACATCCAGCTGAAATTTACTTGAAATATCCCATCAACTCATACAAAATTTAGCATTTCACTTATACTTGCATTCGATAGCGGAGAAAATTACTTGATTTTTACAAACTGTGTACTGCGTTACACTTACTGCATATATGATTTTGTGAAATGTTTCGGGTTTAAATGAGAAGACATACCGTATGAACAAATATAAAAGGAGTACTCGATTGTACCCGAAAAAATGCAACAGCCACATATGATCTGAAAATTCATTTTCAACTTTCAGAGAATATAAAAACAAATATTAGCTATGTTTTTTCAAAGTTGATACATTCATCTTCCTTTCTTAGGCTAAATGCCTGCAACTTGGACTTAACGCTACGTGAGCGTATAAAGTTGTTTCACGCGTCTTCACCTGATTCCCTTTCATATTGGCCGTAACAAACCTCACAAACTACAGTACAGTAAGAAAAACTGTGTAGCCAGTTGTAAATGTTGCAATGATTTCTGGGTGGACCTTTGAAATAACAGTAATACAAATCATCACATTTTTAAACTCCATCAGTTTTCAACTTTTTTAAATGTTACAAGGCAAGGATGCTTTTTCCACAGACACTTTATTAAGCTGCTGAATTGCTTGGCTTTAGACATCGCATCGATAAGAAATACCAGTTTTGTGTAACCATTTATTGAAAAATCATCAAGATGTGATTTTCGAAGAAATAATAATGACACAATATATTTTCATACAGTTATTATTTCAAGAATGCTTTGACATCATCTAGGGAAATTCGATATGTCTCAGCTAAAATTTCAAATGCATGAACTACGCAATCACAAGGTAGTTCATCGTTTTATCTTCCCACTGTCACCACCACCCACCGTGAAGAAATTTAAATTACTTGTGCAAATGCTGCACCGTCTTCATGCTCTTCATGTCGGTAGTGAAACTTTCAAGATAACAAATTCGTGCTCGACAAATTTCGCCTAGCTCCACGTTAACTTTTAACGCATGTAATTTGCTTGGTAATTTATAGTGGCTTCTTGATTGCTGCGGAGAAACACGAAAAGGCCTATGGCACACTCACTGATGATACACAACTATTCCCAGTGATGTCAAAACAAGTTTTGCATACTCATTCTTTATCACACAGCGGCAGAAGCAGCGTTGCCTCATTTTTTTTTTTGCTGCGGTTTCGTTATGAGAAAAAGAAGAATAATGTGACCCCTGTATCGTTCCACCGGAATCAGTTCCCATTGTCAACCAAAGACGATAGCGGGCGAAGAGCTTTACAAGTGTGAATAATGTGCGCCCACTGTATTGTGTATTGTGGGGGGTAAATGGTGAAATATGAAGTATATGTACCGTAAAGATTTTTGTTCCAACGTGCCTGCCATCGTCACATAACATACAATGCATAAATAAAGCGAAAAAAGGATGCATGGGTGTCTGAAAAAAAAAAGAAACAAATGGGAATTTTCACCATTGTCCTGGGGGTAACAATGCAAGCAACATTTTAAATTCATGTTTGACCGAGCCTTTGTTGTAACGATCAAAGTGTTGTCCTGTTTCTGTGAGGTGAATCAACTATAAAGACAACCCAAGGTATCTCGAACCGATAAGGGAAGTGACTTTCGTACTGACCGGACAAATTGTTTAACCGATTTGAATATTCAACATAAATCTAGAAAAAATGTAATAGAGGCGAAATAAAAATAATCGATTGGTGTATTTCATAAAATAGTTGTCATGATACAAGTTTTATTGACTTTTTCTTCTGTATAGGCTCTCTCTCTCTCTCCTCTCTCTCTCTCTCTCTCTCTCTCTCTCTCTCTCTCTACAAAGACATTCTTTATTCTTATGTCCACTGACAAAGTTCCAAAGAAAACATCCTACTTTATACAAATATCAGTAAGACGTAATCTATAACTTTTGAAATCTTTACATATTTTTCTAGTACTCTTAGAGTACCCGTACCGGTGCGTTACTAAACCTATTTTAGCAGCGCAACATCATTACTTCACACCGCACCGGTCGCTGCTAAATGCGGTATCAAAATAGCAGGCAGGTTCTCGGGAAGCGTCGGATGTTCAAATATAGCAGCGCGGGAGACGGTTGCTATATGGTTAAAAGGGTCGATTAGGGGTTTGTTACTGTTTGTTATTATTTCAAAAAAATTTACATTTAAGTAAATTTATTGCAATCCATCTCTTCTCTTTCAAATAATCTTGTAAATAAATTTAAAAATTCAACCTTATAACTTTATAATTATGTAAATTGTTTAAAAAAAAAAATTAAGACAAAGAAATTTGTTTTTGCATAATTGGCTTAACCGCGGTAGCTAATACTAATTTCACAAGTACTTCATATTTTTAATAATACAAAATACCACTTTTAATTAATACTTATAACTGCAAATAAATCAAAACATTAATTAATGTTTAATAAATTAATTCACAGAAGTATTTACCCGTAAAACATAATAAAAATAAAAATGTTAACGTAAATAAAATGATTTGTTTAGCATAAATTTAAAATTATGAGTGATTAACTTAATTTAATTTAATTTTATATAAATTACGTGAATAATTAATTTTGTTTCACAAACTATAATTAAAAATAATAATTTGAATACATAATATAAAGAAGAAATTTTTATTATTCTAAAACTAATTATAACCTTAAATGTTAAATTAATTGGTATAAAAAATATAAATAATTAACCTAATTAATTTGATTTCCATTAATGCTGTTAGTAATTTCATACAAATTTATATATTTAGAAATGATAATTTTTATTAATAATACTAAATAGTTTAAAACTTCCTCAACGATGTATCAATTATTATCCTTAAATTTATTCATTAAAATTGACAAATTTTTAAAGTTGTGATTCTCAACTGATTCGTGTATTATTCTATCTCATTTCAATAAATAAATAAAATAATTATTATTGAAAAACTAACTTCAAATGAATTATTTTGAAAAGTTATCTTTCCTTAATTGAAAATTTAATGAATCAGGTATATTATGTTCCAATTCCAATTCCAAAATTTACAAACTTTTCAAAACTTACATACTAAGAAAATTTTACAGTATTTGGTTATTTTTACCGAACTTTCAACAGCTGAACGTTTGGTAGTCCGATTTACCGGATTTCGGTGAAATTTTACAGTATTCCGGTAAAAAAATTACCGGAACTTGTCAATGTTTACCGACATCTGTTAAATCGGATTACCGAACGTTCAACTGTTGAAAGTTCGGTAAAAAAATACCGAATACTGTAAAAATTTCTAAGTGTGTAAGAATAGTTAACAAAATCAATTTGAAATGAATTATTATACTTGTTTATATAATTTAAAAAAATATATTCATATATAATAATTGAAAAATAATACTCCTAATAGATTGTTTATTGGTTTTGCTGATCTTAAGAAAAATATGAAAAAAAATGTATTATTGTATTATTATTTTTTTTTGCTTAAATTTATGTAGTAAAGGGTGTATTCGATAAAAATGGCACACACATATATACTCATCAAAATTAAACTGATTATCGGATTTTCTTGAAATTTTCAGGGAATGAAGAACTACTAATGAGTTTTGATTTTCAACATTTGTTTTATTTAATTTCGTGTCCCATCCCGAACGCCCGCACCTTCCTTTTCACTCCACCCATCAAATTTTGTGCAACCGATTTTCCCAGTGTTTTTGTTGTTTTTACCCAAATTTTCTTCAATTCTAGCTCTGTTTGTATAGTTTTGGGATGTTTGCAAAGTTCCGTTTTCATAATTGCCCAGAATTTTTCAATTGGACGAAGTTCCGGTGAATTTGGTGGGTTCATATCCTTTGGCACAAAATTGACTCCGTTGGCTCGGTACCACTCCAATACGTTTCGAGCGTAGTGGCAGGATGCTAGATCAGGCCAAAACAGAGTTGATCTTTTGTGTTTCTTAATGAATGGCAAGAGACGCTTCTTAAGGCACTCTTCCGTGTAAATCGCACCGTTTATTGTTCCGGAAGTGATGAAGGGAGCACTTATTTCACCACATCCGCAAATCGCCTGCCAGATTAGAAACTTCTTTGCAAATTTCGAAAGTTTCTTCTTTCGAACATCCTCCGGAACATCGAACTTCGACTTGGCAACGAAATATTCTTGCCCAGGAAGTTGACGGAAGTCGGCCTTGATGTATGTTTCGTCATCCATCACGATGCAACCGGATTTGGTGAGCAGCTTCGTGTAAAGTTTCCGGGCGCGGGTTTTCGCAGTGATGTTTTGTTTTTCATTCCGGTTTAAGGCTTTTTGCACTTTGTAAACATGTAACCCAGCACGCTTCATGGTTTTCTGCACAAAACCGACTGACACCTTAGACTTTTTAGCGACATCTCGAATTGACATGTTTGGACGGTTCTTGAATTGTTGTACGACTTTCCTGGCCATTTTACTGTCCATTGGACCACTTTTACGACCACTCCCTTCCTTTCTTTGGACACTCAGACGCTCCTTGAAGGTTCTTATTACACGAGACACAGTTGTATTTGCAATTCCAAGCCTTTTAGCAATCCACCGGTGGGACGCCCCTGGATTTTGATTGTGAGTGCACAAAATTTTCTCACGGACAATATCTTGTTTCGACGACATGACTGGAACTACTGAATGTATAACTATGAAACTTGGCAGATGTAAATAATAAACTATGGATAAGATCTACTCAAATTTCTAGGTTTTTTACTCATACGATTCAAAAGTTACAGAAGATTTTCTGTGTGCCATTTTTATCGAATACACCCTTTAATCTATATGTTTACAACTTTTAATTGAAACTATTATTTTTTATAACACATTAAATAAAAACTAATAGGTTAAATGAATATTTGTAAGTAAATTTAAACTTAATTTCATTGAACAAATAACTAAAATTAAATTCAACCTTCAAATTTAATGTTTATATATTACGTTATTAATAATATTTATTTAATAAATAATAAATAATTATAACCTGAAATAATAATTCAAAAAAATACGTTTAAATTATTCAATCGTTGTTTACTTTTTCATAAAATAAATTAAGCTTCTCGTTCATTTAAATAATGCAATTATTAATTTTATTATAAATCTAGTTTTTTTTTTCATTAGGGCGAATCTAGCATTGAGAGACTCTCTTTGATTACTTTCTCTTTCATTCATATTCCAATCATCTTTACGGTTTTCATTCTACTATTTGTAGAGTATGCTAGTCAGCACTGTTGTGTATCGATCTGTACAAAACAATCCCTCGAAAGTTTTATAATAGCGCTGTAACAAATGAAAGAGAGCGAGACCGGAGAGAATCTCTCAATGTTAGAACTAAGAATAATTACTGTAATAGCAACGACCGGTGTGGTGATGGGTGACTAAGTTAAAATGAGAGCGCTGTGCACTACTAAAATAGCAGCGCAAATGACAACGACCGGTACGGTTGCTCTAATTAAACCACCTAAAAAATCCCTCCTGGATGCAACTATGCCAACGCTTTTTCCATTTTTCAAAACATTTTTTTATTCGTCTTCCGGAATTGCCATCAGTTCCTTCTTCGATTCGGCTTTTATCTCTTCAATCGAATCAAAACGGTGTCCCCGAAGTCTTCTTTTGAGTTTGCTGAACAGCCAGAAGTCCCACGGTGCTAAATCAGGCGATTAGGTGGTTGCGGAACGATATTGGTTGAATTTTCAGCGCAATGGTCACGAAGAAGTGTGCGACGTTGTTCGTCGAAAACATTAAGTGCTTTTGGCACCAATCGAGATTTTACTTTTTTTTTCAGGCCGAAAATGTATTTTAAAATGATGTTGACTGATCCGTTTGAAATTCCAACAATATCAGAAAGCTCTCTTGTAGTCAATCGACGTTTTTTCAGCGCCAGTTCTATGCATATAGACCAATAGATGTTCTTGGTCGTCTTTGACGTGGTTCGTCTTCAGCGCGTTCTTGACCTTCTTTGAGCAATTTGTACCTATCAAAAACACTTGCTCTTAATATTGACTTCACACCATAGGCCTTCTGCAACATTCAAAACGTTTCGGCGGTAGATACTTCATTTTGCGCACAAAATTTAATGCTACTTCTTTGTTGAATAATTTCAGACATTATAAAAATAGAAGAAACAACTTTTCATTGTTCCTAAGCACAAACGTTACTTGCAAAGAACCTATTGAATTAACAAAAAAAAAAATAAACAGATGTCAATAATAGTGCTGTCACCTTATAAATAAAAACATTTGTCCGAATCGATTAACCAGGGAAGTTTAAATTGAAAAGTCTTACTCATATTAGTACACAGTAGTTGGAACATCGCAAAAAACTTTGAGATACTTAAAGCTCGAAGGAATGCTTTTTATTTCCAAAAATTGCAGCCAATGCAACGGGTTCTACCTTAGTCCACAGAAAACCAACAAACGATGCTTGGTACTAACATAGGCGAAAATTGGTAGTAATGTGTCGCCGAAATCAATAACTGGGATGTTGGATTGAGGGATTGGGTTTGCACCAGCGTTTTGCTGGATCCAAGTAACGTCTGGTCAAGTATTTAAATGTTAGTACCAATTTAAACTAACAGTAATGCACTTTGATTGTTGTTTGTTGTATTCTCCCAATGCGCAGTGTAACGATCTATGACGAAATTTATCAGAAGCAGATAAGTTCCCATCAACATGAGAGGCTCTAGGAGTGGACAGTAATTTATTGCTAGAACTAAGAGAATTCAAGAGAAAGTATTGATAGTTCCGTATAGCGTAACGGCAGGCTTTGAAAATTGAAAGATACAAGTTGAAAACGAGTAGAGGGCATATGAAGGTAGTATACGATCGGGTGCATAATCTTTTACCAAGCTACCCCAGATGCAGGGTACGCAAGGGGGACGATACTCCCTTGACTGATAATCGTTAGCTCTCGATTTCTCGCGGCGCATACTGGGGTTGCTGCCTGACAAAATTTTGATCGAAAAACACAACTTAGGGATAAGTTTCAAACAATGTTCGTTTACACTTTTGCAATAATAGATTTCAATTTCACCCTCACTCCTGCCATCAAGGTTTGAACAAGCTTCTCTCCTCTGGTTTTGTAAGCTTTTGTCCAAGTTTTGAACCGATTTAGACTTTGCTCCCATTTTCCGACAATCAGCCTTCATTATTTTCCAACATTTCTCGACCGGTCGGAGCTCTAGACAGTTTGGAGGATTAATGTTACGAGGTTCCACAATTACATTATTTTCCTCGTACCATTTCTTCGTCACTGTTGAGTTGTGGCAAGATGCCAAATCGGGCCAACAGAGGGTGTTTCGAGAATGCTGCTTTAGAAGTGGCAATAGGAGTTTTTGAAGGCACTCTTGGATGTAGATTTCACTGTTAATATTTCCGGTTGAGATGAATGGTTGGCTGATTTTACCGCACTTACAGATGGCTTCCCAAACGAGATATTTTTTCGCAATTTTTTTAATCTTCTGTTCTTTAAACTAAGACTCTAAGCTTCCTATGTCCTTTGAAATTTAGAATTTATTACCAGGGATTTGTGAAAAGTCAGCCTTCACGTATGTTTCATCGTCCTGTACGATGCAACCTGTATGTTTGGTTAACAACGCATCATATAGCTTTGGGCCAGACTTTTCAATTTTTCAAGCCCTCTATCATCTCGGCAAGGTTTTTGAATGACCTCAGTCTAGATCTCACATTAATGTCCTGCACAGTTGACTTAGCTACATCCACTTTTTTGGCAACATCTCTGACCGACATGTTGGGCTTCCTCTTGTATATTTTCACCACTTGTTTCTCATCTTGTTTGTTGCGATGTTCACCTTTTCGACTCCTAGGTTGGCTTTCTCTGAACCGTTTTAGTTTGTAGAAACTTGCTGATGACACTCGGAACCGTTTGTTGCGTCACCCCGGCCGAATTCACGCTTGTTTTCTGCGAATGATTAGTATTTTCTAACCACTTGTCCAGAATAAGATTTCGCAGCTCCTATTGTCGAGACGCCATTTTGAAAACTTCAATTAAAAAGTAATATGCACGTGAACGCAAAGGTGATAAGATCCACAGAGAACTAAACCATACACTGAAAGAAATTTTTACGTTGATTCAGAGCACAGACAAAATTCACTTTATAGATTATTTAAATAATTTCATAATTATGCCTTCTATGTCATATGTTATAGTGATTATTTTAATTATAATCATGACTTATATGTCATAAGTTATACAGATCATTTTAATCCCTTTTTCTCCCTCTTATGATTAACAAGAAAAAAAAATTGTTTTCACCAAATCTGTATTACACTGATAGGCAAAATAAAGTGCCCACCTCTTCGTTTTTTCAATTTCTCTCATTTACTTGGTTCAAATTAAAGTAAACACACTGTATTTTTTTATTATCTTATTTTTTTATTCTTATTAAGTTTCACTTATGGAATACTGAAAAAAAAGGAGTTTTACTTAAAGAAAAAAAAATCAATTTGTGTTGAAAAAAAATCAGTGACAAAATAAAGTGCCCACTTCAAAAATCGATATGTTTTCGATAAGTTTCTGTTGGAAGACCCCTCGATTGTTTATGTTTTGATATTTTGACATGTTTTGAAGCAAACGGCTCAACCTGGTGCATTTGTATACGTGATCGCATTTGATTTAATTGAAAAAAAAAGGAGAACGCAGTGCTTTCGAAAGCAATTCCCTTGTGCATCCGAAAATTGGTCGTTCGTGATGTGCAAAACGGTGAATCGCACCGGGCTGTCGCTAAGAAGTACAGTATCAGTAAGGCAGCGGTTGGCAAAATTCTTCTGAAGCTTAAAACGTTTGGATCAGTGGTGGATCGCCCTGGCAGAGGCAGGAAGCGGAAAACGGATGCGAGAACGGACACCACGATCATGCTCGAAGTCAAGAAGAACCCGAAGGTAACTGTCCGCGAGATCCAGGAAACCCTTCAGTTATCAGTTTCCGGTCGAACTGTTCGTCGCCGTCTCGTAGCACAGGGGTTGAATAGCAAACTTGCCCGGAAGCGCCCATTTATCAGCAAGGCAAACAAAGCCAAACGGCTTAACGGTTTGCTAAGGAGCATGCTGATAAGCCCCTAGAGTTCTGGAAAACGGTTCTCTGGACGGACGAATCAAAATTCGAGCTGTTTAACCGAAAGCGGCGGGTTCGTGTTTGGTGCAGATCGGGAGAGGAGCTTCAGGAGCGCCACATCCAAGGCACGATGAAGCATGGAGGAGGAAATGTGATGGTCTGGGGGTGTTTTTCGTGGGGTGGAGTGGGAAGCATTGTGAAAATCGACGGGATAATGACGGCAGATTCTTACATCAACATCCTGCGAGAAAATCTGGAGGTTTCGCTGATCCAGACGGGCCTTGAAGAGAAGTGCGTATTCCAGCAGGACAACGACCCGAAGCATACTGCCAGGAAGACCAAGTCTTTCTTCCGGTCTTGTCGGATCAAACCGCTGGAATATTGCATGAACCTAGTTATAATTCATTGATTTGAAACATTTCAATGTTGGGGTAGGAGGGTGCATCTGGGCATCATTCAAGTTGCAATTTTGCAATGGAGTAGACAGCCAACCGGAGTCTAGGAGGAGATGCGACTATCATTTATGGTTGGTACATTCCACTGCAACAGTTGTAATCAATTTGACGCGCCTTTCTAAAAAAAACCATCCCGTGGAAAGCTTAACTGAATTGCATATTTTATTATTAGTTTTATCGAATCATATTGCTGGAAAAAGATTCTCTTGTTCCTGCAGGTTCGCGTAAGTGTCTCTGCTTACGGGCCTGCCCAACCATTTTGGCCCTTCATACAGCAGAATGTTGAACGGTAACAAAGCATGCTCCATACATCCTATATACTATCGATAGCTATACACCCAAAATAAGAAAATAAAATTAAAAAAAAGCAAGATTGTACTGTGATTTCGCATGATTTTGACTTGCAGAGGAGTGCTCGACACTGAAGAAGTCTGTAAGTTTATGTGCATTCTTCTGAAGTCAAATCTTTTAAAAATGGCCCACGTGTTATATAAACAGGCTCTAATGAATAATGTCCACTTCGGAAAAATCGTGTAAATTTATGTTCAATGTTGTTTATGTTTCCCCACCCCCCTTTTCTTGTATGGAGATTGGACGTCTTCACTGGATAGAGAAAAACAGAATTCAACTTCTCTGAAAATAATAATGTTCCGATTCCATCTATCATAGCCTTAAAACATTGAATTTATGCATCGGACAAAAACATCAGCTCAGTACTTTTTAATTCAGCTGTTAATAAAGCCTGACAATTAGAAAACAAGAAACTCATTCAGAACATTCAGAACAGAATTCCCTCATCAAATATTTATGAAAATATCCGACTGAAGCACACAACGACGCCAACACCTCAAGATCATGAGAGATTGAACTTTAACTTTTCCAAGCGAGAAAATGCGACAACGATGAAAGAACGTATGCAAAAATGTGGCAAATTGGAATGCTTCAGGTGAAACTAAGCTGGTAAGCGATCCTACTAGGCAGAAACTCATGCTGTCGTGGGAGGACGTTTAAATGCTAAGCAGATTTGATTTGAATATTATATCCACTTAATTATACGAATCTTCCAAATTGTAGGAAACATCTATGAATTTATCTGTCGTGAGCCGGATAATTTAAGACTGGTGTCGAGAGATGTTAGAAGCGCTATTGATAAGCGAGATAGTGACATTAGTGGTCCAATTATTAAATCCTTTTAATGGTAATCATCGAGCAGCTCTACTCGACAAAAAATATAGTTTATTAAGCATTGATACAATAATTATTCTTATGCATAATTATATTATGATGCAAAAAGTATGAAATAATTGTATATTTTTATTTCTATTTGGAGATAGAGATTGCACTAGATATAAACCGCAAAGCAAGACCACGCTACAGATAAATAATACTGCTATATAGCGTCGGCTTCGCTGTTGATCAGGTCGACGGAAATGCCATGTTACATAGATATTAAACTGCCTTTGTTACAAACCTTATGTTTGGAATCAAACGAGAAAAAAAGGCAATAACAACCGGCAACAAAGGAAAGTACAATTTTATTCACTAATTAGGACGAGAGAGAACTTCAGTGCCATGAAGCGTTAGAAGCGTTAATTTATGGTATGTTTGCCTGCAATGTGTACCTATGCTTTTCTTTCTCCATTGCAAACTCCCACCCGTTTTAAACTCATAGGTACAACGGTCGCTGTCAGTGTCGGTGGAAGGTGGTAACAATTAAAATGTCACATTCTCGTTTTAAACCGTTCCCGGGTTCTCGGTTGAGCCAGTTGCAAAGAGTCCAAGAGGTGTGGATGGTTTGACATTTTTATTTGCGTATTTAAAGGTTTCCCTTTCCTTCTCTGCTCGACTGGAGCAGGATACCTGGACGAGTGCTTTTTAAAACGAGCACAGTCCTAAGTGTAGAATTTACGATGTGATGAAACGTTTGAGAAAGGCCAAGTGATATCTGAAGCCAGTAAAAAGAAGAACACGTGTGTGGAAATGGGAATCACATGGGGAGGTACCGACTGAGGGTACTGAATTCTGACTAAGCCCAGTATGTAAGGAGTTATGGAAATTATAACAGATAACTTATTGAAAGCATGACTAACCACTAAGCTTATGGGGGCTCATAGATAGCACGTCTTGTTGGTTTCGTTTAGTTTTCTTCTCAATAGTTGGGATTGACTCTACAGTGAGTTGCATTTGTTTAACCGCACTATGTAAATGTTGCCATTTTCATTTTGTTTCAGTACAAGAAACTTGACAAAATATACATGTATTGGTGGTACCTGCTAACATTTTCACACACTATTTGAATCAGCTATCTAGTGTTGTTGTCGGGAAGCAGATTTGTTTTGGTATCATTTCCTGCTCTTAGTTCTTTTCACAAGCTTAGACGCAATAATTTTATCATAATAACATAATAATAATAAAAATCATAATGATAAAATAAACACATACAGGTACACACCCTACCTCATACATTGAGGTACCAACAAACCAACTATAAATACTAGACCTACTGTGATGTTCCCTTCAAGTCGAGCACTCGACACTGAAGAAGTCTGTATGTCGCATACGAAATAGGCCTATCTTTCAAAAGATAAGCTTTCTCTAGTAGAATTTAAAGGAATTTGCTTGCGTTTACTAGTGATAATTTAAAAAAAGTTTTTCAATGTTTTGTATTAAACTGTTTTAATAAGTGATCAAACGAAGTGTTAATTTTAAAATCTCCTAGTTTTACAATCATAATCGTTCTACTAATATGCTCAAAAAAGTTTTTTTATGAGGTGTTTTTATTTTTGAAAAAGTGCAAGTGAAGTTTTTATCGCCAATTTCATTGAAGAGAAATGGATTTCAAACAAGTTAATGCTGCATCTGCATGAAAGTAAGTAAAATCTTAAAGAATTGCTCAACTTCTCATTGATTTTTATTTTTTCTAGACATGGGAAAGAAAAAAACGAGTGAGATCCAGCTTTTGGTAGATAGCCGACGGTCAAACAGAGAGATTGCTCGACAGATCACCATACCCAAATAGTGGTGCGCAAGTATCGAAAAAAAATCCTAAAAAATACGGCATCAAGTGCCAAGGGAAATTCGAAATTGAAAGCCAGGCAAAAGGAACAAATTCGAAAAGAAGCAACCAAAAATCACTTAAACTGTCGCCAAATGTTCAATAAACTTGATCACTCCGTACACAAAAGCACCGTTAGCCGCGATCTGAGTGCATCCTAAGACATTAAATGGACAAAATTTAAGTCAAAACCACAAAGCAAACGATTGAAAATTGCACATTGATTTGTAAAATTTGGTTACGTGTCAATCCAAGTACCACACCAATCAAAAGCATGGACTGTGGACAAGGACATCGCTGTTCATGAATGGCCGGCTTTTAGTCTGGATTGTAACCTCATTGAGAATCTGTGGGGCATTTTGACTTGAAGAATCTAATAGTGTGCATCATCGAAAGCTGGAAACAAATTGACCTCCAAACCATTCAAACACTATTAAACTTGATGCCCGCAGAATCTTCGATGTTATTAAGAATCGAGGAGGAAGGACCAAGATGACCTAGTACTAAAGAGGAAGCTATATATTTTTCAGTGTGGCTTAACGATTGCTACACCACATTTTGTGTGTGTCAAGTACAGCTATTTAAGAGAAGCTATTTTTGAAAAAATGACGTTGATTGTTTTTGTTTAAAATTACAAAATAGTTTAAGGAGGTACTTTCCATTTTTATTTTGTTTTCTTGGAGAAATATCTAAGAATTTAGTTGCGGCTTTAATTGTGACTTTCGGCTTTCTATCTCAAAGAGAGCGATTTTTAGGTTTTGGGTAATTAAAGTGACGTCTGCAGGCTGCATGAAAAAATGATTTCTGCTCATTTTTCTTCCTTAATTCTTTATTTAGGTTATGTTTCTGTTATATCAGAGCTGAGAACATTCATTGGTATATATTGAGGAAGGGAAAACTGGAAAGAGATTTTTATGCAAAATTTTAAATTAGCCTGCATCCGTCCATTTTCAACGTTTAACAAATGAAAATAAATTTATATGAGGATTTTTTAACGAAAAACTGATCTAGATTAAGAATTTGCTTCGTTAAGATGTATGACCAACACGGTTCCGTCGTTTTTCCAATTTGTTACAGCGGACCGCAATAAAGCCAACTGACATACAGAGTGCGGCAGAAAATAATGCGAAAATATTCAAACTTGAGTATTGGGTTAATTCGTGTAGCTAGTGACTAATTTCTGTCGAAAGTGTATTTGTTTATGTTTACTTTCAAGTGCTGCATCCAAACATTCTATTTGTTTTATTGCAAATTCGTCAAAATGTTCGCGAAAGAAGTGATCACCAGTTTGTTGCTCGCCCAGAAGAAGCCGAAAGAGATTACCAAGGTGGTAGGGTGCCATTTGGCAACAGTTCACTGCATAAAAAGTTCCTGCAGGATGGTCCTAAGCAGCGGAAGCCGGAAAGCGGACGTCCGCGCTTTGCACGCACGCCGAACGTGATCAAATCGGTCCGTGCAAAAATTGCTCGCAACCCGGTGCGTTCCATAATAAAACTTGCAAAGGAAGCCAATATTTTGGAGAAATCCATGCGGAGAATAATCAAAGAAGACCTGCATGCATCTTCCAGAGCCAGAGTGAAACGCCACTTGATTACGGACCGGGTCAAGGAACTACGAGTGACTCGTTCCAAGAGATTGCTTTCCTTGTTGAAGAAGGAAAAAATTATAATCCTGTTCTCCGACGAAAAGCAACGTTCTGGAAAAAGTGGAATTCAAATTTCAAACCAAACATCCGGCTGGTGTCATGATGTTTGTCTTGGTGGCGTCCAATGGTTTGAAAATGCCGCCTGTTTTCATTGATGCTGGAGTTAAAATCAATACCGAAGTGTATGTGCTTCCCTGGGTGAAGGCCAACTTCTCCGAGGACCAAAACGTGGTCCTACAGCAGGATGGAGTGCCGTGTCATACGTCCAATCGAAACCAACAATGGTTGAACGATAACATGAAGTTTTGGCCGAAGGATTTGTGGCCCCCTAGCAGTCCAGATCTTAATCCGTAGGATTATTCGATTTGGGAAAATGTTGAAGCACGAGCCTGCAAAACATCACACCCTAGTGTGAAAACTCTGAAGTCAACCATAACACGCACATGGCAGTCAATTTCGGAGGACTACGTCCGAAAGGAATGCTCTGGCTTCCGGCGTCGGCTCGAGGATGTTATTAATATAAATGGAGGACACATTGAATAAATTTGTTTAAAAGGACTTTTTAAAGATAACTGCACTCGAAAATGTTGATATTATTGCTTGAATCAGTTGAAAATGGTATTTGAAAGAAATAGAACAAATTTTCGCATTATTTTCTGCCGCACCCTGTAATAACACTGATTTGTTTTTTTTCTGCAACGAAACTAATTTGTTATATTCATGAAGATTAATGCGTAAGTAATTAATTAATGCTACACGCGCAACTGTCAAAAGCACGAAGCATTTGTTGACACAGAAAGAACATTCGTGCATTGTACGAAAACAATACCAAGAGCTTCGAATATATGGTCACATATTAATAAAAAACATCTCTCTTGTGGTTGCACGAATGACTGACAGATCTACTATTTGGACTCGAAATGTAATTGAGAAAAAAACGAAACCACGTGGAGTTGTCCAGAGTCTTTTATTTAATGTTTCTGACATGGAATTCGATATTTGGAAAGAGCCATTACTGCATCCTTGCTTGATCTCACTAGGCCATGGTGACTCGTGATAAGATGCTTGATTAATGAGTATGAAGTACTAACTCTCGACAGCGCTTTAATTTATGTATAAGGATGAATAAATTATTCCTGCCCATCTCAGCAGCACCACCATCATTTTTGAGTACGATAATAAAGAAATAGCGATTGGCTGGTCTTCACGAAATTGATTTCGTGCAATATACGAAAAGGTGTAATGATAGAATTTCACCAGATAAAAAGCAATATGAATGTTTCATAAAATATACGAAACATTTGTTCTATGTAAAAAATCCATGTTTACAAAACGAGTGTTAGCTAATTCACGAAAATAAATGTTCAGTGTATCCGGTATTTCACGTAGTCTGGCCAACAATCAATGTGAAACTACGATTTGAAATTGGATCACTGTTGTAGAACCCCTTGGTCCCAAGTATGCCTTGCAGCTCGCACCTTGCAATACATTCTTGCGCTTCTAGGTACTAGAAGCATTGTTTTGGTTTTATTTCACTGTGTTATTTTGACAGAATATTTGAGGGTGTGTTCGTGTGAGTGTGGGGGCGAATCATTTAGCTTGGAACCGATGTGCTGGTACTTCCTGAGCCAAAAATCTTATCCATTTTCTTCATGACTTTCCAGCCGGTGGTTTGGCTACGAGTATATTACGCATTAAATGATAAGAAATGATCTCTACGGATGTAGACCTATGATCTAAATCGAGGACTTAGGAGAAAACGATTATTTTCTTGGTTTTTTTTTTAATAATCGTTTATTTGTACAGGCTCAATCGAATCAACTTCACAGAGCCAAATTTTTATATCTATATACATCGTTTATCTTAAAACTAAAGTTAGGAGGATAGAGCCGATTACTCGCGGCCGTCTCGAGGTTAATAGGAATTACAAATTACGGATGGAAAAGAGGGTGGGAATTTAAAGTATAGTTTACATAACACATTAAATTTAAATTCTAAATTATCTAAAAACTTATAACTATACAATTTAAGGTTTTCTTTTGACTTGAACATTTTTTGAAAAAGAAAAAAAACACACATACACACATACACAGATAAAAAATTAACTTCTAGTAAACATACAGGTTAAACTAACTACAATCTAAGGCTAATGTTAGTCAAAAACACATAAATGAGTTTCATGTACTCCAAATCAGGTACAGCCAAAATATCTCGAATTGGCACATTGGGTTGTCTACCTCGAGCCCGAAGGGAATCATAAAGCTCCGATCTGACTCCACGATGTTCAGCACAAAACCGATAACCTTGTCCACATTCACAGAGATTGCTGTCTCCCAGCCCAACACGGAACAAATGAGCGTTTAAAGAATAATGATTGGACATGAGGCGAGACATGACACGAATGAAGTCTCGACCCACATCCATCCCCCTAAACCAGGATTTCTTCGACACCTTTGGGATGATTGAATGTTGCCATCGCCCCAAATCTCCTTTACTCTATTTATGCTGACAGCTAACGAGAGACTGTTGACGAAAAATAGGAAAAAAAATCATTGAAGGCGATTTGTCGATCATAAATATCGCCTTCTATAGCGCCCACCTTTGCAAGCGAGTCCGCTTTCTCATTGCCCGGAATTGAACAATGAGATGGGACCCATACAAAGGTGATGATAAAATAACGCGAAGATAAAGCACTTAAAAGCTCCTGTATTTTCATGAGAAAATACGAGGAGTGCTTTACCGGCCTCAATGAGCGAATACCCTCTATAGATATTTTCTTGGTTGTCGTACATGAAGTTTCGTGTTCCCAGACAAGTTGTTTGTGATTGAATATTGCTTACTATTGCTTGCTTCTTCAAAATTGTTGTTAGGGTGATCCTTATCAAAATTTAGATCTCAATTGCTGAAGATAAATAAGCGATTCCGTTTGTTTATATTTATCAGCTACCATGGAAGCCATACGGGAACAAGTTTTAAAATTACATTTGCAAAAGCTTAGACCGTGTCATATAATCAATAGCCTTAAGCAGTTCGGAGTGAGTAAGCGTTTTGTTTTTCGTACCTTGAAATGGTTCAAGGAAACTGGATATGTCCATATCCAGTTATTTCCAGTTCCATATATGTCCATATGTGTTTGAGAGAGCTAATAAGACGCTATCCGGTCGTGTCTGGCCGTAAATTGAGCAAACAATTTCAAATGTCCCCTGCTTCAATGAACAGGCTCCTCAGACATGATCTGAAATGCAAGCCGTACAAGAAAACAACGGGTTCACGGGATGACGGAGAGTCAAAAACAAGCCAGGGTCCAAAGAAGCAGGAATCTTTTGGTTCGGCACGGTGACTGTGAAATTTATTTTCGGATGAAAAGCTCCTCCTCCTTCAGGACAGTCATAATCAACAAAATGATCGTGTGTATGGCAAAAATCTTGCCAATGTTGCAAGAGATAAACTAGCTGTAGAGCGCTATCGGAACGTATCGAAAATCATGGTATGGGGCGCCGTTTTACGAAAAGGAAAACTTCCTCGTCTTTTCATAGAACCTAACGTAAAAATCAACACTTAATATTACATCGAGCAGGTTTTGATGAACCAGCTGCTTCCTCATGCTTCTCCGCTGTATGGGAATACACCATATTTTTTCCAACAGGACTCAGCTCCAGCTCACAAGGCAAAGAAGGCACAAGCGTGGTGCGCGGAGAAATTGACCGATTTCATCACAAGCGAAAAATGGCCTGCATCTTCACCGGATCTCCACCCACTTGACTACTTTGTTTGGGGTTATATGCTTCGACATATAGACCCCCCGCAAGGGCTTACTTTAGATCGATTCAAGAAACATTTGATTGATATTTGGGACAAAATTCCTCAGGAAATCGTGCGTGCCAGCGTTTGCGTAAAGTTATCAAGGAAAAGGGTGAAAGATTCGATTTGAATTAATATGGTTTATTTCTATAACATGTATCTTTCAAATAAAAAATAAATGCTACGATTTGGAAATGCGTCAAGTTTAAGTCGACCAAATTTTAATCGATACACCTTTTAATGCCCAGTAATTTATTTTAGAGTATATAAAAATCACGTTAAGAAAATATGGAGAATGAGTCAAACTTCTGAATATATTTTGATTCTACCACTGTTAAATTGACTCACGCAACAGCCGAAATCTTCTCATCCATTTTTCGTCAAGTTTTCGCATACCTGCAATGAAAAAAAGTGTTGGTCAATTTAAAAAAAACGTTTTTCAACTGTTTCTCTTTATTGAAAGTGAATGTTTAACGTACGGTACGATCATTTCTTCATGAGACTTATCAATGAAGCATTTAAATATTTAAAAAAAAACATTCGTGTATTCTACTAAACCACGACCTGCTAAAAGACTACGAACATTTTGTTATAAAATAAATAAATGATTCCTGGATGATAAGGAAACGATATCGTTCTAAGAATGTTTGACAGATCTGTTTTATTGACTTGAAATAAAATACGAAAAAAAGGTAAGACCGTGAAGAGAGGGTTATTATTTTCATTATTTATAATTTGGGAATTGATTCTGTGATTGATCTCACTAAGCCAGTTTGCCTTTTTAGAGGTGTGGTTCATGAAGATTAGTTCACAGCTTTTCATTTAAAGCGTGTGGCGCTTCTTCTTGTGGAGGTAAACACATGATTTAAGCATTGCTCAGCAGCAGACGTTTCCTATGCGTTTTGTACATTGTATAAATAAGGTTTACTGATAGCATTTTAAGAGATTACAAGCAATACGAATGTTTCTTACAATTCATGAAACTGGTGTTTTATGTATGGAAATAATGTTTACAAAACGAGCCTAAGCGAATTAACGAAAAAAAAAAGATTATCAGTGTACTACTTCATCTTTCTTGGCATTTTAGCTTATAGCCTCGTTCTCATCTTAATGTTCTTAATGCACTTCCCCATTTATTAATAAAGAGCTTTCGATGCAAAGTACTATTTTTGCATTAGTATGATTGTGTGGCAAGTACAAGTACATTCACTTTTGCACATTTTTTCTTTACGAACATTTCCTAGACCAGACCAGGAATCAACCCCCACTTTGTAGCTGCACCTTTGCTGACTGAGATAAGGGAAGTTATAAGCAATATATTAATCATGTGTTTACTTCCGATCCTTCTTTTCTATTTAAATTCCAACGATTGAACGGAATTACATACCCGAAATATGAGCCAATTTTGCATATCATGTCCAAATTACAGTTGTTTCCGTTATCACTTAACTAGATTAGAATAAATCACACCTAAATCAACAATTTCCTCAACCGGAGACACAATAATCCTAAGCATTTTGTGTGTATATTTCTCCAAATCAAATTTGCAAATATTTCCCAAAAATGTCTCCTTCCATTCCATTTCTGATCCAACTCTCACCCCCGATGGAATCCTCATTCTAGCAGCATTTTATGCTAATTTTGGCAACGATCAAAAGCCCGACATAAGTAAACCAACTTTCCATTTCGGTTTGTGTGAAAAGTATGCCAACATTTTCTTAAACATTCTACGTCTCTGTGCGGTACTAGTACTCATATGCTCGGTGATGGAACTCAGCGGCAAATATATGCAGCATACCTTCAATCGGAAGAGTAAATGGATGAAGGAGGGAGGGTAAGCGAATGAAAGAGGTATGAGCAACATCATTCCAACTCATTCCCTTCCCAGCTGTATCGACCGAACGAGCTTGCTGTTGGGAACCAATTTTCAAACAAACAAACAAGACGTTTCCCTGCTTGCCATTCCCCTAAAACATCATCACCGGCGCCGCAGCCACCCGAAGAGGAGTTTAATTGTATGCTCGATGCTTGTCTAGAAGTTTATACAAACATACATGATGGTTAGTACAACAACTCCAGCTGGCCAGGGGCATGAACGGAACGATTCGGGGGGTTGAAAATCGGGTGGTTAATGTACATTAAAGGTATTGAAGCAAAAGTTTTCAAGAAAGTTCTCTTTTATTAATTCATTTTTCATGCTGAAGGTTGAGTACCTTAACAAAAGAAACACAATTTTTATTATTTTTAAGCTAATTGTGTTCAATTTTCAAACGATTAGTCGCGTTCAAATCAAGAATATCAGAATTTTTAATTGAAATAATAAATAAATAATTTAAAACAAAAACACAGAAACAAATATTCCATGAAGATCATAAGATAGTTGCTAAAAGGCTGAAATACTAAAGCAACTGGTGAATGTGTACGCCTTTGTTTCTGACCAAACCCACAGTGGCGGCAACGAAGTCAGGATACGAAAAGTTTTCCTAAACAGTAAAACTCTTCTTCGTCCTGTTTTCAGCAATACATCTTTCAACATTTGCTTCCAGTTCCTGAAAGCGGAAAAAAAAGTAGGAACGAGTTCAATCTTTGGCTGCCGTCGTTTTTCACATTCAAGCCGATAAAATTGTCTGCCATTTATGGGTATGAGTGTAAACGACGCGCGAAACTCATGGCGGTGTCTACATACCTGCCTAGGATACCACCATTGGCAGAAGTGTACTTTAAATGCTTCTTCGAGTGTCGGTTTCTTTACCCGTAAAAACATACAGAAAGCTTTGCTGCGAGTGCTTTCCAATGAGCAATGAGCTGTATGTGGTCGCACGGCGCTAATTGAAATATTTATGAACGCTAATGCTTTTCATGCGGTATCAAATTGGTTTGCTTCAGCAGAGTTATGTACGAGCCAACGGTACCGGTATGGAAAACTGTGAAAGAATCTTATGAATTTAGTATATTTCAAATGGAAAACTGATTAACTGTGCGTCAGGTAAGAGAAGGTAGGAGAATACCTTGGAAACGAGACCGAGATGATTCTGGTGGATTTTCATGAATAGATTTTAGTTCAATTTTGTGGCCATTTTCAACTTGGTGTCGCTAAAAATGGAATTGTTTCGATCTTTGACGAAGGACTGTATCGAAAATAAGTTATCCACATATTTATCTCTCATATCATATAAAAAATGATGTTTAATTCAATCAAATGGATGATTCTCTATTGTACGGGATTGAACTTGAACATTGTGATGAAATTAATATTATTCTTTCACGAACTTGTGAATTTTTGATCGAACACCTACATGAAGTTTAGGAAAAGTGTTTTATCACATTTTTTCGACGCCTTACTCCAATTTTTTTTAACTCCTGCATATTCTCAGCTGCTTTACCAGTCTTATTGAAGACCCTCTTCACAATCGCCCAACAGCGTTCGATGAGCCGAAGCTGAGGCAATATGGCAGATTGATGTCTTTCTAAACGAAATCTATACCATTTTCCGTGAGCCAATTGAGAGTTGTTTTGGCGTAATGCGCTGACGCTAAATCCGGCCAAAACAGTGGAGGAGTACTATCCTTCTGATATAAAGGCAGCAACCTCTTCTACAGACCCATGCAGATCGATAGATTTCCGCATTGATTGTTCCGGTAGTGTAAAAAATGGTTAACTTCATATCGCAGGAACATATTGCTTGCCATATCAGCACTTTTCGACCAAACTTCTCCACTTGAATCGAATTGTCTTCATCGGTTCGTCCTCCTCTAAGTGTAATATTGTGGACCTGGAAGGGTTGTTGAGTCCTCTTTGACATAGTAGTTCCCGGGCCCTTGTTGCTGCGCGTTGCTTCTATTCTGCACTTTGTTTGGCGATTTTCTGCTTCTTGTAGGCATTTTTTCTGCGATTCTTTGCTTCTCTTCTCTTCTTGTAGGTCTTCAGGATAATCTATTTCTTGATGCGTTGAATCATTCTGACGCTGGTTCCCGCTTTATTGGCCAAATTATCGTCGACATTGATTTGTTCTTCCGAAGCTACCACTTTCTGATCCAGTTTAAGGTTTGAAGAACCAGGTTTTCTGCCTCTTCTTGGCAGTTCATCCAAAGAACATTGTTCTGCAAACTTGGTTATGATAGATTTTTCACTCACGTGTTGAATTCCAAACTTCAATGTGCCTGTGTCATCAATTGCCTCTGATAGCTTCGTCGTTAAAGGCCAGAGGAGCCGAGTTCTATTCCTGTTCCAGTCAAAAGAATTTTCGGGTTTGGAAATTTTCCGGGCATCGAGTATCTGTCGGGATGAAAAGCTCTAAAATAATACCGGTGGAAGAGCAATTAGAACAGCAAGCAATAAACTCATAGAAAATTCAAACATCGCGAGCGAGCAACTGCAAACCCATTCATAGAAATACCATTGAAATCTCGTTTAATTTTTCCACAGTTACAGAGTTATCATTAGAGACTCCTCTGGTTTACTTTCTCTTCCATTAATGTCTCTGCTCGAAGTTTTCATGCACAATTGTCATGTTTGGAGTCATTTCTATAGTCTAAAAAACCTTAATTTATCCACCTATAGTGAGGTTTCTCTTTTTACGAAATTCATGATATGATTCACAGTCGCTGGCCACAACACGGAAGGTTCCAATAGCATGTCCATATTTGAGTAGTCCTAGGCACTTGATTCAGCCATCGATGAATTCGTTAATGAATTCTCATTCTCAATTTATAGGTTTTGGCTCAAAACCGAAACTGGCCACTTTTACAAATAGTATTGTTGTTATCATTTTATATTATAACATCACTTCACTATATTTTATGTGCTATTTTAGATAACATTTTCAGTTTTGCATTCATTCATGTTTGTATATTTTAGCCAACTTAATACACGTTACGTATTTAAAAAGATAGGACACTTGTTGCAATACAGTTGATGTTACTCCAATGCTACTCAATAATGTCACAATCACGTCGCAGTAACCAATAATGGCAGTTTTGTGTTGCTTGGGAAGGTTTTTGAAAAAGGATCATGTACCACAAATTTTTCTTAACATGGTTAATTCGTTCTTAATTAAAAAATATAAAAATTCAAAAATTTGCATTGTTTATAATCATTCATTTACTATTTCATAGACATAAAGAATCATTTATGGACCCAGTAGCAAACTAGATGTAACTGAAAATTCATATTTTCATTATTTTTACAAGATTTATTAAGTTTAAGATTTGGGCGACATATTGTTTAAACAGAAAAAAACAGTCCAAAGTCTCAATTATTTGGTAGACAATCTAAGAAAAATACAAAGTCTACTGCACCAACCACAAAGAAAAAGAAAACGTAAAAAAGATGCAAACGTAGAAACTATTGTATTTACGTGTATATAAATGATAATCAAATCCTTAATTTTGGGTTGGTTGGTTCTTTAACTTGCGTCTTAAAAATGACAGCTAAAAACTTTTTTTTTTCAAAACATTCATAGTAGTTTAACTTAATCGTTGACATTTTTTAGATTTCAGTTTGGAAGCCAAGTTTAGATGTCAATTATCATGTTTTTATACTTTAACCTATACAACCACGTTACGTGATATATTTTCCCATTAATAATTAAAAAATATGTTGGGGATTGGGAGGAACCATCAGATTTGGATGGGGAGAGTGGGAATTCCAACTCCCTATTATTAACATTACGAGGATAAAGGACGAGCTCTTCTCCCTTTGTATTGGGGCATCCTCCTATTAGAGCTATTCATACAGTGACATATGAGGGCGATCAGAAGTTGAGAAACTTGATCAAATCTAATAGGGAGGGGAGCTTACTGCCACCGGAATGCTACAATGAGTATTAGACTATTACCAAAATCATACAAAGTCTTAAACTGGCCATAAGCTTGATGGCCCTTGATAAAACACCACTTTACTTGGAATCGAATTATCAAGTAATTCGAGATGTCGCATGCTGAGTGGCCGTTTCCCCTGGGGCAGCTATGGAAAACTGGATATTGGATTTCAAAACGGCGTCAAACATCAATTTTCAGCTTTTGCGCATTGTCCTTGTGTTGAAAATTGCTCGTTGTTGAATATTTGACTAAAAATTTAAAACCAAAGAATGCAATTTTTATATCCAAAATGGCTTCGGAAATCGTTTTGTGGTATCTTCACACCATCCCTGTTGCGAAAATATGTATATTTTTTGACACATTTAACACCGATGTAGACCATCTTGGATTTCAAATAGGTGTCAAACTTCCACTGGGGCACATTGAAACATGTCCGAATGAGTCCAATGTGGACCTGTATGCTGTTCACTTAATACAACCACTATTGTACTGTTTTTCGAATTCTTATATGATTTCAGGTGTCACATGATGGGACACCCGGACGACTCTTAGGTGAGACCGATTTGGTCCGGGACAGTCATAATGCCTTCTGTTGATTTTATTTTCGGATTCTCATCTTATTTGAGGAGCCGCATGATGGGTTCAATGAAATTCAGGCCAATTATTCATAAATAACCCATATTCACCGGAATGCATAACAGTGATATTTCCGAAACCGGTGGACCGTTTACAAAACCAAGTGGTTGCTGAGACACTTACGTCGAATGGAACATATATGGCACTAGGCCATGCCGGCCTCAGAAATATAGTCGGATTGTCAGGCGATTGCAGTACTTTTTTTTTTAGAAGGGTCAAACATGAATTTTCATATTTTTGTTTCTCAAATTTTCGTTCACCACTTCAAAAGTTACAGAGATTGCTTTCGACAGAACAATACGACCATCTATTGATTACCATAAATAAAGGCCAAATTTGTGGTTCTCTATTTCAATTTGTGTTGTACGTGTCTTTATATTCACGGTAAATAAAAGTTCAGATTCATCAACTAAAACCTGTCCCAGAAAGTATGGATGCAGTCAGAAACCGCTGCCATTTCATAATAATCAATAACTAGTTCTTTTTTATGGATCCATCCTGTTGTTCTCCTTTGTCTCTCAGTGTAGCAATTTAATCGTCGTTTCCAACAATTTGTTTCAAAATGTGTGGACTTGCAGCGGAACAACGTTGAAATATTGTGCAGAAATGAAGAACCCAGAATGTCACTGAGGAGGTTGGCAAAAATGGAAGGAGTAAGTGAGAACAGCGATCAGGAAGTTTAGTGACGAATAGATGTGGCCAAAAAAATAAGCACTTCGAAGTCCAATGTTCATCGTGCGGAAGAACGTTTGAATCTTCGAACCTATAAGAAGCAAAAGCAGCCAAAAAGGAGTCCGAAACAAGAAGCATCGACCAGGAATGCATTCTGGGAATTCGAACTGTATAATAATGGATGACGAAATCTACGTGAAACTCGACTACAAATCCTTGCCAGGGTCCTATTATAATACGTTGTGTGAAGGATAAGTATTGGGCCAGTCTGAGACACCCATTCAAATCGAAAAGTTTGGTTGAAAATCTATGGTCTGGCAAGCTAAATATGGCTCTAACTAGTAAGATTCCGCAACCCTTCATCACAATTGCTTCGATCAACAGTGAAATATACACCAACTCTTTCAAAACCGACTTCTACCCATGATTTGAAGCCACAATGATTATGTTGTCTAGTTTGCAAATACTGAGAACACTGACCTGATGTACTACTCTAATAGTAACAGTAAAGGGCGATACGGTCAAAATTTGGTCAATATCAACTTGACGTATTTCTTTCAATTTTGCATTTAAAAAACCTGAACACCCCTCATTTTGAAGGTGTGTGTGTGTAGAATGTTGCTCCTATTTTGATTTTGGAATTCACTCTTCAGTTGTCAAAATGCCGTCCAAGCAAGAAGAGCAGCGTATCAAAATTTTGCTCGCGCATCGCGAAAATCCGAGCTACTCGCACGCAAAGTTGGCAAAATCGCTAAAAGTTGCCAAATCAACCGTTACAAATGTAATTAAAGTGTTTGGGGAACGTTTGTCGACAGCCAGGAAGTCTGGATCGGGGGGAAATCGAAAACCGGAAGCCGCTGAGACGACAAAGAGAGTTGCCGGTAGTTTCAAGCGAAACCCTAACCTATCTCTCCGAGATGCCGCAAATAAGCTGGGTGTATCGTCTACAACCGTGCATCGAGCCAAAAAACGAGCCGGACTATCGACTTACAAGAAGGTAGTGACTCCAAATCGCGATGATAAACAAAATACGACGGCCAAAGCGCGATCCCGGAGGCTGTACACGACGATGCTGACGAAGTTTGACTGCGTGGTAATGGACGACGAAACCTACGTCAAAGCCGACTACAAGCAGCTTCCGGGACAGGAGTTTTATACGGCAAAAGGAAGGGGAAAGGTAGCAGATATTTTCAAGCACACGAAACTGTCAAAGTTCGCAAAGAAATATCTGGTTTGGCAAGCCATCTGTACCTGTGGCTTGAAAGCAGCATTTTCATAGCTTCCGGGACTGTCAACCAAGAAATTTACGTGAAAGAGTGTTTGAATAAACGTCTGCTGCCTTTCCTGAAGAAACACGGTTGTTCCGTACTGTTTTGGCCGGATTTGGCATCTTGCCATTACGGTAAAAAGGCCATGGAGTGGTACGCCGCCAACAACGTGCAGGTGGTTCCCAAGGACAAGAACCCTCCCAACACGCCAGAGCTCCGCCCAATTGAGAAATACTGGGCTATTGTCAAGCAGAACCTAAAGAAGACCAAAAAAGCTGCTAAGGACGAGCAGCAGTTCAAGGCAAACTGGCTTTCTGCGGCGAAGAAGGTGGACAAGGTGGCTGTACAAAATCTGATGGCAGGGGTCAAGCGTAAGGCCCGGCAATTCGGATTTGGAAAAGCGGAAGCCTAACTGAATATTTTTCCTGAATTTTATACTAATTGAACTTGAAAAAGAAATTTAATTTGATTTTTTAAATAAACGATTTCACCGATTTACACGCGTTTCCCCTTGACCAAATTTTGACCGTATCACCCTTTATATCTAATAAAAATTGAATTTCCAAAACTTGTGAAGTTTTTTTTTTACCAAAAGCTGGGTGCGTCCATAATTTCAGGGGGCAGTCTTTAAGCCAACATTTATGGAAATCTTATGGATTTGTCGTAGGCTTTGTTTTTAATTTGAAAGTGTTGAAAGAAAATTTTGTAAATAAAATGCAGAAATAACTTCAAAATGCTTCTAGTCAACAGCCAGAATTTCAGCTCAATTGGTTCACGGAATAACAAAAAAGAAGCTTCCAAACATGACTTTTTTGTATGCAATTTAACCTTTGGTATAATTGTATTGTCAGTCACTGTAAGTGAATCAATCAGTGGCCGAAACTCTTAATACACTGAAAATAAAATTTCATTTATATCATGAAATCGATGGTAGGGCTCACGAATCTATTCGTTGTCTTCTGCAACGAAACTTTTTTGTATTATTTATATAACGAGCCTTGTATGCAACTGTCGCAACTGTCAAAAGTACAAAACATTTGTTAACACAAAAAGAACATTCGTACATTGTACGCAAACATTACAAACAGTTTCAAATATGTTGTTACAAATCAAATCCATTTAATCGTCCAGATATCCCCACAGATTTTCAATCGGATTCAAATCAGGGGATTGTGGAGGTCATTCGAGCATTTTGATTCGGTTTGACTTAAAGAAAGCAGTAGTTTTCTTCGCAGTGTACTTTAGATCGTTATCTTGTTGAAAGATGTAGTTGGTTTCCAAGCCAGTTTTCAAAAGAGAAACCTCCAAATTATCGCAGAGCTAGTCAATGATCCCTTTGATATGTGCCAAACTTACTACTTCAGACCATGCGAACGCTCCCCAGACCATGATATTCCAACCTCCATGCTTCCATGAACGGAAAAGATCCGTCCGAAAACGTTTAGCTGGCACTGAACGAGTAATTAAGACCACCAGGGAACGAATTCGACGAAAATCACAACGCTCTGTGCGTAAAATAGCCGCAAAGAGTTTTTGCAAGTGGTAGCTTGATTTCATCGATAAAGGCGTTAAGATCAACGTATGTCATGAAGCCAAGCTGAGAAAAAATGTACAGTAAAGATTATTACATGTTTTAGCAGGACAAGCGCCATCTCATACAGGCAAATTTTACCGACTTTTTGGCCAAGGATGAATGGCCTCCAGTTAACAGATCTTAGCTCCTTGAATTATTTTGTGTGGTCATACATGCTGTCGAAAATAAACGAACACAAGGTGTCGACTTTGTTCTAAGTCGTAAGGACTGTATCGTTAATTATGGGTACAGAGAATAACTGTTTTTCTAGCTTGTATTTCTTTTTCTGAGTGTAAATTATAGAAATAAGTTTTTTTAGTTCCATGATTATCGAGATTGTCAACTCTGGGTAGGTTCATCTCCCGTCGTAGTTATTCAAATACCTTTTGGGTATTTTCGTAACTTGTCCGAGGGTGAGATTTGAACTCGTGACTTTGGCGTGAGAGGTATGAATGTTAACCACTACGCCGGGGTCACCCCTGTATAGAAATAATGTTTCTTAGCTATACAATGATCAAATGATAATAATATTTATTTAGTTATTCGTTGACTTCGCCCGGTCACACACTTTCTTCTTAATGTTCCTCATTAGGTTTTGGAAAACTGTGCCATCGATGCGTCTACTCACATTTACCCATTTTTTTTTTAATTTGTTGCCATCACCGGCTTCTGTACTTTTCTTCCGAAGTTTTGTTTTCATCAAAGCCCAAAACTTGTCAATTTCAAAATTCGACTCCGTTTTCGCGATACTAGTCCATTATGGAATACGCATAATAGCATGACATTAAATCAGGCCAAAACAGAGTTGTTCTTTTGGATGATAGGTAGCACACGTTTTTGAAGTGAATTCCTTCCGGTAAATTTCGGCATTCATGTTCGGTGTGAAAAAACTTTTCTGAATTTGGCACATCAAATTCTTGCTTCACGGTGTAAAATTGTGCCCATGGAAGCGTTTTGTAGTCCAGCTTAACATGCGTTTCATCATCCATAATAATGCACGTTTTCTTTTTGCTCAAAACCTCATCGTACAACTAACGAGCTTGGGGTTTCATGGAAGTCGCTTGTAATTTGCTACGCTTGGGACATTTTCGTTTCTTGTACGTCTTGAGAAAGCTACGTGCCTTAGCGCGCTGAACTATTCTGATCGGTGTTCCACATATGTTTGCACAATCTCTTGTCGACAACTACTTTTTTCTTTCAACCTGCTCATCAATCTTTCTGTCCGAATCTGGTTTAGAGCGACTAGGTTTGCGACCACGACCAGGTAGATCTAGCAACCTAGCATGTATCCCAAATCGTTCCAGTGTATTTTAAACCGCATGAACGCTAATTCCTTCTTGTTTCGCCCATTTCCTCGTCGATAAAAGAGTTTTCGTACATTATTTGGTCACAATCGTTTTACGATTTTCTTCTGTCAAACCTTTCTCTCTTGCACTTGTATGAAAAAATAGACTTTCAGCTGCGTAATTCACTTGCCTAATTATGCCGAGAACACGTGTAAAACGAACAACTGTCAAATTATATCAAAGTCTTTTTCGCAAAGCAGCTTCAAAGTGTAACCATAAAAAACGATACGATCTTGAATCCTTCGAATTTGGGATGAAATGCCGATGGAAGTCGTGCGTGCCGCTTGCGATGGACTTGAAAAACGTTTGGAGCTGGTCGAAAAGGTTAAAGGCAGTGTTATTCCGAAGCATATGCAGTAATTGATCCATGTTATATTACCTTTGAATAAAAACAATTACCAATTAAGTCGGAATAAATTTTGTGAAAGAATCGAATTTTGAATTAATATGAGAAAATATTGGACATGGTGTAGGCCTGACCCACGTCTCTTCTTTCCATCCGAAAAAAGATCGTGTTGAGAGATTTTTTGTCTCCGAAATTCACCATCGGCGCGAACTTGAAATTATGCTAGACCTCCTACTTTTTTTTTACCAAAAATTGCAACCATTATGTGTATAAGCACTTCTCACCATAGCCAGTGAATCCAATTTCCTGAAGTGAGTTTATGTGAAAACTTCAAATGAATTGCTTGTCCAACTAAGCAAGCATTGGCAGCAGGATTAAATCAAACAAAGTTATTCAATCAGATACTAGCTACCTCTCACCAAAAAAGTTGAATTCTATTCTCTAACATTCATTTCCGCCTTCTCTAGATGGACTTCCTTCGCAACCATTTGCCGACCGTCATCCGGAAGATTTCTTAGATCTAAGAGAAAACAGTAGAATGAACATTCCTCTGTGACTTTCCCAATGAGCAAATCCCAGACGGTCTGTTTTGGAACGAGACACTGGCTGCCACACGCTGCGCTACAATTTCACACCCTCAACGAAAAAGGAGCCTGACTCAACTGTGAAGCAAAACTAATCCATTCTTTCCTTATAGTATTATGTCATTTCCGCAAAGCTTTCCTTCATCCTTTCATTTGGGTTAAGTATATATTTTTCTTTCTTTTTTGTTCATCTGTTTCTGTGAAAATAGCAACAAATACCCAGGCATTCCACTCTATCGGTCATTTGATTTCATTCTCAGACATTTGTGGATACTTTCATACAATGTGCGTTTTTATATATCCAAAGGAGTCAACTTGAAACTATTTTTGGGCGCGATTCAATCAACTCCCTAAACATAAACAATCAAACATGTGTTCTATAACTACGATAAGGGAATGTTTAACTAATGAACACATGATTCAGTTACTCTTACATTGATATTGGAAAATTGATTAAATTTTTCTGCAAAAAGCTGGCCATACAGGGTGCGGCAGAAAACAATGCGAAAATGTTAAAACTTGAGTATTGGGTTAATTCGTGTAGCTAGTGACTAATTTCTGTCGAAAGAGTATTTGTTTATGTTTGCTTTCAAAAGCTGCATCCAAACATTCTATTTGTTTTATTGCAAATTCGTCAAAATGTTCTCGAATGAAGTGATCACCAGTTTGTTGCTCGCCCAGAAGAAGCCGAAAGAGATTGCCAAGGTGGTAGGGCGCCATTTGGCAACAGTTTAGCGCATAAAAAAGTCCCTGCAGGATGGTCCTAAGCAGTGGAAGCCGGGAAGCGGACGTCCACGCTTTGCACGCACGCCGAACGTGATCAAATCGGTCCGTGCAAAAATTGCTCGCAACCCGGTGCGTTCCATAAGAAAACATGCAAAGGAAGCCAATATTTCGGAGAAATCCATGCGGAGAGTCATCAAAGAAGACCTGCATGCATCTTCCAGAGCCAGAGTGAAACGCCACTTGATTACGGATTGGGTCAAGGAACTCGTTCCAAGAGATTGCTTTCCTTGTTGAAGATGGAAAAAATGATAATCCTGTTCTTCGACGAAAAGCTTTTCAGCATCGATGCTGTGGCCAACAGCCGCACGGACCGGTTTATTTCACCGCAGAAAATGGAGAACGTTCCGGAAAAAGTGAAATTCAAATTTCAAACCAATCATCTGGCTGGTGTCATGATGTTTGGCTTGGTGGCGTCCACCGGTTTGAAAATGCCGCCTGTTTTCATTGATGCTGGAGTTAAAATCAATACCAAAGTGTATATCGGTATTTTAAAGGACCAAGTGCTTCCCTGGGTGAAGGCCAACTTCTCCGAGAACCAAAGCGCCGTGTCACACGGCCAATCGAACCCAACAATGGTTGAACGATAACATGAAGTTTTGGCCGAAGGATTTGTGCCCCCCTAGCAGTCCAGGTCTTAATCCGTTGGATTATTCGATTTGGGCATATGTTGAAGCACGAGCCTAAAAAACATCACACCCTAGTGTGAAAACCCTGAAGTCAACCATAACACGCACATGGCAGTCAATGTCGGAGGACTACGTCCGAAAGGTATGCTCTGGCTTCCGGCGTCGGCCCGAGGATGTAATAAATAAAAATGGAGGACACATTGAATCAATTTGTTTAAAAGGAGATAACTGCACTCGAAAATGTTGATATTATTGCTTGAATTAGTTAAAAATAGGATTTGAAAGAAATAGACAAATTTTCGCATTATTCTATGCCGCACCCTGTACACATAACGAAAGACCTGAAGCTAATGGTGGAAGGAATCCTAATATTAACATTAGGTAGTGCACTTCTTCGTCGTAATCGCCAATTCCCGTTGTTTCGATTGGACACATCGATAGAGGAACGAAAGGCATAGTGCCCCCTTAAGAAACTGCTTTTATTCACTTCTTGATCAGAAGTATTCTCGTTATATTAGTATGTTTAATAGTTCAAACTGTTTTCTGAGCGTTTCTAGGACCGTCAACTGAAATATGAATTTAATAATCAAAGAATATTCTCCAAAATGCCGGCAGTAAAACGTGGGAGCAAATCGCCCTCCAATAAACGATTATAGGATTTTCATCTAGGTAGTGATGTTTGCATACCTGCAGGCGCTGTCTTTTTATTGTTATTTCAGGAAATATGATTGATTGTCGCACGAAAAGTAAAGGGTGTATTCGATAAAAATGGCACATACATATTTATCTGCCAAAATTAAACCGATTATCGGATTTTCTTGAAATTTTCAGGAAATGAAAACCTACTAACGAGTAATGACTTACAACATTTGTTTTTTTCAATTTCATCTCCCATCTCGAATACCCGCACCTTCCTTTTTACTCCACCCATCAAATTTTGTACTACCGATTTTCCCAGTTGTTTTTACCCAAATTTTCTTCAACTCCTGTTTTAATAGTTTTGAAATGTTTGCGAAGTGCCTTCTTCATAATTGCCCCGAAGTTTTAAATTGGGCGAGATTCCGGTGAATTTGGTGGGTTCATATTTTTTTGCTACAAAATTAACTCCGTTGGTTCGGTACCACTCCAACACGTTTTGAGCCTAGTGGCAGAATACTAGATCAGGCCAAAACAGAGTTGATCCTTTGTACTTCCGTATGATTGGAAGAGACGCTTCTTAAGGCACTCTTCCGTGTAAATCACACCGTTGATGGTTCCGGAACTGATGAAGGGAGCGCTTATTTCACCACATCTACAAATCGCCAGGCAGATCAGAAGTTTCTTGGTAAATTTCAATAATTTCTTCTTTCGAACATCCTTCAGTACATTGAACTTAGACTTTGCAACGAAATATTCTTGCCCAGAAAGTTGACGGAAGACGGCTTTGACGTTAATTTCATCATCCATCACGATGCAATACGATTTGGTGAGTAACTTCGTGTTTAGTTTCCGGGCGTGGGGTTTCGCAGTGATGTTTTGCTTTTCATTCCGAATAGGGGCCTTTTGCACCTTGTAAACATGTGACCCAGCACGCTTCATGGTTTTCTGCATAAAACCGACTGACACGTTGAACTTTTTAGTGACATCTTGAATTGATATGTTTGGCAGTTCTTGATCTGCTACACCTGGTCTTTTTACTGTCCATTGGACCACTTTTACGACCACTCCCTTTCTTTCTCAGGGCTCCTTGAAGGTACTCATAACAGTTATATTTGCAATTCCAAGCTTTTTAGCGATCCACTGAATTCTGATTGTAAGTGAACAACATTTTTTCACGAACAATTTTTTCTCACAACGACATTACTGGAACTATGAAAATTTACAGATGTTAACAATACACTTCTACACTGCTCAAATTTTCAGATTTTTTACTTATGCTGTTCAAAAGTTCCCGAAGATTTTCAGTGTGCCATTTTTATCGAATACACACTGCATCTAACATTTATTGATTGCTATACGTAAATACTTCTATACCTTCCTTAGAAAAGTTAAATAACACACTGGTATCAAACAACCAACATATCATTTCTCAGCAGTGTTTGTTATCATCTGTCATCATTTTTAAACACGGTTTTTCACACAAACATTACCAGTTACTTGTAGAACTATTAACAAAGATTGTACTAAAAAAAACATCGCTTTGTGTATAATTTTTTATTTCATAAGTAAACATTGATGAAATTTTGGGTTAAACTAGTTTAGAGCGCAATGTTAACATATGCAAATTTACAAATCGTTACAATCTGTGAAGTGGTTATCGAGATGGCTTCCAAGCAAGAAGTGCTTCGACAAAAATTATGGGTTGAAAATCCAGGCCAGTCTGACAGTTGGATCGCGAAACAGTTGGGAATCTACAATTCGACCGTGTCCCGTATGGTAAAATCGTTCAAGGAGACTCAGACAACCTAGCGGCGACCTGTCAGCAGAGCAAAACCGAAGACGACCAACCCAGTCAACGCAAAGAAGGTGAGGGATTACTTCAAGCCCAATCCGAACCATTTGATTCGAGACGTTGCCAAGAATGTCAATTCTTCCGTCTGGTTCGTCCAGCAAACAATAAAGCGGGCCGGATTTCATGTCTTCAAGGTAAGAAAGGCGCTTAACCGAACCGATAAACAGAATACGGTGGCCAAATCCCGCACCAGGAAGCTGTACCGCGAGTGGTTGATGTAGCCAAAATGCATCTTAATGGATGACGAGACGTACAATTAAGCGAACGCCAAGCAGATCCCCGGTCTGGAGTTTTTCGTCAGCAAGTTCGGCCTGGATGTTCCGGAGAAGTTCTGGAAAAAGAAGGTCGCAAAATTTGCCAAGAAGTACTTGGTGTGGCAGGCGATCTTTGGGTGCGGAAAATACAGCAAGCCGTACATAACGACCAGTTCCATCAAAGGCTAAATATATAAAGAAGAATGCCTCCAGAAGCGCCAACTGCCCTTCCTCCGGTCCCACAAAAGTGACACTCTGTTTTGGCCGGTTCTGGAACAGTGCCATTACGCGTAACCGGTGATGAAGTGGTACGAAGCCCAATGTTGTTTTTGTGCCAAAATAGGGAAATTCGCCACACTCGCCAGAATTTCGCCCAATAGAAAAATCTGGGCGATTATGAAGGACATGCTCCGGAAAACAGGGAAGATCTTAAAAAACGAAAAGGATGTGAAGAAAGAATGGATCAAAGTGTGTAAGAAAGATGGTGCAAGTGTTGCACAGGATTTGAAGGGAATCGTTAAGTCCAAGGTGCGGGCATTCAGCCTAGGAGAGGAGGTTGAATAAGCCAACTTTGCGAAAACAGTTAAAAAAATATTCGACTTTTTGGTGATCATTTTTGTCTGTTTTTTTTCGAGTATAATGATTTCCTCCTCTTGCCTATCCTGCATGGGGTAGAGTATGGTAAAAGGTTATGTGCCTGATCGGATAATACCGTTCAATAATGCCCTCCGCTCGTTTTCAAACTTGATCTTTCAGTTTTCAAAGCCTGCCGTTGCCCTATGCGGAACTATCAATACACTTTCTCTTCATGTCTGTTTCGTTCTAGCAATACACGTGATTTTGTAAGATTCAAACTTTAAATTCTTGAAACCCTTAGCGCTTTCATGCAAACTAGGGCTACCAACACAAGAAAGGATATTTCCCTAACATGATGGTGATGCTACTTTCCGTAAGGGTGCTGAGAGTTTTGAGAAATTTACGTTTGAATATTACTTCCCCTCTTTGTTTACAAAATCAGATACGTCTGTTTGAAAAAGTACTCGAGATTTGTTTGCCTCCAAATGAAAGAAAAAGCGTCTCACGCTTCGAGCCGAAAGCAGCAACTTCATCTTCATTCATCACGCTTCTGCTTAAAAGTCACTATGGCCAACCACGGATTCGGAAGCAGCTCTTCTCAATAGGACAGGATCATTTCAAAAATCAGAAATGTTAAAAAAAAACCACACAAACGATATAATAACGTTCCCATGGTTTTTTTTTGCATTTTTATTTGAGTCGATAAAACAGATCTGTGAAACATCCATGCATTGGATTGTATTTGATTTCTTTATTAGCGAGACTTCCATGCAACGAAAAGCATCAAAAAGGCATAACTATTGATTTTTAGCAAAATTGTCGTAGTTCTTTGTGTTGCTTTTGTACAATACACGCAAGTTCTTTTTTAGCAAACAAATGATCGGTCCTTTTGATAGCGCATGTGATATTGCTTACGACGGCAGCTTTATAAATAGTACAAATCAATGTCGTTGCCGAAAAGAACGAATTGTTTGTTGAGTGAAACGATCGTTTTCCTAGTATGAACAAAATTTAATTTTCAGTGTAGGCACAGATATAAATCATATTCGTGCGTCATCATGCAAAAGAGCCAGGAGGAAGAGCACATGACCTCGCATAGTAATTTCCACACACATTTTAAGGGCTTATTCTGAAGCACTCTCGACGGCACCCATTACCTCAAAATTTAGAATTTATATAACTCAGAATCTGTACTAGATATTCAATGTTTCATCACATCAGTTTGTATGCTTACTTGCTGTGAGCAATCTGATGGAGTTCGATTCGATGTCCATGCACTAACAATCGAGATATATAAATTTTAAGTAGCAAGGTGAGTTTGCGAGGGAGATATGAAAGATGGGAAACAATACATGGAGCAGCAATTCACCTTAAAGGTAAGTCTTGTTTGCAACCAAATGGGCTAAAACTTTATAATCTCAGCGAGAATAATCTGGACGAGATTGGAATTGATTTAATGCAGTAAAAATCTGTAAACTTAAACCAATTTGGTTGGGACATATTTTGCTGGACTTATCCTTAGTTGAACAACAAAATTTTCTTATGTTGTGTGAGGCAACGTGCAGTAGAACGAAAACTTTCGTTTCTCCGTTTGCAGATTAAATCAAATATCAATTTAGATGTTTAGTTTTGGATTTATTGAAGCAACAATAAGTGTTCCTATGACAGACGACCTATTGAGAAGAAAACTTTGTCAACTCAAACCCACTTCGAACCACTTTACTACCAAATGACCCAAAGCATGACCGGAAGCATCCTTACCTATCAGGGGAAATACACAATCAATAAGGAACGACTGCCACATCCGCTTCCAACGCAAAATCTAGCCCATAATAAATTCATAAAACCACAACAGAGGGAAATTACGGGATAATTTTAGCTTGTCACGGTAGGTATCGCCTCATTTGCGCCCATATCTATAAATCTTACAAAAGACGCCCGTGAGAGGCCTTCCCACGTATTCACCGACCGACCAGGTGAGTGTGGGTGTGTGTGCATATGGTAAACGTGGTGGAGTTTAGCAGACGTGCTCTGTCCCGGGTCGTAGCAAAAGGTGGTTTTCATCAGAATCGAAGGCCCTACAGAATCTGTCGGCCTAGGAAAGGGAAGCGAGCAGGGACGGTAGATTCCACCGGGGCGTGTTTAATTCGAGAAAACGGTGCATTCAGCCGAAAGTTTGCTGATAGCGGTATGGTTGATGAATGAGTGGGCCAACTGGAGTGATCCTTCGGTTGTGCTGTGGGAGGATTCAATCAATTCTCATTGGATAGTGCCATGGTCGATGTCGCCAAAGGGATTAGTACAATCGATTTCGTCTTGATAAACGTTGGAAGGTGGATTTGGGCTAAGGGATCAACACTCACGCACCGTTGAAGGTCATGGGCCCACTCTTGAAATCACAAATTGGGCTAGAATGGATGGAGTTTTACTGCGTATTGATTATAATTACAGAAAAAAATGAGCAAAAAAGAGGATTTTGACAGAACTTTTCTTGATGAAGATATAACATGTATATAATTTAGAACGTTAATTGTCCAAAATGATCCAATTCCATTCAGAAGCTACTACGCCACTAATATTTTATAAACGTGTTTTTGGAATAACCTCTTGCAATGGGTGAGTAAGTCTTACCTGATAAGCTCCATCTGCATCATTTTACCCCTAACAGTTTTAAATTTCATCATCTTGCCCTAAAACCTCCACTGAATAGCTGCTTTATGCAGTAGTAGGTTCATTCCATCAAATGGCTCTCAAAACTAATCCAAGCTTACCACTTTTCAGCAGCCCTCATACCTCCAATCCCCCCCCCCCCCCCCCCCCACACACACACACATAAACCTCCGCTTCGGACGGTGGTGTCGTAGTTGGAAACAAACCAAGAGTACATCTTAAGGACTCTCGTCTGTCTTGTTCACACAACCGACCGTTTTCCCCTTACTCCATGCTGACAGCGGTGGCTGAGGTAGCGTGAAGGTGCAGAGCGAAATATTTATGTGGCAGTTAAAAAGGTACCTGGTTTGAGTACCGAGAGCGGGTGCTCCAGGAGCGACAAAAAAAAAGTGCAATAAAAAAGATCCGTAGAAATGTAGAAGCTTCTTTTTTTACGGAAAGTAAGAAAACGATGGGAATCTTTCAAATGAACTAGGCAGCAGCGTGCGAAGAGTGAAGATGGCTTTCAGTAGATGGAAACGATGGAAACTTTCACTCGGAAGCTTAAGTTTTATAGTGCTGGATGTGGGTATCATTTCGGATGGAGCCCCAAGTTGAGTGAAGGAAGCAAGCCGAGCGAGCGAAAAGAAATTTTACGAAATGGAGCTGAAACGACTTTAAGAATGGCTTTTATTCCTTTTATGGAGTGAACGGATTAGGACAGTCGGAAAAAGTAGCCGGGACATTCATTACATGCCGCCACCTTGGACCAGGATAAGTGTTGAATTTTACAGGAAATTGCAAAGTCAGATTGAATTTGGATCTCATTTAGAAGCGGGATAAGAATTGAAGAAACATAACCTACTTTCTAAGAAAAACTCATAAGATACACAGTGGCGGTTGTACATTCCAGGGGGGAACGTGATTCTCGAATGAAGAGTAAACCAAAGTGCAATATAAAAGAATGATGTATAATTGATTTTATTCTAATTTTGATTTATTCTTGAAAATGAAACTTCTGAATTTTAAAAAGGCTCTGTTTGAACTACAAACTTTTCCTTTATTTTTAACAAACAGTTAACATCGTGTTTTTGACGTGGTTGAAGTGCTCCCAGTGTTTCAAAATTTTTATTTTATTCGGCTATAATCTTGACAGTTGACGTTATATATATTTATCTTTGAGAAAGACAAACGGCTTTGCAAATTTATATTTTATTCCTATTCCATCTGGATTTCCACAATGAAGTAATCAGCATTGATGCTATCTGGCACATATAAAACACAGTAACTGTTGAATAATATTTTATCCATGTGTGGAATATTTCACTCAAACAAAGCTAGGTGTCTGCATTTTGAAGGACTTTGATCGGTTTTGGTATTTCATAAGCAGTGGTAAAATGACAACGAATGAAATAAATGTGCGCGCACGGATCTTATATAGCCGGAATGAAAATCCTGACCATTCGATACCTAAACTTGTGAAAAAGTTGGATTTGCCAAAATTTACAGTCCAAATTGTATTGCAAACATTTTCTGAAGGTTTTACTATCGACAGGAAATCAAGAAGTGCAAACATATTGGACGTGTGCCTATGCCATGGACAGGAAGGCAAAAAAATGCTTGAAAGGAACCCAAACCTATTGCTACTCGAAAAAAAAAAAAACGCAACAGACAAAAATGATCAGTTGAGTAAATTTTGAGTAAAACAAGTTTAGAGTGAAATGTTCACATATACCAGTTTAATGATCATACGTCACAATCTGTCAAGTGGTTATTGAGATGGCTTCCAAGCTAGACGTGGTGCATCGCAAAACAGTTGGGAATTGACAATTCGACGGTGTCCCGTGTGGTAAAATCATTCAAGGAGACCCAGACGACCCAACGGTGAGCTGGCAGCGGAAGAAAAGTGAAAATAACCGACCCCGTGAATGCAAGCAAGGTGAGCGATTACTTCGAGCATAATCCAAACCGTTCGAATCGGGACGTGGCCAATAAGGTCAATTCATCTGTCTGGTTCGTCCAGCAGACAATGAAGCGGGCCGGACTTCATGTCTTCAAGGTAAGTAAGGCGCCTAACCAAATCAATGAACAGAATACGGTGGCCAAATCCCGCGCCAGGAAGCTGTACCATTCGTGCAGCAGCCGAAATGCATCGTTTTGGACGACGAGACGTACATTAAAGCGAGCGCCAAGCAGATCCCCGGCATGGAGTTTTTCGTCAGCAAGTCCGGCCTGGATGTTCCGGAGAAGTTACTGAAGAAGAAGGTTGACAATTTTGCCAAGAATACTTGGTGTGGCAGGCGATCTTTAGGTGCGGCAAATTCAGCAAGCCGTACAAAACGACCGGCACCATCAATGGCCAAATGTATAGAGATGAATGCCTCCAAAAGCGCCTGTTGCCCTTCTTCCGGTCACACGAAGGTGACACTCTGTATTGGCCGGATCTAGAATCGTGCCATTACGTGGAACGATGTTGTTTTTGTTCCGAAGGAGGCAAATCTGCCTAACTCGCCAGAACTTCGCCCAATAGAAAAATTCTGGGCGATTATTGAGAGCAAGCTCAAGAAAACGGGGAATGGAGACCTTCCGACACGGATTTGAAGAAAGATTGGATCAAAGTGTGTAAAAAAGATGGCGCAAGTGTTGCACAGGATTTGATGGGTAGCGTTAAGTCCAAGTTGTCTGCCTTCAGCCGAGGTGTGGAGGTTGAATAAACCAACGTTGTAAGAACGTAGCTTATTTGTTTATTTATTCCCTGAGAGCTTCAAAAATATCTGGCATAAAATGATTTTTTGGTGATCTTGTTTGTCTGTTGCATTTTTTTTAGTACAATTTGCAGCATTATTAGCAATTACATGTTTTTTTATTAATCATTTATTTGTACAGGCTCAATCGAATCAACTTTACAGAGCCAAGTTTTCATATGTATATACATCAGTTATCTTAAAACTAAAGTTAGGGGGATAGAACCGATTACTCGCGGCCGTCTCGAGGTTAATAGGAATTACAAATTACGGATGGGAAGATGGGTGGGAATTTAAAGTATGGTTTACATAACACAGTAATTTTAAATTCTGAATTGTCTTAACACTTATAACTATACAATGTATGGATTTTTTTTGCTTGAACATTTTTTGAAAAAAAAAACACACACACATACACCGATAAAAAAACTTATAGTAAACATACAGGTTAAACTAACTACAATCTAAGGCTAACGTTAATCAAAAACACATAAATGAAAAGCCAAACGCAAAGCCAAAATATCTCAAATTGGCACACCTCTACCTCGAGCCCCAAGGGAATCATAAAGCTCAGATCTGACTCCACGATGCTCAACACAAGACCAAATAACGTGATCTGCGTCCTGATAGCCTTGTCCACACTCACAGAGATTGCTGTCGCTCAGCCCAACCCGGTATAAATGAGCGTTCAAAGAATAATGATTGGACATGAGGCGAGACATGACACGAATGAAGTCTCGACCCACATCCATCCACCTAAACCATAATTTCTTCGACACCTTTGGGATGACAGAATGTTGCCATCGCCCAAAATCTCCTTTATTCCATTTATACTGCCAGCTGACGAGTGACTGTTGACGAAAAATAGGAAAAAAATCGTTGAAGGCGATTTGTCGATCATAAATATCGCCCACCTTTGCAAGCGAGTCCGCTTTCTCATTGCCCAGAATTGAACAATGAGATTGGACCCATACAAAGGTGATGATAAAATAACGCGAAGATAAAGCACTTAGAAGCTCCTGTATTTTCATGAGAAAATACGAGCAGTGCTTTACCGGCCTCAAGAACCGAATAGCCTTTATAGAACTGAGACTATCCGTGAAAATTAAATACTGATCCGGTGTTAGTGAGGCAACAATTTCTACCGTAAAGTGTATTGCCGCTAATTCAGCGACATATACGGAACAAGGAGCTTGAAGTTTACGATTGGCGCTATGAATTTCATTGAATATACCAAAGCCTGCTGACTCCTCTATCAATGATCCGTTAGTGAAGAACGATTAAGTGGACTCATCTTGGCTAAACTTTGCAGCAAATATTATCGGAGCAAGCCATGATTCCATGAAGTTCCTGCTTCATGGATAAATCAAAATGAACCGAATTGTCGAAATCGGAGAAGCAAACACGATTGGGAATATTCGGCGAAGGGCTGACATCCTGAGTTATGTACAAATGGTACAAAGTCATGAAGCGAGTTTGAGGATTCAATTCGAGAAACTCCTCAAAGTTTTCGATCACCTTGCGGTTCATAACTTCACACCTGGTGAGGAGCCGGAGAGATAATTCTGAAAACCGATCCGAGAGTGGCAAAATGCCAGCCAGCACTTCAAGACTAATGGTGTGAGTCGAGTGCATGCAACCTAACGCGATACGAAGACACCGATACTGAATACGTTCCAGTTTTATGATGTGTGACCGAGCCGCTGATTGAAAACAAAAACTACCGTATTCAATAACCGACAAAATCGTTGTCCGGTACAACGTTAGAAGATCTTGTGGATGGGCTCCCCACCAGGTCCCGGTAATTGTTCAGAGAAAGTTGATCCTTCGCTGGCATTTTCGCTTCAGATACTCAATGTACGATCTCCAGGTGCACTTTGAATCGAACCAGACCCCAAGATATTTAAATGACATAGAATGAGTTATCGGCTTACCCCAAATTTGAAGCTTCGGTTGGGCTGAATTATGCTTCCTAGAAAAAACTACCAAGTCAGTTTTCTCCGTAGAGAATTCGATACCTAGCTCGAGAGCCCAAGTAGACAAATTGTCTAAGGTATCTTGTAAGGGTCCTTGCAGATCGACCCCATTGGATCCCGTGACAGACACTAAGCCGTCATCTGCAAGTTGTCTTAACGTACAGTTGTCACTTAGACAACCGTCAATGTCTTTGACATAAAAATTATACAAAAGGGGGCTTAAACATGATCCCTGGGGGAGACCCATGTAGCTAAATCGTGAAGCTGTAGAGGTTCCATGAGAGAAGCTCATATGTTTCTCTGACAGCAAATTGTACAAACAATTATTCATTAATGGTGAAAAACCACAAGCGTGGAGTTTATCTGAGAACACTTCAACAGATACTGAATCAAAAGCCCCCTTGATATCCAAGAATACAGAAGCCATTTGCTCTTTTTTAGCAAAAGCTAACTGAATATCTGTGGAAAGCAACGCGAGACAGTCGTTCGTTCCCTTACCCCTACGGAAACCATATTGAGTATCTGAAAGCAGGTTGTTTGTCTCAACCCATTTGTCCAGGCGAAAGAGGATCATTTTTTCTTACAACTTTCGAATGCAGGATTACATCGCGATGGGTCGATAGGAATTGTGGTCGGACGCGGCTTTACCAGGTTTTTGAATGGCTATAACTCTCACCCTTCTCCAATCATCCGATACAATGTTTAGTTCCAGAAACTGGTTAAACAAGTGCAACATGCGCCTCTTAGCGCCGTCTGGGAGGTTCTTAAGCAAGTTGAACTTGATCCTATCAGCCCCTGGAGCCGTATTGCCACACGAAAGGAGTGCGAGAGAGAACTCTACCATTGAAAAGGGTTGGCTGATCTCATCTATCGGATTTTCGGTTTGGCGAGGAATCATCCGTGCCGGCACAGAATCTGGACAAACTTTTCGCGCGAACTTGAGGATCCATTGGTCCGAGTACTCCTCGCTCTCATTGTACGTAGTTCGGTTACGCAATCTTTGCGCCGTATTCCAAAGGGTATTCATAGACGTTTCATACGATAGCCCGTCCATGAATCTTTGCCAGTTCGAGAGCCGCGTATGCTTCGAAGTGCTCAGGTGTTCCACGTCTACGGAAAACTTTAAACGCGTCGGACTTTTTATGGTAAACCTCGGTGCATTGCTGATCCCACCATGGAGAAGGAGGTTTCCTGCAAAATGACGTTCCTGGAACTGGTCGAGTTTGAGCTTGAAGCTGGCTATCCAAGATCAGGTTGGAGAGGAAGTTATTTTCCTCTAGCGATGAAAGCCCTTCTACCGTTGTTACGGCTTCATTTAAAGCTGTCCTGAACTTTGTCCAATCGATATGACGGGTAAGATCATACGCGACGTTGATGGATTCCGATAGATTGAACCCGGTGGTAATCGAAATTTGTATGGGCAAGTGATCACTACCGTGGGGATCTTGAATCACATTCCATGTGCAATCCAACGATAATGAATTCAAACAATGTGTGAGGTCTAATCTACTGCCAATTGAGGATGGACCAGCCAAACGTGTTACTTCTCCATTATTAAGAACTGTCATATTGAAGTTGTCACAGAGGTCATATATCAAGGAAGACCGGTTGTCGTCGTACAGTTCTCCCCAGCCTGTACCGTGAGAGTTAAAATCTCCCATGATCAACCGCGGTGCAGGAAGAACCGAACAAATATCTGAGAGTTGTTTTTGGTTTATTGAGGCTCTAGGAGGAATATAAACAGAAGCAATGCAAAGGCTTTTACTTTTAATAACAGCCTGACATGCGACAACTTCAATACCTGGAATAGGAGGAAAATTCACTCTATAAAAGGAGTAGCACTTTTTGATCCCCAAAAGTACTCCCCCTCCACGTGAAACCTCACGATCAAGACGAATAATATTGAAATTATGAAACGAAAGAACGATTTCGGAAGAGAGCCATGTTTCACTAAGAGCAAATGCATCACAGCCGGTATTGTGAGTTAAAAATTTGAAAGATTCCAATTTAGGAATCAAACTTCGACAACTCCACTGTAGAACAGTGATCAAATCCTCCACCTCATTTGGAAAATTATCCATCGAAGGAAATGATAGCTGCAAGGAGGGGCCACTTAATTGTCAATTGCTTCAAAAAAGTCTTCACTATTGGAAGCATTGCCAAAACAATGCTTTTGAGAGGGTCAGAAATTTCGAGGAACTTGAAGATACCTTCGACAATGTCATCAAATGAGAACAGCCCAGTCGAAGAAGGGGCTTCTGTTCTTAAAATCGGGGCATCAGTGGTTTTGGATGTCCCCGGAAGGGATGGAAAGTCCTGGGTGTAGTTAGTACTACGAAAACCCGGAGGAATTGGATTTTCCTTTTCCCCACCTTTTTTTGAAATGGGCATGCTGGTCTCGGGCTTCTTTTCAGCAACTTTCCGTGGGCGGACGCGTCTTCGCTTCCGTGGGGCACTTTCCGGAAAACTGACTGATGTTCCCTCTTCAGCCAAATCAATGTCAGATTCGTCATCTGGCAGAGGAGAAAAGGGATTTGTATTGGCATTGGGTGATGGGTAGGCTTTTTTTCACCATTTCCGCAAAAGATTGCCTGGAACGCTGTTTTAGAGAGCGTTCCAATTTTTCCCCGTGTTGTTTGTACGCCGGGCATGATGAGAGAGTATGAGGAGGAGTTCCCTTACAGAAAGCGCATTTTGGTGTGCTGTCTGCGCAGGCGCCATCCTCGTGCTTCTCCCCACAATTAGAGCAGCGTGCCTTATTGCCGCAATGGGAGGTCGTATGTCCCATCTGCTTGCATTTTTGGCAGGTCATGACCCGAGGTACAAACAACCGCACAGGTAGTCGAAGTTTTCCCAACTCGAAGTATTGAGGTAGGGCTGAACCAGAAAAGGTCATACGCGAAACGAGTCTGACGGTGTAAACTGTAACTTTTTTCATTCAACAGTATCGATACTGTGCCTAGTTGGCGCACATCCATTATTTTAACTGGAGACAGCAGAGGGTTCTTGAATCGACCAACCCCCCGCTTCAGCAGGATCTCAGGGTTAGACTTGCTTCGGTGACCAAACCTTCAATTTCAATACCCCGAGCTGGGATATACACTCTATATTCTAGTGTAAAGAGCTGGGAGACAGCAATCTCATTAGCTTGCTTGAGGTTGGACACAACGACTTTTAGTTTATTTGGCCTGACTTTCATTATCTCGGTCACGGCCGAGAATCGTTTTGTCAGATCATTACTGATCTGATAAACGTTTAAAGGTTTCGTTTTGGGCTGAAAGTAAACAACCCATGTACCAGCTGAACTATCTGGATATGCACCTGATCTGGTAACTCTATGAGCTACACATTACCAAAATGTTATGTAAATTTCTGTCCCCTGAGACCGACACATGCAAGCGTCCTTTAGCACATAAGAATGAGTTGAAAGAGATGAGAAAAGAAATTCAATCAAACACATCTTTCGTCGAATTGCGTATGTGTCAGTTTCAGGAGACATAATTTTACACGAAATCTTTCTTTACGTTCCAGGACTTTTTACAAACATGAATTACGTCTCGTGTAAAACTCATAATTTCTTAGCGTGTACCTCATCATTTCGTGCCATAGATGATTCATCTTCCGACAAATCATCCATGGCTCGCTTGTGGGAGCTTATGATGCTCAACCACTAACGCAATTACATACAATCAATCACAGATAAACAAACTAAAGCTAAGCACCCTCTCTCACACACTCTCACTCACTCTCACACACAAAAAACTTATCTTAAATGTATCACTGATCTGCTGCAGCCGGGTGACGAATGTGCTGCTGCTGTCGAGCGACGATGTGTGGCCGCGTGTACCGGCTATACGTGGAGCTGAACGATGATGATTATGATGACGATGATGATTATGTTGCTGGTCGGTGGTAGTTGGTGGATGGAAGAATGGCTTTTAGATCGTGGCAATATTGATAGTTGCAATTGATGACGTTGTTGCACTGCTTAACACACAACTTTTTCTTCTTCAAAACCAAGTCTCGATTTCACTCGCGATCGCGAAAAAAAAAACAATACTGAAGAATTGAAACAACTCGTGAAAAGCTTCCAAAGCAACAGAGAGCGGACCGAACGAACTGCATTGACGCTTGTTCACGAAGTGAGATTCAGGCGATATCTGGCAACTAAATGTTAGTTGAGTGAATTTTGCAAATGAGCTTACTAATTCATTGAACATTAATTAATTTCTTTACAGTCGAATGTTGCATAATTTTGAATTTCACTAGAATGGACATTGATTTTATGATAAAACACCATTATTCTGAAACAAATTAACAAATTATTTTAACCACCTTGCACTGTACGATACATTCCATATTCATCCCTGCCGGTTCAAGCTTAATTTAACGAGCCCAATCTGGTCAAAAGGGTTTCAATTATCTCGAACAATCACTGCTCACAAAAAAACCGTCACCGATGAGCCACACCAGCAGTGGGAAACAGCTGGCTGCACTTTATACTTTCGAAAAGAAAGGTCATATTGATCAACAGCCTTTCTCTGCTCCATTTAGTGGTTACTCTTTGACCATGTAGCTGCCATCCAGCGGTATCAGCAGCCAATGATCCTAAGGGCCCCTGTCCGGTGGTGGTTGGAAGTGGCGCGCTCGCTGTGGTTGAGGGATAATCGCGTTTCACACTTCATTTCGCCTCTATTGGATTAGTTTTTCCGGCACAGTTTTAAATTTTTCGCTCGGTTAGGACCCGGAACGACCCAGAGGTTGCATGAATCGTGCGGAAAAGAACGCCTTCCCCCATATCATTTATGATTGGAATGGAACGAGAAAATGTAGGAAAATGGGATCCTACTGAGGATGGGTGGCAAAACGACGACAACGAAATTGATTAAAACAGCTCTTCTAAAGCCATTAGGGCTGAATGGAGCTGGTGAATTGTGCTGAAATCGATGATATCGATTTGTGTTACACTTTTGGGACACATTCGTACATTCGATTGTCGTTAGGATTTTCGCTATCAAATTTCTTCCAATTTTTTATTCCCCGGCATCTTTTGTTCTATGTGGCTTGAATAGACGGATGATGGATTCAAGAAAAAAAAAAACAAGAAAAAGCCAGTATCATAAATCTATGAAATGGTGGGGGAAAACTTGTGGTTCTTTATGATGTGATGAGATGTGATAGGAAGCTACCACCAGTGCAGGACTTGCCATGGCGTACAGTTCCTCCTAATGGCACGATCAAACTGTATATACCTATAAGCCTCACTATTCCGTTGTATGAAGGGCCAAAAACGGGGGTGTGGACCCGTAAGCAGAATCACTTACACGAAACCCAAGGAAAGGATAGAGAGTATCCTTCCAACGAAACGCTCTTATTACAGGAAATGAACAGTAAGCAATACACATTAGGATATCCGTCTGGTGGTTTGTTAAAAAGAGGGTTCCCAAACTCACTGTAGACTGTCGGAAGATAATTAGACCTTCGCTGATCTCGATCTGACGATTTCCATCAAGGAAGGCATAATTGTCATCCATGACTTGGGCCAGATAACCACGAATCTCTCATCCAGCCTACACATTGTCTGGCACCCTATAGGGGAAAACTTGTGGTTCTTTATGAGGATATATAGGAATAGGTATTCATATGTATTCATTTTTAAGTTTATTCAACATTTCAAAAGATTTTTCTCTTTGAGGGCCCGTGGTTTCATCTTATCGTGTAAAGCTATGGCTGGATCACTAATTGTTAGTGACAAACTACTTATATCGATTTTCAAACCACTAACTCTGTATTTTCTCCCTTCGAAGAATTTCACTAAATATATTCATATGATAACCGGCAAGGGACTACAAACAGTGCTGAGCTCCATCACGGTACTAACAGCGTTAGAATTGACAAATGAGATTCTTGCAAAACCAAAAACCAAAGTAACAGAAGAGCCTCTCTCTCTCTCTCTCTCTCTCTCTCTCTCTCGAACTTTTCATCAACATGAAATAACAACCGAGAGATATTTTCCCGTCTCGATTCTTACCAATATTCTACATCTTTTACGAGTGTTATGTGTTACGATCATATCGCCAAGGATAAATTAACAGGCATGGAAATTGGCCATCATTTTACTTCTCTAATAACATTTGCAATTAATTTTTTTTACAAAAATTGCTTATTTTTCATGGGTTTACCTTCACCCGCATTGACAGAACTACATATACAGCATCAATCATAGTAACCCATGAGTCAGCAGACAAAATTTGACAGCTCTATCAGTCGAACTCTAACCGTGATGGCAAAACCAGTGAAGTAGCTCCGTTCAGAAGTGTGCGCGTTCAAAGAACGGCACCCCGCCGTTTGCACTTTGTGGACGCCGGATACGCCCGTTCCGGCATCTACAACATCTTGGCACTATTAGACAACAATCCGAGCATCGAAAGAAAGCCCGGTTCCGGACGGCCGACGACCCTGAGCGACAAGAAGATCCAAATGCTGAAGAAGAAGACCGAGGGAAAAGTGGCTACATCGCTGCGTGCGCTTGGCCGGGAGGTCGGTTCAACCGGCCAAAGAGTGAAAAGTACCTGGCGAACATGAACTTGTTCGAACATGTCAGGAAGCGAAAGTCGCGTCCACTGGTTTCGAAGCTGAAGGCAATGACGCAGCGGCAGCGGCTGAATAAGATGGTCAACTAGATTTTCACGGTGAATCGCGACGTGGCGGTGGTGATGGATGACGAGACCTATCTCACCCTGGATGGCAACGACTGGCAGGGCACTTCGTATTTTACTTCCGCCACGAAGGAAGTGAGCTCCGAGGTGAAGTACATTTCACACACCAAGTTCCCCAAGAAGGTGCTGCTGTGGCTGACAATCAGCGAGAAGGGGATGTCAAAGCCGCTCTTCTTTCGCTCCGGACTGGCCGTGAACGGGAAAATTTATAGTACGAAATGCCTGCCGGAAGTTTCGTCGTTCATCAAGAAATACCATAAGGGCAAAGACGTGGTGTTCTGGCCGGATCTGGCGTCGGCCCACTACTTGAAGCGATCGTTGGAGGAGATGGAGCGGCTGAATATCGATGTGGTACCCAAGTCGGCGAACCCGTCCAACGTCCCCCAGTTGCATCCCATTGAGAATTTCTAGGCCAACCTGAAGCGTAAAATCTACTCCAACTGTTTTGTCACGAAAACTGAGGAGGAATTGATAAATAAAACGAAGGAAGAACTCAAAAACATGTTTTCGTCCGCTATGGCGAATGTTCCGGATAACTGCGGGAAGGCCGCCTTAAATAGTTACCTTTCATAGGAAATTTATCAAAAGCAATTATCTGTACTAGCTTTTTTTTATCACCATCCGAAAAATGTCCATTTTTTAATGCAAACGTTAATTCCGCGTATTTTTACTGAAAAGTGCCAATACGTCAATTCCGAAAAAAAGGGTTTTCACTCATGGGTCTCGCTTCAATGGATCCACTGGCTTCGGTGTCTTCAATGAAAACTCTAGCACCTTCTACGATCTTCAGGAACCTTACTCTGTTTATGTTGCTGTGCTGATAACAATCAACTTCGCTTTGGGGAGGATTTTCAACATGCCCGCAGACCATTACTTCATCTTCTCGGACAGCCTCAGTTCGATTGAGGCTCTTCGGTCGATGAAACTTAGTAGACACTCATTTTATTTCCTTTCAAAATTAAGAGAACAGATGAGTGTGCTGGTCGAAAGATCCTATGTGATCACCTCTGTATGAGTCCCGTCACATTTCTCAATTCCAGGCAATGAGAAAGTGAACTTGCTCGCAATGGTGGGCGCACAGGAAGGCGATTAGTGTGACAGATACATTTCATACGATGAATTTTACTATTTAGTACGTCAGAGTACCCCGAGTTGAAAATCGATTGGTATACTGGAAATCAAAGACGACTGTTACATTTCATCATTCCTATTGTTCAATCGAGTGTGAAGTTCAAGGACCTGCGTAAGCCGTGACTTAATTCGTGTGATGAGTAGATTTATGTCGGACCACTACCAGATAGGTGCACATCTCTATCGAATGGTAATGATGACATAGATCACGCAGTCTGGAAATGAACGGCGGATAGTGACGCCGCCAGAACACGCCTTTTGAATACCCTAGAGGCCCAAGAAAGACTACCTTACATTTCTGTAAGAGATGTGTAGGGGTCTCGCGAACTTTATGACATGCAGTCATTTTATGTGTGATGATTTGATAAAAAAAACTATTGTAAAAACCAAAAAAACCTTCATTTAGAAAGTCATGCTTGTAGAGAGAGAGGGGGTTTCGGGAACTGAGGCGATCCATGCAAATATTTGTCTATATCCAAACAAAATACGTGACGCGGTGGGGGATTGGTTGAAAATGGGATTTTTACTATGCGGCGTACTTAATGGACGTTCCTCAAGTGTCAGTGATGACAGCATCTTATAAAAAATTCTGGTAAATCTCTTTTTAGATAACTGAATTCAATGAAATTGACGTTTTTTGCGATTGTTCAATGAATCGGTGTATTCTTCTTTATAAACATGTTAATATATTTGAATGAGTGGATAGAAATATTACGTAGCGGTTTCTCTGAGCTCAGTTAAAAAAGTAATAACTACAAAGCAAGACCATACTGAAGGTAAATAACAGGTGGGTTATATTATTGATTATCTATAGAATTTAATATTTCCTAAGTACCCTTTTATTTTGACATTCTATGATAATTGAACTACTCTGTAATTATAGAAGAATTGTTAAGGGTTGGAAATGTTAAAAAATTGAAAACCGTGATGTCGCTATTTTTGTAAAGTTGAAATTAAAAATTTGAGTGTATTTAAAAAAAAATTCAAACTTCAAAATTGCCCCAAAAGTATGGACGTTATCGGAGACCACTGCGATTCCACAATAATTGATAACGAGTTCTTTTTTATGGCTGGATCCTGATTTTCACCTTTATCTCTCAGCATTGTGAAGCGGTTCAATCGTCTCCAACAGTTTATTTCAAAATGCGTGGACATTCAGCGGAACAACGTCGATATATTGTGCATAAATGGTTTACAGAAGACATTCCGGATACTGCGGAAGTTGGCAAAATGGAAGTGACAGAGTCGTGCGAACACCGATCATGAAGTTCAGTAAATAAACCAAATTCGAGTCGATAAAAAGATCCTGCTAACCCTCGTTCCGATAAACGTATAATGAAGGCATTCGAGCATAAGAAGGAGGTTTCAGAGCGGGATGTGGCCAAAAAAGTTGTCACTTCGAAGTCCATTGTTCATCGTGCCAAAGAACGTTTAAATCTTTGAAACTATAAGAAGCAGAAGCATCCGAAACAAGAAGAATCGATCAGATTGCCCAGAGTGCAAAATTTGTATGATACGATGCTTGCTGGAAATTCGAACTGTATAATCATGGATGACAAAACTTGCAATTTGACTACAAATCCTTGCTGGGGCCACAATATTATACTGTTTGTGTAGGAGAAGTATTGAATTTGTCTAGGACATCGATTCAAGTCGAAAAGTTTAGAAAGCAAACAGTTTGTGGCTGTGGCTGTGGCAAGCTGTTTGTGGGTGTGGTAAGATTTGGTAACCCATCATCACAACTGCTACATCATCAACAGTGAAATATACATCAACGAGTGATTACAAAAACGACTTCTAAACATGATTTGAAACCAAAAGGATCCAGCAGGCTTATGGCCAGATGTTACGTCTTGCAATTACGCAAAACTCTGGACCAATTGAAGAATTTTGAATATATTTCTCTTCTCTTTTAATTTTTTGTTTGTTTTTTTTTTTTAAATATAAGAAAACATGTTTCGGAAGCAGATACCATTTAACAGTTTTAAGCAGATTGAAAAAAAGTGTCAAAGCTTGTCGGTATGAAGTCTGTACTGACTATTATGGTGAAACTTTGCAATAAGGGGTGCCAGCTTGCATACAATCGCTAGATTGTAAATATTGAAATAACAAAAAAGGTACTTTAAGATCACTAACAATACGTAAACTACTGTGCGAGTGGACAATATTGGTACTATGAGTAAGGTGGTCTGTGAATAGATTTTAACCCTAGTAGCACACTTGTTGCAAATCGGTTGAAGTTAGTTATATGTTGCTTATTTGAATCACGATGTTGTTGCAATCAATTAAAAAGGTTGTGTGTTGCTAGGGAATGGATTTGGTTATTTTATTTCTAATCGATACCTCTAGTTTACAAAGTGAAATCTAATCGTCAATCTGTTTCAGTAATTTTATTACTCCATAAACATAAGAATCGTATAATGCCTACATGAGAAGAATATAAAATTTTGCCGTTCTAACATGGAAAATGATTACTTTTGTATTTTCTCTAATCAAACATGAAATAAACATTTACGAGCAATTCAAACCATGATCGACTGGATCGTAGGTGCGGTGCTTGAAAGAATACGCGAAGAAGTTTCTCTTGTCATTTTTGCTCTGTTTTATTATTTATATGAGGTTTTGAAAAGTGCATTTGTGTAATTTGAGAACTACAAAAGACCAATCAAGAGTCGTTATGCAGTGTGATCAACCTTCATTAGATAAAAAGTGATTGCATTTGAACTCCATAGGCCAAATTTAGCCTCCAACCTCATCGACGAGGATGGCGCCGGAATGGACAGGAATGTAAAGGCTCCGAAACTAAGGAAAAGGGATAACGGATGAGTCATTGGACTTTTCAGTAGCGGCTTCAAAAGTAAGAAAAGAAAAATTAAAATTATTTGGAAGCGAAGTACCGCTAAGTGCAGAAATATTGTACCTCGGACAGGGAAAATTTCATTGACACCATCGCCCATTGGATAATGTTTCAAATTTGACCAGAGCTGATTACGACAGTGCCGGCCACTGTGTGTTAAACAATCCTTTTCCCTCGTGCGCAGAATGTACTAGGATTTCATTCCGTAAATAAGGACTACCGGGTCCATATATCTAAAGGTGAGGTACCAGGTAGCTGCTGGCAGAAACTGTTTTAATTTGTAATTTCTGATCATGCCTATGCATAGAATTTGACAAACAATTCAAAGATATCAGATCGGTCAAAAATGTTTTGCATACCGATTCTGACACATCCGTTTATAGATGGCTCTTCCTACGGAGTACAGTCGTCGATGGAAGCTGGCATCATGGAGGAAAACTCATGCCGCCCAGTAAAAAAAAAACCTTTTTCTAGTTCGATATCATCATTTCTCTTCTCTCTTTTTCAATTCAACATTCTGTTGTAAGCATCTTCAGCATACTACAGCCATAAATTTCGCCTGCATACTATCAGTTTGCGAAATGTCTCGCTACGCTCTCATCATCATGAGCAACCGATCGTCATCTCAGTCAAGAAGGCTCGTCACAAAGAATAATGGAAGCACTATTCACTTAAGCTATCAGCTGGTTTCATTATTGTTCAGCGCCCAACTTATCTCCATCACAGACATCTCGGTCTAATGGACAGGACTTTCGGAGCAGCCAAGAATTCTTCTTTTGACTTTACCCGGTCTGACACTTCCTCCAACTTCAGATCATTGTCTTCTGATTCAGGTTTTCACGCTTCAAAATTCCTACTCTACCTACAACCGAATATCAGATCAGTAAATTTTCAACATCATGTTTCCAACGTATTTCAACGGATTTGTGCGCTCGCTCGGGCTTATGTGTGTGTGCGTACGCGTGTATGTGTGTGTTCAGGGTTTGACTTTGTGTCAATGCATCCTTCTTCTCTTTACAGAAAGCGAGGATTGGTGCTATAACCATAAGCCATACAAGGCTAGGACAAGAGTTAGTGCTCATGTCCCAACCGACAGACAAGCTCTCACGCAAGAAAAGCGGGGATAGAAGTAGGAAAAGCCTGTTTTCCAGCCCAGGTAAGCGGACAACGAAGGAGTGCATTAACTTTCTTAGCTTCGTCACTCCCAACGACCTATATACATATAAATAAACATATGCTTTCTCGTCAAGGAAAGTCTCCCGCAAAATCCCATCCAACTTCCTACTCTAGATGTATATGAAGATAGCATGAATTTTAGGTACCTTCTTAAGTAGACATCTAACCAACACATCCCTCCCATCTCTTGCTGATCAAAAGGACCTGGCAAGGTGTTGTGCAAAGAGATCGATGGATGAAGAGCCTCTCACACCCAAGGCAGCTCTTCTGGAGCTTCCATCGCCTCTACAACAGCCAACCCAGGATTGTGTTTGGTCGGGAAATGCTATGCTATGCTATAAAGTTGTATATTAAATTAACGCAATGTTGTTGCAGCAATCCAAGAAATCTGACAAGTTCGCTTTCACCACCCATTCTTATATTTTCAGACATTCTTCTCTTTTCAGAGAGCCAGTAACGGAGCTACGATTATAGTTAATGTTTAGGTCCCAATCGTTTGAAGAGAAATTGAGCATCACTTAACCTTGTTAGAAAGGATGCTCCCAACGACCATTTTTAAATTAATTGTTCTGTACACCAAACAGGGCATTCTGTTCAACTATTCTCTCCGACTATTCATTTCCTTTTTCCTTTGATATCTAGTGAAGGCTACGTGGGTTTTCCGTGTCTTCTTAAGGTAGATACCAAATCCTCCCTATCACCAACCTGGCCAGGTAAGCGGTCGAGGTGTGTCTTCGTGGAGATTATTGCGTGAGGAAACGTATCAGTAACTGGTTTCGTTTCATGGTGGCATGCAAAGTTTTCAACAAATTATTCCTCATTGTAGCTCCATCCACGAGGTGTGCAAACGTCAATGCTAATGCTAATGCTAATTCAAACCATGATTGAAAGAATCAATTTGTTTATGACAAATATATCATTTTCTTAAGATCTTACTGTCTAAACATTCATTTCACCCACAGTTCCTAAAGAGGGTTAATTGTTTGTACTTGTGTTATTCCTTTGTTTTTTGTACCAAGTATTTTGAAAAACAGAACATCAGACTATACACTTAGAAATAATGAATCTTTCACGAGGCGTTATTGAAATTTTATCTACATCAAGAAATGTAAAAGAAGATTTCATGTAATGTCCTGAAACAGAAATAGATATAATTTGACATAAGGTGTGTTTGAATGAATTGATTTTCTCGTTTCTTTTGAATTATTCTTCTGTCCTAATGGCCGCTTTCATGAGTCAGTCTCAGAGCACGAAAATTTACATAACCTTTTGTCATGTTAATTGCATAAAAGTTTATTGAAACACGAGTTATTTCAGAACTGCAGCTATGCTTAGACTGTTACCCCCAGTTCCTCTGATAAGTGTGCATCGAAAGTTCTCAACCTGGGGCAGAACACTTAGTTGAACTCCAAGTTCAGGGACTGCAATAAGCTTATAATTGCCAGGAGAAGTTAAAAATATTACATAAAATTTCTGAAACTTTTCCCAGCATAGTGTTGAAAGTTTCTAATTTATAAATCGTTTAATATCGTGCAACGATTGCCAGGCAATCGTCCTGAAATACAACCCAGAAACATCGCAATGAGCTAACTTTTTTTTTTTTTTTTTCAAAAGCAGTCTTTTGATTCATTTTGGCTGTTAGTTCCACTCATTCTCCATCAAATAGGCTGCGCAGACGAGTATGAACATATCAAGTTCATCCATTGGAAGTGGCTACAGCAGACGTTCAATGGCGTACATCCACGATGCGATTGAGTCTACTTTCCGAAACGAACCTGAAGTAATAACAGATACAAGCAGATGTTTCCAGAGAACTTGATTGAGTTTTTTTTTTGGTTAAAACCCTCTTGGTTGGATTATGAACATGGTAAACTGGTGTTCTATTGGTGTCATGGATAGGAAGGTTTTGGCAAGAAGGGAGTAAAGGAGAGAGGGTTTGTGACTAGCGATTTCTGCCAAACCTATTCCGTCCTATGCTATGAATGCAAGATTTTTTATTTCGCAAAACGGCATAGCTTTTATGTGTGTATTCTGCCTCACATTATGGAACCAAGGCGAAAGGTCTGTTTTCATGCAAGCGTTCACCGGGTTTTTCAATGAGGCCCCCGGATGATGTTAAGAGTATTATTACAACAGGATTCGAACGGCAGAAGCAGCAGATAGAAACGAGAGAAACTAATAATCGTACCTTTTTCCTCACCCGAAAGAGTTTTTTTTGCCACGTGTACAGTTTCATTCTAATATGTAGGAAATTGCCGTTTGGTTGAGATGGTTCTTTGCCGTTCACTGCATGGATTCCAACGGGTGTGCATTAGCAAAATTATGAACATGCAATAACATTTGCAAAATTGCTAAGCTAACAAGAATTGTACAGAGCAATTTCCTTACAACATTTTGAAGTTCGTTGGAAAGGTACTGGAATGAATTTTCATTTCGACAGCTTGCATCAAACGAATGCAATCGGAAATTGACAACGGAATCCCACCTTCCTGTTTTTGAAATTGTATCAAAATCAGAATTCATTTGACTGCACCCTTTCGGTTCGATCCCAAATAACTGAAACAGCAGAACCAGCATCTGGGCCTCAGTTGCCCATGGTTTTCCATAGAAATGTTCACCAAACTCATTTTGTAGCAATGTCTTTGCACTTAGCCTTTCATGCACTCTCTACCATTTTCCCACATTAGTAGGTTTTAACGAACGGTACCAACGGACGGACGTACTGTTGCCTTTGGTGCTACATCAAATTAGGAAATCCGATCAATCAATCTCTGCTCGGCTTCAGCTTTGCCTTCGCTTACAATGAACAGCACCAAAGTATTTGAAGAAGCGTGCTAGGAAAGTGGGTTACGCGTGTTCTCCTGTTACGCTTGGTCTGGTCGAAAAGTACCCTTTAACACCAGGAATAATTACACCAATTTCCCATCATCCAATTCGATTAGGTACTAACTCGTAACATCGTCAGCCATAGGTTTGGTAGCATGGGTATGTGCTTGGGTTCGAAATCGAGGTTTCTGCTTCTGCTTACATGTTCAATCTGCGTGTGTCAGTCTATTTTCAAATTTGAATCCATGAGAAAATGATAATTTGACCACAACGGTAGAGAAGTATTTCAGCATAAGTGTCCTTTTTCATCAAATCGGAAATAAACAGCCACTATATTCAGGTTTTTGAGATGAGTTGTATGGTCGAACGTTTGTTATGTTAATTACGTTCAAGCGCTTGAAAACGGTATCTGTATAAAAGTATTTGAATATTGTTTTATATTCGTTTTGCTGTAAAAAATAGAAGCTTTAACAAAATTAATATGCATGTCAGATCTCAAATTGTGCATCAAGAGATTCTTAATATTAATTGACAGATTTCGATATTAATAGTAATGCATGTGTTTGTGAATTGTGTGGCTAGCACAATAATAGAAAAAAAAGATAAAGGATCTCTCAGAATTTCATTATAATTGGTAGTTTTGTTCCTTATCGAAAAATATTAGACTCGTATTTTATATTTTGTTATTAGACTGTCCAGTTCTGCGTAAGGGTGTACCCACCATCAACGCAAGAATTACCTATGTCTGTAGAATCATACCGGAAGGGAATGTTCTTCCTGATGGCTTGTTGTAGCAGAGTGAGTTGAAATCCCTGAAAACCTTGTGAAAACAACACAATGGCTGTTCTTCTCGTGACAAAAGTCTGGCTACCCCACGTACACGTTGGCAGCGATCGCTCCAGCTCTGCAAAGTAGGTTTCGGTACCGCGTTCTTCTCGAAACGCGTGTTGGCGTTTGTCAAGCCGTCCACTTGACTCTAGCTCGGCAATCAGTCGACGGTTGATGATCTGCTCAAACAACCTCACCCTGCAGCTGGTGAGCGAGGTTGGTCGGAAGACATCAGGTCCGTGACTGTTTAGTTTCGGAATGGGAACGACTATAGCATTCCACCAGCTGGTGGGGAACTCACCATTGCACCAGATTTTGTTCAGTAGCTCATAGAGCGTAACTTTTACAGACAGGGGAAGACATTGAAGCAATGGGTACCCTATCATGTCCGCATCTGTCGAAGCACCTTGCCGAAAAGCCCACAGAAGTTCATTCAGGTGATGTCGATGTTGTACACATCATCGGTGTTGAGCGAAATATCTATGAACTCTCGTTTAACTGCTTCCTTCTCCATCTGGAAAGATGGTGGAACGCTGGAGGTCATTGATCTTGCGCGGTAGCATTTAGACAGTTTTTCCACAGCCCCTTGAGGTTATCTGGGAACCGTTTGTTCGCTTGAGAACCACCGTGCGCTGTTGTCGGCTGCCACGCACAGTTTTCACCATCTGCCACAGTTTGGTCGTCGTGCAGCTTGTAAAGATTGTCGCCATGACAGCTCCTTTGTTTGCTGGATAGTTTTTCGTGCTGACACTCTGGCTTCCTGGAATCACGTTAATGCTTCGGGTTGTTCAAGATCGGATTGCTGTACTCGCCGAAGGGACCGCAGGCACTTTCGTAGCAGTCGGGTTGCCGCATTCTCTTCAAAACCCACTAGGATGCCACTCGTGGTCCAACACGGCCACTGGTCCGCGGTATGAATTTAGTCGCTGCTGCTATTAGCTTCTCGGTATAACTTTTAACGTTCCAGTCGACATCTGGGCGAATGTTTCGGCGGTGATGCGTTCATACAACGGCTAGTCAGCACGATCGTAGAGTCATCTTCGCCGTATCGTTCGAGAGTCTGACCACCTGGGTATAGACACCGTTGGCAGAAAGTGGCCACTGTTGTGCGTGTCCTTCAGGGTTCGCCAAATGAATCTACCAAACAGATTCTCGGAGCAGATCGACAATTCGATGGCCAAGATATTTCCGGTAGCTGCGCCATCATTCAGGATCAGAAGCTGCTTATTCAAGGTCGTTTCGGCGATGAACTGGCCAAGCGCCTGTCCGACGTTTGCGACCCCCTCGCTAGATGGTGTGCGTTGGAGTCACCTAAGAATAAAACTGGACTTTTCAGTTGATCGAACAACTCGCTCAACGCGGCCTTACACTGAACGGAGGTCGGCGGAATATAGATAGACAGTAAATTTACCTGAATTGGTGCTTGGATACGTGCTGCGATAAGACGGAGGATTGTGTTGATTCATACGTGCTTGAAAGGTATACCTTTCCGGATGGCAAGATCTATCCCAGTAGTGTACGCTGTTTGACTCCAGGATCAAAGGCAGAAACTCAACGGATTCTGGCTGTACGACGGTTTGATTCACCTTGGTCTCCTGGAGTGCTACGGCGCAAGGCTCTAGGTCGTCGATAAGGCGCTTCAGCTCGCTGATGTTGGCTCTGAGTCCACGCAGGTTCCATTGCAGGGCAAAGTAGGGGTGGCTATGAGCGATCGTTCGTGTGGTGGAAGACGACGATGAAGTTGTTTCTCTTCGTTCTGGAGTTCTTCGGGTAGTCGAGGAAGCTGTAATGGAAGAACATGCCACAGTTACATCTGCTGATGAATACCCTAAACTGATACTTGCATGTGGGATGCTTTGCACAACAGTGCCAGCTGCTTGAAACAATTATACTGTTAGTACCGATAACATCCAGCACTGAGAAAGCGCTTCGTTTAATGTTGCGATGCGTTTTTGTAGGGCCTTTGCCGGGCGAGAGTACAGTTATGATATGAGTAGCATCTGAAAAGAGTCCAGGCGCAGCAGTATCTGATTGCGGTTGGAGTAAAGAAGAACTGAACTGTGGGACGTCTGGCCCCACAGTACCAGCCATTGCCGAGACCACTAGACTATTGATTCCAGAATTAACGGAAACTTCGGCACTGGGGAAAGCCTTTGTGTAGTTTTGTCGATTTATACGTTGCCAGTTGCGGTACTTTCGTTGGACGTCATCTTTGCGGTATGGGTGAATGTGGTTTCTGGTGCAGGGTGGCAGCCAGGACGTAGAAGGGATACACCTTCCCCCGGCCGTCTATCCTAAGTTTCCGGTGTCATTGTGGTACTATCAATAATTCCAACGGCTACTGAGGTGAATTTACCCTCTACGGGTTAGGGTAAGGCGTCCCGGATGGCTTCTTTAAGCTGCTACATTTGCATCGGAAGAGGTACTACACATTCCTCACTTACGAACCGAATTGTCTCGTTGTCCGTATTTGTGTTTATTATGTCTTTATAGCTTTCCATGCATTGTTGGATAGCGGGGCTATCTGTGGCGATTATTTTGAGGTGTCTCCGATGCCTCAGACTCTTCATCGGAGTACTCCATTTGAGTGAGGTCGTGAGTTGTGGTATTGTGGTCGTGAGTCCGAAGCGGGCTTATATCTGGTGATGTGACGGGTTTTACGTAAATATGCTTTGGCGCTTCGTGTCCAGAACGGCTGGAAAATTATTTTTCGATCGGGTTACGGGGCCTGTGCGTTGATTGTAGTTCTCTTCTGTGGTATGGTTTTTTGATGATGGTGGTTTTTTTCCCTGTTGTGTTGCGGTTCTTCTTCGCTGCTTATCGCATGCTGACTGTGGTTGGAAAAGATTGTATTCGAAAAAAAAATGCAACAGACAAAAATGATCACCCAAAATTCGTTTTAAGCGGATGTTTTTGAAACTCTCAGGGAATAAATGAACACATGTTAGCTATGTTTTCGTAAGGTTAGTTTATTCAACCTCCGCCCCTAGGCTAAATGCTCGCACCTTCGATTTAACTCAAATCTTTGCGCCATCATTCGTAAACACTTTCATCTACTCTTTCTTCAAATCCTAGTCGTTTTTGAATACTTTCCCTGTTTTTCAGAGCTTGTCTTTCATTATCACCCTGATTTTTTTTTTTTTTGGGCGATTTCTGGCAGGTTTGTCGGATTTGCTTCCTTTGGCACAAGAACAACATCGTTGGCTTAGTACCACTCCATCACCGGTTACGTGTAATGGCACGATGCCAGATCTGGAACAAAAAAACAGAATGTCACCTCTGTGGTACTGGAGGAAGGGCAGCAAGCGTTTCTGGAGGCATTTTTCTTCATATATCTGGCCGTTGATGGTGCCGATTGTTATGTACGGCTTGCTGAATAGGTCGCACCAACAGATCGCCTCCCACACCAAGTTTTTTTTGGCAAATTTATCAACCTTCTTCTTCCGGATCTTGTCTGGACCATCCAGGCGGGACTTGTCAATGAAAAACTCCAGTCTGGGGATCTGCTTGGTGTCCGCATTATGTTCGTCTCGTCGTCCATTACGATGCATTTCGGCTGCACCAATAACTTGCGGTACAGCTTCCTGGCGCGGGACTTGGCCACCGTATTCTAAAATTGGAAATATCTTCTCAACATCATGGGATCCCAGTAGTGAACAGCAGTTTCTGCTGGAAACAAAGATGTGAAGAGAAAGTATCTATAGGTCCGATAGAGCTCGGCAGGTTATGAAATTGAATAGAAGTAGTTTGAAATTGAGCGTAGGGCTTTGTTTTGGCAGTATTTTGAAGCAAACACAGACGCTTTTGTCAAATATCCCACTGCGGGGTAGGTCAAGGCAGGGACGGACCCGCCGCCACGACTGGCTGTTGAGAAGATATTTCCAATTTCAAATCATTATATTTAATTCCTTTTATTTCTTATTCTCCCTTGAAAACATCATTTCCCCTTCATTGTCTGCTGGACGAACCAGAAGAATTGGCCTTTTTGGCCACGTCCCGGATCAAATGGTTCGGGTCGTCTCCGCTGCCAGCTCGCCGCTGGATCATCTGGGTCTCCTCAAACGATTTTACCACTTGGGACACGGCCGAATGGTCGATTCCCAACTGTTTCGTGATCCATCAGTGGGACTAGTCTAGACTTTCCAGAACCGCGCCCATAATGTTTTGTCAGAGCACTTCTTGCTTGGAAGCCATCTTGAGAACCACTTGACAGATTGTAACGAAATTATTCTCTAAACTAGTTTTAACATCAATTTCGTAAATTTTTACCCTTGCAATAAAAAGTTATACACAGAAGAAAGTGTTTAATTTTTTCGTGTACAATCTTTAGGTTAGTGGTTAACCTTGAAGTTCCGCAGTTGCAACATCAAAAACAAGCTTACATTAGAAATTTAAATTAAGGTATTGAGTATAATAAACAAAGTGATCTATATGTTTCTTTGACATTTACCGGAAAGCCGTATTCTAGAATGATCAATTTGTCAAAAAACAAAGAAATGATTAACTCCGAAGATAAATGGGCTCTCTAGGAAACGTCATTGAACCGACTGTAACTTTTGAAAAAAATTATGAAAAAAATAAAATAGAATCCTATTATCGTGCTCGCAACATAAATAATGGTTTGTTCTGTGGAATTTTTCTTCCTTTTTGCTTGCTAAAATTATTTATTGAATGATTTGATCATTATTGTTAATTGCAGAAAGAGACAGTCCATAATTTTCATTTATTTTGGTCCCTGCAAATAATACGCATGATTTTCATCGAAACCGATAAAATTTTATAAAAAAAGACCAACAACAACAGGTCCCATTATTTTTCTGCAATGTCGTTTTCAATATTCAATAATAACTTTCCTCCCATGCAAGTACCAGTCGTCACCCAACGAGAATGCTAGCCAGCAGAACCACCAGCGAACGGCAGAAATGGAATAAAATTATTTTTTACGAGTGTACTGCAATAAAATGTAATGATTTCCAATTACACTTTTCCGCTATCGCTCACTTGTTTTTTCTCTCTGTTTTCCGGTTCTTGTATCCAGTTGGGAAGATTCTTTGATGCCAAAGGACGGGACAACCTGATGACTCTTAAAGCAATCGCAGCTGTGCAAAGGTAGGTCATGGAAAAAGGACCTTGGTAATACGAGAAGGCAAATAAGCAGTGGGAGGAGGACAACCAGTGGAGCTTCTCAATTTCACCTGCTTCCTGGAGGGAGAGAAATACAAATTTAATTATATTCAGAATCCTACACCATCAAAGACGAACAGAACGAACTTTAAATTTGTATCGTCTCTTCTTTCTGTGTTTCGTTTGAAGATGTCTATTTCGAGATTGCGACGAGATCAGAACCAAAATTCCGTCTTTAAGAAATCGTTCCTATAAACACGGGTAGAAATTTGCATGACCAAAATGAACACAAATATTACATGGAAAAAGTTGGCAGATTGCCATTTCTGATCATATTGTGTGATAAACACTTTTGATTTTGATTCTTGATAAACATTGTACTCGGGCCACCGGATTATCGGCAATGGAAAAGCAGGGAAAGTGTGAGGAACATTTGTTTTTGTGCTGATGTGACTAATTGGGTCGTTCAGTTGTGGTTTTGGATTGCATTTCAGTCCCTTCTATCTCAAGAGTTCATTAATGCGTCAAAAACCTTTAAAGTGTGTTAAACTAATCAATAATCGATTCAGGTGTAGCTCAACCTAAAGCATGGTTAACATAAAGAATTTTTATTTTGTCTGATAAAAAGTCAATCAAAAATTGACAGCCTCCTCATTTCTTATCTTTCGTGCTAAAGTTAAATGGAACATGGGCTCCATCAAGCATCGAATATAATATGACTGTATTCTCACAAAACCCACCCAATTTCTTGCATACTGTGTGTGTAAATTAAGTTTATTCACCCCATATAATCGCGTATTGGTACAATTTTTTGACGTATTTTTAATTTATTGTTATTATTTATTAATTGCGTAATGTTTGTGGGATACAAGATAGGAATTAATATTCCTGTATTAGTGCATCAAAAAAAAAAAAAAAAATACCTAATTAATATTAAGCGAGTATGTTCAACTACCTGTCATTTTAGCAATTATTTACTGCATAAGATAATGTTCCAATACCATTCTAGTTGAAATAAATTAAGTGATTTACAGTTCACGTTAAAACAAGTTAAAAAAAAGTGTAAAACTTCAGGAGTAGATAAATTTTTTTGAAATATTGTATATTTTCCGACTGCAAAATTAAGTGCCGAGTTTAAAGTAAAGTCGATAGCAAGAGTTACTTAAAAAATAAACAAAAATTCTGAACACATTACTGTGGCAACCAGCCCACATTTCGTAACCGGGTATCGCAATCACTTGACTAACAAATAACATATTCACAGTAATCCTCGTTAATGAAGTTTGTGAATTTATTGAAGCACACCTTAATTTAACGAGATATTGGGCGCACGCTACCGGTGTAGGTTTTTTTTTTTTTGGGTAAATAAGCACCACTTGTCTGTTTGCAAATTGGATGGATTTTCCCGCACCAAAAGAGGCTCTTCGTACGTTGAGGAAAAAGAGCAAGCTGGAATTTCCCGGAACATGTGTTTGCGTTGGAATAAAGAGTTTTAGCGTGGTTGTTGCTGAGGGTAAAATCTAAATCCAACAAAGTGTGTTGAATCAGAATGTTTTTTTTTCTGCTGCTTGAACTGATATTGTATGGTGTTGGTGTGTTCGATAAAAAGTGATATATTTTAATTTGCTGTTTTCATGCTCTAAATTAATAGTGTCTTAATCGTTGATTTTAGCGATATGGTTTATTCAAAGAAAGATCTAGGTACCCAAAAACCCTTGACGTGCCGCAAGAGCTCAGTAGGGATTCTTTGTCTAGACCCGAAGCTAAGAGTTAGTTCCATTGTGGTTATATAACATGAATAAGTTTTTCCACTGTATTTTTCTACACATTTGAGCATGATGCAACATGACAAACTATAAAGGCTAAATTGGTTTTTCAGCATTTTAGCATGGAGACAGTGGTTGGCGTAGCCTGGGCAATGTTATCAATTTGACACAATATCGAAGTGAGTGACTGCGACTGAAGATCGTGTACAAGCAGGGTATATATTCCATTCTCATTTAATTAATCATTTCAGCACGCTTTGCGATCATCCTTGCATTTCAAATTACTTTTGCATTTGGAAGCATGGAGCAGCATGACAATTTAATGCTTGTAATGGTCAATTTGTTTTTCTGCATTTTAGTATAACAGTGAAACAGTGTTAAAATTCTTTTTCTGAACTTCAACTACTATTCTATAAAAGACTGGCATGTGATTATGAGGAGTATAGGATTGCATTTAGATATTTGTGTTTAGTGGTATTATCATTAGATACTTCATTTGTTTCAGGAATCATCAAACTGGGCTCTTCGATCACTAAAAGTGCTTTCTTCGGTTTCTTAAAAAAAAAGAACAAATTGAATATCTTTTCATTTAAATTTTATCTTCGACGATTGGATTGATATTCTTTGTGTTTCAGCTTTTCCAGGACTATTACGATAATGATGCATGCTTAGTTTTTATTTTTCAGTAACAAACCAGTCGATGTCAGATATATTTTGAAAATACATATATTATATTCTGTAACGTACATATCATACATACATTCGCTAACAAAGGGTAAGGGGGGGAATACAGGGTGCCAGACGAAGTGTAGGCTGGATGAGGGATTCGTGGTTATCTGACCCAAATCATGGATGACAATTATACCTTCCTTGATGGAAATCGTCAGATCGAGATCAGCGAAGGGCTAAATGTCTTCCAACAGCCTACAGTGAGTTTGCTAACCCTATTTTCAACAAACCACCAGACGGAAATCCTAATGTGTATTGCTTACTGTTCATTTCCTGTAATAAGAGCGTTTCGTTGGAAGGAGACTCTCTATCTTTTCCGTGGGTTTCGTGAACGCGCTTCTGCATACGGGTCCACACCCCCGTTTTTGGCCCTTCATACAACAAAATAGAGATGATTACAGGTATGTACAGTTTGATCTTGCCATTAGGAGGAACTGTAAGCCATGGCAAGTCCTGTACTGGTGGTGGCTTCCCGAGCAGGAGCGAATAGCTTGAAGTTCTCTGAAGTTCTGTAGTTCCTCTGAATAACTTCCCAAAACTTACTTTCCTAAAATTCTCTGAAGAAATTTCCCAAACTTCTCTGAAGAATTATCTGTAGTTCTCTGAACAACTTCCCTGAACTCCTCTGAAGAAATTCTTCAAACTTCTCTGAAGAACTTTCCTATATTTCTCTGAAGAACTGAACTTCTCTAATGAACCTCATCGATTTTTTGTCAAGAACTTCCTTTAACTTCTCTGAAGAACTCCTCTGAGCTTCTCTGAATAATTTCCCTGAACTAATCATCTGGATCTTTATAACCCAGCTCCTTTAGCAGATTAGCTTAAATTCACTAGCCTCCACGACGAGCAATCTACGATTTTGTCCAGAATTTGCGAGTTTTTCGTTTTATCCGCCTTTTCAATATGATGTACGCAGCAACTGCAGCAATTTTTCATTCTTTGTCCATAGCTGCCAAATGTGCCCATGATTACTTCCCAAATTTATTTTTAAAAAGCTCGCATTTGAATATATGCGACAAAAACGAAAATCAATCATATGTACACCGAAAAAAGTTAAGTGATAGCGCTGCGGCAAAGATTTCTACTACATAGCTTCAATTACTTCATAGCTCATATTTTTGCAAAACCGCTTCATGAATCTCATAGAACTATGAAATAGATATCTATAACGGCTATATCATAGTGAACTATAGCATAGAATTCAAGCATCGTGTGGCGGCACCTTTATAAGCACCCCACTTACTTACATCAAAAAGCAATGCATTGTAAATATCAATATTGATTATCGGCTCCGCAAAGTGTTGCACACGTCTAAGCCTTACAAGCAAACGAATTTATTAAAAAAATAGTGACAATGGATTTTTGACCCGCACTTAAAACGGACTTCATTCATTGCAGAAAACAAAGTTCATTTGCCATAGCAGTGACAGAGGTGTACTCATTTGTTATGTTTATCTATGATACGGTAACCATGAATACTTGAAAGGTAAACGTCATTATAACACTAAGATAAAATCATTTTCACTTCTCACTAATATTTTATGAAAATCCAAGGTACTGACCCTGCCACTATGCGCGGCAGTGTTGTGTGTGTGTGTGTGTGTGTGTGTGTGTGTGTGTGTGTGTGTGTGTGTGTGTGGTGTGTGTGTGTGTGTGTGTGTGTGTGTGTGTGTGTGTGTGTGTGTGTGTGTGTGTGTGTGTGTGTGTGTGTGTGTGTGTGTGTGTGTATGTGTGTGTGTGTATGTGTGGGTGTCCAATCTAACACCCATCACCGGCAATGGTATTATGGAAGAAATCTGTTTACAACAATCCTACAAGTGACCATTGGAAGCAGCTTTAATCCGGAAGCTAGAAAGTGATGGCTCTACTGTAGATCCAGCAACCCATTTCAAAATGTCTGCAGAGTCACTCCCATTCCGAGGTTACTTTCACATACAATAAGCCCCGCATGTAAACATTACCGATATCATTTGGATAAGGGCAATGCAACACACTTCCAGATTTGGAAATTTTAAATTTCCTAACCAGGCACGTATTTAGTATTATTTGAAAATAAGATTATTGTTATATCGTTCTAATCAGATAGATCTCACCCATGGTTGTCTTTTCAATCACATTATCTTGTTCATTCGTAAAAATAAAAATGTTCGACGTTGATTGGTAATTAATTTCATGCACTCGCGATTAAATAAGCGTAAAAAATAAAGTTGCTAAACCGCCCTTTAGATATGCAGCCTGCATAACAAAACTCTGTACACCACGTGAAGAATGCAGCTAAAATTATGTGCAAGCTTCTCACCCGCGCATGCGCGTTGTTTTCGTTTGCTGCTTCTGACCAGCAAATGGCCGTTCTCTACAGTGCACTAGTCTTTTATTTTTTTTTCACTCCAAACTCTGCCAATAATGCAAATCCCCGCTAGGAGGCGACTCTATAGTCAATATTCAATTTCAAAACTGCTTATAATCATCGATTCACTCGGGATACAGTGCAAAAACACTCTTACTTAATAATTTATGTCCGGGTGTCACAATACTACTACTAATAAACAAAACTAAGCTGATGTAACTCTTCTTCCGGGTGCGGGGGTGAAGCACAAAAAACAAAAAACAAAAACGGGGGTGAAGCACAAAAAACAAAAAACAAAAAACAAACGGGAAAATACTACCGACATTCACACATTTCGAGAGGGAATCGATTGTACTCACTACGGCTTACACAATGCACACGTAGATTTTATGATTTCACTGTTAGTTCAAGTTAAATTACGAATTATTGTTTGATTTTTTTTCGCGAACACGACGCAGCAAAAACAAAACTCGTCAGTTTCAAAGCACGACTTGCAGCGATCTCCAGAGATAACAGTGTTGTTTTTATACCAAAATTATTCGACCCGCCCAACTCGCCGGAACTTCGTCCGATTGAGGAGTATTGGGCCATCATGAAGGCTTCAAGTATCCAAAGAAGTCGGCCTCACTATTGCCCCAAAAGGTGAGGGGTGTCAAGCGCAAAGTGCTGGCATTCCTTCATGAAGAGGAGATCAAAAAATCCAATGAAGTAGAAACCTAACCGGTTTTTAGTTTTTTCCCTAGAAGTTTGAAGAAAATCCGACTAAAAACTTAATTTTTGTCAACTATTTTGGCGTGTCTCATTTTTTTCTAGTACAGCCTCTATGATAAAACAGAATATAAATTGATTTAGTTTTGAAATTGATGAATAAATTATAAGTAGACTGGGGAAACAAGAGACCGGGTGAAAAATGGCATGGAAGGGGACGGGCATGGGGTTGAACTCTCGACCTTCTCCTAGTATGTAAACCTGGTAATCACTGAGTCCCCCACTCCACTCTCCCCAATTTAAATTACATAGAATATGTTCAAGTTTAGTTTGTACTCATTACACAAACTGAACCTTTTGTCATTTTGTCACACAGGAGTGCAAGTTAATTAAAATTGTGACCATTTATAAATGCGAAAGTCTACAAGAATCTTCAAACAATTTATTGTATTTATATATGCATTGAAACCCAATGTGTCGACCCATATCAAGAACTTACTTTCCCATAAATATAAATCATTCTATTTAACTATTCAAATAGCTCCATGTTTCCAAAACGATACCACGACCCATTAAGTTTCGAACAACTTTCTCCTTTCTTCATCACCGAACACAGATACGATCCGAACCCGACGCAGTCACAGGTGTTCGAAAGAGCCACTTTACGAAATTCATCACAATCAAAAATAACACTCGCATGTTTCAAAATCGATAATATCTTTCCAATCAACTGATTGTTAACACGTGTCCATTCCACCGGAAGCAATCGATGGGAGAAAACATAGGGAAGAACGGATCCCACCGCCCACTTGAGCCCAAGCTGGACATCCGCCTGTATCGATGAGAATCCAATGAGTGATAGCCCGATAGCACGAGATGTAGAACAGCACACATTACATCTTCCGGACACAACAACCATCGCCGCTCGGTTGGTTTGGGGGAACACCACATTGGAATTCCGTTGATGGCAGATACATGGTTCGCCATTAGATCCCCTCGTTAAGACAATAACAATAACAATCACTTTACTGGGCAAAAGTTCGCCACCACCAAATCTCCCCCTCGCCTGGTCTTGTGCCGGCCAGAGCGCGAATCGATGATGATGCTCGTGGTGTGGTGCCAAGGCATTCGACACTGTGGACTATAGAGAAATACTGATAGCATCAGCACACCTTCTGCCTTCCCCCGAAACTAACATTCTTTCTGGTTTGTGTGAATGTGTGTCTCTTCCAAATGGTGGGTAAAAGCAGTCCATAACATTTCGACAAATTCAACAACCTGAATAGGCCATTCTACGCATCGGTGCCACCAAGAAGACGTTCTGGATGCGGTGGAAAACGGATACCGAGGAGCGACCCAAGCTCGATTTTATCCTACGACTGGAATGTGTGAGCGGGAAACCCCTGTTCATAATCATAAATTGACCATCGTTATTGAAAAATAAATATTGCAATAATATGGCGCCAACACACGGGGGATTGCTTCGTGTTCATGTATATATATAGAATCTGATGATACTGTAGATTTTTGTTGTTGAATAAAAAAGCAGTACTTTTGTGGATCATATTATATATATCGTCTGGTAACTTGGCAACATTAATCATGTGAATCAACTAAATTGATTGAGTTCAATGTAATTGTTGCTTGTTTGAAGAAGATGTTTCAATTATACGTGGGCTAACGCAAAATATTCAATTTTCATCTTGAACCTTATACAATCCTCGATTTAGATTTTTAATATCACGTTTATGAAAAATATGTATTGTTCAAAAACATCCTCAGATTGTTTCAATATCATGACCAAGGGTAGTTTTTAAAGATTATCTTAATTTAGTTGAAAATAATATAATTGAAATGTGGTCTTTTCAGTTTTACAATGCCTCTAATTTAAGTATAAATAATAAATTTGGTTGAGGAAGCACTATAACCACTGGAAAGATATTTCTCTCAAAATATATTTTCATACAAACCCGTGAACTGCAGAAATTTCCAGTGATGAAACGTACCTGAAAAAAGAAAAAAAAATTTGTGAGAAATACTGTAGGACAATTTTCTATCAATCTTCATCATGAAGTGAGCCCTGCTTTTTTATTTATTATTACCACTTGACCACTCTCACAATACAAGAGACATGGTTGTCTCACGGGGGTGTTCCCCGTTTGCCAAAATTGTGTATGTATTTTAATATTAAACATCCGTTCATACAGTAAGACATTTAACGCCGGCATTCGTATTACTGCTGATGGCAGCACATTATGGTCGTCTTCCGGGTCCAGTCATAGCAGCAGTAAACCTTTGATAAGGCTGGCTAGTGATGGATTTTGGCTTTTGCTGACATGGCTGTATCTTCCAATATTATGCACACAGGCATGTCAGACCACTTGCCAGGAACATCAGCAAAGTGATGCTTATGACATGGTGTATTTATGTGGTGTTTGCCGCTGCTGCACGTCGTTATGCGTTCTTCAGGGCAGTCGATCTTCAACCACTATAGAAGTGGCTGTTGTTACACTTCGGAAAGCACCCGGTATAACAAGTCCAATAATAATAATCCTTCACTAGCTAGAGGTCGTTGGAGGTGTGGTCTCTACTGGAACGCGATACAAGCACATCTTACCATAACAGTCGCCCAGTTCAGTTTGTAGAGCTTGAGGCTCAAGTGGCTGTATAATTCTATGGGGATGATCAGGAAACCGTCCTCTTACGATGTGAAACTCCAATGCTAGTCAAGGAGTCAATTCGCTTGTCAGACATCCCGAAAATCACTAGCAGCCAAAAACCCATTACTTTGGACCTAGATCCTTTGGTTAAATCGTTGCCACGGCTCATGATTTCCAAAGACCGCCACAACCCATTATTCAGAGCAAGGAACCGATGCGAGAGGGTGTACATCGTTTTTCCGCAGAGAAACGATGCCATCGCCAGACAGTGCATAGAGCATTGCAGTGCAGCAGCTCAGTTTCGTATCGAATGAAGTGTGTGTTTTGTTCGCCTCAGGGGAGGGAGGTCCTTTTGCGCCGTCATCCGTCCGTCCGTTCGTCCGTATTCGATGCTTTGTACAAAATGCAGCGTAGGGACTTCATATTGGCTTCAAGCCGAGTGCCCAGCTGCATCGAATCGTTCACCGCCGGGACTGGACAAAACGATGATGGCAGACAAGCGAAAAGCACTCTGGACAAGGAATCATCAGTTATTCATATCTCTATTAATCCAGCCAAACAATCGTAATAATAATCGTAAACGGTCGGATTCAGCCATAAATATTTCGAATAATATAAAGTTGGCAGAATGCTACTCTGCTGCAGCACCAAATGTCGTTCATGCTGCTGGGCAATTTCACAGGGTTAATGCACTCTCTGATGATGCTATTTTATTTAGCATGGAACTGGAAAATGTACGGAAATGTACTGACGTTCGAAAAGATTAAGAGACGATGAGGTCATGACATTCGATTGACACAGAAATTACTCAATTGTATTCTGTGTCAAAATATTCGCCTCTGTTTTCTTCCGTTCAGTTTATTGTTCTTCGTTAAATTTCTTTTAAAGTATTGTATTGGTGTTTTTAATTTAATGACCCATATGTTTGAATGAAATAGAAGCACATTCTCGTTAAATATTCTTTAAAATATAAAAATAAGAAATGTCGCTTTTCCATGATAATTCACAAGCTAAGATGGATTTAGAGATGTTTCTAATAAACGTTTAGCATTTGCATAAAACGTTAAAACGAAATATAATGAACCGTTTTTTCTTTCTTAATGTGAATGTATCCCAAGTTACATTTTTAGTTATATTAAGCTTCTCAATCCAAGAAACAAATGCAATTTTAAGGTACACTTGATGAAGTTTTCAAGACTCATTTGATAAAACCACGCATGAAACTAGATATTCTACAGAACATCGATAAAACAGCCATAAAACCCTTATTAGTTCAAAAAGGCCCATACTACAGGAGGTTCTCAAGACTATTTCCCAAGGTTCGCTTAAAACTTGATAGTTTTATCGGTACATACTTGTGATAACATTCAAGACATGCTTAAAACTATGATAAAACTACCACAAGTTTTTATAGTTTTATGATTTTCTTCTTTAAGAACACTTCCAGTCCGTCACAAATATGTCGAAGATTCCATTTTTCGATCCGTTCTGTAGAATGGGGACTTGTTTTTGTTTATTGTTGAGAAGCTTTTAAAGAAAAAAAAATATAGATATACATATGATATTTCTTTTCCAAAGTGGAAACGTATGTAAATTGTAAAATTGACCATTAATGCAACTTTTTTTGCCTACAATTTTTCATGCGACATTCAGTTTATTGGGGTTTTATAGCTTAAAAGTTTGAAAATTTTAATTCGCCACTGAATTATAGCTAGAACATTGATATATTTAAAAAAATAAAAAAAATCTTGAAAATTCAACAAAAAGGTCACTAAGGTCAATAAGTTGTTAGATCTTGAATAAATTGTGTCTACAATCCCTTCCAAGGTTCAAAATGTATTTTAAACAGCTTTTTTTATTCGTAGCATTGGAAAAACGAAAGTTTTGTTGCATACATATGTAAATGGCTACCATTCCGAGTGAATCCAGAATAGCCACGCTCGCCATTTTTTCAATGGTTTTATCTAAAACTACCATAAAACGCAAATAAAACTAATATTTCTTGCACAAGACTAACAAGATATTTTGAGGAGTGCGATAAGTTCATCTTTATTTTTTCTATTCTTGAAAAAGATGAGTTACGCTTAAATAAAACTTGTTTGAATTGCTCAAGGTAAACAAGTCTTTCGTAAGATAGCCATAAAATCAGTGTGGAGAAGGCACATCATAAACCAATATAATATTAACGTTCAAAACAAAAGTGACTATGCATAATTGTTGTTCTTAGTAATAATTACAGCTTATAATATATTGTTTTTAATCACCAGCGTAACTTGATAAAACAAAAAAAAAACTCTAACTTGAAAATGCAAACAATGGTTTTGGGAAGAATAACAGATAATAATATTGCGTCGATGGCTGAAACATCAGTTGAGTGAAAAATGATTTTTCTCTTGATCTGTACGCTAAACCTAACGGTGGAAGAAGCGCGCTGTGTAGTGGATCACTGAGCGATTCCAGCGCACTACTTCCGACTTTAGACTCAGATGATATACCAATTTTTACTAGCAACGAGTATAAATATTGTGAAGCCTATTGAGAACTGAAATGCACGACTCAGGAGAACTTAACATTAACATAACATTTTACTATCGTAGTGCACGTTAAACCTTACGTCGAAAGTACTGCACTGCATTTCCACGGTGGTGCGCCATATAACGCGCTACCTGGGACGTTAGATTCAACTTGCACAACTGGCATAAAAGCAAATATAATGAGTTATGCATTTCGGTTTTTAACTGGTGACACATTGCACCATTTAATTTGATTCGTTACAAAACAATAGTACGCATAACGCATAGACACTTCTGATAAGTTAGTCTCAGTAGGCTGCGAATCCAATGGAATCCTGCGATGGTAAAAAAAAAATTCGTTGGTGGCTGTGATGAAAGAGTATTCAATATATTGGATAGATCTTTGGAAGTATCGAAAAATGTTAGCGCACCTTCGGAAAATATTTATGTTTTCAATACATTTTTAATCATGGTAGATGATATAATTTATGATAAGAATACTATAATTTTGAAATAATTTAATTTTTTTTATCCAAACGTAATTTTGTTAGGATTGACAGGATTAAAGTGACAGTTTATCATAATTATCGTGAAAACTGCTTCCGTAAAACAGGTTATGTTTGATAAGTTTAGAAGAGCATTAATTTGATGATTTATTACTCGTTAAAAAAAATGTGTCGCATTTCATATTTGCAGGTTGTTAAATTTTTTAAACTCTTGTGGTAAGTGTTGAAAATAAAAAAAATGGTGTATTAATGTTGTTGTTTTTGGTATGATTTTAAAGTGCTCTTCAACAAAGATTTTTAACACGTTATGTTATTAAGATATCAAGAGTTCGATGTTTATTGATGAAGATGTTTTCTAATAGTATGATCAAAAGAAAATTCATGTTTGTTATACATGACAGTTATATACTTTTTTGTATCGAAAATGCACACAGTAAACAAAAATGGTAGGTTACCCTGTATTGAAGATTAAATCAACCATGACTTATCGAATCAATCACAAACTCACTCAAACAAGCTTGCATTAATTGTTGTTTTTTTCTAACAGTCATTGAAGTCAAACAAAGAAAATTTATTGAACTTTATACTTCACTTAGATTTATAAGTTGGTCTAGTTGAGGAAATTTTTTTTCTTTACTGGGTGTTTAATAAGTTCATTTACAAATTTTCATCATTATGTGGGTACGCGCCAAGTACTTACCTTACCAATCATACCAAGGACGGTGTGACCTTTGCAGTACACAGAAGTTGTCTCCATTGTATTCGGATCATGGCTGCACCTCGACGGGCTCGGTGTCTGCAAAAGGTCCACAGGTCGCATTCTACTTGATCGATCCACTTTGCTCGTTGCGCGCCTCTTCTTCTTGTGCCCGTCGGTTCGTTTTCGAGAATCATTTTTACTGGGCTGTCGTCCGACATTCTTGCGACTTGCCCGGCCCTTTATCGTCGACCAATTTTAGCGCTGTGTACGATGGGAGGATCACCCAGCAACTGATACAATGCGTTGTTCATTCGCCTCCTCCAAGTTCCGTCTTTCATCTGCACTCTACCGTAGATCGTACGCAGCACCTTCCGTTCAAAGACACTATAAGCGCGTTGGTCCTCCACTAGCAATGTCCATGTTTCGTGGCCGTAGAGAACTACCGGTCTAATTAATGTCTTGTAGATGGTAAACTTTGTAGATCGGTGAACTTTGATCGATCGGAATCCAAAGTGGGCACGATTGCCAGCCATAATGCTTTTGTATTTCTCTGCTGGTGTCGTTATCGACGGCCACCAATGATCCCAGGTACACAAATTCGCCATCTACATCGTTTTCATCACCGTCGATCTGAACTCGTGGTGGGAGGCTAATTTTGTCTTCTTGTGAGCCTATTCCCTTCGAGTATTTTGTTTTATCGCTTTAATCACAATCCAACCTGCTTCAGCCTTAAGTCTGATGTACGTTTCCGCCATCGTCTCAAAATTCCGTGCTCCGATATCAACGTCGTTGGCGAAGCCAAAAAGTCGGACAGACTTCCTGAACATAGTGGTACTCGTGTCTATCCCCACTCTTAAAATCACATCCTCCAATGCAATGTTAAATAGCAAACACGACAATTCATCACCTTGCCGTAACCCTCTCCGAGGTTCGAAGGGATATGAGCGTGTACCTGATACTCAGATGACACACATCACTTGATGCATCGTTGCTTTGACCAACCGTGCCTGTTTTTTGGAAACCCATATTTGTGTGTAATCTGCCATTGCTAATCTCGATCGATTGTGTCGTAAGCTCATTTGAAATGGATGAAAAGATGATGGGCACGTTATGTTCGCGACATTTCTGCAGCACTTGCTGAATTGTGAAAATCTGATCCGTAGTTGCGCGGCACCCTTGAATCCCGCCTGGTTTCGCCCCACGAATTCCTTTGCAATTGATGACAGGTGGTGGCATACAATTTGGGAGAGCAACTTAGTAGTGTGAACCCAGAAAATAATTCTCATATTTAAATAATAAATCTAGAAACAAGCACAGAAGATGCTCTAGCTTCGGCTGGACATATATTATAATTGTAACGATTCAGAGAAGATTAGCATAAGCCCTGCGCAAGGATGGCACGCAATGTGCATTACGCACCCACTATGTCTGACTACTAGGTCTTTAGTAGTTAGCTCCACTGACCTGACGCTGATTGGATCGAGATGCTACGGGATCCAAGCAGGGTTCGCAGGGTTCGGAACGTCCACGCCAGATCGTCCGCGATCTCCCTGCTCGACCACTTACGGTATCCGATCAATGAAAGCCAGGGCCAGGACCGGGGTTGGAACGTCTGGGGTCTTGGCTAACCCAAGGTCGTCCGTGTTCCCCATGTCGTGACCGTTTACGGCTTCCCGCCGGATCCCGCGCCGTATGGCGCTTCCTCCGTTGTAGTTCGTTTAGCCTTAAAGGGGAGCTTAACGTTTCCAGCGTGCATCGCGGGGAGGCGAACTACTTCCACACCTCAACGTTGATATCTTAGCTCGCAACTTTGGGACGATGTTGAAAACGTACATCAGAATTACGGCTGAATTTAGTAGGAATGGGTTTGTTTCCTTAAATTGTTAATAACAAAATACTTGAGGGGAAGAGGCACACGAAAAATCAATGTTAACCTCTCACTACGAGTTTAGATCGGCGGTGATGAAATCGAGGTGGTTGACAAATTTTCGTATCTGCGCTCATTGGTGACCGCCGATAACGACACCAGCCGAGAGATACAAAAGCGCATTATGGCTGGCAATCGTGCCTTCTCCGAAGGACGTTAAGATCTACAAAGTTGACCATCTACAAGACACTAATTGGCCCGGTAGGCCTCTACGGCCAAGAAACATAGACCTTGTGGAGGACCAAGGCGCTCTTGTTGTCTTGGATAGAACCGAATGAACCACGAATTTTTTCAGTTGCTTGGAGAACCTCCCACTAAAATCAGTCGACTACGGTGAGCTGGGCATGTCGTAAGAATGTCGGACGACAGCCCCGTTTAAATTATTCTGGATAACGATCCAACGGGCACCAGAAGAAGAAGAGGCGCGCAACGAGCAAGGTGGATCGATAAACTAGAAGACGGTCTGTGGGCCCTTCACAGACTACGAGGGTGTCGAGGTACAGCCATGGACCGAATACAATGGAGACAACTTATTTATACAGAATAAGGCCCCCGGGTCCTTCCTTAGCTCAGTCGGTAAAGGCGCAGCTACAAAGCAACACCATGCTGTAGGTGGCTGGGTTCGATTCCCGGTCTGGTCTAGGAATTTTTCGATATGGAAAATTTCTCGACTCCCTGGGCATATAGGGTATGATTGTACTTGCCATATAATCATACTAATGCAAAAATGGTACCTGGCATCGAAAGCTCTCAATTAATAACTGTGGAAGTGCATTTAGAACACTAAGTTGAGAGCAAGCAATAACCTAATTGTGAAAGCAATAACCTTGAAATGCTAAAGAAGAAAAGAAGGCCCCCCGGCCTTAGTAGGAGATTTTAAGGAGATAAATGAGATTTTCATCTTGTTCATTAGTTGTTTTCATCTTGAATGTTACAAATATCATTAGTTAACGTTATGCACAAAAGAGAAAACCAGGGAGAACTTTTTAAATGTTGGTCTGATATTTGGAAATAAAATATTTTGACCTAAATTCAAACTAAAGTCGAACAAAACTTAGAAGCAAGCTTTGAACAAGCTTAGAAATGGTGATATTAAAAAAAAAGAATTCAATCTGATTGGTGTACTGCTTCAATAATCAATTGGAAAAAAAATCCAACCCTTAATATCACGCTGTTTGATGCGTTTGCTCTAAAAAGCACAATATTGAATTAATTTCGCCTTGAAGGGGTAATTGAACATAACTCAACGAAAAAGAATACATCCAAAATATTTTCGATGGTTTGAATAATTTGGAACAATTTAACTAAACAACCAGGATCCAAAATAAATTCAAATGTCCGCTTGCTGTGGGGCTACCCGTAAACCACTGACAGTGAAGGAGGGAAATGGTTGGGCAGTATCAATGGTCCATGCAACTTTCTTGAATTAAAATGATTCTACCAGATTGAGGATTGTGAAACCTTTTTTAAGTTGGCCACGTAATATCTGAACTACCCCCTTGCAGAGCGAAAATCTTAAGAAAATATGAGTTAGGAATTACTACAGCTGCCGGAAAGGCAAGCAATAACGTTTTCCGTTCCCAAAACTTCACTTTGCTAGAACAAAAATCATAAAATTTAGAACGCAACCGACCCGGCTCAAACGGTTATTGAGGACCCAGAAAACCGAAAAGTTTTTATTTATTTTACCGCCACCTTCCCCCCTCAAAACCACCCGAATTAGGCACCAATCACCAGCGCATTTTGCCCTTAGTCAAAAGTACACGAAAATTACCACCATGTGACGATGACGACGACGAAGAGGACGCGGTTCGGATGGTTTCGGTTCGCCAAAATCAGTCCTCTCCCAAGCGGACTGCCGGGAAAAGTTTTCTCTACCCGCAGAAGCGCGCCCAAACTAGGCACCCAAACCGAATCGCTCAAATTGAGTAAGACAGCCTCCCAACTCCTTCAGAACCCACCTCCTCCGGCTCATTCCAATACAGACCTTGAAGTGCGGCAAAATCCTCAAGTACGGCTAAAAAGTTTGGATTTGATCGCGACAGCCGCCCTTAGCCCGTAACCGCCCGGAGGATTATTTCCCCCTGTGTATCGGATTTGACGGAGAAAAGGGACTTTTTCCACAATCCTTACTGTTATAGCCATTCGTTTTAACTTCCTCACGAAGAACGAAATCAAATCGGGCTCGATGCAATTTTTCAATTAGGAAAGTTTTCCACCGGGACATTGGATTGTGCTCCGACACCGACCGGGTTTTCCGGTTTTTTTTTTCTTCGACCGGAACGGCAATTGTTAGTGGGCGAAATCGTAAAATTCCTTTTTGCCATTCTGACGGCTTGGCTCGTGTAAGTGATTTTGACGGATTTGAGTCGAATTTTTTTCTTCGATTTCATGGGTTTGTTTCACACTGCTGGGTATTTACATGTTATGAATGGTCAAAATATGTTTTTTATGGAGTCGTTACAATTGGTCGGTTATTTTATTCTTCTGCTTATATTCTAGTATTTAAAGTAAAACAGTATCACCAGATACCAGAATATATGTTGTTTTAGCCAGCTATTTCCATAAAGCAACCCTCTGTGCGGTGTATGGTTATTCTTTGATAACTTGTGCCGTTGAGTAGTTTGAAATATTCCTCTTGAGTCATAATTCTCAGTTTTAGGGAGGCTGAAGTTTATCGGCAGTTAAGTGTAAGTGATTTTTGAAACTTTGATTGCTTACCTTGGTGGCTTTTAAGTTTTCAACAGCTTCTTAGGAATCCCATTCTAAAGGAGGGATACTTGGTTTTCATCTTTTGTTTTGAAAATACCCAAACATTGACAGTTTGCATCTTCGGGAAGTTTTATTGCTTCTTCATGATTGTGATTTTCTAACCGATGACAGATTGAAATGAATTAATATGATAAATCAATGTTATTCTTTTATTGCGATTTAAAATGGTAACCAGGAAATTAAAAAAATCGATTTTAAACAAGTATTCTGATACAGATACCGGACAAAAAACAGTGTTTAGATTTGAATAATAAAAGTGATTTTGCTATTTCACAATTGGTAAACAATTAATTGTGTATAAGAAAATTTCTTTTGAATCATCTTATATAGTTCTGCTCTTAAGACAAATTTGTTAATCTCAAAACACATTAAACCCTTCTGAGATGAAAATGTATAACTGTCAACTTACAGCATCGGAATTCCTGTTTCCCTCCCAATCAAAGAACAGCTGTTTGACCTTGAAGTTGGATCTTGATGATGTTAGCTTGGATTCATTTGGTAGTTTTAAGGTTGAATAACTACACGATTGAGAGCAAAAACTATTATACTACTTGTCAATTGTTTTGTATTGTATTGGTATGTTCGTATAATACAACTAAAGAAAGCTCTTCATGAACTATGATGGTACTTTCAGAGAATGTTCAGTTGAGAGTCAGCTTAAAATCTTCACGGGGACGTTGCTTACCCAAATAATAAATAACGAGCCCATAGAACAAAACTTATGGTCCATTTCAACAACTACCAAACGTGTGCAGTATTACAATTGAGCTAAATTTCACGAGCGAATAATTTATAATGCCCTATAATGACCAGCCTAGGTGAGTCCGGGAAGATGCTTTGTATTCAATAATAGAAAGCGTTGAAATGGGCTTCACGCCAATGAAATTTCGTCTTTAGTGGCTATCTGAGGGCATTATTTTCCCCAAAAAAAAAAAGGTTTTTAATTGTGTACTTATCGAGGGATTTACAAAAGATGTATTTGAGCGCTTGCTATTACATTCTGGCAAGAAAACACGGCAGCAATAACGAATGAATGATGGATTCCGACCCATATAATCTGATTCAGGCGGTGTTGGAGAAATAAAGGAAAGAGAACAAATCAATGTCGAGCATGCAAAATTCGTTCCGAAAATCTTGCCACCGGCGTAGCCGTCTTTCGTAGTGAGTTCTTATGTGGAACGAACACAGCGAATACAAAATAAGGAACCCACTACTGTTAATGTTGCGCCACAAACCGACCAACCAACCGAACGACAGCAAACAAAGCGACGGTAAGCGGATTTAGTTGAAAAAGGAAGCAATTGAAGCGGACCATTATTTTAATGATCCCGATGATTATACGCGGCTTGAACCCGTCGGTCTGGAACTGGAATGGTGCAACATACAGCGCAAAAAGCGAGATGATGGGAAAAGAAATGTGCCAGTGCCAAAGTCGGTTTCGATAAATTGAAGGATTTTACGAGCTTGCGGGCGTGATGAAATTTATTGGAAATAAATGATCAAATAAATTGTTGGCTTGTTCCGGCTGCTTTAGCTCTTTGGCTTACGGTGGTGCACCTTTCCTGTTCGATGTTCAAATCGAATGACAATTAGAAGGAGGCGATGCAGTTTAAATCAAGAGGTTCAGAATTCAGCCTGAGGCTGAAAAGATCAACAGTAGAGATCTCTATCTAGCTATCTAATCTATCTAGGTTCTGAATCGTCATGTCATGTCATGTTATGACTCTAGTGATAACTTTTTCGAATATTTTTCCGTTGCATATTTATTATAAGTGAGAAACGTGGCAACTATTAAATGCACACGCTCAATCTAAGCTATCCAGTTTTTGATATACCTAACGAAATATTCCAATAGTACTCAACGGACAAATTGAAACGAATCACAAATTATTAAACAAAGGCCCTAACTAAGAAAAAGGATTTCCGAAAAAACTCGCCGCAACTCCGACTTGTCGCCAGCTACAAAAGTCATTACAAAAGCAACACGCATCTTTGTCCTGCTGCAACTTGAACAGGATAGGAAAAAGATCATCTGCTGCAACGAAAGCGAGATTTACGACTTGCAATAATGATTTTCAAATATTACGAAGTAGAGATACTTTGATCCAATTTGATGAAATTTTGGCCTAAAAATGATCTTCAATTCACGCACTGAAAAAAAAAACCCCAATATATTTTTGATCTTAGTTGCCAACAAATACATTGGCAAAATTTTATTGTTGGCAAATGGTTGGGACAAACACATATCGACCTGCTCTTTTCTTGCTAGTCTTTCATGGTTTTTGAAGAAAAATTAATTCCTTGGCCCTAACACAACGACATCGGAAACGGAACCGAATTTAAACCATAGTTTTCAACCTGGTGTTGGTCACTTCCATTGTTAAGCAGCTCAGACAAGATTGAGTTTTTCATTGATGTTGGCGAAACTAATTCAGTTGTCGCCGATGTACGAATGAACATAAGTACAGCGAATACAGTGCATTACACATCTGGCTAGGTTGCGAGTAAGTTGAAGCACACCGAGTGTATTGCCCAAGTAGCACACGAAACATCTTTTGTATTCAACACTTAGTTTACATGTTTCATTTTAGAAATTCTGCAGTAACAAAAAGCATACTTGGTTACAGCACAGTATATTTCACGTACACGATATACTAGATATTTCATTCATGTTGCTCAAATTGTTTGCCAAGACCATTGAAAACAAACATTGGAGTTCGTCGAGACCTGTTTGTATTTGTAAACTTGCAGCTTTAATCATGGCGTTGCATACTTAATATTTTCCAGTGTATATGATGTTTATTATGAAAATTTTTGACCTCCAGTGCAACATAACAAATATGTCACACTCTTGTTCCAATGAAGCGCTCTGATACTTAAGGTTTTCAGAATGCGGTTTTTGAGCCACATGTGCAACATAATGAGAACGCAGCAAAAAGTCAATAAAAAATATTACGTGCTTGCAACGTTCAATTGCACATTATCACAACAGTGATGACGGTTGAAATATATCCAAATAAAATGCACACTACCGACCACATGTGTTTTGATATGAATTTAAAAATAATCAATATGGGTTGATTCCTAGAGGTTGTTGTTTTTGTATTGGCCTAACAAAGAAAATGGTTTGAAGTGCTCATTATACAACTTCTATATGCTAAGATTTTTATGGTAGTGGTTATTACTATTTAACTATTAAACATGGATCACTCAAAGAGTGAGAGCATAATATTTTTATGTTTGGCTGTACCAGCTAATTAATACAAATAAAAAAGCTACCTACGTTAAGCTGAAATAAAATATCTTCCCAAACAAAATAAACAGTTTTGAGATTACTAGTTGTGCGTAATGACAATTTCAAACTACTTCTATTCAATTTTCATAACCTGCCGAGCTATATCGGACCTATCGATACTTTCTCTTCACATCTTTGGTTCTAGCAGAAACTGCTGTTCACTACTGAGATCCCATGGTGTTCGAAGATGTTTCCAATTTTTAAAAGTAAGTTATTTAGCTTCTCATGGTTCATAACAGAAAATGGCTTATTAAGCTTCTTTAAGCAATCATACGATTGAATTTTTCTAGCTAGTATTTTTTCGTCATATACAGTGCAATTAAATAATTGCACTTAATTTCATAATAAGTTCTACACAAAAAGATGTTAAAAACGGTTAGATATTTTCCACCTATGCTGAGATAACTTCACTTTGAAACCTTTGTGCCTAAAGTTATTGAAGTAACACATTTTATTGTATTTTATAATACAATTGGAAACTTTTTTTTATGACTTAAACCAAAATTACGGATAATCAAATTGGGAACAATCCAGACTTCGAATACATTGAAGGTTAGTAATACTAGGATTTTATTTGATTATTTCGTTTAAACCTCTAAACGAAATCCTCACTAGATTTTTCTTCAGTTTTGTCAAGTAACATGGTGTAGTTTTTGAATTATTCTTATTCTTTGTTCCAATGGATTGTACACTTTTGTTGAAGGCGTATGGGACATTGATGTTTTACTTGTAATGTCAGTTAAACATCCTCTTTTCAGTACGTTATGTATATCCTTTGAACAAAAAGGCAGCTATTAGTTTAATTTAATAATAAATTTATTGGTATTTAATTATGTGGAATTTTAGTAGATTTTAATTCTAGGTCAATCAGATACAGGTAAACAAAAAAACCGCTATCAGACTACTACTTGTCCAGATAGGGTATGTGTCCCTTGACTCAGCCTAATATACAACAATCGATTACATTATTTGTTATAACTCATAAAACATTTGAGTTGGAAGTAATATTTAACTAGTTATACACTTGTCTCGATATGTTTAATAAACCATTTGGTAGTATATATAACGAAATGTTACACAACTCATTTTATAAAGTCCGAAACTTTCGAGGAATATGGATGTAATGTCGGCCTATATGCACCAAATTGGGTCTATTTATGGATGCAACTTCGTTCCATTCTATAGATTTGTTATTAAATGTTAAATACATACGGGTTTTGTTTCTGATTTTCTACCAGCTGTATTCGCGCTACCCAACAAAAAATTTCTCAAAACAAAGTATTATAAAACTGCTTAGAAACACTTAAGTAATTTTCACATATGACTTATCGACCATTCCATAATCAAAACATTATAATTCACTCTACACAGATTGTGTTCCTTTGGTTTGTGTTTATATGAGCCATTTGAACAACATTTAACGGAAACTAACACATTTTTATTGAAATTTTACCTATAACAACATTTTTATAACGCTTTTTGTACAATAGGCCATAATTGGGAAGATAGAATAAAATATGTTTCTATCATTGTGTCTACGATTTTCGGATTAAATCATTGTTATTTTAGCTATGTAAACAGTTAGTTTAGAACGTGTGACTATTTTCTGTACATCTTGGCTGTATTTCTTGGTTAATCGGTTCAATTTAGCCAAATTCAGATCATTTGAAGATCGTGTAGATAATCTGTTCAACTTAACCAGTCAAATCATGGTGTCTCAAAAGGTAAGGAAATCGTAAATTACATGGAAGTGAACAACTATACATTGTTTTATAATGTCGCAATTGCTTTGAAATAAATCGGTCATCCTGATAGCAACAAGCGGGATTCATGAGTGCCCGCGCTACTACGGACCAGATTTTCGCGATTCGGCAAGTACTGCAGAAATGTCGCGAATACAACGTGCCCACACATCATCTTTTCATCGACTTCAAATCAGTGTATGATACAATCGATCGAGACCAGCTATGGTAAATCATGCACGAATATGGATTTCCAGAAAAACTGACGCGGTTGATCAAAGCAACGATGGATCGAGTGATGTGTGTCGTCCGAGTATCAGGGACGCTCTCGAGTCCCTTCGAATCTCGGAGAGGGTTACGGCAAGGTGATGGATTATCGTGTCTGTTGTTTAACATTGCATTGGAAGGTGTTGTATTGAAGAGCTGGGATAGACACGAGTGGCACGATCTTCAGGAAGTCTGTCCAACTATTTGGCTTCGCCGACGACGTTGATATCGTAGCACGTAACTTTGAGACGATGGCGGAAACGTACATCAGACTTAAGGCTGAAGCAGGTAGGATTGGGCTTGTGATTAATGCGTTAAAAACAAAATACATGAAGGGAAGAGGCTCACGAGAAGACAATGTTAGCCTCCTAGCACGTGTTCAGCTCGACGGTGATGAAATCGAGGTAGTAGAAGAATTTGTGTATCTAGGCTCATTGGTGACCGCCGATAACGACACCAGCAGAGAAATACAAAGGCGCATTATGGCTGGCAATCGTGCCTACTTTGGACTCCAAAGGACGCTAAGATCGAACAAAGTTCGCCGAACCACAAAGTTGACCATCTACAAGACATTAATTAGACCGGTAGTTCTCTACGGCCACGAAACATGGACATTGCTAGTGGAGGACCAACGCGCCCTTGGAGTCTTTGAACGGAAGGTGCTGCGTACGATCTACGGTGGAGTGCAGATGGAAGACGGAACGTGGAGGAGGCGAATGAACCACGAATTGCACCAGTTGCTGGGAGAACCGCCCATCGTACACATCGCAAAAATCGGTCGACTACGATGGGCTGGGCATGTCACAAGAATGTCAGACAACAGCCCTGTGAAAATGGTTCTCGAAAACGAACCGACAGGTACAAGAAAAAGAGGCGCGCAACGAGCAAGGTGGATCGATCAAGTAGAAGGCGACCTGCGGACCCTCCGCAGACAGCGAGGCTGGCGAGGAACAGCCATGGACCGATTACAATGGAAACAACTTCTTTGTACAGCAGAGGCCACACCGGCCTGAGTCTGATTGGTAAGGTATGATAGCAACATAATTTTGTTGATTATCGCCAAATTAATGACATATTTGATACATAGGCCGAATGAGCTAGGTTAACATTACATCCCGTTACTCTATATATAATTTAAAGATTTCTGCATAGGTAAATATCATAGAAGCACCTAACGTGTTAAGAATGGGTTCATAATTATTTTAGCCGGTAGTGTATTTGGTTTGTTCGTAGAAGCCATATGCCAAGATCTTGCAATACAAAATGAAATATTAAAATATCACTCATTCCTCCACAGTTTGATCCTAACATGAACCTATGACGATTTATTATTGTTAAAATTAATCAGAATTCTGATTCTTTCAAATATAAACAAAATTTTACACAAATTTTTCTTTTCAAGTTCTAAAGCAATGCTATATTCTCGAGGATTTATTCAAGGGTGTTTATATTTTTCGTAGTAGGACGGAATATTGAATCTAAAAGCGTTTAAAAAATAAACTTATTCCAACACATTTTTAGATCATTTTAGTTCTCTGTATTTGATCACGAATGTTTGGTTGATAACGATATCCATTTAAAAAAAAAATTATCCTCGCATTCTTTCACACGTCGGTATCATTTCACTTTTTTGCAACGCGATTTAAAATATTTGAACGTTTTACAAAATGCTATTGCAACTCTGTAGAAACAATGTCAAGTTGCAAACAGGCTCCACCCTTGCCCTTTTTCCGTTCCTGTTGTGTATGATTTTGAGGTACATAGCCAAACAAAACTATCCCTAATTTGTTTCAGGAGAGATTTTTATGCTCTATTGAAACAAGTTGTGCTACTTAGGTGACCGCATTCGTTCAGACAACAAAAAGGTTTCTCGAGAGTCTTCAATCATACTAGGAGTAAAAAAATGCACATTTTGACGTTATTCTCAAAAGTGCTCTGAGGAAAATTACATGGTTGTACCGACATTGTCAAGAGGACTAAAAAACTACAAAGAGATAAATTTGATAGTCAATTTACCATTATTGGGGGTTAGGATGACTATTGCGGTATAGTGATTTTGAACCGACAATGATCATGATCAAAGCGACCATTAAAAATAGCTGACTCAACATTTACCCTAATGTCGGAATTGTCCTTGTTACCATGATCATAGTGGTGAGTTCGTACATTTTCATGGTTATTGTAACCATTATATGCAATAGTCATCTTGACCATGATTTAATTGTCGGTATAGTCGACTCCAAGTTACAGGGTTACAGATATTGTGACCAAGGCAGATGAAACATAAATAACCAAGCCAAATCGATGAAAGGGATTGACCAACGACCCGGAAGACTTATTTACGTATTCCAAAGTAATCTGGTTACTCATCAGCAGTTTCTAAATCCGAGGGACGCTCCTAAAGTGATGCGGAAAAAATGTTCAGATTGGAATAATCATTGAAAATTATCCAAAAGTTTAAATGACAGTGCAGCTCGCTGCACTGTAAGAGGCTTTTCTACAGGTAGTTCCTAGCATCATAATAACAAATAGGTTATAATCAAGTAATTCTAAAGTAAAAACAATTGTAGAAATACATGAACATGAGATGTAAGTTTGATAAATGTCAAACGAACAGAAGTTAACAACGATTGTTAAGATTGTTGTGATTGTGAAAATTATGTTTGTTTATGAGGAGAATATGCACAACTCATAGTAAAAAAATGACAATCATTTTTGACCAAATCGATTGTTTAATAAATATAAGAAATATAAAGATTGTAAATGCTCAGAATGCTTAACAAAATATCATATGCGAGGCAGCTTTTATGGGGCATTTTTTGGTTTTACTCTTGCATAATTTATGCGCCGTTCTAAAGATTAAAAAAATCAACAGAAAATTCTCTTATAGTTTGCAATTCTGTAGCATCTCTGTTGGAATAATCAAAAATCGTAATGATGGATTAGACACATGGTCTACACTGTGGATTGAAAGTATTTTTAAAACATAAAGAAATGTCTAGATTATCGAGCAATTTTCTTTAATACTCAAAATGTATCATCTCAATCATCGACAAAAAAAAACACATTTTCGAAATTTTTTATGATAATTGTAATTATACTTTCAACCGGCACTGTAATTTTGTCCATAGCTATGGCGTGAAGTTTAAATTTAGTCCAAAATACATCTTGAGAGCAGTCTAGTGACATGCTCCTGATGGACCATTGCAAATTATTTCAGTTAGTTATTATATCATCATAATAACCATATTAGAGCATCCTCTTAATGTAGTGTCATTTGACTCCAGAAATTTTAGAAAAAAAAGGTCTTTCTTGTGGACCATCACAATGAATCAACTGCTGATGGTGATTCTTATTGCATGCTATAGTTCTGAAAAATATATTTGTTTTTTTTTTCTTGTAGTTAGACCAATTCTGTAACTGTTCTTTAGAAGATATAATGCACATGGGCTAGGTCTGCTTTTTAATCGATATGAATTTTTTTTTTAAAGTAATGGGAATTCATAAACAAATTCATCATATTCATAACAAACATTACTGTAAAATTTGATACTTTGTTTACATCTGCTAGTTTGACACTTGTTGGATTGAATTGTTGTGTTCATGCATTTCTGCATTTACTTTCACTTTTTTATAACTTGATTATAACCTATTGGTTATTGTGTTGCTAGAAACAACCTAAATAAGGCATCGTCATGTCAAAAGCATGTTATGATGTGCATCTTTAAAACCTCGTGTGTGTGTGTGTGTGTGTGTGTGTGTGTGTGTGTGTGTGTGTGTGTGTGTGTGTGTGTGTGTGTGTGTGTGTGTGTGTGTGTGTGTGTGTGTGTGTGTTACAATCCAACTCCCACTGTCCGGCAGTGCTTTTATGGAAGAAAAATGTCTGCAGCTATTATGCTTTTATCCTAATACCAAACTGTAAACATTTTTAGCCCGGGTGTTGAAAGGTGATAGCTCTGTTGAGATCTAGTGACCCATTTCAGAATGCCTGGTCACTCACGTGCATTCCGAGGTCACTTTCACTTACAACAAGCCCCGCATAAACACAATACTTATATCAATTGGATATTTGTACTATATTTACACTTCCATTATCGCAACATGTTTTGTTACGATCATGGCACGTATTTAGTAGTATGTATTTTGTATTTGTTTATAATTGCTTGGATCTCACCAGTAATGTTTGATGTTTCCTTGCTGATCCTGCTCCTTTTGTTCCACTTTTCGTATTTTTTTTCGTATCTTCCGCTGTATGATGTTCAGCCATATACTTACTACCTAATCAACGTGCGACGCTGGCTGAACAGCTGCTTGAATTCCACAACCGCTCGCGTCCATGCAACCATCATTGTAAAACCGCATGCAGACCCATGTTAGTATAAAAGGTGAAGAAAAAGAAAAAGAAAAAAAAATAATTTGGTTTATGGAGATTATAGGTGATATTCTCACAACGACTCTTTGTTTTTTTGACTGGAAATTTTGAGTCACTCGAAACTAACCATGAAGAAGAAAAATATATATATATATATATATATATATATATATATATATATATATATATATATATATATATATATATATATATATATATATATATATATATATATATATATATATATATATATATATATATATATATATATATATATATATACACGGTGTTCAATAAGTTCGAATACAAGTTTTCATCATTGCGTAGGTATGCGCCATGTACATATTCTGCATTGGTATTGGTGTCAGCTTTAGCTTCATTCATACGCTACCGAATGTGCGCGGTGTTGACATTCTGTTAGTTGTTGTTTGTTTGTTACGCGCGATGAAAGAGTATCGGGACTTCGTAATTAAGCGTTTTTTGAACGGTGAGCGACCCGGCGATATATTCCGGCTGCTGAAATCGCATGGGGTCAAGCGGAACTTTGTCTACACGACCATCAGGCGATACCGGGAGACGTCCTCGACCAATGACCGTGCGAGATCCGGTCGGCCGCGTTCAGCGAGGACGCCACGGGTCATCAAGATCGTGAGGGAGCGAATTCGGCGCAAAAAGAACCGCTCAATCCGGAAAACGGCTGCAGATCTCAACGTTTCCATTGGAACCGCTCACACCATACTCACCAAGGACCTTGGTTTCAGGCCTTACAAAAAACGTAAGGTCCATGGCGTTTCGGAGGCTACCAGCAAAAAGCGGTTGGATCGAGCTAAGAGGATCCTCTCTCGGCACGCTGGTCAGGAGTTTGTTTTTTCGGACGAGAAACTGTTCGTGCTGCAGCAGCCGCACAATGTGCAAAATGACCGGGTGTGGGCGCCATCGAGGGACAGCATTCCTGAATCCAATATAAACATCCCTCGGTTCCAAAGTGCCGCGTCGGTGATGGTTTGGGGGGCAGTATGCAAACGTGGTAAGCTACCCTTGGTGTTTATTGAAAAAAACGTCAAAATCAACGCGGCGTACTACAAAACTGAGGTTTTGGAAAAGGTTGTTGCCCCCAGTCTCCGAAGCCTCTACGGCGATGAGCACTACGTGTTCCAGCAGGACGGTGCACCAGCCCATACGGCAAATGTGGTTCAAGCCTGGTGTCGGGACAATTTAACCGACTTTCTCGACAAAACTTTGTGGCCTCCCAGTTCCCCGGACTTGAATCCTCTCGACTTTTTTGTTTGGTCCTATATGATGGCGAAGCTGAACGAATACAAGGTCAGCACTTTGGATCATTTCAAGACGGTAATTCTCAAAATCTGGGACGAAATGCCCATGCAGTCCGTGCGTGCCGCCTGCGACGCGTTCGAGAAACGTTTGAAGCTCGTTAAGGAGTACAAGGGGGGGGTCATTCCAAGAGAAATGTTGTAAACGTTCCTTGTAAACATAGCTTTCAATAACATAAATCCAAAAAATAAAAAAACATGTTTTCATTTTTTTAACAAATTTTGAAAGTGTATCCGAACTTATTGAACACCGTGTATATATATATAATAATTGCTTGGCTAAACCCTAAATTACAGTCTACCCTACAGCTTGTGATCTACTTGCTATCCCAAATTTTCATATAAGAGCTAATTTGAAACATTGAAAAGAACTTGTCTACCTGTTATCTAGCGGGTTTATTTTTTATTTGTTTATCCTTTCTATTAATTTAAAGTGTGATATGAAGGGTAAAATCTCATTGCCTCGCATTACAACCGATTACAGCCGATTACAAGCGTCTTTAAAACCTCTTATGCTATCTAAAATATGTTATAAAAAGATCGGTTAATTGCGCTGTTTTGGTCATATTTGAGTCGAAAATAAAGTCATATGTTCTAGAAAAATACATGAGTGACTTATGGAAGGCAAATGTTTTGCGACAACATCCTCTTAGCTTGTATATGACAAAAGATGTTTTTCATTTCATTCTTAATACTCTTGTATGACAAAATTTCAAGACAACTGACCGAAAGGATGCTTTTGGTGTTACTTGGGGAGGTCCTACGTTAATCTTGCGGTTATATCCCTGATTTAACCCACCTCTAATTTTATGCGTGGTTTTATCAAATGAGTCTTGAAAACTTCTCCAAGTTTACCTTAAAATTTGTTACTTGGGAATGAACCTATTCAACTTATTCTTGTTTTATGCCATTGTCTTGCAAAACAGTCAACTAGTGCTGATGTATGTATTCTATCCGGTGATCAGTTTTGCTACGAAGATTCTTCTGTTTATTAACACGCTCCGAACAGCGTTTTTTTCCCATAGAAACGGATAAAATCTTTGATGGGGAGGTAGCTCATCGAATCTTCCGGTCCGCCTCTCTTGCTATGAGGTACCAGGTGGTTACACACCGATTGACTGGCGAGCTTCCAAATTTGGTAGGCGTCTACATTGAGTTATCTCAAATTATAATATTCCGCCCACTATATCACAAAACATTGCGATTGGTTGAGCGGATTGGAGATAATGAAATCATTGGGCATAGGATCAAGTCTCCCCCGGTTGGTTCTAAACCGATGAGTAGCATATGATTGTTTCTTTAGAGCATCTTCTTGATTGATACAGATATTAGTTATAGTAGTGACATAGTTTGTAGGATACAGTAGTAGAAATTGAAAGTTTACGAAAACAAGATGCTTTATTTTGCATTATTTTGTTATCGGGCATGGCGCGTTTCGTATTGTGTCGGTTATATATGTAATTCGGCGATGCGAGTGATCGAGTGAGCACACACAAATGCTTCCTGGTGAGATGCGCTGGTTCGCCTGGGCGGTGGGCCGATGGTAGGGACCACAATTAATTGTGATCCATAATATTGGTTCGCCATGCACGCCGTGCCAGCATATCCTGGAAACTCACTTACTCTAACAGCACTTCCTTAAATTTAATTGCAAAAAAAATGTAACTTTTTCTGATAAAATCTATCTATATACATAAAAATGAATTTCTGTCTGACCCTTATAGACTCGGAAACTACTTAACCGATCGGCGTGAAAATTTGTATGCATGGGTTTTTGGAGCCAAAAAAGGTTCTTATGATGGTTAGAGACTCCTCCCTTTTCTGTTATGGCTGGCTCGCATGCAAATAAAACAGAAATTTCTGCATAACTCGAGAACTAATAAAGCAAAAGAAACTAAATTTGGCAAGTGGGGGTTTTTGGAGGTAGGATTTGATTGCAGTGCTTTTGGCTATAAAAATAAAACTGTCGAATTTAGTGAAAGTCTGTAATTTAATCATGCAAAGAGTAGTTTGTTGTTTTAAGCTTTTAGTATTGCTGTTGTTAAATGTAAACAATGCAATTTTTTTAGAGGTTTACTGGCGGGACTCTGAATAGAGTAGAAACCTCTACGCCAGGCCTTTAATGATATCGTAACGTAAATCCTTTCGGATCATTTTGCCAGCGTACACGAACATGTCGTCCAAGAAGACGCTGGAAGGAGCCACGTTTGAGATTTTTGAGCTCTTTCGTCCTTTTCTTCAATTGTCTGTTTGTTATTTTGTTAGGCGGGGTTACGTTTATAAGTTTAATAAGGCATTTCGTAATTTATTTATTCTTTTGTAGTTTGGTCCGTTGGTGTGTCATTTAGTACAAGGTGCGGCAGAAAATAATGCGAAAGTTTTCTATTTCTTTCAAATCCCATTTTCAACTAATTCAAGCAATAATATCAACATTTTCGAGAGCAGTTATCTTTAGAAAGTCCTTTGAAACAAATTTATTCAATGTTTCCTCCATTTTTATTAATAACATCCTCGAGCCGCCGCCGGAAGCCAGAGCATGCCTTTCGGACGTAGTCCTCCGACATTGACTGCCATGTGCGTGTTATGGTTGACCTCAGGGTTTTCACACTAGGGTGTGATGTTTTGCAGGCTCGTGCTTCAACATATGCCCAAATCGAATAATCCAACGGATTAAGATCTGGACTCCTAGGGGCCACAAATCCTTCGGCCAAAACTTCATGTTATCTTTCAACCATTGTTGGGTTCGATTGGACGTGTGACACGGCGCTCCATCTTGCTGTAGGACAACGTTTTGGTCCTCGGAGAAGTTGGCCTTCACCCAGGGAAGCACTTGGTTCTTTTAAATACCGATATACACTTCGGTATTGATTTTAACTCCAGCATCAATGAAAACAGGCGGCATTTTTAAACCGTTGGACGCCACCAAGCCAAACATCATGTCACCAGCCGGATGTTCGGTTTGAAATTTGAATTTCACTTTTTCCGGAACGTTCTTCATTTTCTGCGGTGAAATAAACCGGTCCGTGCAGCTGTTGGCAACAGCATCGATGCTGAAAAGCTTTTCGTCGGAGAACAGGATTATCATTTTTTCCTTCTTCAACAAGGAAAGCAATCTCTTGGAACGAGTCACTCGTAGTTCCTTGACCCGATCCGTAATCAAGTGGCGTTTCACCAGCGGGTGGATAGTCACGAAGGAAATGAATATATGTTTTGGCTCAGGGAGTACTAGCACATCGGTCCCAAGCTCGGTCCCAAGCTTAATGATTCGCCCCTAAGACCGTAGCTCACACCAATACACTCTCAAATATTCGGTCAAAATAACATAGCGAATCAAAACAAAAACAAAGATACTTGTACCAAAAGGTACTGAAAAGCGCAAGAGTGCATGGCAAGGTGCAGACTGCAAGGTGTACTTCGGAACTAGGGGTTCTACAGCAGTGAACCAATTTCAAATCGCTAGTTGCACATTGATTGTTGGTTTCACTCTGGCTCTGGAAGATGCATGCAGGTCTTCTTTGATGATTCTCTGCATGGATTTCTCTGAAATATTGGCTTCCTTTGCAAGTTTTCTTATAGAACGAACCGGGTTGCGAGCAATTTTTGCACGGACCGGTTTGATCACGTTCGGCGTGAGTGCAAAGCGCGGACGTCCGCTTCCCGGCTTCCGCTGCTTAGGACCATCCTGCAGGGACTTTTTTATGCGGTAAACTGTTGCCAAATGGCACCCTACCACCTTGGCAATCTCTTCCGGCTTCTTCTGGGCGAGCAACAAACTGGTGATCACTTCTTTCGTGAACATTTTGACGAATTTGCAATAAAACAAATAGAATGTTTGGATGCAGCACTTGAAAGTAAACATAAACAAATACACTTTCGACAGAAACTAGTCACTACCCAAGCAACACACTAGTTTTATAACGGTTGAAAATACTTTTATAATACTAGATTTGGTTATATAGAAGTTTACTCAACATAAAATCATGAAGGTGTGTTACTCGGGTAGCTACACGAATTAATCCAATACTCAAGTTTGAACATTTTCGCATTATTTTCTGCCGCACCCTGTATGCTCTGAGAGTCTTCCGGAGCAGTTTTCTCGAACCAAAAAATAAAAAGTTATTGTATTGTACCTTGTGCGTTAGAATGATATAACTTCACTACTTTTGAAGCATTTCACCAGCCATGCAAGGATCATGTCGTCTATAGAGACGCTGTTGAAACTGCCTCAAAAAGTGTTACATTTTCAAGTTTGCTTTCCCGTTCTCTCAGTCATGTTCATTTCAACTCTTTGTATGGTGTCGTGTCGTCTTTTTGTCTGTTTGTTATATAGTTTGTCAGTGTCACGTTTATAAGTTTAATAAGGTGTTTTACTTATCTTCATTATTTCTTCATGATTTCTGCAGTCTTTTGTAGTTTGTGAATTTCTTCATGTTCAGTTTGTCTGTTCTGAGCCGCTTCGTGCCATTCTGTGATATGAATTCCACTCCTCTCAATGTCTTGCCATATGCAGTTTTGCCATGAATATGCGGGTCGTACTTTATATTCTAGGGCTGTTTTTAGTATACTTCCGTGATAATATATGTATGATAATGTATCGAAAATAGTTCACCCTGGCAGTTCTAATTTTCTTGTGAATGATTTTGTTGTTAAGCCAATTCGAGCCAATATGTGGATTTTCTATTCCAGCAGAGCAGTTTGTTTGGCTTTCTTCTTCTATTTGCTCTGTTGAAAATACATCGCCCATTGCCGGTACACACTCTAATAGATACGTTTTCTTCAAAACTGACTTCCTAGAATTATATAAGCAAAATCGCCTCACGCTAAAAGACCTCGATAAAAGTATAGCATCTACATACTTAGATTTTTTTACAGAAATCTGTAAAAGTTTACCGAATGCTCAACAGCTGAACGTTCGGTACTCCAATTTAACCGTTTTCGGTAAAATTTTACCGAAATCTGGTAATTTTTTTTACAGATAACCTTAAAATTTCGAATCCGTTAAATCGGATTACCGAACGTTCAGCTGTTGAGAATTCGGTAAACTTTTACAGATCTCTGTAAAAAAATCTAAGTGTGTAGGGTTACCATTCCCGTTTTCATCTCATTTCTGATTTCTTGCTTTTTATTCGTTGTTAATATTAATTATTTTTATTTGTTGTGGAAAGCAAGCTACAAAAAGAATCAATTGAATGATACATCAAACCTACATTTCCGATTAATATGAATAATGGATCATGAGATGAATTATGGAACAGATTCTCTATGTGGTAATGCATTCCAAAAGTGTGCTGATTTGTGATGATAAACTATTTCAGCTTTTTGATTAAATGCAGCATTTCTACTACTTGCAAATACTGTACTTGACCATTGATCATCATCTCAAAACTATAATTTTCATCAATAAGAAGTACTAGAGGATTGCCCGAAGCACTTTTGGGCTGAATTTCCACTTATCTGGCAACACTTGTGTGTTTCTTTCCAAAATGGTAAGGAACTAGACCAGCCCTGGGACCTAATAGTTGAACCTCAAAGTTTTGCCAGGGGTTAAATGTAAGCAATGTAAATGAAATAAAAATATTACTTAGAACTACGCATACTTTTTTTTACGGTCGTCGTCAAGAATTCCCATGGAAATGGATAAACAACTGCTTGTGTGAAGGGTGACAGCGGAAATTGAGCACCAGATAGGACTCAGCCAACACATGGAAGCAGTATTCATAATTGCCGCTGATACACATGCTCCAGGTCTTGCAAATGGTGCAGCCGTCGCAGTTGTCAATATAAAAGTCTCCGTTGAACTACAATACAGGGATTTTTGGCGATGAGGGAAGGCCATTATCCTGTCAAAATATATATGTATACACCATTCTACAATACCCTGAAGAGAGTTATCGTTGACCGCATTGGACTCTCGTAAACGTTTTGCTCCTCGACTAGGATGTGTTTCTTTTATACATCTTTTTACAGAACCCAAATGCTGTTAACGTATTTGGCATTGAGGTAATGTACAATTATTAAATAAAACGTTGGCGAAGGCTGTGTACCAATTCGCGAATAAATTTTAATTTTCACACTTTCACACTGCGAAGAGGAAGAGTTCACCTATCCCACATAATTGGAGGGTTACATGGGTAGCCTTTGTGCCACGAGAAATTTACGGAAGAGGCCATTGTTTACGTTTGTCAGTTAGGCCCCAATGAAAAATCTTTGTCGAGTTCATCAGTTTACAAAGTACATCTGTAAAATAAATATAAATGTTCAGTAATGTTTTCATACGAATTACCGAAAACTTGAAGTTCTTTGACAGATCTATAAATCGAAGAAATGTTACAGATCATTCAGTAGAAATTTTATTTTACTGATCAAAACCGGAGTTTTCCTTACCGAACATCAAAACTAGGATTCGGGTGGAACCGGCGCCGGTATTTCCTTAATTTGCGATCTCCACTTTTTACACATAGACGACGAATGTTAGTCCCAAACATTATCTGTTCATTCTCTGTGCAATTACAGCTGTTTTAGCAATAACGGAGTAGCAACTTCGGGTGGTCAATCATGCTCATGCTCAACTTGAAGCACAATATATTAAATTTTGAATGCAGTCAAGAACCTAAAGATCCGGCAGTAAGTACCATATTATAAATCGGCCTAAAATGAACCTTTTTCACTTGGAGTAGGTCAGCCGGAGGAGGAGGCCACAGATGTTTAATTAGTGTCTACTAGTGTTACTAATTTGTTAACTAGCTCTTTTTAGACTATGTGGACATAAATAATTACCTATAAATGTATGTTATTTACTTATCAAACAGCGACTGTGCAACACCGCAACCACAGTCCCACAAGCTTCATAAGCTTCATAGCTTATTACATCCGTGAACATGATACTGGCTAACAGATGGCGTTTACTCGAGAGCTTTTAGAAATAGAGATGTCCAAATGTTCATCGTTATTAATATGTTCATCTGAAGTAACAGTTCATCCATTTCTCCACATATTTATTCACATGATTTATAATGAAAATATAGCAAACTGTTGAACATTTAGCAAACTGATCTAACATCAACATTACTCTGAAGTTGAAAAAAATTCAAAATATATTGAATAGTATCTTCACTAATACACCCTTTAGCGAACGATTTGTTTGAATCTAAATCGCTGAATCGTTGAGAATCACGCGTCTCTGAAACCCCCAGCTCACTATTAACTCAACCCGGACTAATTGACACGCTTCTCTGAACGTGGGGAATAGCTTCCCCACGACGTTCAATGTATTGGAGCACCTATAGGAACTAGTTTGCGAGAAGACGCTCGCTATAGTTAAATGAATGGTCCAGTGGTAACTTTTTGCTCAGTTCGCAAAGTGTAGCCTCGCCGGAGAGAGCGCATCATTTTCATTTCGCTTTCCGCGTAAATTAACTGTTTTGATCTTATCAGTGCTCATAGCAGACTGGAGCGATTTTTGTTTACTGTGCGTTTTCGTGAAGAATGAGTTTTCTGGATTGGATTCTGGTCCTCGTTGGACTGGTACTGGGCATCAACTATTTGCTCGTTCGGCGGAATTTGAAATACGGACATCAATGGCCCGGCCCGGTGGCATTTCCGCTGATTGGATGCTACTATCTGTACTTCAACAAAAAACCCGAAGGTATTGTCTCGCACGGACTAATCCCCGCCCGATTGAATTGGTTTCGTTGTGACGGTATTAACGTGCTTAATTGCATTGTCTAGGTTGTAAGGGTAAATATGGATCATCAAGAAATGTCTGAGTGGCACTTCACGTGCAATTCAATCGGGAGTAAATAGAAAAGATAAATGACGAGCTTATGATAAACGATTGATTTCATGGGAATTAGTCATGGAGATACGCTTGTTCTATTGGTGTGCTGTCTCCGATCAAGAACGCAAATTTCTGTTAGATCAGTGTAAAAATCATGGGTATGAAGTGGTCGCATGTTTTATCTCTTAAATCCAGATTTTTTTTCTCGAGAACTAAAATAAATATGACCCATGTTTTGAATCAGCGTAGCGGCAAACGCTGTGTTGTGTGACGTGAATTTGGTCGTTGCCAATGGTAACGGCGAATGAGAGAATCTTGTTATGCCTAGAACAGGATATGCCAGCTGGTTATGAATATACGCAATCAATTTTCTGGCAGAACAGGTCACTTTTGATTAGTCAAAACGCCAGCAATCTCACCGTTTGAAATTATTGCAAGAGGGCACACTAGGTTGTTGGCTTGGCCGTATAATTTGTGCTTAAATAGAACTGTGTTATTTGAACAATTTTGAATGGAAAACGCAAATAATGGAGAAAAGCGTTTTTGAAGTACTCCTTCAACAGCAGATTATTATATATGACAATACATAAGGCGTCCAAATCTAAATGCAAACTTTTATGTTGATGGTGATAAGAAGTGCCAAAATATGGATATTTTCAATAAGTAACTCAGCTAACCAACAAAACATTTAAAGGGATATCAGCAAAAAAAATCTGCCGGGTTTAGTCGGTTGTTGGACATTCGTCGCGGTAGATTGAGAGTGTACGAGGTAAACATTGGATGCCGAGGAGGTTCTTTAGTGTTTCGATTCGAATGTTTTGTGTGTCCATTGGTACGCAAAAAGGTTGTGTTTTCAGCAAAAGATAGTTGTGAGAACAGCTCCAACATGTTATCGAAGCAATCGTACACTGATAGGCAAAATAAAGTGCCCACTTCATCATTTTTTGAATTTCTCTCATTTATTTGGTTCAAATTATAGTAAACACACTGTAGCTTTTTTTTTATATCTTATTTTTCATATTCTTTTCACTAATGAAACAATAATTAAAAAATAGCTCGACTTGAAGAAAAAAATCAATTCGTGTTGAAAAAAAAAAACAGTGACAAAAAAAGAGGCCCACTTCATTTTGGCTCCCGGGAAAATACATTTAAGTAAAAGAAAAGCATTTTAATAATTTCTGTGTCTTCCTTTGGCCTTCAGGAACAGCAGCAGACGCTTCGGCATGCTCTCCACCAGGTTCCTTAGGCGAGGCGCCCATAACGCTCTATATTACTTTAATTACATTTTAGCGATTTTGCCAACTTTGCGTGCGAGTAGCTCGGATTTTCGCGATGCGCGAGCAAAATTTTGATACGCTGCTCTTCTTGCTTGGACGGCATTTTGACAACTGAAAAGTGAATTCCAAAATCAAAATAGGAGCAACATTCTACACACACACACACCTTCAAAATGAGGGGTGTTCAGGTTTTTTAAATGCAAAATTGAAAGAAATACGTCAAGTTGATATTGACCAAATTTTAACCGTATCGCCCTTTATTCAATATCGGTGTCTTCGTATCGCGTTGGGTTGTATGCACTCGACTCATACCATGAGTCTTGAAGTGCTGGCTGGCATGTTGCCACTCTCGGATCGGTTTTCAGAATTATCTCTCCGGCATCTCACCAGGTGTGAAGTTATGAACCCCCAGGTGATTGAAAATTTTGAGAAGCTCCTTGAGTTGAATCCTCAAACCCGCTTCATGACTTTGTACCATTTATACATAACACAGGATGTCAGCCCTTCGCTGAATATTCCCAATCGTGTTTGCTTCTCCAACTTCGGAAATTCGGTTCATTTTGATTTATCCATGAAACAGGAGCTTCATGGAATCCCAGAGCATCATCGTCCTATGATTGCTCCGGTGATATTTGCTGCAAAGTTTGGCCTAGTTGATTCCACCAAACCTTTTTCACTGACGGGTCTTTGATAGAGGACTCCACTGGCTTTGGTGTATACAATGAAAATTATAGCGTCGCTCGTAAACTTCAAGCACCTTGTTCTGTTTTTGTCGCGGAATTGGCAGCAATTCACTTTTCTCTAGAAACTGTTGCCTCTCTTACACCGGATCAATACTTCATTTTCACGGATAGTCTTAGTTCTATAGAGGCTATTCGCTCCTTGAGGCCGGTAAAGCACACCTCTTATTTTCTTATGAAAATACGAGGTCTTCTAAGTGCTTTATCTTCACGTTCTTTTATTATCACCTTTGTTTGGGTCCCATCTCATTGTTCGATTCCTGACAATGAGAAAGCGGACTCGCTTGCAAGGGTGGGCGCTAACGAAGGCGATATTTATGACCGACAAATCGCCTTCAACGAATTTTTCTATATTTATCGGCAGATATCACTCGATAGCTGGCAGTATAAATGGAGTAAAGGAGACTTGGGGCGATGGCTACACTCTATCACTCCTAAGGTGTCTAAGAAATGATGGTTCAGGAGATTGGATGTGGGTCGAGACTTCATTCGTGTGATGTCTCGCCTCATGTCCAATCATTATTCTTTAAACGCTAATTTGTTCCGTGTTGGGCTGGGCGACAGCTATCTCTGTGAATGTGGACAAGGTTATCAGGACGCAGATCACGTTATTTGGTTTTGTGCTGAGCATCGTGGAGTCAGATCTGAGCTTTATGATTCCCTTCGGGCTCGAGGTACCCAACCCAATGTACCGATTCGAGACATTTTGGCCGCACGCGATCTGGAGTTTATGAAACTCATTAATGTGTTTTTGACTAACATTAGCCTTAGATTGTAGTTTGATTAACTTACTTGTTTAGGTTAAATTTTTGAGGATTGTGTGCATCGGTGTGTGATTGTGGTTGCGTGTGTGAGTGTGTGTGTGTGTGTGTGTGTGTGTGTGTGTGTGTGTGTGTGTGTGTGTGTGTGTGTGTGTGTGTGTGTGTGTGTGTGGGTGTGAGTGAGTGAATTTTTTGTTTTAAATTGAAAACGTTCAATTGAAAAAATGTAATTTGAAATTCTAGACATAAGAAAACCATTGTTCCTCATGCTTTGTTTTAAATTTCCACCGCAATTTTCCCATCCATAAAATTGTAATTCCTCTTAACCTCGAGACGGCCGCGAGTATTCGGTTCCACTCTTTTAACCTTAGTTCTAAGATAACTGATGTATATAAACATGAAAACTTGGCTCTGTAAAGTTGATTCGATTGAGCCTGAACAAATAAATGAATTCATAAAAAAAATACTATTCTTAATATAGATTGACAGATCAAATGTATGGAATATCACGTTATAGCTGCTATACCAGTAATACCACTATATCACGTAATATAGGCCGTAGTGTGAACGTACTTTTAAAGTTTCTTCAATGTTTGAATCAATTATTTCAGAATAACATTGTCAAATTTGAATTCGCTATCACCATTAATATTACCATTTGCTTCTGATATATTATAACCAATTAAAATGTTCAATATCAACATTGCTGTCAATGCTTTATCTTTCTGTAACTGTATTATTATTGTTATCATCATGATAGTCATCATAGACATAGACATCAAATTTAACAACAGTAAAACGTTACCGTGAGTATCTAGAAAGCATAGTCAAAACGGAAGTTTTTGTTAACTAAATTATCTCGTTCAGCATATTCGTGGTGGAAAACGTCAAAATGCCGTTCAACTTGAAAAATAATTATTTATTAACATATTTATTTATTTAAACATAACGGACATCGACATCGCACAGACTGATTAAAACATATTTTTAATGCTATTCTTAAATACTATTATAATTTACTAAAACTAAAGTCAAAAGAGTCACACACTTGATTGATCAGCCTACAACATGAATCTTACGGGTTATTTCGCCCATATAGAGTACGGTGGCCAGAAAATCCACAACAGTTGGCGATTCCGGAGCTGACGGCAGATTGACAGGATCGTTCGATAGGAGGCGGCGTAGAGCATATTTGATTAACCGTTTCTGGACTCTTTCGATGCGTGCAGTATGAACGGCGTGGTACGGAGCCCAGATCTGCAATCCGTATTTCAGTACACTGCGAATTAAAGCACAAAGCAGTAACTTAAGTGCATGCACATCGTCAAAATGGGTGGTGTTACGCCGTAAGAAATCGAGCATTGCGTTTGGTTTCGCGGTTGTTTCGGAGATGTTCTCGTTAAAGCGAAGCTTACGATCAAGGTCCTTGATCGACGTGACCCTCTCAAGTGATTTGTCATTTAAGCCGTAGTCGAACGCAACAATGGATTGACAAAAGTTACCATTTTGCACTTAGCCGCATTCATCTGAATTCCGTTTAAATCACACCATTCAGACACATGTTTGAAATCGGCTTGTAAAGCTTAGCAATCGTCAAGCGATTTAATTACACGGAACAACTTCAAGTCATCCGCATAGAGCAATTTTCCAGAGTTGAGTCCTTCGCACAGATCGTTGATGAAGAGGATGAATATAAGAGAGTCAAGGTGGCTGCCCTGCGGGACACCGGAAGGAATATCAAATACGTCCGATCAATTTTGGAATCGCGATAGATCAGTGCTTTTCTTTGCTGAAACACGACACGCAGAGCGGCTTTTTGACCCGGAAACCGAAAACAAGTTGTACCATATGAGGTATGAACAGCACGTTTTTCACGGTGCACTCAATGTTTCTTCCATTGGCAATCGCTAACACTCTCACTGTTCCATTGTGTTCATCAAAGATCAACTCACCGTCTTTCGCATCGGCGAACCAGAATCGATCAACCATTTCGCTTTTAATGCCTGCTGCGACGCACAGCCACTTACACCAATAAAACAAACAACATCGCGATCGGTCGTATAGACAAAGTTCACTTTCGAACTGCACAGATAAAAAGGAACATTGAATTTTCTACGTTATCTAATGCACATAAAGGGAATGCTAGATTTGGCAGAAAATAATGGGATATTTCTTGTAAATTTAAGCCAGATAACGCCTAAATCTAGCCTGTTGTATGAAAGATTGTATACATTGTTGTATGGCGCATGAAAAATTGCAAACAATTTCGTCATTTGTGCCTGCTTTGGCTTGGAATTAAACGCGCTCGTTAAAATTCATTATTTTTTTCTGTGTGCGATGTCGTTTCTGTCACCCAGTTAACTTGTGCTCTTCCTTCTGGCACCGGAAATACCGGACCTCACTCCAGACAATGCAGCAGCATCACTTTTGGAGGGAAACTTCTCCGAGTCAACATTCTTCTGCTCCGGTTCCTCGTCGAGCAATCGTCACTTGACGAACTCTATTGTCAGGTTTTCATCCGGCATCGTCTCGAGACCTATATACTCTATATCTGCGCTGGTTTCACGATATTCACACAGCAGCTTGTCGAAACGAAGGAAGTGCAATCGCTCACCGTCAAACCGCATACTCAACGTCTGGTGTTTGAGATTCATCCGGCTGGCGATACTCTTCCTTTTCAAAAATGCGCCTCAGCGCATCCCAGGCTTGCTTTAGCGTGGCCTTGTCTTGGAGGTACTCCAGCTGGGAGTCGTGGATTCGCGAAATCAAAATTGATTTGCATTTCCGCCATCTTTTCATCCGCTGCTCAAATAATCTATTCTCCTCCGTTTGTTGTCAGTTTTTAGATCGACCAGTTCAACCAAATCGCGAAGCTCCGTCTGGACACTATCCCACAACTTTTGCTCCTCCAAAAGCACTTGTACGCGAAATTTCCACGTGGCGTAATTTGTCCCGTCGAACAAGGCAATGAGAAAACGATCACTTTCCACTCCCTCCATCTTCGCGACGATTTTACTTTATCCGTGACACCGAAACGTCCTGGGTCCATAACCTAATGGGATTTTGGATGGAACCAGAGAAAGAACACGAGCTACTCTAAGGTTACAGAAAAAAAAACACGTTTGTATTGAGGAACTTCTTTGGAAAAAATGAAATGAATATGACATTTCGACAAAGATTTTTCATTGGGGCCTAACTGACAAACGTAAAAAATGAATTTCTCTTCATTGAAAACATACCTAATCAATCCACCACGTCATTTCGAAGAAGAAGAGTTCACCTGTCCGATACAATTGGAGGCATTCATTGGTAGCCTTTGTGCCACGAGAAATTTACGGAAGAAGTCATTGTTTACGTTTGTTGGTGGCAAAATTCAACCGAACCGTAATGTGAGCTGGTGTGAGTTTTGGTTTCCTGGCCTGTTTGGTGTACTACAAGTGACCACATCCGCGAAGAATCCGAACTCCACGCTTGTGGGTGGTTGGTAGACCCAGTTCTTGCTTAATCTCTGCCGCAGAAAATTGTCCCATCTCACCCCACGATATGGTTCCGGCCACGGTTGGTTATCTTCGAATTTGCTTTTATTTTTACTTTTCTTTTTTCTTCAGCATGTGGAATCCCTGCCTTCGATCTGTGAATTTTTCGAGCTAACTATTTCACCGTGATTCTTGAATTCGCAGATCACTGCTTGCTCCAACTCACTCAAGTATGTTCCTCTGGCCACGTTGCGAGTCGATGCAACCAATATAACGTAGCTCAAGTTTAATTCCGACGCACAAAAAGCTTCCTTTCCCGAAAATGACAGATCCATAAGATTAACAACAGCATGGGTACCCGAGCAGGAGCTAATAACTTGATAACTGGCCTTGGTATTGAAGAGCGCTGCATAAGAGGAAAAATACCTGAGGATAATACCATAAAAATGTTCCCACTTAGTACACGACACTGAAGAAGTCTGCACATTGTAGACGAAATACGCGTATCTGTCAAGATAAGCAATAAAGGTAGTTGGAATTAAATGGAAATTACTAATCATTCTTCTTATTTTCTAGTTACAGGTATTCCACTAAACAGCTCACACTCTCCATAAGTTCCCACTATGTTATGCGAATACCAAATTGAGGTAAGACAATACCAAAATAGTACCTCTCAGGTATTCCTAGGTATCCCAAATAACAAATTTTGATCTTTTGCTTGCAATTATTAGGTATTTTGCTTAGGAATTGTCCCTCTAATACTGTGCTCTTAAATAACAAGGCCAGTGATCAAGATCAAAATTATGTATTCATATGATATTTTGTCCTGCTCGGGTAGGCTCATTGTGACTCAATAGACTTCTCTGCCACCGTTAGTATTAGTAAGCATTTTCACTCATACAATCGTTTTGCTGGTTGAAAATAAAAAAACAAACCGTTGTCAACCTGAACACTTTGACAGCTGATCTCGTGGTTGAAAACAATAAACAAATCGATCCTATACGTGTAAAGCAACACGCCAGTATTAGTGACATCTTACTTCGAGAAGTCTATGGTGGTGGGCGTTTGAACGAATTTCCTTCCTATTTACGCAATTATGCATTTTTTTCAGTGGTGTCGTAAAATTCAAATCATGCTATGAATAACGAAATATATGCTATCACACATGACATTATTAAATTATTGTCAACCTACTGCTTAATTAAATATATTATACAAAAATTGACGATGTTTTTAAACGAATTTCCTGCACTGTATAACGTTTGCATTTAAAAAATGCACTTTTTTCGGAAGGCGATAAAAAAAAAAGCTCAGACAGATAATTGCTTTTGATAAATTTCGCAAGGAAGGTAATTATTTAAGCTTACTTGCAAAAAAATTCTACGCCCTTGCGAGCGGCCTTCCGGCAGTTAACCGGAACATTCGCCATGGCGAACGAAAACAAGCGTGCTGGCATGTTTTTGAGTTCTCGCGACAAAATTGTTGGAGTAGATCTTCGCTTCAGGTTGGCCCAGAAATTCTCGATGGGACGCAGCTGGGGGACGTTGGGCGGGTTCACCGACTTGGGTACCACATCGATATTCAGCCGCTCCATCTCCTCCAACGATCGCTTCGAGTAGTGGGCCACGTCTGCGCCCCCGTTCACGGACAGTCCGGAGCGAAAGAAGAGCGGCTTTGATATCCCCTTCTCACTGATTGTCAGCCACAGCAGCACCTTCTTGGGGAACTTGGTGTGTGAAATGAATGAACTTCACCTCGGAGCTCACTTCCTTCGTGGGGGAAGTAAAATACGAAGTGCCCTGCCAGTCGTTGCCATCCAGGGTGAGATAGGTCTCGTTGTCCATCACCACCGCCACGTCGCGATTCGCCGGGAAAATCGAGTTGACCATCTTATTCCGCCGCTGTCGCTGCGTCATTGCCTGCAGCTTCGAAACCAGTGGACGCAACTTCCGCTTCCTGACATGTTTGTTCATGTTCGCCAGGTACTTTTTCACTGTTTGGCCGGTTGAACCGACCTCCCGGCCAAGTGCACACAGCGATGTAGCCACTTTTCCCTCGGTCTTCCTCTTCAGCATCCTTTGGAGCATCTTGTCGCTCAGGGTCGTCGGCCGTCCGGAACCGGGCTTTCTTTCGATGCTCCGATTGTTGTCTAATAGTGCCAAGATGTTGTAGATGCCGGAACGGGCTCAAAGTGCCGCACGATGTCCGTTTTCGACGCGGCGGGGTGCCGTTCTTTGAACGCGCACACTTCTGAACGGAGTTGCTTCACTGTTTTTGCCATCACGGTTAGAGTTCGACTGAAAGAGTTGTCAAATTTTGTCTGCCGACTCATGGGTTACTGTGATTGATGCTGCATGGGTAGTTTCGTCAGTGCGGGTGAAGGCAAACCCATGAAAAATCGGCAATTTTTATCCATTTTTTTTTTAATGCAAACGTTATTATAAAACATTGTAGACCTTGCTCAAGCCATGCACCAACTATGTCAATGACTCAACCCCTCCCATTTACCTCTTTCCAGATGTTATGGACTTCATCGTTTCGCTTAGCCGCAAGTACGGGAAGATGTTTCGTGTGTGGGTCGGAATGCGGCTGGCACTGTTCTGCACCAACACACAGGATACGGAAACGGTCCTCAGCAGCCAGAAGCTGATTCGCAAAAGTGAGCTGTACAAGTTCCTGATCCCATGGTTGGGCAATGGACTGTTGCTCAGCACGGATCAGAAGTGGTTCAACAAGCGTAAGATCATCACACCGGCATTTCATTTCAAAATTCTCGAGCAGTTTATCGAAGTGTTCGATAGGCAGAGCGGGACTCTGGTGGAGAAACTCAAGGAGAAAGCTGATGGTAAATTGGTGAACGTGTACCCATATGTCACGCTGTGTGCTTTGGATGTAATTTGTGGTGAGTATAGTGGAAAAGGGGTGGTCATTTGTAACTGAAACTGTGTTGAAATTATTTGATAGAAACTGCCATGGGAACACCAATCAATGCCCAGACGGACGTAGATTCATTGTACGTGAAAGCCGTTACGGAGTTGAGTTATCTACTTACGACACGATTTGTGAAAGTTTGGCAAAGATCGGACTTTCTGTTCAATCTATCTCCGGACAAGAAACGCCAGGATAAGGTTATAAAGGTGTTGCATGACTTCACAACGAGTATCATTAAGAAAAGAAGGCAAGAACTGACGGCTCATGGAGACAGTGGTATCGAAGGAGACGAAAGTATTGGATCTAAGAAGAAGATGGCATTTTTGGATGTTCTGCTGCAAGCATCCGTCGATGGTCGCCCGTTGACAGACAAGGAGATCCAGGAAGAGGTGGATACGTTTATGTTTGAAGGTCACGATACAACTACGATTGCCATTGCCTTTACCTTACTGTTGTTGGCACGAAACCCAGAAATCCAGAGAAAGGTGCACAAAGAAGTTATTGACATAGTAGGATTCGATTTGAACTCCCCGGTCACTTACCGAAACCTTCAGGATATGAAGTATCTGGAGATGGTGATCAAAGAGTCGCTTCGATTGTATCCACCAGTGCCAATCATCGGTCGGAAGTTCACTGAAAAGACTACGGTGGGTGGAAACGTCATTCCGGAAGATTCTAACTTCAATCTCGGTATCATTGTAATGCATCGTGATCCAACGCTTTTTGAGGATCCGGAAAAATTCGACCCGGAACGATTCAGTTCAGAACGAACCATGGAACAGTCATCCCCCTATGCATACATTCCGTTCAGTGCTGGTCCGAGAAACTGTATTGGTGAGTATGACGTTGTCATTGTACTCGATGCGATGTTAAGCATATGTACATCTTTTCAGGTCAAAAGTTCGCCATGTTGGAGCTGAAGAGTACCATTTCGAAGGTAATTCGCCACTATGAATTGACCGAGGCTGGACCAGAACCACAGTTGATCATTCAACTGACCTTGAAGCCAAAAGATGGACTGAAGATCGCCTTTGTACCGCGTACTTGATGGAATGAAACCGGAATTCAGTTCTTTAACCGTACAGGGCTTTATCAATTGTGATATGATGTATGCGATTGTGGATTTCTTTGCTTTCAAATATATTACTGGTTGATAGTAGATGTTTTGAAGATCGTTTATTTAAAATATCTTACCAAATGATACGTTGAGGTTCGTGATAGTCCATCCAGAAAAACACTTTATTTACAAATATAAAGAACGTAGCGGCATTAATAGCCAGGTTGCTTACAACTTCCAACAGTAGCAGTTTATTCGATGTCCGAATGTTGGTTTGCATCAGTCTAAGGATGAGGAATGGTACAATGAAGTATCGAACTTCGATCAATTGCTGCAAGGCTACTGAAGCCAGCGTTGCTGCCACCCAAAGCAAACTGAATCCAACCGTTTGCTCGTTGTTGTTAGTGCTAGGAAGAAGCATCTGTCCCAGTAGAACCAAAACTGCGAAGTAGATCGGAATCGGCAGGAAACGGGCAAACCACCATCTACCGTAGAAGCGATTCCAGATATAGAAGATGTAGTGGCGGTTGTCGGCCAGCATGTACGGATGAACGATTGTGTTGAGTTGAACAATGACGGCGAAGAGACACAGACAGACGACGGTGATTGGCCACTTTCTACGCATGAAACGAGCTACCCGTTTCACCGAGGAGAGCACGTAGGAACTGCTGAAGGCGGCGAAGAACAGCGAGAAATAGAAGATCTGTAAAAAAAGAGAATAAAATTCAGTGCGTGATGCTTATTTAGGAGTAATTCTAGAGTGATTCTAGGATACTTGAAGAGTAGCTGTGGGGTGGTGCTAGATTTTTTCTTGGATACTTAAACAAATGTTTTCGGCTGACTCCGGAATAGTTCCGGGATGCTTTTTAAGTAATTTTGGGATACTCTGGGATGATTCCAGAGTAGTTCTGTTATGCTTCCATGGAAGTTTTGGGACGCTTTAGAGGAGTTCTGGGGAGGCTCTAGCTTAAAGAATTGTTCGGTTTTGCTTCTAGAAGTACTCTGGGGTACCATCTGATTTTTTTTCAGCACTGTTTTGGAATGATTCAAAGATGTTCTCGGATACAATTATGAAATGCTCTGTGGAAATTGTAGGGTAGTTTTTGGATGTCTCCAGAATTGATGGATGTTGCTTCTGTAGGCAGATTGCGACGGAAAAAACACGGGGAACAGATCAATTTCAGAGAAAGAAAAAACTAAGACGAGTGCTCCACGAGAAAAGGAACAACTTTTAATATTACTTTTTTCTTTTTAGGTTACAGAGTTTAGGTCAACAAGAATGGATAACATTATTTGAGAAACAAGGTAGTGTTATTTTCTTCTCTACAGTGAAAATTGTGAGGGGCAACACAATGGTTATGCAACGATGGTCCTAGGGGCTTGGTTAAACCATCGGCAGCCATCTCACTTGAAGGACAGTATGTCAATACAATGATCTTAAGCGCATACAATTCCCGGATAAAATCCAGACTCTTGGTCTCAATATGCTTCACTCTATCGCTTGCACGCTCCAGCTTCCCGAAACATACCCCTGATTGTCTTCGAAGAGAGTTGTCGCTTCATCTTGGGGTTCACCCAGGTCCTTTAGCAATCGTCTTATTTATATGGCCTCCTGTCCCTTTCTAGTCCAACTTATTGGGCCTGCGCCGAAGAAAAATACAATGCCAGATGTTGGACCCTGAACTAAAAATCGGCAAACATTACAGAATTTCGTGGAGGAAATCCGAAATAAAAGCCTCCCCAAACCGCAGCGTTCTTTTGCCACCGCCGCAGCGAAATCGCGGCGAAAAAATCGCCGCGATGAGATTACATGGCGGCTTATGGGAGCACACAAACCGACGCGATTAAAAAACGCACCGCGTCGGTTTGTGCGCTCCCATAAGCCGCCATCTAATATCATCGCGGCGATTTTTTCGCCTCAATCCGTCGGTAATGGGCAGATCTTCTGGATCGGCCGTAAATACTCAGCTTGTGCACGTCGCATGGACGATGCCATTGGAGTCCGGGTGTACTTTAACAACTCGGGCCAACTCCCACTGAGCAGGCGGTGTATTATCATGTTTCACGAGTCAAATTTCGATGGTCTGCTTGTGCATCAGCTGCCACATGTCCAACCGGTTGGTTGGAATGCGAGACACGTCGGGCTCCGGAATCAGATTCAGTGGCTGGCCGACCAGAAAATGTCCTGGCGTCAACGCATCATAGCTGGTCGGGAATGATGGAAAGTGCGAAAGAGGCCACGAGTTGAGGCAGGCCTCCACTTGTGTTAGAATCGTCGACAGTTCTTCGTAGGTGTTAGCTTCAGAACTGACGACTGCAAGAAGATGCCCCTTGAAATTTTTCACCGCCGCTTCCCAAATGCCTCCTCGGTGAGGAGCAGAAGGCTGATTGAAGATCCAACGGTTGCCACTGACTTTCAGTGCTTGTTGTAGATCTTGAAGGAAACAGTCTGTCCCAACAAAGTTGGTCCCGTTATCGGACCATATCTCACACGGGTAACCTCGCCTTGCGATGAACCGCTTGAGGGCACTGATTAACATACCGGTTGACAAGTCGCTGGCAACCTCCAGGGAGGGAGGTGCACTGCCTTTACAGACATACACACAAACACTGCCAGGTATCCTTTGTTTGTCTTAACGCCACCCACACATGACGCTTGAATCGGGAAAGAGCCAGCGTAATCGACGCCGAAGTTCATGATCATTCGCGACACAGACAATGAACCCATCAGCTGACTTGCCGTTTGTCCCTCGAGCCGCAACGCAACGAATTGCTGGGAGGTGTCAAAGATATCATCACTTCGTGTCGGACCAATGCATCTTCAGCATGTTTCAGTTCTATCGTACTCAGGTGCGAGAAGCTCTGCCGTTTTTCCCTTGGGGTACGCAGTATTTTCAAGAAACGCTGCCAATACGCAGTACAGTGGACAAGATCGGTGTATGACGAGAACTTACTGAAATACGATTGATTGAACTCCGAGATGGTTGAACTAACGGTGGCGACTACCGTACGTCGTATTTCTCCATTTTCTACTCTGGTTGATGATCCTTCCGCTAAACGAGGCCAACTTGCTTCTTCTTTTGCTAACCAAAGCGGCCCTTGCCACCAAAATGTATTCTGCAGGATGTCTTCCGGTGAAATTCCCCTAGAGATGAGATCTGCTGGGTTTTGACTACCCGGTACATGTCTCCATCGAGAGTTCTGGGTAATAGATTGTATTTTCGCCACTCGATTGGCAACGAAGGTAGTCCATGTAGTAGGTATCGCTTCAATCCATCGAAGAACGCAAGTAGAATCTGTCCAGAAATAGGCCCTTCCCTTGAACCGAATCGATTGAGCAACCTTCTCGTAGAGCTGCGCTGCTAGGAGTGCACCGCATAGCTCCAATCTGGGGATTGTTTGGCATTTTAACAGTGCTACCTTCGATCTGGAGGTCAAAAGACGAATTTTCATCTTCCCTGCGGCGTTCTTGCTCCTTACGTACAGGCATGCACTATATGCCTTTTCTGACGCGTCGGAGAAACAATGGTGTTCCACCGATATAGCTTCCGGAACGATGACACACCGGTCAATTCGAATTTCGTTGAACAAGGGAAGCTGCTCGTGAAGTCTTCTCCAAGACTCACCCACCATCGAAGGAAGTGGCTGGTCCCAACCTAGACGTTGATTTTCCTCATCGTGAAGTGTCCACAACAACTGCATGAAAATCTTTGCCGACGTTATAGCTGCTCCTAACAATCCAAAAGGGTCAAATAGCGTTGCAATTACCGAAAGGACGTCTCGTTTGGTGAGTGGTTTTTCCGGGTTCCAACTTGGAATTGTGAATTGGAATCTCAGGGTGTCCGTACCCGGCATCGAAGTCAACCCCAAGCATTTGATCGAGGGACCTGGATCCAAGTCGATCCCTTCCTGCGTGCGAATACCTTCCAAAACAGCGGGACAGTTCGATGCCTATTTTCGTAAGCGAAATCCACCCTTTGCGAACATCGCATCCAACTGTAGTTGCATTTCTATCGCTGTGTTGGCCTCATTTGCGCCTGTAATGACATCGTCCACGTAGGTATCTTCGATTGCCGCTTTTGCTGCAAGTGGAAATCCCTTCTCCTCATCTAAAGCCAGTTGTTGCAGCGTCCCGGTAGCCAGAAACGGCGCTGGTATGGTCCCATATGTAACCGTGTTGAGCTCGTAAGTACGAGCAACTTCGCTAGGTGAAGTACGCCACACAATGCACTGCAACGGACGGTCATTTGCCGAAACATTTTCTCTACGTCCGAAACAAGCATAATCTGTTTCGTGCGACTGCATAGTATAATGAGTCGGAGGTCCTCCTGAATAATCGGCCCTGCCAGTAGTACATCGTTGAAGGAAACACCAGTCGCTGTTTTGCAAGAGGCATCAAACACTATCCGTACCTTGGTTGTAGTGCTTGCCTCTTTAACAACAGGGTGATGCGGTAAGTAACATCGCCTCGCTATTCCAATTTCCAATCCTTCCACTAATCGCATGTGACCAAGCCGTAGCAACGAATCCCAACCTAGACGGCGCTCAGTTCCTTGCAGGCGCCGGTATGCGATATCCCTTGAATTGTCCAACCGTGAGATTGCATCTTCTTTCTTTGATAATGAGACGGAATACCGACCGTCTGAACCCCGTTGAACTGTGCGTGAAAAGATTTCTTCGCTACTTTTATCTTCCAATGAGAGAGCCTTGCCTAACTCAACCTCCTCACAGGACCAGAAACGAGAGATCAGTGCATCCAATTCGTCTAGTGTTGTAACATTGCAGCTGATCTGTAGTGAGCGGTCAGGTGCTGAAATATCGCAGCTTACTATCCATCCAAAAACAGATTCGTTGAGAGTTGGATTCCCTACTCCCAGGGAAATCCAACGACCAGTTTGGAAGAAATGTTCGATACCAAGCACAAGATCTACACCGTTGCGTTCAAAGAATGAGGGATCTGCCAGTTGAATCCCACTTGGAAATGACCACTTCTCTGTATTGGCGGTAGTAGTTGGAAGATTCACTATTACCTTTGGGAGAACAAGGAAATTCATTTCGCGTGCAAATGACGATAAACGCGAACGAATTACTGCATGTATCCTATGTTTTACGTTGGTTCCGGTTTGTCCTATTCCGAGAATGGAAACATGTACTCGATCTCGAGAAACCTTCATCTGCTGACTTAATCTCTCCGTTATGAAATTGGTCTCTGACCCAGAGTCCAACAGTGCGCGTGCAGAAAGACAAGTACCATTATCATCCTCAATCAACACGACGGCTGTAGCCAAGAGTACTTGCGAATGTTGATGAGCTGTAGCGGACACTACAGACTCCGTTCGACATTTGTATGGAAGATGAGGATGCCTTCTGGTGGTCCTTCGAAGCGGATTCGAATCCTTCACGGAACTTGGTAATTCCGTCGCTACCTACGGTTTGGGTTGAAACAACGCACTTAATCGGCATTGTGATACTCCAATGGACGGAGGTCACTGCACTAAGGGTTATTGTTTGCACATGAACACTAAGGAGCTTCCATTACACTTCGGATAAAGCCTAACCGTTCAGTAATTGGCGTCACTTGAGCTGAAGCACCATTGCGGTTGAATAGGCTTGGCTTGCATGGGTATAGCCATTAAAAATTTGGAAATGAACTGGAACATGGCCGACTTCATCATGGTATACACAACATTATAAGGCCGTTTCAACCGATTAGGGATATCGGTTTCGATTCGCGCAATCGACGCGGAAGAAGAATCAATCTTCAGGATTACTTTCCGCACGCTCCCCCCCCCCTTCCCCATTTTTTTTTTTTTTCTTTCTTCCCACCCCTTTTCCATTCCTTCAACCCCCCTACCAGACTGCCCCTTTTCAACGAGCATTTTTTTCATTTTTTTCATTTTCATTTTGCAGCGTTTGGTGGGGCAATGAGAGCGCAAGTCAATCCAAAGCCGAGGGTTAGGAAGGGGTAATGGCGAACTGGTCTATGCGGACTACTTGAACGCCATGGGAGGTGATAAGGATTAGGTTGGGGTAAGGGGTTTGTAGTGTTTTTTGGATTGAGATGGCCGCGTTGCTACAAAATGATCTGAAATGTTTAATTTGTTCGTGATTTGAAACTAGTAGTGACTGTAATATAACTTTTTCATCTTAAGTAAGATGAATGTTTTTGATAGTTTGACAGTTTTGATTTCGCATATACTTATCTTTGTGTGCTGTCTTTGATTTTTTCGAGGATGCTTTACATGTACTTTTTCTTGAAATAGATATGATCACTTCCTTGTCAAAACCGCATGTAGCCTAGCGCTGAGTAGGTCCTTCGCACTTCAATCGATCCATTTCACAGCCGTTCTCGATCATGAAATCAATAAGAAAATAAGAGCGAAGAGGGTGTTAGTGGTTCCTAGAATGCAGGGCATAGGTGAGAGATTATTGGTGATATTTTCACGACAATATTTTCGTTTCTCTGACTAAGAATTCCGAATTCCTAACCTAACAAAATTTGAACAGCATGAACCAGAAGTAATGATGTTTGAATCAAAAAGGATTTAAAAAAAAAAATACTGGATTAAATTTAGACAACAACATTTTAAATTCTAGCCTAGCTTTGGATCTAGTAACCATCCCCATCCCAAACTTAACAATATTTCAAATCACTGACTAACTAATATGACACTTGGAAAAGAACAGTTCTATTTCCTATCTAGTTTCTTTTTTTCTATTTATTTATTATCTGGTATGGAGGACACATGCTATAAAATGCATGGAAAGGTAACGATAAAATAAGAAGAAAGACTAGCAACCCCCATCCAACCCCAACCACCTCCATCGCCCGTCCCGACAGACACGCGCATCCCGTCCACAATGCGCAGACCCCCCCAGTGCCATGCACCAATACTCGAGAGTCGATATTAGTACACGAGACCGAAGAAGTCCGCACACCGTAGACGAAACACGCGTATCCGTCAAGACAAGCAACAAATGTAGCCGAGATCAAACGGAAACTACCAATTCCTCCTCTAATTTCCCAGTTACAGGCATTCCACTAAAAAGCTCACACTTTCCAGGATTCATACATGGAAAGGTTCATTCTATTGTTCCAATGGTGTTCTCTAAGCGGGCCCTCCGCGTCCTATCTCTAATATACATGCTTGTCGTTGTCAGTCTCAAGTAACACTTTTCTATGACTATGTGCTTCATTTCGAACAGTCAGATAATTACCCTGATCAAAACATTCACCCCTTTCGAAAATGTTGCAATTACATTTAGTTATTATACCATGAGCAAACAGGTATTTCGGTTATTCATTCCATAAAAAAAAATGGATGAGTAACAACATAAGTTGTCAATAAAATGAAAAGTGTACTTTTAGTCGTTTCCCTTAGATTGATAGTAAAAAGTCTAAGAGTGAATTGCGGCCAGTATCACACCTGATGTTAGTGCCTTTATATAAACGTTCTACGACGTGGCAGTGAAATAAATGTGCAGAATATGTGATACTTTCACTACTGGTCAAATTCTTGGTCTCACATGCATGTTTATAGCATGAGATAAGCCCTCTCACCATCGACAAGGTGACAAATTTGACCCGCGAGAGGGCAAAAAAACAAATATTCAAATTTTTTTTTTTTTTTTTTTTTTTTTTCAATTTTCATTTTTTCTCTTTTACCCCAAATTATTTCACCTTTCTCATTTTCTAATTTTTAATTTATTTTTATTTTTCTTTTTTAACATTCTTTTCCTTAAGAATAATTATTGATTTCTTAAAACTAGTTCTTATCTATAGAGAGAATTGATCATTGCAATTGAAGACTGCAATGATTTTTGTCTAAAATTATGAATTATTTTGTTGGACATTTCTTCTAGAGTCTCAACGTTTGAAATTCTTTGTAATTCAATAGTACTGAACCAGGGTGGTAGCTTCAAAATCATTTTCAGAACTTTGTTCTGAATCCTTTGAAGTGCTTTTTTCCTAGTAGCACAACAACTAGACCATATTGGCACAGCATAAAGCATGGCCGGTCTAAAGATTTGTTTGAATATTAGAAGTTTGTTCTTCAAACAAAGTTTGGATTTTCTGTTTATAAGAGGATATAAACATTTTATATATTTATTACATTTGGCTTGAATGCCCTCAATGTGATCTTTAAAAGTTAATTTTTGATCAAGTATCAGTCCAAGATATTTTACTTGATTTGACCAAGAAATTGGAACTCCGTTCATAGTGACCATATGACTATTACTTGGTTTCAAAAAATGCAGCTCTAGGCTTGTGTGGGAATATTATAAGTTGAGTTTTGGAAGCATTAGGAGAAATCTTCCATTTTTGAAAATAATCTGTAAAAATGTCCAAGCTTTTTTTTAGCCTCCTGGATATAACACGAAGACTTTTTCCTTTAGCGGAAATGCCTGTGTCATCAGCAAAGCAAGATTTTTGACAGCCCTGAGGTAAATCAGGGAGATCTGAAGTGAAAATGTTATAAAGTATTGGCCCAAGAATGCTACCTTGAGGAACACCAGCTCTGACAGGCAATTGATCAGATTTAGAATTCTGATAATTTACTTGCAAAGTTCTATCAGTTAAGTAGTTTTGAACTAATTTTATGATATAAAGCGGAAAATTGAACTTTTTCAGTTTCGCAATCAAACCTTCATGCCAAACACTGTCGAATGCTTTTTCTATGTCTAGAAGAGCAACTCCAGTGGAGCAGCCTTCAGCTTTGTTTGAACGAATTAAATTTGTAACTCTCAAAAGTTGATGCGTAGTTGAATGCCCATGGCGAAATCCAAACTGTTCATCAGCAAAAATTGAGTTTGTATTGATGTGAAGCATCATTCTGTTCAAAATTATTTTTTCAAAAAAGCTTACTTGAAGAAAGCAAACTGATTGGTCGGTAGCTAGAAGCTTCAGCCGGATTTTTGTCTGGCTTCAAAATAGGTACGACTTTTGCATTTTTCCATTTATCTGGAAAGTATGCCAGATGAAAACATCTGTTAAATAGTTTTACCAAGAAAGACAAAGTACTCTCAGGGAGTTTTTTGATGAGGATATAGAAAATTCCATCATCACCTGGTGCTTTCATATTTTGAATTTTTTTAGTTATAGTTTTTACTTCATCCAAATCAGTTCCCCAAGAATCATCAAAAATATTTTCTTGTGAGAAAATATTCAGATACTCCCTGGAAACTTCATCCTCAATAGGACTTGTAAGACCCAAACTGAAATTATGGGAGCTCTCAAACTGCTTAACAAGTTTTTGAGCTTTTTCCGCATTTGTGAGCAAAATTTTATCACCTTCCTTAAGCGCTGGTATAGGCTTTTGAGGTTTTTTCAATATTTTAGAGAGTTTCCAGAAAGGTTTGGAACTCGGATCTAATTTTGACACATTATTTTCAAAATGTTTGTTCCTCAGGGCAGAGAAGCGTTTTTTAATTTGTTTTTGTAAATCTCGCCATATGACTTTCATAGCGGGATCACGTGTTCTTTGATATTGACGCCTACGTACATTTTTCAGACGAATCAAGAGCTGAAGATCGTCATCAATTATAACTGAATCGAATTTAACCTCGCATTTTGGCATTGAAGCAGCTCTTGCTCTATTTATTGAGAAAGCCAGAGATTCAAGAGCATTATTAATTTCATTTTTTGTTTGCAATGGAACATTAGGATCAAAGTTGTGTTCCATAGATGTTCGATATTGATCCCAATTAGCTCTATGGTAGTTGAAAGTAGAACTGATGGAATTAGAAATGATTTCTTGAGATATTTCAAATGTAACTGGAAGGTGATCAGAACCAAAGTCAGCATGGGTAATCAATTGACTACAAAGTTGACATGAATCAGTTAGGACCAAATCAATAGTTGAGGGATTTCTGGCTGAAGAAAAGCAAGTTGGGCTGTTTGGGTATTGAATAGTGTAGTAGCCTGCGGAACAATGATCAAAAAGTATATTACCATTGGCATTGCTTTGCGAATTATTCCATGAGCGGTGTTTTGCATTGAAATCACCAATAACGAAGAATTTAGACCTATGACGGGTAAGTTTCTGGAGGTCACCCTTGAGCCAGTTCTTTTGCTGACCAGTGCATTGGAAAGGCAAGTAGGCAGCTATAAAAGTAAATTGGCCAAATTTTGTTTCAACTGAAACCCCCAAAGTTTCAAAAACTTTGGTTTCAAATGAAGAAAGAATGTGATGTTTGATACGCCTATGGACAATGATGGCAACGCCACCACCAGCTCCATTAAGGCGATCATTTCGGTAGACAAAATAATTTGGATCTCTTTTGACCTTATGGGCAGGTTTGAGATAAGTCTCAGTTATAACAGCAATATGCACGTTATGAACTCTTAAAAAATTAAATAGCTCATCCTCGTTATCTCTGATGGATCGAGCATTCCAATTCAAAATATTTAATGACTTAAAATCCATTACTGAACTTCAATGTCATGACAATATTATTGGCAAATTTAATACCAGTTTGGATAGCTTCAAACATTGAATTAGTTTTTAGCATATCGGTTATCATGTCGATTAACGATTGCTGTAAAAATTCTAATTTAGGAGCGGATATGTTACCTAAATCAAATTCATCAGAAGTCCCGTGGGAATTTTGGTTTTGGTTTCTACCCGCTGCAACGGCAGCGTAGGTAGGTCCATTTACATGTTGAACATTGTTAACAACACGGTTGGGTAGGAATGTAGGGTTTGAAGATTGAACCCTGTTGGTACCTGCAGGTATCGAAATAGTATTTACTCCTCGTTGAGCGTTTGAAGTTACAGTTGCGGATGGAAAAACCTGTCCGCTGTTTCTACCGACGGTTTGGTAGGAATTAGTTCTTTGCTGATCGTTGTTAACAGCAGCAGAATGGGTAGTAGCTGGTCGGGAACGTATATTGTTTCCTACCTGGCGTTTAGAGCGTGACTGCAAAATTGCTTTGCGAGTCTTGCACTCCCAAAAATTTGATTTATGGTTTTCACCACAATTTGAACATTTGAATTTTTGAGGATCTTCCTTCACAGGACAGTCGTCCTTAGTGTGTGAGGAATCACCACAATTCATGCATTTACCAACCATATGGCAATGCTTTGTTCCGTGACCCCATCCCTGGCACTTACGGCATTGGGTGAGGCTTTGGAAATTGGCTCCAGTCTTCCTGAAATGTTCCCACTTCACTCTGACATGGAGCAAAAGGCTTGCTTTTTCTAAAGCCTTAAGGTTGTTAAGTTCACTTGCCTTGAAGTGTAGAAGTAGAGATCATTTGAAATCCCTTTGCGAGAATCGCCAGGCCGGGATTTCATTTTCATCTTAATTACTTGGACTGGGCTAATTCCAAGTAATTTTATTAACTCGTTTTTAATTTCATCGAGAGATTCACCACTGGGCAGTCCTTTCAAGACAACCTTGAAAAGACGCTCAGCTTTGGTGTCGTAAGTGAAGAAATTGTGGTTCTTCTGAGTAAGATACTCAAGAAGGCGTTTGAATCCGTCCAAGGTTTCAGCATGCAAACGGCATTCACCTCGTCTGGAGATTTGAAGGGAATATTTCACACCTTCAACAAATGTTAAGATTTCCTTGCGAAAAGCATGGGACCGTGACCTTTTGGTTTCTGCCTTTCTTCTCCCAAGTTGGATGTAGGGAGACCTTTTGCTGCGATGATCGGGTGGCTTTCTTCTTCGTGCAACTCCGACAGTAGTCTCTCGCAGCTCTCCTTATCACGACACTGGTAACGGCAGGCGATTGATTGTGACGACGATCGATGCTGTGGTCAATCTCTCCTTGCTCGCACTGATGAGGTTGGTGATAGTGTTGTATAGTGGACTTTACGGCACTTGAGTGCTCCGTCAGTTTCACGTGCAAGGATTTTGCTCCGACTTTTCCACTTTCTGCAAAAAGTCCTGGCAATTATTGGACCATTTGCGTCTTCTTTGCTTTGTGCTCCGGACAGATAGTCGTCGATGTACGTGTCCAGGATGATCGACTGTGCTGCCTCTGGATACACCGTGCTATAGTGTCTTGCTGCTTTCTTCATCGCTTCGATGGCCAAATACGGTGCCGAGCTCGGGACCGGTGTGCTAGTACTTCCTGAGCCAAAAAATATATTCGTTTTCTTCAGGACTATCCACACGCTGACGTAACTACGTGGTCGAGCTTCCAGCTTTTACCACGGCGTGGTGAGGTAGGTAAAAGGTTTTGCTTACTTTTACGCTGAGTTCACTATCAGGTATCTCCTCCATATGTCCCAGCAACAGGTATTTTCTAATGAAATCCGAATATTGCTTGCCAATCTCCGGGTCTCGTTGGAAGCGCCGAGTTCTTTTTCAAACAGACGTATCTGATTTTGTAAACAAAGAGGGGAAGTAAGATTCAAACGTAAATTTCTCCGCACCGTCATGGAAAGTAGCATCACCATCATATTAGGGAAATGTTATTATTTGTGTTGGTGGCCCTAGTTTGCATAAAAGTGCACAAAAGGGTTTCAAGAATTTAACGTTTGAATCTTACTTCCCCTCTTTGTTTACAAAATCAGATACGTCTGTCTGAAAAAATACTCGAGAAATGTTATTATTTCAATCACTTACCATAATGTATCCAATACATCCTTAATCCCTACATTCCAAATCTTAGGGATCCTCTCGTAACCCAAGCAACACACAAGTTTTATAACGATTGAAAATACTTTTAAGTGACTAGATTTGGTTATATAGAAACTTACTCAACATAAAAGCATGAAGATGTGTTACTCGGGGAACGGCACACGCGACAAAACAACGCGCGATCACGGTCATGCCCGAAAAAAAAGACAATGCGAGTGCATTTCTTTTGATATTGGAGCATAACAAACACCCGATGTGCTAGTACTTCCTGAGCCAAAAACTATATCCATTATCTTCTTGACTATCCTGCCCCTGGTAATTCTACGATGGTTTTAGAGGAGTTCTGTAAAGCTATTACGATTGGCTTGGGATACTTCCAAAATACTTTTTGGAGCGGATCTAGGATACTACCAAAAAATTTCCGTTATTTCTTAAAAAAAATGTTTACGGATGTATTCAGAATAGTAAATAAATCTTTATGTTATTATTGGTGTCCCGTTATGATTACATAGTAGTTCTTTGATACTTTCAAACTAATCCTGAGTTGCGTGCAGTATTGGTTTGAAGTGCTTCCGAAATTGCTCTGCAATACTTCCAAAACAGTTCTGTGATGCTTCTAGAGTAGATCAAAGATACTTGCAAAGTAACTTTGGGATTTTTTCAGAACTTATCTGGAATGCTTCCAGAATTTTACTTTCAGAGTAGTTCTGTGATTCTGGGATAGCTCTAGAATTGTTCTGCGATACCCCTAGAGCAGTTTTTGGAATTTCCATGGTAGCTCTGCTGTGATTCTAGAGTAGTTCTGGTATGTTTCCAGAACTATTCGGAAGTCCTTCTAGAATAGTTTTGGGATCCATCCTGTGTAGTTTTAGGATATCGCCAGAATTGTTCTGAGATGCTTTCCGAGTAGTTCCATAATTGTTCTGGGGTGCCTTCAGAGTTTTTTTTCCTCTGTTCGGGACATAAACCACTGCGACCAGTAATTTGATCTATTGTAGAATATCCCGTATTCTTTGTTTAGTGCATGTCGAGTTACTTCATCACTATTGAAAAATGATGAAGTATTCGATGTTTTTTACAGTTGTTTGTTTGTTTTGTTGGCTATGAATCGAGTTTTTTTTAAGTTTCCTCTATTTAAACCCTTTGTGAGTGACAGCACTCTTCAACGGCGCGCCCCTTAATCCGTCAAAGCCGGATTCATTGCAAACAAAACAAACAATGACTCCGATACTGACCATGCATCAGAATCCTAGTCCTAACCACTTCAAACTATAGAACATCAAATAGAAAATGAGAATTCACATAAATGAAGACTAATCATGTTTTCGTTATTCCAAGCTCATCCTCGGTGGGTCAATCCGAGTATTGTCGCTTTTCACAAGACATAAAATGTAATAAGGACTAATATACGTTCCTTTGACTACAAAAACAAATATGTTCCCTAGTTTGAATTAATTCGGACAAGGGTTCGGTGGTAGATCTGATACCCCGTAACGCACCACGAAAAGGTGATCTACCAGCGTTACGGGTCACTCCCCAGAAACCCCCCCTTGCTTCCTTTTTTTTTTTTGAATCCTGGAACTCTTCCATAAATAAAAACTCTGGTATGATTCCAAAATAATTCTGCACAGTTTAAAACAAATTTCTGGGATGCATCTAGTATTGCTCTGGAATGCTTTATGAATTGTTTTGCGATGCTTCTTGGTTGTTTCTGGAATATCTCTGATGCTTTTAAAAATATTCTTGGATACTTCCTGGTAGTCCTGGTTATAGAATAGCTTTGAAATGCTTGAAAATTGTTGTGAAACGCTTCCAGGATTGTTCTGAGATGGCCCTTAGTATAACTTATATGCTCCCGGAATGGTTCCAAAAGAGTTCCAGGAAATTTATATCGAAAAGATTCCTTTATACATCCTTGTAGATCTCTAAAAATATTCCGATTAGATACTTGAATTATAATTTAGTTCAGGAATTTACCGGCGATTCTTGTTTTTTTCAGTAAGAATTTTTAGATTGTTGTAGGAAACCAAAACATATTAGGTGATGGAATATTAATGGAAGCTGTTCGAGCATAGCCGATTGCCTTTTTTCTTCTTTGACTGGATAAATTCACGAAGCTGCATTTGCTTGAGGTTTCTGTAGTCATCTAATCGATTTTTCTTGGAAATCCCAGTAAATTCCCGCTTTTTCAGGGGCTGAATGGCCAAGAATTTTTTTTTTTTGGCTCAATTACCAGTAAGTCGGCTCCAATCAAGGTTCCAAATTAATGACCCTTCATAAAAAAAAAAACTCCTAACGAATATCCCTCAAATATTCTGTCAAAATAACCCAGCGATTTAAAACAAAAACAAAAATTCTAGTACCGAAAAGCGTTGAAATGGGGAACTCTACAATGTTTATAATGTGACTGAATATTCTATTACTTTGGATTTCCTAGATGACTAGAAAAGCGTCTTTATTTGTTTTAATAAAATCCCTAGCTTAAAATTAATGCATTGAACTGGTATGAAATTTTATATCACATATTGAATTATCATGAACAGTTCTGATAAGGTTAGATTACTTCACTTTATTTATTAATGAGTGTAATCTACGAATTGTTAAAAGCCTGTAAACGTTTGCGAAAAGTAAGTCTGGAACATATCAGCACTGAGAAAAAAACGGTAACGCAATGAAATGTGTGCATATTCACATCCATGTCTATTATTCTGCTATTTTTGCCACCTTGAAAGGATTTTATTATCGAATCACATCCCAATATTCATTGGGTTATGGGCAGGATGGTTAATTGCGCTGAAAGCACCCAGAAAACAAACGTAAAAGGGCACACCTCTAAGCGTTGCATTAATCTTTCAAGATCAGGATCAAGTTAAATATCAATAATGACACGAATTCATATATCTTAAACAAATCCTTGTCAATTATGAGTTATTATGAGTTCAACCTTACTGAGTACACACAAGTTTTCAGCAAACTTACCTGAGGAAGATGAATTTTAGCCACGTGAGCAAATTTATCTCCAATAACGATTGATCCATTAAAAACGAGAAACCCGAGGAATGCCAATACGTTCAAAAAGTATCCGAAATACATCGTCAGCGAACAGCGGAGTACATCCAGGACGATATTCGGATTTCTAATCAGAATAATCGCTGCTTGAGACAGATCCTGCAAGAACATCCAGTTAGTTACAGATCGATTAAGCCTCAACCATTTACCTTGAATCCATAATGCCGACTTTTCCTTTTGACCCCCTTTCCATTGCCGAGACAGATGTCAAGGGTCGTTTTAATAACCTGGTCACCGAACACCAGCCCAACCCAGACTATATTCGTTTGCCGCATCAGAATGGCCATGAACGCCGCAATGGCTCCCCAGTTGTGCATTCCTCTCATGTTGAAGTACACCATAATCAATACCATCGTTACGGAGAGGACATCTGTGTAGTACAGATGCGAGAAAAAGTACAACGGTGGAAGGGTGGCCAGTGAGATGGATTCCAACAACAGATACACTCCGTTCCGATTTGCCAAGACCACCTTACGGATGATGTAAATTAGATACACATTGGCAATGGACGCTATCAGCGAAACTATTCGAAGGTGATAAATTGAGCACAATTGAAATGGTCCGAGAAACGATGCTGAAATCAGGTACAGGCCTGGAAAGGTCGTGATTTTTTCGTCCCACTAGAAAACATCAATTGATGATAAATCATATATTAGGCTTATAAGTTTTTGGGATCTTACTACTTCAAACCGTCCATGGCAATAGTGTTCTCCTTGACGCAGGTGGAATTCCTCGTCTACCACAACTTTCGAGGTATGATAAACCAGGTTGAATAGGATAAAGGAAACGATTGAATACACGCATAGGAATGCGAAAAATACGATTTGGTTTCGCATTTTTCACGAACGAGAACCGCTCTTCGGAGCGATATCAACTACGAGGCGATGATGATATATTTGTTTACGTTTCTGCCGGTGACAACGCGAAGCACAGAGGTATTAAAAAACAAAACGAAATCTGATAAGAAACAAAATAACACGAAAACTATTGCACACAACATGTGACCTACTTGAGCGCAAGTTGTCATTTTGAAGTTTTTCACGCCTACTTATTACACTCCATTTATGGGTAAATTTTTCAACTTCTTCAAGAAAACTTTTGAGAAGTAACTGAAAGTCAAACCACGCAGTCACAGTCATTCAAGCTTGAAACTCAGCGTGTTTAAAATTTCATAACCGTTTCAATTCGCTATGTGTTATTTTGGGAGAATATTTGTTATTCGTTGTGAAGAATGTTTTTTCAGGGGCGATTATTAGGAGGGCAAAAGACGGCTGAAAGTGGAAGGTATTTAGTAAAGAAGTGGAACTCGACACAGATTTTTCATTAGGGCCTAACTGATAAACGTAAACAATGGCTTTTTCCGCGAATTTCTCAATTGAAAACTCGCCCAATCAATCCACCACGATCATTTCAAAGAGGAAGAGTTCACCTATCCGATAGAATTGGAGGCTTACATGGGTAGTCTATATGGCACGAGAAATAAAGTAAACGCAAGAAGCCATTGTTTACGTTTGACAGTTAGGCCATAAAGAAAAATCTTTGTCTAACTAATGCTTAGGAATTACTTTTTTCTACAGTTTGTTCATGTTCCGTATCAAAGACCCTCCGCATAACGAAAAACAATTGGCTATATATTTAGTTAAAACTTTTTTTTTAAATGTAAGATGTATTTTTGTTATCAAATAGTTTAATCTCGTATCACCATTGAACCTCTACATTAACGCATATTGTTAATGTATGCCATATTGTCATTAATTTTTTTTTTTATTGTTTGCACTCAGTCTGGACTATATACCAACGTTTTGACATAAAGTACAGCAAAAATTTGGTTCGTAAAAATTGCCATTTTTTAAAGGTAACTGAACTAACCACCTATTCAGCATATTGTTATTTGGCCTTTTACCATCTGACATATTGTTAAGACTGTATAGGAGATTGTTAGTTTACTAGTTGTCAGCTATAATGGTAAATGCCGTAACAATAACGGACACGGTCGTCAACAATAAGGTAAATGGTCAAGGAATGGTTTGTGATTTTGCGGGCAGTGCCGCAAGGACCGACTGTTGCATCGAGCGATCGAGCTTGGCTGGAATTTTGATTTTTTCCACCCGTTTGTAAACCAGATGATTTTTGTCAAGCCGAACCTCCGGAATGTTTATTAATAAAAAGCCTAGCGCATATCCTGAAAAGTTTTGTTTTTCTCTGTACTTGCTTCTTATACCGGCAGCTCATATTAACTCTTACAAACGTTTTTGCAGAAAAGGTATATGAACATGAATGTCTGTTCTCTGTTGTACAACTATTTTTAATGTTCGTTTGGTTTGGGATATCCATGGATGATCAGAAATTATATAGCATATAAAAAGTAGTAAATCTAAAATTTCACTTATTGTTATGATTTTTATGCTGAACTAAGAACTACACGACACTAACAGAATGCGACGTAAAGGCCAGTATTGACTTAAAAAGTAGAGAGGTTACAGAATGTTGTTCAATATTACCAAGCGGAATTTTGACAATTGATCTGCATGGAACAAAATGTCACCTTCACTTACGGAATAATCGAGCGGAGTATTTTTCCGAAAGTAAAAGTGACAGCGCCCATTAGTTTGCGTGGAAACGTTATAAATTCAGCTGCAGAAATTTCTTTTCGATTCTTTACTTTTCCGTTTCAGTAAACGGAATTTAACATGGTATTGAGATAGAAATTTTGTTTGAATTCGATACTAACCTTAAGACAAGGAACAAAACTTATCGTTTTTACAATTCATAAAATTACGTTTTGGTCGACGGGTTTCGGGCGCAATGCTGCCCATTTGCCCGTATCCAGTTTAGGGTTGGAAGATCCGAGTTTTCTGCCTCTTCTTGACAGTTCATGCAAAGAACAGTCCCCAAACTTGGTTATGATGGATTTTACACTCGCGTGATGAATTCCAAAGCCCTTCGCCAATTGTCGCAATGCTACACCCTTCTCACGAAGCCATGTGTCCAAAACCTTAATTTTCACGTCTTTTTCAATGCGTGACATTTTGAAAACGAATAATTTAAACCGTGCAAACAAGTAAACAAACGAAAGATGACAGTCAAACGCACAGCATGCTATTATGAACACATTAAAACCACCATCACAAATACACGCGTTCAACGCAAATGTACGTGGATAGTTTATTTCCGATACATTCCTTAAAAGTTTAATCTGCTTAATTGTTTTCTTTATTTATAAGTTTGTGTTTGTTTTGTTCCGACATCTTGAGAAGTCTTATCGTCGCCCAATGTCGCCTTAACTTCCCACTGTGCAACCCATCCACAAAAAATTTCACCTATTTTAACCTCGGGTAAACCACGAGTAAACGGCCCAAGACTTACTAATCCTAGTATTAAGTCATTACATAAAAAAGAAATGTATTATCGTCTACGTAAAGTTAACGCATTTGTGCCTCCCAAATAAATACACTATCTTTAGTAGAGATAGACCACGGAAACGCTTTCATCGTGAATCAAGCACCCTAGAATACGACGAAGATCTTCTCTTCGAGAGCTTTCTGGCCCAAACACAATGATAACGGAAGCTGAACGGCAAAGCCCGATCTGAGTAAGCCTGTTTGCTGGAAAGAAAACCGGCTAGATCCAAGTCGATTCTAATTGGAAACTTTCCGTTTGCCGTTTCGTTTCCGTTTACATTGTGTTTGGGCCAGGAACCTGGCGGGCCGTCATTGTCCTGTAGCTAACATCTATTACAACCAAACGTCAAAAGATTCATTGTTTGTAAACAATGCTGGCGTTCGTACCCGTAGTAACAAACGTCAGATAGGCCTTATTCAAATAAGGCCCGCGATATGCTGCATACTGTCAAACGCTAGTAAATAGGATAGGGTTGCCAGGTCCCTGGTTTGGGTGGTTAGTGAGCTGGTTGTTAAGATATAACTATAAGCTGCTTCGTAACATTTGACAGTAATAAAACAAATTCATGAGCAGACGGCTTGTGATGAAGGAATTGTTCGGATATTTAAATAATTCAAGAATCCACCTGAGGAACGCTTGAAAACTCTATTTGAACTATTGGAATTTTGTACTTGCACGTGAATCGAAGCTGACGTTGAACATTACAGCTGCTTTACATTACTCTAAGGCTAACAAGCTTCTGCAAAGTTTTATAATGAACAAATTTGTTTAATTTGATTTTGTTCAGCATGCTGCTAGCATAAAAGCATTAGTTTGTGTTCTGTATTGGAATATGATGCCAAGTTCAATGAACTCCAATTCGTTTGTCACAGCTTGTATTGCTGTGACTGATAAAAATTAAAATTAAATCTGACATTACCTTTGCAACATTTTATTAAAGTGACTGTAAGCATAGACCAATCCAACTGGTAAAAAGAAGAAGACAGAGAATTATGTTGTTATCTAATGCCTGGGACAGACATACAACGTACAGCGTTGTACTCCTTTAGTCTAGTACGTGTTTTTTGGTACTGGATTAAAGTATTTGACAGTTCGTACAACGGTCTGCGTTGTATGTCTGTCATATGTATAATGCCTGGGACAGACATACAACGTACATCGTTGTACGAACTGTCAAATACTTTAATCCAGTACACAAAAACACGTACTAGACTAAAGGAGTACAACGCTGTACGTTGTATGTCTGTCCCAGGCATAACGCAGCACAGCAGGCTAGACCGATCATTCGAAATTGCTCTCAAAAATTTCAATAATGTTGAACGACGATGTAAATCAATTGTTTTAAACTAAATTTTGTTTGATATTTTTAGAAACAGTTTTCAAACAGTCGAGCTATATTAACTTGCAGCAAGATTTCAAAATCATAACCACTCCCATATATCTTTTTTACATGTTGGATTCGTCCATAGTGATACCGTGTTCCAGTTTGTACAGGTCTTACGTTCGTTTGTAACGAGGATTAGCACATCACTGTCGGATGATCACTATTCCACTTTTGACAAAGACATCACTTTCCTAAATGCTTTGATTTAAAAGGAATATTTTCTCCTAAATTCTAAAAAATATGCCATCTTGGACAATGTATCCTCCCGAAACGTGGCATTACTCGTAATGCATCATCCCAGCAAATCTGATACCACCGATTCCGATGAATGGATTTCCAATTTTGATTAATCCTACGATTATTTAAAAGTTCAACGAAGCTGGCAGGGGTCCGTGGTATGTGATCTTGGCTTCCATCCATTTGGTATGAATCAAGCGTTCCAACGGAGTCGATACCATGTCGTTTTGCTTCCGTTCGCCCTCTTCCTGCCCATCGTCGGCACCTTCCTCCTGCTGGCGGTTGTCCACCGTCATCGCAAGGTAGCATCCGGCAAGAGTGTAGTAGTGCAGCTCGAATCGTTTCTCCGCGTGATAGTTCCTTAGCAGTTCTCGGTTTGAATTGAACAGTACTCCATAGTGACCGCAGCAGCAGCTGACCCAGACGGGAGTGGCCGGTGTTTTCAGACGAGAGCCAGGCTGACGGGATGCTGACCGCATTGCTTCATTTTCGCCTTCCCATACCAGCAAACCGATGGACCCTCGACCGAGGATTCCGAATTGGGGAAGAGCCTGTAAAGATAGGTGAATGTTTTGAATTTTAATAGAGCTTAGAAATTGGCATGGCAGAACGAGAATTTATGATCAGATTCGTAATAAAGCGTGTCCGGAAATATTCTTTGTAGCTTGGTCGCGTCAGTGGTCTGAGTCTACGTAAGAATTTCTTTCAGTGTATGGTTTAGCTGCCGGTGGATCATTTCACCTTCACGTTGACGTGCATGTTAGGCTTTTTGACGTTCAATCACCTTTCCCTTTCTGGCGCAAGCAGAGAAATGATGGTTTGTTTTACTCCAAATGTGTTCCCTTCTTACTTGCACTCCTTTGATCTAAATGGCGCTGTAGTGTGCGTGCGTTAAACGTCACTAAGCCCAATTGTTTACTTTTAAATTGAAGTTTTGAAAACGGCGTCTCGACAACAGGTGCTGCGAAATCTTATTTTGGACAAATGGTTAGAAAATCCTAATGGAGACGAGAGTCAAAATCGGTTCAAAGTTTCAAGCAGAAGTGGGCAAAGCTTACAAAACCAGTGGAGAAAAGCATGTCCAAACTTTGATAGCAGAAGTCAAGCCAAAGATCCTAAAGTTTTGGAATGACGGTGAAATTTAAATCGTTTATTGCAAAAGTGTAAACATACTTGAGGAAAATAATTGTTGAGATACTTCAGCGCGCTTTGGAATCATCTTTGCATTCCAAAACTATGTAAGAGCCTGGAGCAACATGCCAGGCATTAAAGGCTGAATTTGTACCTCAGCATAACATTTTATTTAAAACTGCACTTCTGAACTTCAACTACTATATTCATAAAAGACTGGCATGTGCTTATAAGTATACATTACTTATATTTTATATTTTAATATTGTGTTTGTGGTATTATGGTAAGATAAGCCATTTATTTCAGAAATTATCCAACCGGACTCTTCGTTCACTCCAATTGCTATCCTTGAAATGTTGCTAGAACAGTATAAAGAAAAATATTACAAAAATTACAATGTCTTATAAAATAGTATCTCTTATTGAAATTTAATCTTTTATATTTAGAATGATCTATTCTGATTTCAGCTTTCCCAGGACTAGTAGGATATTAATACATATCTAACTTTTATTTATTTTTCAGTAACCTTCCATTCAAGTTTGAAATTTGAATAAATTAGCATTTTTGTAGATATTTATATCATATCATTTGATATCTGAATTTGTTGTGTACAAAATATATTAAATATTAAATAACATATAACAGGGCAAGGGAAGGACCATCAGGGCACCCAAGTGAAATGATTTGGATAGGGAGCATGGGACTGCCTCCTCCCTATTGTTAACATTTTGTGGAACGAGGGTAGGCTCTTTGACCCCATCTATTGGGGTTATTCTGTCAATCGAGGGCTCGATTCTAGTGCTGTGAGTGTGAACTTGCTTTGGAAAGGAGATTCTCTTCCCTTTATTCGCGGGTTTCGCGTAAGTGTCTCTGCTTACGGGCCCGCCCAAACGTTTTTGGCCCTTCATACAGGAGCTTGATGATCACAAGCAATAATAGAATCCTGATCAAATCGTTTTTTCAGATTATTTCACTGATATGGAAATTTACCTTGCTGCAATAGATGGTATTATTACATAATCATCATCATAATCAATCACTATTCTTTATATGATGCATAATTTCAGATCATCCATGGAATTCTCGAGTTTTGAAAAATAATATCCAATTTTTTCCCCGTGTCTATGATATATTGTCTAAACTCTTTGCTTCATAATGGGCATGCAATGGATTGCAGCAGGGCAGCAGTCTACAGACATGTGTATTTGTTATCATCATTTTACATTATTAAATCCCTTCACTTCATTTTATACATTATTCAGTAAGACATCAGCGTACGATTTAACATTTTTATCATTATTGTTTTCTTTTTTATCCTAACCCATTTCAGATTTATTTTAATATTATTATATTTACGTCAGAACGTATGGTAAGGTATGTCCACGCATCCTTCCTCCCCTGTAGATTCACAAAATGCGTTGTGTTTCAAATCTAATTGTTTGAATACAACTCATTTTACTGAATCATCTTTTGTGATAAATGCAACACAGTAGGCCTGGCCGCTTTGACGCTTGTATCATGTCTTTGATATGCTGCAAGCATCAATATTGACAAAAAAAAAATTGGGCGTCATCTAACCCAATTATTTCCAGGATGCTTTTTCGTACTGGCTGCGTTTGTATTAGATTAGATTGAGGAAAATAAATGTTGAGAAAAAGATTTGTTTAGATTTCTGTTAAACTAATAACTTTTGTGTGATGGATGATACAAAATTAATTTCCGGACACGCTTTATCATAAAAAAATCTTTATTAGATAGTCTAGACATTTCCGCTCATCTGGCTTCAATTTCGAAACTAAGCAAAACAGGCGATTAGGTAAAGAAAAGGATTGGTAATTTTCGTTTGATTCCACCACCGTTTTGCTTTTCTTTGACCAGGGCTGGCTAATATCATTTTCAATGAAAAATGACCAATGATTTTTACCGAATTACGTCTGAAAATCTCATCGGGCGAGAAAACGATGACGAAGATTTTCCTCTAAATCTCATCGATTTTTTCGTCGTGACTGCACGTGATAGTGTTTAGGTCATCGCTATTACCAGCACATTTATTGATATTATTGAAAGTTTCATCACAAAACTTCAAATAAAATTTCCACTCTTTTGATTACATATTATTACTTGGCTAATTTCAAGTAAGTTAATTAGAAATTTGTGAAACAAAATCGTATGAGAAAAAATCTCATGACTGCATGATGGTGTGAGATTGACAAGAAAGCTTATGATAGTTCATTTCGTCTCGTGACAGTGAGATGGCCTGTTTTTTCATCGTCACATGATGGCCGTGAGATTTGCCAGCTCTGTCTTTGACAACTATGCGTATTCCGTCTACTTCTACTCAGTTTACTGCTGTATTAGGTGCGCAACTAGGTTCTCGCTGTTTTTTGGTGAAAAAGGAACTTTATTTTGAAAACAAAGGTTACAAACGAATTATTCAAAGTATTGCCTATCACTAGCTACGACTTTTTCCCATCTTTGTGGTAGAACGTGAATCCCATTTCGATAGAACTGTTCGTCTTTTGATGCTATCCAAGAATCAAGCCATTTTGAGATGTCATCATTTGAGTGGAATTGCTGACCAGTGAGACCATGTGCCATCGAACGGAACAAGTAATAATCGGACGGTGCAATATCAGGAGAATATGGCGGGTGGGGTAGGACTACCCATTTGAACGATTCCAAGTAGGTTTTCACGGGTTTCGCAACGTGAGGTCGAGCGTTGTCATGCTGAAGAATCACTTTTTCGTGTCTATGCTCGTATTGTGGCCGTTTTTCGTGCAGTGCTCGGCTCAATCGCATCAATTGAGTTCGATACCGTTCCCCGGTAATGGTTTCGTTTGGTTTCAACTGCTCATAATAAATAACACCAACTTGGTCCCACCAAATACACAGCATAACCTTCGCAGCGTGAATATTCGGCCTAGGCGACGATGTTGAAGCATGCCCGGGCAGTCCTCATGAATGTTTCCGTTTTGGGTTACTGTAATGAATCCATTTTTCGTCACCCGTCACAATGCGATGTAGAAAACTCTTCCTTTTTTGCCGCTGAAGCAGTTGTTCACAGACGAAAAAACGACGCTCAACATCTCTTGGCTTCAAATCGTAAGGAACCCAAGTTCCTTGCTTTTGAATCATTCCCAACGCATGCAATCGCTTAGAAACGGCTTGGCGGGAAACTCCTAATCCTGAACCAAGCTCTTCTTGCGTTTGACACGGATCCTCATCGCAATGCCTCCAATTCAGAGTTTTCGAAGTTTTTTTGGCCTTCCTTCACGCGGACGATCAACAACACTGAAATCACCGCGACGAAACCAATCACGACACGTTGTTTCACTCAGAGCAGCATCACCGTAAACTTTTTGGAGCTCTCGATGTGCTTCAGCCGCCGTTTTCTTCGAATAAAAGAAGAAAATCAACACTTCCCGCAAATGACGATTATTTGGCACGAAATCAGACATCTTCAAACAACCAAAATATATAACACTAAACCAAAATCACTGATTTGGCAAAGCGGTTTGTTTACCATATGTCTGAGCTTGGTTTATGACGCTTGAGATGTACAACATTCGACCAGCACTTACTACTGGCGCTATCTATTGATAAACAGCGGGAACTTAGTTGCGCACCTAATAGGTGTACGTTAGATTGAGAAGTCCGTATTTGTGCAGTGATGCAACGTGTTGGTTTAAATGGGTTTAAATCGATTATCGAGCGTAGTTTTAAAATGGTTTGCTGTTCGATTTAAGTAAACCACCATTACACTTTTTGAGTTACTCCAAAAGCATCCTTACTGTTAGCACCCTCTTCTTTTAAAATTAACCCATTTAAAATATTTTTTTTCCCCCCCGCCGCCCTACTCTTAAAAATTTTTAAAAAAAAAAACCCCCCCACAACCCCCAAAAATTTTTTTTTTTTTTTTTCCCCTTTTTTTTTTTACCCCCCCCCCCCATAAAATTTTTCCACCTTTTTTAAAAAAAGGTATATGGACATCAATGTCTGTTCTCTGTGCTGTTAGTTTATATCGGTACTTATCAGGGTTACTGATATTTGCATCGTACGACTCCAATTCCCCCATCCACTTCGAACGCAATCGAGAAAACAAAACAGAGCAGGCACTCTCGAATGAACCAATCGATGTTATGAAGAGAGTATCTGTGAGTGAGTAGTGAGCGAGGTTGGTTTATGCTATTCTTGCTTTACTTTCTTCACCCTCGATTCATCATCAACGTTCGTTTCAAGCAAACGGATCGAGTACGAAGTGGATCGGAGGTGACGAGATTCGAACGAATCGTAGCGATCGAAGCGATGCGATCGTAGTGAACCGATCGAAGCGATGAGAACGGTGCAATGCAATGCGATCTAATCTGGTGCTGAAAATACTTCTCTCACGGTGGTTTTGTGACGGGATGTTTTATGATCAGCTGATTTGTCGTTCATGGCAGTGTTCATGTGTGTGCTTCCTACGGCTGTCAGAAGCAATATCGATAACATCAGAACAACCTCGTAATGTTGTTCTGATGTTATTGTTTCATGTAAGGTTAAACCAGCAATAAATGACTAGCTGTAATTAATATTGCCCTTATATTGTAAGTTATTTGAACGAAGTGTTGGAAGAATTTGCGACAACAGCTCACAACATTACGGCCTATCATTACCGTTAGGTATAACGCATTAACAAATTGATATCGTCAGTCGTTTTTTTTTTCAACTTTATCAAACTGCAGCAACATATATTCCGAAAACTATTCGCAATCATCAATCAGAAGTGAAATCAATAAAGTAATCGTCGCGGACTAGTAAAATTAAAATGAACCGTGGTTAATTGAAAGAAAAATTGTGTTATGTGGTGGAGGTAAAATCAGATGCTGGAGGTGCAACTGTTTATCGGTGCCTTGCGGATATTAACGCAGAACGCACCCATCAGTAAGAAAAAAAAATATCCGGCGAATTTTACACGGCATATCATTGCATGCCATAAAGATGTTGCTCAACGGTTGAACTTGATAGTGACCAGTGCTGAGGTCGAACAAACTCCTGCAAAGCGGATTCGGCCGTCACCGCCGTCGAAAATATCCGTGGAAAGTAACAGGAAACAAATGCTTCTGGGAACATTTCTGCTGGTTACAGAACATAATCTGCCAATAAGATTTCTACAGTGGCAAGGTATACAGTTACTGGCTGGGCCCTCGTGGAAGGTGAGTGGGCTTACAATAACTAGGAACACATTGCCGACATTATTTGCTAGAGCTGCTGAAATTATGAAAGATAAGTTCCAGAATAAGCTCGTGTGTCTGAAAGTTGATTCAGCAACCAGACATGGAAAATCCATTTTTGGGATCAACTTGACCTAAGCGGGTGATGACGGCAATATTCAAATCTTCAAAATTATGTATAGTATCAGAGTTATTTATAGAATTCTGGCGAGTTTTCAAATGTGAAATTATCACAGAAGAAGGCATTTTATATATTTGTTAGGTACTCATGATGAACCTATTTCGATTTATTACCGGTTCACGATTTTGTTTCGAAAAGCACCTAAATCTTTTATATCTTAAATGGATGGTTATGTCTAAGAAATTTCGAACTCTTTTTCTGATTTTTGTTGGTTTTCAAATGTTGGGATATTGAAAATACATTGTGGATGAAATTGCATAGTCAGTTCAAGATCATTTTTTAAAAAGGCTGAGCTAATTATAATTATTAATGAACAACCGATGATAATTTTATAAATAACCAATAATATCCTGAAAACTAAAATTTCTTCATTGTATTTTTGGGATATTTTGTTCCAATCAGATCTTGTAAAAAAAAATATATGGAATATCTGTTACAGTAGTACTCTTTTTCGAAGATAATTTTGTATGAACAAGAACGTAATGTAGGGTGGGGATTTGGTTCCAGTTATAAGATTTAATGATCGAAAGTGTTTTAACTTGTTTGACCTTAACATTACCAATTAATTGCTATTTAGACTTCTATTACTTTTCCATTAAAAAATATTTTTAAATACTTCTTGAAAATGTTATTTATTTCTTATTGCTTCAAATAAAGCGGCGCATGAAATGTTAGATCGCCAGACAAAAGAAAATTTAACGCGTGTAATCGACGAAGAAATCAGATCGTTTGGCCTCGAGTATAATCAAATTCTAACTATAACGTCTGATAATGGACAAAACATGTTGTCAACTGTCCTGGAAATGAAGAAACTCTTTATTCCAGGCGTAACAGCGCCTTTGGCAAAAATTCTATGTAAAGAGAATGCATTGATTCGTATCATGACAGAAGATGCTGAAGCGGATAGCGATGAGGAAAATGTGGATGATTTTAAAGAGGGGAGCAGGAAGAGCTCGACGATGTTCTTATACAAGACCAGGATATATTACCGGAGAACGATGATTTTACTGTAGGTTATGAAGAAATTTACAGAAGTACTATCGATATTAATTACAACAACAAAAATGCTTCACGTGACGTTTATAGTAACAGCTCAGCGTAGGACAACTCAAACAAATCTCAAGTAATTCATGATTAGGGCCTAAAAGCCATTTGTAAACAATGACTTTAAACCTTAGTCTTTCACGAATCACGAGAATCCCACTATATCCTGCTAGTCAATGTGGTAGAACTAACATTCTTCTACCAAATGCTGCTTTCATTTCACGAGAGTGATTTAAGATTCCAGAGAAATCGACATTTAAAGTCATTGTTTACAAATGGCTTTTAGGCCCTTCACATGAATTGCTCGAGAAATATGCATATTCGTAATCATTCAACAAGGGTAATTCGCAACAAGGGTTTCGTACTGTACGCATTGCTAAGTTTGCATGCTTTCACTCACATCGCATCACAACGATTCAATCACGGCGATCGTACCGAGGCATTCTTTGACGATGTAAATCAGCTGTGAGTCAAACTGCTGCCGAAATAATGAAAACGGTGTTCAGGCAGAAGCCAATAGCTTTCGAGTTAAAACTTGCTTGGATGGGAGAGGTGGTGACTCAGCGAATGAGAAATAGCCGGCGAGGATGAAAACAAACATGCACAGAGAGAGTGATTCTTTGTGCACCCATTCTCACGCATGACAACAAGAGAGCGTATTGCGACTGCACTGAATTGATGCTGAGTAGCCTCACAGGCGAGCAACGATTCATTTTGAAAATCAGCTACCCTGGTACTTATAATTATATATTTGTGTGTACATCTTCTAGCTGCATAAATGTAGACAATCTGAAAGCTTGTGCTCCTGTAACCTTAGGATCAGGGCCTCCTTATGTAAGATCATAGGATCAATTACTGCTCAAACTTTTAGGGTCTTAATGAACCCTTCTTTTTTTTTTATCAGAATCTGAACTGGTTCAATATGGAAAATAGACTAGTAGCAGCGGGTGGATAGTCATGAAGAAAATGAACAATTTGTTTGGCTCAGGAAGTACTAGCACACCGGTCCCAAGCTCGGTCCCAAGCTTAATGATTCGCCCCCAATAATGAACCTCACACCAACACACCCTTAAATATTGTGTCAAAATAACATAGCGAATCAAAACAAAAACAAAGATACTGGTACCGAAAGGTACCGAAAAGCGCTAGAGTGTATTGCAAGGTGCAAGGTGTATTTCGTGCTAAGGGGATCTACAATAGTTAACCAATTTCAAATCGCTAGTTGCACCAGCGGGTGGATAGTCATAAAGAAAACGATTTTTTTTTTGGCTCAGGAAGTACTAGCACACCGGTCCGAAGCTCGGCCCCAAGCTTAATGATTCGCCCCTAAGACCGTAACTAACACCAATACACTCTCAAATATTCTGTCAAAATAACATAGCGAATCAAAGCAAAAACAAAGATACTTGTACCAAAAGGTACTGAAAAGTTTATACACGATCTAGATCTCAAAATACAAGTAATACACAAAGTTCACATGTAAACTAGTGCCACATAGCGGACGAGTTCTGAACTAATGTTAACACCATCATAAAGGCCTCAATCAACCAAACATCTTTGACGAAGACGCCAACTTGCTATATGTCAAGGATCTCGAGATCCAAGTTATAAAGTAAGTTTACATGCACAGTAGCGCCGCGTAGCGAGATAGTTCTGAACTTTTAAGTTTACCATCCTAAAGACCTTGATCTACTTAACAACTTTGCTGAAAAAAGTAACATCCTATATACAAAGGATCACGAGATATTATCCGATGAAACAACAAAGGTCAATGCCCATATATCATTTGAGACTATCATCAAAGGAATCCGCGCATGTCGGGGGGTTTACTGTACTATGCTGTTTTTTTTTTGCTAAAATATGCTGCCTTTCAACGGTCATAACTTTCTCTGGAATCGGATCGACACACTTTCTTCTGCAAAGTTGTTTGTTAAAGTCTGAGACATGAAACAAAAATGCTTTTGCAGCATTTACATTTAAGCTAAGGCAGTTGTTTGAGTGGTTCTCAAAATATATCAAAATTTCAATTTTTGATGCCAAATTGTGAAGAAAAATGCAAATCGCATGAGATTAAAATACGATATTCGGGAGTTTTGGGACCAAAGCTAACGGAAACTGTCATGGAGCTTGGGGTCTAAAAATCTCTGTCGACCAGTGTATTCTGCTGAACAAAGCCAAAGCAATTCCAACGATCGATGAGTTGGAGGCTGAAGGAAAATAATTACTTGAGAGAACACAATAATGCAGTATTAGAAAAGGAAAGATTCATAAATTCAACAGCTGGTTTTGTTTGGTTCTAACAATAATGCTGCTCAAATGATACTAAAATTGGATTGAAACAAATCTTGCATGTTGTTTCAATAAACTAACAAAAATGTTTGTTTTTGTAGCTCTCAAAACAAATCAAACAACATGTTGAGTTTAACTACTAAATCCCCAAATCAATTATTTGAAATTTTAGTTTGCTTCCACCACTGGTAGTTAAATCAAACTAAAATGTTGTTTTTACCAAATTAAACGAATTGAAATTATGGTTAAATCAAACTATAATTTCTTTTTTCTCCGTGAACGTTTGTAGTTGGAGCGTTTTCATCGTGCAGGCTCTTACTTTTGTATAAAAAGTAGTTCTATAGTAATCGAATGTTTACGATGCCTCAATGCCTGAGTTTGGATATTTCTGTTTGGCAAGCACAAAAATCTCGATTTCTAATAACAATTGTTCGAACCGTCCTTGAAAAGGATCTTTGCTGTAAGAGAACCACGTTCAAATCCTTCGATTTGAACTTGGTTTAAACAAAGAGCTGGACTATAGAAAAGACACATGCAATGAAATTACAATTGATTTGAACAACAATCAGAAATAGAACGCCTCTGAATAGAAGGGACCGATTACCTAACCATCATCATTTCAGACCACATTTGTCTAATGAATCCATAAACAAGACTCTTTTAGAAACCATGGTGGTTTTTTTTTCGAAATTCGAAAGCAAATAAATCTTCAAAGTTTTGTCTTTTTCCCCGACTTTTGCGGCAGCAGCACGGTCTGGATAATTGACAGTTTCTGGGCGATGGATACTTCTGTTAGCAATTTGTTCAGTTCCTCGTCGTTGCCAATGTCGAACTGGAGCTGACGCGGGACGATTCTAGTCTTCTTATTTCCATGGGCCGCGTTTCCTGCCAACTCTTCAGACCAGAAATATTTCATTACAGCAGCTATGTAGACGGGAGCAGCGGCACCAACGCGCTCGGAGAATATTCCGTTTCGAAGCAGGCGGTGTAATCCTGCCCGGCTCGAACGGTTCTTTCACTTTGCCTTGGTGGATAATGTGTTTGAACAGAATAAATGACTCGATTTTAGTAACTGATATTGTACTGATACTAAAACAATGAAAAATGGGTCTCTTATAGCAGCGTTCAGTAACTTATTCCGTAAGCAAGGTTGGTTCAACAGCACTTTGTACAGGGATCCTGCAAATAGCACGGTGTGTAAAGCTGTGCAAACACCATTAAGCCCAATCAATTTAGGTGATTCAGTTCAATCGGGTGATTGTTGTTGCTTCTGACAAAACTTTCCACCAGATATGTAATCTAAACTTTTGCATTCGTGAGCGGCGCCTAGCTGGATTATTGAATTAAAAAATCTTTCCATTTTTTCTAGTTCTCCGTTGGTATCTACCACTAAGTCAATCATCAAAATAAGACAATTAAAATGTGTTTTTTTCATGTTTCCCGCAATGATTCGTTTTATATAAATATATATAGCTATAGCAATTTGATGTACCAACATTATGAAAATATTGCTTGATTGCCTGACTTACAATTGCACTATTCGAGTGATTCCTGTACTAGTCAACTACGGAAAAAGGGGAGGAGCATTATTTTCAACTATCAGTCAAATCACGAGGAAGAGAAGGAGCATTTTTTTTTCGTTGTTCTTTGGGTATAAAAATATCAGCCATTTGTGGCTCAACTATCAGTGCCTATTATCAATTCGAGTTTACAGCTTATCTACTAACAATGGCACCCAAATCAAGTGTGAAGACCGCTAAAAGTTCCGGCAAGGCCCCAAAAGGGGTTAAAGGCGATAAGAACAAAAGGAGGGCACGCAGAAAGGAGAGCTATGCCATCTACATCTATAAGGTACTGAAGCAGGTTCACCCAGATACCGGAGTATCGTCGAAGGCCATGAGTATCATGAACAGCTTCGTAAATGATATCTTTGAGCGCATTGCTGGCGAAGCTTCCCGTTTGGCTAACTACAACAAACGCTCGACGATCACCTCTCGTGAAATCCAAACCGCTGTCCGACTGCTGCTGCCGGGCGAGTTGGCCAAACACGCCGTCTCCGAAGGAACCAAGGCTGTCACCAAGTATACCAGCTCTAAATAAACTTACATCATCAATTTAAATGACCGGCCCTTTTCAGGGCCACCGAAATGATATTCGCCTTGAAAGAGTTCAATTTTGAATATAATTACTCCATTGCAGGAGTATGGTTTACTTTGATCTGCAGCTGAATGTGATGCTTTATTGTCTGATAACTCTTAGGAAATTGCCTTGGTTATTGTACCGTGCTAGAAGTGAAATGTTTGGTTTTTGCTTTGTAGAAGATAGTTTTCTATGTATATATTTTGCATGGGTAGAAAAGGACAGCCAAATACAGAAATCATAGTTTTGAATGATGCGATTTGACGACTGCTTTCTAATGCTTTGTTTAGACTACGGAGCCATAACTTGATACAAGGGTGCTTTATAAACTATCAACAAGAAAAACGTCATCAGGATGGGCTTGTATCATGTTATAACTCTATAGTCTGAACAAAGCTAATAGGTGTTAGAGCGAGGGATATAGAGAAGATTGGATGCAGCCTTCTTGAAAAATAGCTTGACGAAGCAGATTCTACAATTCAATAGTGCCGATTTTAATTGTCTATTGAGTATACCGTTTATTTATCTTCGAAACGGATTTTTAAGAATTATTAAGAACAAGAAGAGCTGCAGCCATTTCCCTTAAGTGGATGAATAATAATCTGCAACTTACATCGCATCCATTAACGGTAGTCATTTGGTTAGTTAACTGAAGCAATTAAGTACAGTTAGTTGAAGTTTATGACTTTAAGCGTTAATTTAGTTCATCTCTTTAAAAGAATAAATTTCGCTAAGTAGATCAAAGTGAATTTCCAGTAGATGATCGGTACTTACCTACAAACATAAATACGATCTTAAATGGGTGGATTGCTTTATTAAATAGGGTTACCAAGAACGAATCCCACATTAATCCTATACCTAGAACCTACAAAAAATAGTTCCCTGATGTACATCCTCAGGGTTTCAGACCAGTTCGTGGTCTAGTTGTACAAGTATTACTTTGTTCCGTTTTCTAAAACGGATCTGCCAAAAATCAGTGGGGTTGTGTATAACACACGATGGGTTGACGTATACTTCAAAGAAAAAAAATAATGAATTTCAACAAGTTTTAAATCTCTCCTCGTGTAATTGCAAGCCAAAGCAAGCGTAAACAACGTTATTGTTTGTAATCTTTCATACAGCATTCAACATTGTTTGCAGTCTTCTACATAATAGACCTAATTCCAGCGATATCTGGCTTAAATTAACATTAGTTTATCCCAATTTTAGAAATCCTTTAATGTGCAATAGATGACGCTGAAAATTAAATATTTATTTCTAACTGTGTACGTTATAACGTTTGATATAAATATTATCATGTTCAAAATGTTACCTTAGTTTCGTAAGTTTCATAGCTGAAGCTGAAGCTAAAGCAGGTGTTGTTCTAAAGGCCGTTCACACCAAAATCCGGACAAACAAAAAATATTTTAGAAAAACAACAGCATGTTTTTGATTCATATTATTTATTTAATTTTATAGATAAATGTGATACTCAACACAACTGAATATAGATTTAAATAGATTTATTTCCATAAGCTGTTGCGCGCACTTTCTTATTCACTCCTTTATCAATCTTTGCACGGTGTCCTAGTAAATTTTCTTCGAAGCAGTAGGCCACTTAGAACGAAATTCTTGGATCGTTGATACCTCTCCACCAAGCTTTTTTAGGTTTCCCTTGACCATTGACCAGTATGTTTCAATCGGGCGGAGCTGTGGACAATTTGGTGGATTACAATCCTTGGGAACGTAAATAACGTTATTTTGCTCATACCAAGTGATTGTATCTTTAGCGTAATGACAGCTGGACAAATCTGGCCACAACAAGGATTGAGTCGTATGTTTTCTCAGGAAAGGTAGGAGCCGCTTTTTGAGGCATTCTTGCCGGCAAATCCCAAGTAACAAATTCAATTTTAAAGTGCACTTGAAGAAGTTCTCAAGACTCATTTGATAAAACCACGCATAAAACTAGATATTCTGCATAACATCGATAAAACAGCCATAAACCCTCATAAGTTCAAAAAGGCCCATACTACAGGAGGTTCTCAAGACTGTTTCCCAAGATTCGCTTAAAACTTGATAGTTTTATCGGTACATACTTGTAATGACATGCAGGACATGCTTAAAACTATGATAAAACTATCACAAATTTTGGTAGTTTTATGATTTTCCTCTCTAAGAACACTTCCAGTCCGTCACAAATATGTTTCGAAGATTCTATTTTTGGATTCGTTCTGCTGAATGGGGACTTTTTTAAGAGGAAATAAAAACATCGATATACATATGATGTTTCTTTTCCATGGATACGTATGTAAATTAATTGTAAAATTGACCATAAATGCATGAGTTTTTTGCCTGCATTTGATAAATTTTTCATGCGACGTCCACCATTCCGAGGGAATCCAGAATAGCTCTATTCTTGAAAAAGAGGAGTAACGCTTGCATAAAACTAGTTTGAATTGCTCAAGGTAAACAAGTCTTTCGTAAGATAGCCATAAAATCAGTGTTGAGAAGGCACACCATAAACAAAGAAAATGTGAACATTCAAATCAAAAGTGCCTATGCATAATTGTTGTTCATCATTACAGCTTATAATTTATTATTTTTAATCACCAGCGTAAGTCGATTAAAACATTAAAAAAATCTCTAACTTGAATATGCTAACAATGGATTTGGGAAGAAGAACATATAATAATATTGCGTCGATGGCTCAAACATCAGTTGAGCGAAAGATTGTTTTTCTCTTGATCTGTACGCTGAACCTAGCGTTGGAAGAAGTGCACTGTGTAGTGGATCACTGAGCGATTCCAGCGCACTACTTTCGACTTTGGATAACACGTGCGGATCATGGGAAAAATCGATTTTCGCTCAGATGATATACTAATTTTTACCTGCAACGAGTAAATATTGTGTAGCCTGTTGGGAACTGAAATGCACGACTCGGGAGAATTTAACATTAACATAACCTTTTACAATCGTAGTGCACATGAAACCTTACGTCAAAAGTACAGCGCTGTATTTCCACGGTGGTGCGGCATATAACGCACTACCTGGGACGTTAGGTGTAACTTGCACAACTGGCATAACATCAAATATCATAAGTTATGCATTTCGGTTATTAACTGGCGACACATTGCACCATTTAATTTTATTTGTTACAAAAAATAGGACGCATAACGCATAGACCCTTTTGATAAGTTAGTCTCAGTAGGCTGCGAATCTAATGGAATGATAAAAAAAAATTGTCGTTGGTGGCTGAGATGAAGCAGTGTTCAATATATTGGATAGGTTTTTATTGAATTTCCGCTTGAACGATTCGCTAGTTTTTAATTTCTTCCACCTGTGGGCGTCCATTGTGACAGTTTGTTAATTTTTCACATAATGTTTTTTCTCAAGAATATGTGCTCTTATTTAAAATCAAATAGTTCTAAGAGAGTTTTATGGCAGCATTTCCAAGATACATTCATCTTAAAGAAGAATGTCATAATACTTTAATAAAACTTTTATTAGGTTTTATGCAAGCTGCGAAACGATGTCTTGAGAGGGGGATCAAATATCTTATAAAACTACTGATAAGGTGAATTACACTTCAAGGTTTCTTCAAGTGTTCTTTAATCACTCTTAAGAACTGTTAATGAATTAAAACCACCTTAACTTGGAAAATGCCCAGATAAAACCGGATGAACTCCATAATGCTTTGATAAAACTACCATAAAACATGAATAAAACCAATTTGCATTTGAATTGCTACTTGGGATCTCAGCGTTTACGGTACCAGTGGTTACGAAAATCTGGGAATTTAGCTCACAGGATCATATTGCTTGCCATACCAGATATTTTTCGGGGAATTTGGTTTTATACTCCCGTTTCAGATGTTCAGGGGCATCTTTTCGGCTATTTTCAGGGTAAAATTCCGTTCCAGAGAGATATTTGAATTTTTTGAAGTAGTATGTTTCGTCATCCATGACAACACAATGGAATTATGTGAGAAGTTGTTCATAAAGCTTTCTGGAGCGTGTTTTTACCGATTATTATTGCTTGGCGTTACGATCTGGGTATGTTTGAACTTTGAATGATCTCAATCCAGCCTTAGACTTCATTTTTTGCACAAAACCAGTTGACACTTGCACTTTCTTCGCAACTGTCCGTGTTGACACCTTCGGGTTTTCCTGAAAAGGAGCAAGGGCTCTTTTCTCCTTCCTTGTGTTACTTTGTCTATGTTCACCGCCACTTCCAGCTTTCCTTTTGACAGTAAGACCCTCTTTATAACGTTTAATCACATCGCAACAGTTGATTTTGGCACATTAAACGATTTTGTGATGAATCGAACAGTAGAATTGGGATTTTCCAAATATTTGTGCAAGATAGATTTCCTGCGTGCTAGTTCAGACGTCGCCATATTGAATACAGAATGCGTTTTTGTAAACAATTTGTGTGATTCATGTTTGTCTATGGTTTGGTTATGTACATAATAAGTTTCATTCCATTTCGTAGTGATTTGACTAAGAAACAGGGTAAATACTTTGTCCGGATTTTGGTGTGAACGGCCTTTAATGGGACGATGGATTTACTTAATTAAGTGTTTTAGCAACACAGAAAAAATTCCAAGCAAGAGGAAGCGTAAATAACGAAATAAGCAATCTTTCATGCGCCATACAACAATGTTTGCAATCTTTCATACTACAGACCTGATTCAGGCGTTATCTAGGATATAAAATCACAGGAATGAAGCTGCTGTCATCCACAAACAACAATCGTGAAGCCGAAAACTTGGTGCTGCGGGTGGTGCTAATTTGACAGCTCAGTTTTCTTGAACGTTATATGCAGCAAACACAATATTCGCGGCGGAAGTTGTCGTGTTTTATCGTTAATTTGATTCGAGAGAAAAAATTTCCGTGTTGTTCTTAGTGAAGTTGTTATCACAACGATAGTATTTTTTCATTGTTTATCAGCCAGGTATTATAATGTTTTATCTAAATTACTGATACTTGTAGGTTGGTAGAAGAAATATTGTAAAGAAAATTAATCCGTTGTGAACCGAGCTTAAAATTTTAAAATCGTCACTAGCGCCACACCAAAAGTGGCAGGCTTCAAGTACTAACGTTTTCTTCAGTCCTCTGTATGCCTATAGATCAGTGGTGCTCATCCTGCGGCCCGCCGAGGCGGCAAATGCGGCCCGCGATAGCATTTGAGAAATATGAGAACTTCATTGAATATGTAGCTATTTGCTGTTCGATTTGAGTTGCATTTCTTACTGTGCAATAATTGTGATTCTCATAGTTTTATGTGAACAATTTTTACCGTGCTTGTTACACAGATGATGAATGACCAAAAAGGCGGGATAGAAAGAAAGAGAGAATGCAGTCATATTTTCGCTCCAGCAACCACAGGTTCATTCACTTTCACCATTCAGTGTCTCTGTTGGTTTGTTTCCGTTCTTTATTCCCGTGCGTATTTCTGAGAAGTTTCGAGCAATTATTCAGTGAAAATGGAAGCCAGCACTAGTAAAAAACGGAAAGTGGCTGATGAAGGACGTGTTTTCCAGGAGAAGTGGTCTGAAATGTTTTTCTTTACGTGCATTAATCAAAAACCGGTGTATGTGATTTGCAACCAAGCTGTTGCAGTTATGAAGGAATTTAATGTGAAGCGTCACTACGAGTCGAAACATGCGTCAAAAATGGATAAATATGTCGGTGTGGCGCGGGCTGAAAAATGTGCTGAGTTCAGGGGAAATTTGAGTAGCCAGCAAAACTTTTTTGTGAGAAGAAAGCAAGAAAACGAGTTGTGCACAAAGGCAAGTTTCATTATCGCAGAAAAACTCGCTTCCCATTCGAAGCCATTTTATAATGGCGAGTTTGTTAAGGAATGTATGGAAGCTGTGGTTCAAATGATTTGTCCCGAAAAAAGTCGCATCTTTGCGCAAGTGAGTTTGTCGCGGGCTACCATCACCAGGCGGGTTGAAGACATTGCTGAAAATCTTGTGTTGAGTTTGAAGGAAAAAGTTGCCAGCTTTGAATTTTATTCAGTGGCGCTGGATGAGAGCACGGATATATCTGACACAGCTCAATTGGCAGTTTTTATCCGCGGCATATCTAAGAAATTTGAGGTGACTGAGGAATTGGCAAGCCTTTTCGCCATGAAAGGAACGACGAAGGGCATTGATATCTTTAATGCTCTGTGCGCTGTTCTAGAAAAGTTTGATCTACCGCTGAAGAAAATGTCCGGAGTTGTTACCGATGGAGCTCCCGCTATGTGTGGTATGTATTTTGTTTTCCATCTTATTTAAATTATTCAAGCTTATACCGCAGTGTAAAGACGTGCAAGCTCCTTAAAATTCTTGCCTAAAATGTTGTGCTATTTTGAACGTCGCCTTTTGACAGTACTGGCATTATCACATTTATTATGGACATTTGATGTATTTGGCACTGGCATCAGGCCGTAAGTTTATTTACTTCTTACTTGAAGGGTTGCATACAAATTGATGCAAAATATTCAGCTTTATCAGATTTACGGCCTTGGAAAATTTAGTACCAAGGATGGTGTTAAAATTTAGGTATTTTTCTTTGTACATTTATGTATGTTTAAATTTATTTATTTATTTATGAATTATGTTTGAGCTTGTTTGTCTGTTCTCTGTGCTTAATCATTTTATTACTGAAAAAAAATGTTTATTCATAGGAAAACATGAAGGTGCAATTGCCCATCTTCGAAAATTACCAGAAGTGTCAGAGCAATTCTCCCAGTACCTTTGCATCGTGCACCAGGAGAACCTCTGCGCCAAAAGCGTGGGATTCAAAGATGTCATGAAAGATGTCATCAAAATAGTTAATTTCATCCGATCGCACGCATTGAACCATCGAGAATTTCAGGCTCTTCTAGTAGACACGGATGCAGAATATGGTGACGTACCATATTATACTGAGGTACGTTGGCTGAGCAGGGGAAAGGTGCTGCGACGCGTATTTGATCTTCGGAAAGAAATCGTCGAATTCATGGAGAGCAAAGGTAAATCAGTGAAGTTTTTCGATAATGCGGAGTGGGTGACAGATCTGGCTTTCCTGACTGACATTACAACGCACCTGAACGATTTGAATTTAAGTCTCCAGGGTAAAGGCAAATTGGTGCACAGCATGTTTAATCAAATCAGTACATTTGAAAACAAACTCGTGTTGTGGGAGAAACAGATGAAAATTCTAAATTTTGCCCATTTCCCTACTCTCGGAAAATGCAACGTGACGTTGACTAAAAAATACGTTGACGCACTCCAAACAATGAAAAATGATTTTTCTCGTAGATTTGGAGATTTCAAAGCGCATGACAAAATTCTAAAACTTTTTTCTGCTCCATTCAGTGTTGATGCTGAACAAGCCCCAGATAATATCCAAATGGAACTAATTGAGTTACAGTGCGACACGGAACTGCGAGAAAAATTTGATCGACATGATTTGTTGGAGTTCTATGCCAAATTTTTTCCGGAAGAGCGCTTCCCAGAGCTGCGAAATCATGCTCTTTTCGTAGCTTCTTTGTTTGGATTCACATACATTTGTGAACAACTGTTTTCCGTGTTGAAGCAAGTAAAGTCAAAAGCAAGAAATAAGATAAGTGATGAACATTTGGACAATTCATTGCGTATTTCGACCTCTAGCATGAAGGCTGATCTCGATAAGCTTGCTCAAGAAAAGTGTAAGTGAATTATGTATTAAAATGCGAAAAGTTTTTTTTATTGATTTTCAAATAAATTGAATGTGATATAAATCTACATTTTGTTGTTTGTAATTTTTTTTATTTTGGAAGAAAGAGCATTGCTTTACATTTCAGGTACATCTACTAGTAACGTGTCCTCAAAATAAGCTGTTTTTTTATTAATTATTTTAAGCCATTAAAAATAACTCATTGCGACCCGTGGCATTGGCGCAAAATTTCATTTTGGCCCGCTGCAAGCATCTACCTGAGAAATATGCCATCTATAGATCTATAGCTATAACATTCCCTTTATGTGCATTAAATAACGCAGAAAATTACATGCTACTTTCAAACTGTGAAGTTCTATTATTCGCTCTAAAGAAATCATTTGATGGTCCTGAAAAGGGACGTTTGATGGTCCTGAAAACAGACGTTTGATGGTCCTGAAAAGGGATATTTTGGGTATGCAATGCGATATCGCACGGCTTGTTCCGAAAGAGCTGAATTGCATGCAAAAAAATCATCGATAGAAGGTTGCTGAAGACATGATTTCCGATGTCCACAAGGATTCATCCGTCATGAAATGCATCATAACGGGAGACTGCGACATGGGTCTATGCATAAGATGTCGAAACAGCCTGCAGTCGTCCAAATTTAAGTCAATCGAGGCTATGAAAAAGAATGCGACGGGAAGCTGAAAGCCATCGCTTTGGCGCCAATGAAATGGCACATGTGCTTCACGTCAAATTGGTGTTATTTTGAAGGACACAAAATGAATTTGCTAGAAAATTGAGAAATTTTTGTTTTATTTACAAATTTGTGGTACTTTTTGATCATAATGTAGTGGAAAGCCGCCAACAACATGCAGGTGGTTGCCCAAGAACAAGAACAAACCATCACGACAGAGCTCCGCCCAAAACATATCGGGTTATCTTTATGCGAATCCACAAAAAGATTCCAAAAACCTGTTGGAAACGAAAAGCAGTTTAGGCAACGGGTCGGTATCCCTGATCATTTGATCAGATCTCTTCATTTTTCGCTGCGATATTTGAAAAAGATCAGATGAGCATGAGCATGGGCATGATTGACCGCCCGAGGTTGCTACTCCGTTATTGGCAGATCAGCTGTAAGTACACAGAGAAGCAACAGATGATGTTTGGAACTAACACACAACCTCAATGTGTAAAAACTGGTGATCACAAACTAAGGCAATACTGGTGCTGGCCCCGCCCGAATGCAGGTCAAATAAGGAAAGCGTAGGAATATGTTGACATGATACTCGCTTTATTGGAAGCCGAGAACACCTCTGCATTTCCACGAGAAATCGCTGGGATGTTGGATTCCAAGGTTGGGTGGCAGCAGGGATCGTTTTGGTAAACGATAAGCTGGTTAGTGAAATATTCAGATATAAGTACCGATTTAACCCAACACGAAGGATGCTATTGAGGCCACTCATAAAGTGTGATGGTGGTTTATCATCAGGAAAACAAGGTAATTAAAGGGTGTCCTCAGTTAAATTGCATCGAATTCAATAAGCTGTAACATTTCGCCCTTTAGATTGATTTCAACGACATTTTGGGTGAAATGACCTCAACGTGTATTGTTTACACTGCGCGAGTGTTATTGTGAAATGTGTCGTAGTTTCGAAAATGGAGTCGAAGGAACAGCAAGTGTGCGAGAACATTTTGCACCTGCACCTCGACAACCCACTTCTTTCGCACGGAGCCATCGGAAAGATGTTGAAAATTCACCAGTCTTAGTGTCTCGTGTCATAAAACGTTTCGGGGAACGGTAAACTGTCGATCGAAAGAAGGTGAGTGGTAGAAAAAGTGTTCCGTACAGTGTGAAGGATCACAAGGGAGTGGTTGCTGCCTTTAAACGCAAACCCAACTGTGCCGTTCGGGATGTCGCGAAAAAGCTGCACTTGACCAAAAGTTTCGTGCAGAAAGCCAAGAAACGAGCCAGGCTCCGTTCATTCAAAGTTCAGAAAGCTCCAAAACGCAATGAAAAACAGAATAGGACAGCTAAAACACGTGCGCGTAAGCTGTACACACAAATGTTGACAAAACCACACTGCTGCATCATGGACGATGAAACAAACGTAAAAGCGGACTTTAAACAAATTCCCGGCAATCAGTATGTGACTGCGAAAGACAAGTTCGATGTTCCAAAGTCTCTCAGGAAACAGCAAGCGTCAAAGTTCCCCAAGAAATTCATGATTTGGCAGGGGATTTGTTTGCTGTGGTAAATGGAGTAAGCCTTTCGTGACAACTTCAACTGTAAATGGTCAAGTATACATGAATGAATGCCTGAAAAAACGACTGCTTCCGTTTCTCAAAACACACAACGTTCCTGCAATTTTTTGGCCGGACCTAGCCTCTTGTCACTACTCCAAGGATGTTCTGGAGTGGTACAAGACGAATGGTGTCAATTTCGTGCCAAAAGATCTTAATCCCCCAAACTCTCCAGGCCAATTTAAAAATATTGGGCTGTAATGAAGCACGAACTTTCGTAAGTATTAAGAAGAAAGTCCGGGCTTCGATTTGGTAAAGAAATACAGTGAAATAAAAATACATAAACCAAGATAATACATTGTATTTTATTCCCTGAATATTTCATGACAATCGTTTGAGAGACTTGTTTTTGACGACGAGTTTAAAGTGATGGAATTTAACTGTGGACACCCTTTAGTACTAACGCAAGAGATTTTTGATCGATTTATACCAAAAGTGGTTTACTTGTTACAAGAAATGGGGGCCCGGCGAGTATGGCGAGTAAATAATATGGATCACAATTAATCATGACTCCTACCATCGGCCCATCGAACCCGACGGAACACCTTTATTGTTTTCTTTTTTCTGTGCTCACTCGATCACTCGCGCCACCGAACAATATAAAACAGAAACCAAAGATAACGCGATATTTCCGATAACAAAATAATGCGCAACAAATAATCGACACAACCGTTTACATTCGATGCTTGACGCAGACTTTTTGTTTCTCATAAACTTGCAATTTGTACAACTACATTCTACAATTTTTTTTACTAGGTTTAGTTTTTATACTACGGTTTACGCTTGAACTCGAGTTTTGCACTTGAGCTTGAATCTGAGTGCAAATACGTCGCGTGCATCCGTTGATCCCATTTGTGGTGTGCTCGGTAAACATAAACATGAGAAAGAGAACGTGTATTGGATGAACGCGTACTAGTGTGAGCCAAGCTCAAGCTCAGCGCCGCTCATGTTTTCGTGAAGACTTGGTGGAGAAAGTGTAAAAAATAAGAATCTTATATCCGTTTTTTTTGAGAACATAAATTTGGCAGCTAAGTCAGTTTGTCGGTGCCATAACGTCCCATGTCCCATGTATTCTAGGATCTTCATAGAACAGTTATGCTCATAACAGCAGTGTTTGTTTTGTTTTAGATCCCTCCGTTTTGGCCATTTATGCAGCGATATTGTGAATTCAGATCGGTGGCTCAATCTGATCTTGCTATTAAGTGGAGCTGCATCCACGCAAAGCGCTTGATGGGATGGTGGCTAGCAAATTCAATTTTCTACCGAACCACATCGGTTACCAACAAGAAAACGAATAAATCGTTTATATGTACTGTTTTCGGGTGTATTTTTTGACAGATAAAAATGAAAGATGTACCGAACAGAACGGTAAAGCAGGGAAATTCAAGAGTTCTCGGTAAGTTGAACCGAGCATTCGCTGAATATTCTTAAACGTCAAACACTGGAGTCAATTCCGCGACGGCTATGTCTCCCGAAAAACTCGAAGAAATGATTTTAAAGTCAGTGATATGTTTTTTGACTGCACATTTCCACGCTGTAACTCTCGTTACGGAAGTTTCTATTCTTTGTAACGACATATAGTGGAAAAGCATCCGGCAAGCTCTTTAGTTGAAGTTTGTCAGAAGTAGATAATTTATCATCTCCATGCGAAGCGCTAGGAGTGGACAGTAATTTATTGCTAGAACGAAATAGACATGAAGAGAAAGTGTATTGATAGTTCCGTATAGGGCAACGGCAGGCTTTGAAAATTGAAAGATCAAGTTTGAAAACGAGCGGAGGGCATTATTGAACGGTAGTATCCGATCAGGCACATAACCCTTTACCATACTACCCCATGCAGGATAGGCAAGAGGAAGAAATCCCCTTGACTGGCAAAAGGTAATGCAACCGGTCGGGCTCTTATACTGCCTATTGCTTTTTTCTAGTTCTAGCGATTTGTCCCTCTCCTAATACTAATCTGCTAAAAATAAACCCAACAGCGGGGGATAATTTCTCACCCGTGTTAGGCAGTATTAGGAGAGGGACAAATCGCTAGAACTAGAAAAAAGCAATAGGTAGTATAAGAGCCCGACCGGTTGCATTACCTTTTGCCAGTCAAGGGGATTTCCTCCTCTTGCCTATCCTGCATGGGGTAGTATGGTAAAGGGTTATGTGCCTGATCGGATACTACCGTTCAAAATGTCCTCCGCTCGTTTTCAAACTTGTATCTTTCAATTTCAAAGCCTGCCGTTGCCCTAGGCGGAACTATCAATACACTTTCTCTTCATGTCTATTTCGTTCTAGCAATAAATTACCGTCCACTCCTAGCGCTTCGCATGGAGATGATAAATTATCTACTTCTGACAAACTTCATCAAAGATCGTTACTTCCACAATCAATGTGAAGCTCTTTAGGTTTTACCCTGGAATATAATAAACAATAAACAATGTAACTGACAAAAATGGTTTTATTACTATGAAATTCGTAGCTAGATTCGAAGCTATTTAAACCAAAATTCCATAACCAAATTCGGTAATTGCAACAGTCGGGTTGTTTGACAGCATTTGGTAATATTTGAGTGAACCGATGTTCGGTTATTGCTGATTGGATTTATTTTTATCAACCGAGTTTTTCGCAAAATGTGACAGATTGTGAGAAAGTAAAAATTTAATGAACTCGGTTATTCTATTTTGAACCGAACAGACTACCGAGCGTTCAGCAGATAAAAACTCGGTTGAAATTCAACCGAGTTCGGTATTATTTTATAAGTGTGTACATAAATGTTTCTATCGGTCTGCCGACAGATGTGGTAAGGTCTGTATCCACATTAATCGGGACACCTTCAAATCATTGTAACTTTTGAAATATTGCACGTAGGAATGAAAAATTGCACTGTGGTATAGCTGAGAGTCTATGATGAAAAAGACTATGATTGATGTTTACATTTCATGTTTAGTATTCAAGTTGGCGACGAAAGAAAAACAAGTGCGCGAGCGAATTTTGTACGGGCGTACGGCAAATCCTGACTTGTCAATACGGGACCTTGCAAAAACATTGGATTTGCCTAAATCCACTGTTCACGATGTGCTCAAATCATTTTCGGAACGTTTGACGGTGGAGAGAAAACCGAGAAGTGACAAAAACATTGGTGACAAAAACAATGGACCTGTCATGGACCAAAGGTGAAAAGGATATTAACGAAAACCCCAAATCTCTCCATTCGAACGGTGGCTCGTAAAATAGGGATGTCGCCTGGTTTTGTCCAAAAATCAAAACAACGTTTGGGACTTAAGTCGTATAAAGTGAAAACAGTTCCAAATCGCAACGACAAACAGAACTTGGCAGTTAAAATCACGGGCTCGACGTTTGTACTGCGAATATTTGACGAAGTTTTCATGCGTTGTTTTGGACGATGAAACTTATGTCCTGGAGGATTTCAAGCAGCTTCCAGGGCTGGCTTTTTACTCTGCTATGGCCAAAATGCTACAGCTGAGCATTTTAGAACGAAGAAGGCATCGAAATTTTCCAAAAAATACCTTGTGTGGCAAGCAATTTGCACGTGTGGCAAAAAAAGTAAATCTTTCGTCACTACAGGCACAATCAACAAGGAGATCTATCAGAAAGAGTGTCTGCAGAAGCGATTGCTACCCTTCATCAAAAGTCACAAAGAAAAACCTTTTTTCTGGCCCGATTTGGCATCATGCCACTATGCTAAAACTGTGATGGAGTGGTACCAAGCAAATCAAGTGAACATTGTACCAAAAACCTGAAACCCGCCAAATTGCCCAGAGCTACGACCAATCGAGAGATATTGGGCTCTGATGAAGCGGAAGCTTTCTGGAAAGAAGCAAGGAATCAAAGACATCAAACACTTCCAGCAAATTTGGACAAAGACGGCTTCTACGGTTTCTGAAGAGTCTGTACAAACCCTAATGGACGAAGTTAAGCGCAAAGTTCGAACATTTTATGCAAATACCGAATAACTATGTATTGTCTTCATGAATTGTTAAAACACATCCCATGAATCTGAAATAAACAACTACGATGGAAATATAATGCGAAATTTATGTTTTATTCATGTTATGAGGTGTCCGGATTATTGCGGATACAGACCTTAGTAAATCACTATTTCCGATATCGGAAATTAGAATATTGTTAAGTTTTTTGCATCAAATACTAATCCATAACGAATAGCTTTTCCGGGTTAAAGAACTCGACGAGTAAATTTTCAATAATTTTAGGAATTCTGACGTTCATGAAATATTTAATTTAATTCGAAAAATTCCATACATTTTCATATAATTTACTACCAGTCCCATATAAACGGAGCGTGTTCGCCACCTGGTAGTAAATGTTGGAAGAAGGTACTAAATGGTTAATTATTGGATGTCGAACTCAAATACATATATTGAACCGTGAAAATTATTCACTGAGACGTTCACGTTCACTTGGTCTCTATAACCATTAGCAGGATAATGGTTATAACAAAATGATGGTGATGAAGATCGTTGTTGGGATTGACATAATGAACTGGCGGATGTCTAAATCTGTTTCTTCCTGCATTCTAATTACTTACGTAGTGATCCTCGTCGCCTACGTATACAACGCCATTGTGCAAGTAGGGTGTGGCACGGCCTGTCAGCATCAAAGTGACTATATTTAGTGATCCTTCTTCATACGGACCCATTAAATGTGCTCCCTTTGGTGCGTCTAAGTCGTTCCGAAGATTCTCCATGCCACGTGTCACAACGGCGCTGTATAGTAACAGTAGCGCTCCTGGTCCCGGGTTCTCGGTGAACTGTGAACAAATGGAGAGATGGATATTATTGGGATTAACTTGATGTGAATGAAACTCGATCAACTCACATAAGGTAGGTATCGTTTTGCAAATATTTGCATCTCATCCAGCGTGGTAAACTCGAAGAAGAACAACTTTTCCGTGACGTTATCTTGAAAGTACACGTGGCTGTGTGAAATATGCGATGCCTCACCCGGTAGTGCGATAATCGCCTTGGTTTTTTCACCAATATTCCATAGAATATCCGAGATTGCTAGATATAGTGCTTGCGCCGCTTCGGCCTCCGTCGGCTTCAGCAGTTCTTCTAAGGGCACAGACTTATCTCTAGGCTTAACGTCGAATATGAAATGCTTAATGATGAATGCCTGTAGCACTGATTGCATACCCCGGGTGGCATTGCGAGGCGTCCTAAGTCCATAAGGATACTCCTGAAAGCACAATGGAAAACATCGAGTCAGAAATAGAATTGCAATCCGACAGTAGATGACGTACTCCGTTTATGGCACCGAAGTTGATTCCGGTGCGGGTCCATTCGCCTCGGGGAGGACTGGCGGCTGAACCGAATACTGTTTGTCGTAGCTCCTGGAAGTAGAGCGGTAAAGTTAAGAGTTAATTTTACAATCGAGTAAATCTTGTTATTGATTCTAGATTCTGTATTCCTTATAGGTGAGGTACCATAGGCGTAGCCAGGATTTCAAAAAGGAAGGGGGGGGGGGTCAACCTTAGTTACTTTCTCCTAAAGTATTCCACAATACCCGTTCCATTCTGACAACAGGATTAAACAATTCTAGGGTTGTTTTTAAAGAAATTTTTTTGAAAACCTTCGATTTCACATGTTTTAAAATCCAACGGCATTAAATAGGAACCAAGCAAAAATCAAACGGTTACTGTAATGTGTCGAAATATTCTCGTTATATTCATGTTGGGTTTTTGTATAGGAGTACCACCGAGTTTTTTTTTACAGTTCGTTCTGAGAATGTAATTTTCCTCCGTGACCCTCTCACCCACACTGAAAATAAAATTTAACTTATATTACAAAATCGAAGGTAGGACTTACAAATCTATTCGTTGTTTTCTGCATCTCAATGAGAAGTAATGAACATCGACATCGATAGTAGATTTCTTCTTGATTCATGCGAGTGTTTTCGACTTGTAGTGGTATGTATTTGATTCATGAATTTCCTGCCAATGAACCTATTCAACTTATACTTGTTTTATGCCACTGTCATGCAAAACAGTAACCGAGTGCTTATGTATGTATTTTATCCGGTGATCCGTGTTGTTACGAAGATTCTTCTGTTTATGAGCACGCGCCGAATCATCGCACATAAATTCGGCGACGGTTTCAGCGCGGTTGTTTCCCATAGAAACGGATAAAATCATTGAGGGGGAGGTAGCTCATCGAATCTTCCGAACCGCCTCCAAGCATCTTGCTGGGCAATCCACCGATTGCCTGTCGATCTGCCAAATTTGGAAGATGACTGCGTTGAGTTATCTTAAATTATAATAATCCGTCCAATATATCACAAAACATTGCGATTGGTTGAGTGGATTGTAGATAATGAAATCATTGGGTGTAGGACCAAGTGTCCCCCGGTTGGTGCTAAGCCGATGACCCTCACCATCAATAGAAGCATAACGTTTCCAGAAGGCACGAAATGCATCTACGCATCTACTGCATGTATATGTTTACCAAATCCCTCAATCGCAATTGAATCGCTACTCGATTGATGCAGATATCAGTTACAGTAGTAACATAGTTTTTAGGATACAGTTGTAAAAATTGGAAGTTTACGAAAAAAGAGTTTGCTTCGACCATCGGCTGTGAACGGTTGTGTCGATGCTTTACTACGCACTATTTTACTATCGGACATAGCGCGTTCTGTATTGTTTCGGTTATCTATAATTCGGCGACAGAATTTTACAAACTTAATTTTTGAGATCTGCTTCCTCCCACAAACAAAATAGCACCAGAAACAGATACAGGGGATCATTACCTTCCCGTTGGTAGTGGATATAGTTGTTAGCAACCTGGAATTTCCAGGAAATTTACGTTTTAAGTCATAGTTTACAGTTCGACCTTTTGACGGTTTTGTCTAGAATTCGGCGATGCGAGTGATGGTGTGAAAAAAAACCAACATGCTTGGGGATCAGCTTTCTATGCCATTACCATTATTTCATCAGTATACTTGTGTGGCAAGTACAATCATACTGGCCGAGGGAAGTAGAGATATTTTCCAAGCCGATTTTTTTTTCTTTTCCTTTATTATCGAGATTTTCAGCCCTGAGCTGGTTCGTCTTCCGTCGTTGTCACTCAAACACCTATTGGGTGTTTTTTTTTTAAATATGTCCGGGGGTGAGATTCGAACTCGTGACTTTGGCGTGAGAGGTATGGATGTTAACCACTACGCCGGGGTCACCCTCTCATCGAAAAATTACTTGACCGGGATTCGAACCCAGCCGTCTCCAGCATGGGTTTGCTTTTTAGTTGCGCCTTTACCAACTGAGCTAAGGGAGACCCCCTGCCAGTAGTCAAGGACATTTTTCATAATGATAGTCAATCCGCCATCTTGTAAAATTTGAGAAAAATTAGTATTGAAAAATAGTCTAAAAGCACTATGAAGTCTATTTCATATTCTATTTCAAATCTAATATTTCTGGTGGGAATTTCTACCAGCAGTGCGAAAACCGTTTTTAAATAAAAACCTGAATTTATTCACCTTACCTTAAATCTTTTGATTAACTTCCCTGAAGTTCCCTGAAGAACTTCCCTGAAGTTCCCTGAAGAACATCCCTGAAGTTCTCTGAAGAACTTCCCTCAAGTTCTTTGCAAAACTTCTCTGAAGTTCTCTGCAGAACATCCCTGAAATCCTCTGCAGAACTTTCCGGAAGTTCTCTGTAGAACTTCCCTGAAGTTGTCTGCAGAACTTCCCTGATGTTCTCAACAGAACTTCCTTGAAGTTCTCTGCAGAGCTTCCCTGACGTTCTCTGCAGAGCTTCCCTGAAGTTCACTACAGAACTTATCTGAATTTTGCTGCAGAATTTCCCTGAAGTTCGCTGCAGAATGTCTTCGAAGCTCTCAACAGCACTTCCCTGATGTTCTCTGTCGAGCCTACCTGAAGTTCTCTGCAGAACTTACCCTGACGTTCTCGTCTTTTAACGTTCTTTTAACGTATACCGGGTGTCATTTCAAAATCTTGAAAAATAAGAGCGTTACTTAAAAGTGAAAGATTTTTGAACGCTAATAACTCTCGTTTGACTGAACAGAATGACTTCATTTATGCACTATGTGATCGAGAAAACTTACAAATGTTTTTGATTAAATTAAGTGCAATTAGTATATGAGGTTCAACTTTTGACTTGAAAATGACCTACTTTTACTCCCATACAAATCTGTATGAACCATGGTTGAAAATATGGTTTTCCCTTTCCGGGTCCTCAAAAACGGGTGACAAATAGTTCAAATTGTCTTCTTCTTTTTATTCTATTAGTTTTCATTCTATGCTATACACAGCCTGGTTATATTAACTGCCAATGTCCGGTTCTTCTCTTATGAAATTTGCTGCGTACTGCATTCTCGTGTCTCTCTTCTTTGTAGATAATGCTTTCAACACCAGTATTGGGCTTAGTGACGTTTAACGCACGCACACTACAGCGCCATTCAGATCAAAGGAGTGCAAGTAGAAAGGAAAACCATTTGGAGGAAAACAAACCATCATTCCTTTGCATCAGCCAGAAAGGGAAAGGTGATTAAACGTCAAATAGCCTAATAAAGCACACGATTCTAACCAGAATGATTTCATTGGGATATTCAAGTTCGATTGAGCGGGGCACGTAGAATTGTGTTTTTCGCTCTATCGTTACGAAGAGATTTCTATCTCGTCCGTTTTCTCGCGATTGCGCGTCTGGCTTGCAATTTATCGCCTGCGCTTGCTCATCTACAAGCCAGAAGAAAGCGCTGCAAAGGTTTGCAAGTTTCCCTGCTCGACCTATTGCTGTGGCAATGGGTCGTAAACATCGATAATCCGCACGGGTGGCATCCACTTCCGAAACCATACCGGAGCCGGGAACCTCTATGGTACCCCTAGATTACTAGAATCATCCCAAGTAGCTTGCCGTCCGCCATTCACTGCGACGAGGAGTTTAATAAACTACTATGCTGTATTGAATACAGCACATGATGGTGTCCTGCTGGCCAAATAAGTCGAAAATATAAATTAAGTTCTAACGCGTATCATAACCACCGTCCATTTCAGGACGACCAATTAAATTTTACAATAAAAAAGTTGGTGTTTAGGTGAAATGTTCATGATTTATTCTAAACAACCATTGCATATTATCAAAAAAAGTACATTTTGGATTGTTACCTGAGGTCATTAAGTCGGCATCAACTCGAAAGTGGTAAATTGGACAGAGATTTTTCACTAAGCCCGAACTGACAACCGTAAGCAATGGCTCAGTATGTAGAAAATTTCATAAGAAGGGACACACCAACGTGGTCCTACGTTGCTGTTATATCCCTGATATAACCCACCTCTATTTTTTATATAAAAAAATTCTAATGTAATTTAAAATTAAGTAAATAAATTAATTTTTATTCCAAAAATATGTTATTTTTAAATTTTATTAAAGTTTAGAAGGCAAAATTTTGACAAATAGGCCATTGAACAAGAGGTAGAGATAAAATGGACAAAACATTGTTAAAATAGTTTTCCCAGTAACAACTCTTAGAAGATTTTCATCAAATCAATTTATGTTTGTCAAATATATTTTTTAATGTCAGAATATGATTTTAAATCAAATTTTTAATAGTTATAACGATATTAATGATCTCTCTAAAAGTTACCGTTTTCGAGATATTTTGAATTTAATTTCACAAGTGCCTAAAAACTTTACAAACACGCCCTTCTCATAAGTTTTCCGAGATGTTCCATCAACAAAACTATGTTTGTTTTAACACACATGGATATTCCAACAACTTTTTCTAGGATTTTTCCACGATAGTTTGAAAGTTATAGGAGATTCCTTCGCCATGAATGCTATTATTTGCGGTTCCCACGACGGTCTTGTCGATTCCATAACTAAACCCAGCTTTTGTTAAACCTAAAGAGTTGTTTTGATGCGACTATTAGTTATATTTACACAATAATGCGAAATAGGAACTTCCAAACGAATCAAATAAATGACCAGAATCTAGTATTTCTGAAGTATAAAGTAGGTAGAAGTTAAAATACTTTTTTGCTACTCTCAGATAATTATAGGCGTTCCGATCGAAATTTGGTCTAACAGTAATGTGTGTGAGTCGATCAAAGTTGTTATTAATAAGGCAAATTCTTTTTCTTTCTCAAGTTCAGTAAATACAGGAGAAATATTCAGCTAAGCTTCCTTTTTACCGAATGCGAATTGCCGGTTCTTTCGTTTAACACCTGCCATAAGATTTTGTACAGTCTCTTTGTTCACCTTATTCGCCGCAGAACGCCAGTTTGCCTTGAACTGTTTCTCGCTCACAACCGATTTTTGAGTCTTCTTAAGGTTCCGCTTGACGATGGCCCAATATTGTTCGATTGGGCGAAGCTCTGGCGTGTTGGGAGGGTTCTTGTCCTTGGACACCACTTGAACGTTGTTGGCAGCATACCACTCCATGGCCTTTTTTCCGTAATGGCAAGATGCCAAACCCGGCCAAAATAGAACGGAACAATTGTGTCGTTTCAGGAATGGCAGTAGACGTTTTTGTAGGCACTCGCTCAGATAAATTTCCTGTTGACGGTTCCGGTCGTAATGTAAACGTTGCTCTCTAAGCTACACGTACAGATGGCCTGTCACACCAGATATTTCTTCGCGAACTTTGACTGTTTAATGTGCTTGAAAATATCGACCACCTTTCGCCGTCCGGTTGCCGTATGAAATTCCTGTCCAGGAAGCTGTTTAAAGTCTGCCTTGACGTAAGTTTCATCGTCCTGTACCACGCAATCAAACTTCGTCAGCATCGTCGTGTACAACTTTCGCGATCGTGCTTTGGCCGACGTGTTTTGTTTATCGTCGCGATTTGGAGTCACCACTTTCTTGTAAGTCGACAGTCCAGCTCGTTTTTTAGCTCTATCAACGGTTGAAGACGCCACTCCCAGCTTCTTTGCGACATTTCGGACAGAGAGGTTGGGGTTCCGCTCGAAATAGCGGGCGACTCTTTTTGTCGTCGCTGTGGCCTTCGGCTTTCGGTTTCCCCCCGATCCAGCTTTCCTGGCTGTCGACAAACGTTCACCGAACACTTCTAATACGTTGGTAACAGTTAATTTAGCCACATTCAACAATTTCGCCAACTTGGCGTGAGAGTAGTTTGAATTTTCGCCATGCACGTGCATAATTTTGATGCGTTGCTTCTCTTCCTTCGACGATATTTCGATAACTGAAGTCAAGCCAAACATTGCATTAGGTCTTATGTAACAATATAAACAAAATCGAGTTGAATAACGATTTGGATAGAAAGCCATTACTTTTCTATGAATCATTTTGAAATTATGCTACAAGATAAAAAAAAATTGAAAATACGACCGATAACAAAAGGTCCAATGTACCTTCCGTCTGATATCGCACAGCTCTCTACATGGAACTTTTGTCAGCCGCTTGTCCAATGTACAATGTTTGACAGATGTACATAGGATCTACATTTTGTCTTCTAAAAACGCGTGTTCTGATTGTTCGAAACATGAATACAAGCAAAAAGTTCTACGTTCGGATGGATAATATTCAACGACTTCAAGCAACATTTGTGTCGAATCGAAAAAATAGGATCGAAAATTTTAACATGTTGTTTTCAAATCGTAATTGCAACTCAATCGTGTAATTTTTAATTTCGTATGGTTTTCAACGTAAAATGTCGTCAGGATTAAAAAGAAAATGTTGCCTTTGGTGTTTATGGTGATTCTAGGCGTGTAATTTATACATTTGTAACTTAGGAGCTATTGCATTTGCATTTGTAGATTGGACCTGTTGGATTGGTCTTTTGCCTAGTGAGAATGTACATTGGACTATTGTGATTGCGGTATGCACTAGTAAAATAATGTTCGCATTAGTTCTCTATTAGCTTTTTTTTTGTACTCAGTTAGCAAACAGTAGCCCGTCATATTTGAGAACCCCAACATCTGGATACATATTTATTTAATCGAAAATCTCACAAATCGGCACAAATCCCATCAATGAAGGACCAAGGCATCTTATTTTCTTATTTAAGCTTTGCTGCGTTGCAGCAGGCATAACAATAACTACATCAGATGCGTTGGTCCGTCCGTGCGGCGTTGCACGGTAAGCTAGTTTCATCGATTTTGACGAAAATTTCACACATTTTTTATGCCGGTTTTCAAACCTATTTGCTGGGCGAATTGCAAACTACCATTGCTATGCACCCACTCCTAAGAGATCTCCCAAGATACTTAAGTTAGTAAATTAAGTATAAAATGAATGATTTGCGTGATATGTAAACCAGCAGTTTTAATGTTATATATGTGGGTCTAAAACTAGCATAAGGTCATACAGTTTGTACACTAGCCCTATATATTCTTGCCGTTTACGCTAAAGAACAAGTATTTCTCGAAACTAGTGCACCTGTTACAACAACCCGAATGAATACATATGTAGCCAGTTGTTGGGGTTCTCAAATATAAGAGACTACTTTTTAATTGAATGTTTGCTTATTGCAAAGATGAGGCGATACAAGAGTACAAAAATAAAGCAAGAGAGGAGCTAACGTGAACATTATTTTATTAGTCCTTATCGCAATCAAAAAAGTCCAATGTACATTCTTTCTTGGCAAAAGACCAATCTCACAGGTTCAATCTACAAATTTAAATGCAATAAGTCCTAAGTAACAAAGGTATCAATTACACAACTAGAACCATCGTCATCTTCAAAACTAACATTGTCTTTGTAATCTTGATGACGTTTTACGTTGAAAATCATGCAAAAATTAAAGATTACAAGATTAAGTTGCAATTACGATTTGAAAAACATATTAAAATTTTCTATCCTATTTTTCTCGATTTGACACAGACCTAGGATCTGATGCAATGTTTGGCTTGAAGTGCTAATCTCAAAATCAAAATAGAGGCATGATGCTAAACGCACACATCTTCAAAATGAGGGGTGTGCAAAATGTTTTAATGCACGATGAAAGGAAATGCGTCAAGTTTATGTCGACCAAATTTTGATCGAAACACCCTTTACATGATGATATTACATGCTTACCTCCCTTGTGTTTTTTGACTTTGACGTTGGATTTTTTCTTTGGTTTTAATATAAACAGTATTGTTGTGGTAATTTTCTACACGGTAATCTCAATATACGCTATTATGACTATAAAGTATGCTCTTTCGAGAGAAACTGGGAATACGCCAAAAAGAAGTATATTACTTTTACTCTCTTTTGTGTAAACCGAATATTCGTCAAAATGTGCATACTTTTTACTCCTTCTGAAAAGTAAAACATGCATACTTTTTACTCCTTTTGAAAAGTAAAATTACTCCGTTTTACTCCTCTGAAAAGTAAACGATGCATACTTTTTACTCCTTTTCAAACATAGAAGATGTATACTATTAACGCATTTCGGAATATCAATTTTGCTCGAGTTTTGCTGAAAACGGCCTTATTCCGTAATTTGAATTCGAAAGTGAAATAGACATCAATAAATTACACAGCCATGTTTATTAATTGGAAGAAAAAAATAACAAAAACCTGTCTAGGTTTTGCGCAGAAACTGACTCACGCATTTTGTTACAGAGTTATTAACAAACGTTCTGGAACTTATTGTTTTAACCTTATTGCAGCGGCTGGATAGTCGAGAAGAAAATGGATATAGTTTTTGGCTCAGGAACTACCAGTACATCGGTCTCAAGCTCGGTCCCAAGCTTAATGATTCGGCTCTAATAATGTATCCTTAATAACCGCATCCGGCCACAGGGCATGGGAGACCTGTTTTGTTTCATACAGAATAAAATATTTGTAATTACTGACAATGTCAAATATTTAAATTACCTGTAAATTTCGTGAATGCGTCTTAATCCAACGTATTAAATAATTGCTCCATTTTCTATACTGTGATAGCCCAAAACAGTTCAGGAACTTAAACTGCTTAACAAATAAATGCTTATTTGAAAATGGCGTCATCATCAAGTCACGAGCAGAGTTAATTTTCTATTCTCAGCGGTGCCTACATTTAACGTTTTTTTTGTCGCCGTTGACATACAAGAAAATGCGTAAAAAGTACTTTTCATTCGTGTATAACAACTAGTCACTTCTTGACGTATAAAGTATAATCTTGAAAATGTGCAAAATATAGTCATAAAATGAGTTTTCCAGATTTACCGTGTATGTTACACACTTAGAAAATTTTACAGTATTCGGTCATTTTTTACCGAACTTTCAACAGCTCAACGTTCGGTAATCCGATTTAACGGATTTCGGTAAAATTTGACAAGTTCCGGTAATTTTTTTACCGGAATACTGTTAAAGTCACCGAAATCCGGTAAATCGGATTACCGAACGTTCAGTTGTTGAAAGTTCGGTTAAAAATTACCGAATACTGTAAAATTTTCTAAGTGTGTATTAAGACTGTACTCGGAAAAAATGAGACACTCCCCTTCGTCCATGACGAGACAGCCTGGCTTGACCAGCCACTCACGGTACAGCTTCCGCGCACGCAATTTGGCCACCGTGTTTTGCTTGTCAGTCCGGTTTGGCGCCTTCTTGACCTTAAAAACACGTAGCCCAGCCCGCTTCATGGTCTGTTGGACGAACCACTTCGACGAATTGACCTTTTTGGCCACGTCTCGGGTGGAAAGGTTCGGGTTATTTTTAAAGTACTGCCTTATCTTCCACGCCTTCTCTGGGTATTCCGTTTTTGGTTTTCGGCCGCTTCCAGCGCGCCGCTCGATGGTCTTCGTCTCCTGGAACATCTTCACAACGCGGGACACGATGGAATGGTGGATTTCAAGCCTTTTGCCGATCCATCTGTGCGACTGACCAGGATTATCGATCACCGCGCCCAAGATTTGCTGGCGTAGCTCTTCTTGTTTCGAATGCATCTTGAAAACTACTTGACAGATCGCGATAAAATTTTGCACTCGTAATTATAACACTCTAAACTATTCGTTCTAGCAACAAATTACCGTCCACTCCTAGCACTTCGCATGGAGATGAGAAATTATCTGCTTCTGACAAACTTCATCAAAGATCGTTACTTCCGCGCATGGGAGAATATAAAAAACAACAATCAATGTGTACTCTAAACTAGTATTACCCAAAATTTCATTAATTTTTACCTACGCGATAAAAAGTTACACCCAAAACAAAGTGTCGAATTTTTTCCGAGTCCAATCTTTATTATTTAATTTCATACTTGTTCACTTTTTTATATACATCATGAAAGCTGCTTACTTCTTCATAAGAATACAGTTTTGTGGCAATTAAATAAAACGAAGAAAGAACTCAAAAACCTGCCTATACGCATGTTTTCGTCCGCCATTGCGAATGTTCCGGTTAACTGCCGGAAGGCCATTCGCAAGGGCGTAAATTTGTTTTTGCAAGTAAGCTCAAATAATTACTTTCCATGGGAAATTTTTCAAAAGCAATTAGGGAAGCGGAACCTATGTTCACCATAGTACATATATTCATCACATTCTGCACTCAACCAACTTCAAACGTAGAAAGATGTTTAATTTCTCCAATAAACGGACGCAGTAACCAAAAATATATAATCCTGGCAAATAAAATTAGGTCTTGAATATAATTAAAAGCTACAAAAACGTTTCGGAGACTTGAATTTCCTAAAAATAATGAGCAGTCAGATTTTCAACACAATTTCTTACCTTTGCACTATAAATTCGTCGTATTGATCTAACCGTACTAGGGAATATACCCGAGCCAGACTCCAAGTTTTCTCTTTAATTGCACTTTATCCTCACACATTTTCGTTGCGTAATGGCACAAACCATAAAAATCACACTTCACTTATTACACTAGCCACACGAGAATCTACGAATACGTGATAAAATACGAGAAAACTATGGGATTAATTTTCACAATAATTTAAATACGCTTGCACCTATTCTGAACCGTGTTTACAATCGACGTAATCGCTTGATGTTGCCAAACTATTTTATTATGACTCTTATTCGAATGAAATGGGTTTGGCAGTACATCAATATCACCTGTTTTGTGGGAGTGCTACAAATCGCCCAAAGTTAAACTATTTTATTTTTCCATAGATTAAATAAATAATCACATGCTTCTAATTGTAGATTTTTTCAATATTTACTGAGAAATAAAATCCCACATTTAATAATATTTTTCCATCTCTGTTGAATTTGGCGGCACTGCTCACATACTGTATAGCACACACATCAACACGCACACTAGATCAATTCATAGAGCATGCTATGCCCAACGTTATGGTTTGTCTTGTTGTCAATATTCTCATGGAAGAATAACAAACAAACCCGTTGATTTTGTCTTGGTTATATGCAGGCTATCCAACACAATTAAAGTGCTGTCAAATGATCTACTTCATACGAGAAATTTAATTTTGGGTGTAGTAGTGGAGAGCGTTAACTTGTTTATATTTTTTCATGATTAAAATCAGTACGATTAACATATGTACACAGATGGGATTAATGTTTTTCGTGATATTATTAAAATAGGTACATAGCAGTGGAAACTTTTTCGTATTAAATTGGAAGAAAATTATCAGAATCGAATGTTTTGTGAATAACTTGTGTACTTAGTGTTCGGTATTCAGTGCATATTCACCGATTTCCACTGGAGGTCTGCTTATTGAGCTCAAGATAGGTACCGCTTCCCTATCTGTCTTAGCTTTTTTTTATCACCATCCGAAAAAAGGCCATTTTTTCAATGCAAACGTTAATACCAATGTATTTGATTAACATTGAAAATTTCCTACAATTTTCAGGACAGGTAGATTATGATATTATTTATAGAGCGTTTTGAAGTATCATGAACTTACGTTTAATGCTCTTACTATTTTCTTTTTCTTCTGCCTATTTTCGTTTCCTGCCGCTTTTATTTCCTCAGAGATAGTGTACTTCCTGTAATTTGCATACATAGGGTAAGGGGATGTAATGTTAGCCTAGCTCCTTCATTCGGCCTATATACCAAATAAGTCATTAATTCAACGATAATCAACAAAATTATGTCGCTATCAAGATAACCGATTCAATTCAAAGGGATTCAGACTTAATTAATCAATTTACTTTTGTTCATTTCCGTTTAATTTACGACTTTCTTAATTTTTAGACATCATGATTTTACTGGTTAAGCAGAACAGGTTATCTCCATGATCTTCGAATGATGTAAATTTGGCTAATTGAACCGATAAACCAAATAATGCAGCCTAGATGTACAGAAAGTAGTCACACGTTATAAATTAACAGTTCACACAGATAAAATTACAATGATTTATCAAGAAAACCATGCGCCCAATGTTAGGGACATATTTATTTGTTTGTCCCCAAATATGGCCTGTTGCCTGAAAAGCCTAGTAAAATGTTGTTATTGGTTAAATTTTAAATGGAAATGTATGAGTTTCGGTTGTATATTTTACAAATGGCTCATCTAAACACAAACAGAAGGAACAAAACCTTTGTAGAGTGAATCTTTAGGTTTTCACTATCGGGTGGCCAATAAATCATATGTGAAAATCTCTGAAGGGTTTCAAAGCAGTTTTAATTCAGTTTGTTTTGTGAAATTTTATGTTGGGTAAAGCGAATACAGCTGGCAATGTCTTAAATTATAAAATCAGGGAAAAAAATTATACAAAGACAGCATTTAATAAAAAACGATCGAATGCGACGAAGTTGCATCCATGGATAGACCCAATTTTTTGCTTATAGACCGACATTACATCCATATCCCTCGAAAGTTACTGGCTTTATAAAATGAGTTGTATAGCTTTTTATGATACATACTACCAAAAGTCTTATTAAACGTATCTAAGCAAGTGTATAACTAGCTAAATAGCGCTTCAAGCTAAAATAGTTTATGAGTTATAATAAAAAATGTAATCGATCGTTGCTTATTAGGCTGAGTTAAGGGACACATACCCTATATGTTTCCATGTTATCATTTTTAGGTTTAGGTCCATATTTAAGATTTATTTACGACGTGCTTTTACCTAGCAGCGGAATAACACTCGACTAACGTGATTATTGGTTTTGATCTAGTTTTAAGTTCATTTCAAGCAAAATTTTGTTCCTTTCAAGCAAAATACCTTCAGCAAAATATATGGCTTGATTGTAAGCCTTTAATAATTTAATTTTCCACAAAAAAATATTTGTCTACGTTTGTTCTGTTCCGTTTTGCTTTTCTTTTGACAGTATTGTATGGGAAGTCAAAAAACGGCCGAGAGCCGGTCTTGATCATGTGACAGCTTCCTGATCCCGCCTTTGGGAGACGGCCGACCGAGGGGCCTTCACTGGTGAATTGTGGCTTGATCATTTTTCCAATGATGGGTTTGAACTTCATCCTGAAGAACAAAAAAAAATTGTTTTCAGAAAATTATCACACATTATGACAACTTAGCTTTCTTGCAATGCTGCTTTTTTTTATCTTCAATAAAATAAAGACAGCTGTTTTTTTTTATGAAATCATGATTCATCAGTTTTTTAAATTCTTCACTACAGTATGACACAAATTCATCCATTGGTTTAACTATTTTTTCTACATCGCACCTATCAGTAGAAATCAATTGCTCATAGCAAATTTCAATCAAGTTGTGTTTTTCTAATTCTTTTAGCATCTATTCTTCAATATTTTTAATTTTTGGACAGTTTTCACATATCCGAAGAAGGCAATAATTCCTCCAAAAAAAAAAAACCCCCACCATTAAACCAAACACATTTTTAATTTAAATATTTCCTATGATCGATTAACATCATCATCGTTATAGTATTGAAGAACTTTATGTTTAAATTCATCACTCAAGCCATGTCCACGTTTACTATCTGGCGTAGATGATAGTCCTTTTTGATCAGCCAATTTTTTGGCTTCCATAGCCATGTTCTTATTTATTACCAAACGTCTTTACCACTTTTTGCACAGGCCACGACTTGGGAAAAACTGTTAAAATATGATACTTCTCGGCCTTTGTAGTCTCATCACGGAAGAATTTTTCTTTCAGTTGGTTAATAATTTCATCATACTCCTTGGATTTTTGTTCCTGAACCAATCGCCTCGTCTCGTCTTCTTCTTAGGCAAAGTTGAATATGTTTTTTCGCATAGCCCTTATTATTTTATTACTATTTTTGTTCTGGGTAACTAATCTGATCAAGTTTCTTCAATGATATTGGAGACACGCTGATACCGGAAATTCCCATGTTGAAGAGATCGATGTTATGCGTTCTTGAGTAGTCTGGTACTTCACTTTCTTGGGATAATGCTGATACTATCGAAGTTGCTGAAGGTACTTCTTCTAAACCATCCTGTGATGATAATGGCTGACTCTTCATTCAATGTAGCAGGTTCAAGACTGCTCCTTTGCAAATTAGATCGGTAGTGTATACGACATGAGTCGCAAATCTTTAACGAAGTATTTAGAGGTACTTAACACTGCATGTCAACAAATTTTTGAATCAATGTTTCGGTTAAAAAAAGTTTTCCGGATGAACATTTTCTATTGTTATTGGGAAACGGTCTACAACACCTAAACAATCTTTCAAATTCCATTTTCGTTTTCCTTTCCTGTTTCACAAAATGAGGTTCACAAACTGATGATTGATTGCTGAAGTGAAGCAGTTTAAATAGAGCCAAACATAAGTTACAATGACATAAATGTATATACCTACAAATTCTATTTACCAGGTACATTCCTGCTATGAATATGTGGCTTGCTTTTGTCAGTAGCAAAAATATTATAAACATTGATGGGTAGACGAGTGACGAAGTCAAACTACCACCATGTTCTATACCATGAACATTGAGTTTGACGTCATCGTGGGTAGCTGTTATCGGTAAAACCACTTTGGAAACGTTACGAAATGAACAGTAAAAGTACCCAATAGAGGTAAATATGTAAAGTATTAGTAGTCAAAGTGCAATCATTTTCATTTACTGTTGATTAAAACCCGCAGAATTACAAAATTTCTTATGAAATTGACGTGAAATCCGCCAATAATAGCAATAATGTTGAAGTAATCTCCTATAGCTTTCAAATTATCAGTCCAATCGTGTGAGTGTCAAAAAAAAAGTTGTTGGTATCTCCACATGTGTTAAACCAAACATAGTTTTGTTGTTGGAACATATCTAATCACTTATGAAAAGGGCGTGTTGCTTAAGTTTTTAGGCACTCATGAAATAAAATTCAAAATATCTCGAGAACGGTTATTTCTAAGAAGATCATTAGCACAAGCATTTACATTAGAAACTTGATTGAAAATCATATTCTGGCATTGACTAGTATTTTTGAAAAACATAAAATGATTTCATGGAAATCTTCTAAAAGTTGCTATTGGAAAATTGGAATTTTTTTTGTCCATTTTGTCCTTGCCTCTCAAACAATGGGCTTTTTGTCCAAAAATTAATATTTTAATTAAAAAAAAATAGCATATTATTGGAAATTGTTATTTTAGCTATAATTATGATTTTTTCATGTAAAAAACATTTTTTTTCAGCGTATATTATTTTTAGATGGACATTTTGATTCCCTACCATTTCTTCTCACACATTTTTTCTCTAAAACGAACGATTTCCGAGTTACTGTTTTCCTTAAACTGTTGTACCAAAAACACATAAGCCCTTCTCAAATGTTCCTCTCGAATCAAAACTATCGTTCCTCATGCCAAAACATTTATACTGTTATACTGAACACGTTTGCAAAGTTTCGGTCAAATCTAAAATACCAAAGTTTTGTCATTTACTGATTTGGCGTGGAACCACTCAATTCCGAATTTAGACAGCTCATAAAACACGAATAATTGATTTTTAATTATGCTGTAAATCCAATAATCAGGCATTCACAGTCCTCTCACGTTTGAACCCTGTCAGAGAAATTTCAGACAAAAACCCATCCTGACCCTACAACCGTGGTACTACACACTTACGATGGCCTCATCCATGGTGATCGGCCTACCGCCGACAAGTTTGAGCTTTGACATTTCTCCGCTGCGAGTTTCGTTTATTGACCTTCAAATCACTAAAAATACGCCGGCACCATAAATTCACACCACCAGTCAACACTTTTCGCTTCGCTACGTTTGGCTGCGATCGTAAATATTGCAACCAGACAGTTTGTGAGTTCAGGTTGGTTGAAGGGACGAGTTGTCCTTTTTCATGGTTTTTCCTTTTATTTGCGTTTTCACCACCCCCGACACAGACTGTTACCGATGCTGGTATAAGACAGTTGAAATGATCCTGAACACGCACTCTAGACCGTGTCAACGGTCTTGCTTTACTTTCAACCTTCGAGTGTATGCAATTTGTGGTACAAATTTATAGAATTCCTCGAAAACCGGTATCACAAGCCCGATCCAAATCGGAAAACTTTTCTGCTAATGAGCCTAATGGAATTGCTTCACTTGCCCTGGAATCGATGTTTGAAAATACCAAAATGAAAAACTTTCACTGGAAAACAATTTTGTATCGCTAACACGATCTCTCAGATATTTGTTGAAAACACGCGAATGCTGCACATGTTGTCTAACTTGAGGCGCGCATCGAATAAAAGTTCAAAACACAAATAAACGGGGAACGAATAGGTCTCGGCATCAAAGCACATTCAACCCCGACGACGAGACGCGCCTATGGAATGGGGTAAAAATACACAACCACGGACACTTGCGAACCGATTGAGTCTTTTGCTAAGAGGAACGACTTGTGTTTGAATTGAGCTCTTCCGAACGAATGGTGTGAAAATGGGCGTGAAACGAACATTTTATGAGTGTCTGACGGAGGTGACGGCGACGACGACGACGACCTACGATGTCGTGATTTGGGGCAAGGGGTGCCTTCGGCGTGAAATGTGAATCACAGCCGATGATCACGGTAGATGGTAATCGGGTTTGTTCGTGCTTTGTTTGAATGGAAATAATTCTCATGCAGCCTATACACACTAGGATGCCAACTTGTTTTTGGATTGATTTTTCGCCTGTCGGATCTAATTGCAACTCGTGTTCCAGCCGTGCGGACAATCCACCATTTTTCTCCACACTCGACCAATTGTTCATCATCCCAAACTGCTTCGCAATCATCAAACTTCGGAATGTATGGGGCTCATTTGTCTTGAGAAGTGACCAATCAACCTAAAGTTCGGACATTGCTTGAGAAACGAACGAGAAACGAAACTTGTGTTCACATTCGGCTCAAAAAAAACCGTGGAACTTTACTGCTGAATAACATGACACTATGTATAAAGGGTGTATGCGATAAAAATTGCACACATCCTTACTCACCAAAATTAAACCGATTATCTGATTTTCTTGAAATTTTTAAGGAAGAATGAAAAACTACTAATGAGTAAGGATTTACAAAATTTGTTTATTCAATTTCATCTGCTATCCCGAATCCTATCCTTTCTTTTCACTCCACGCATAATATTATGTTCAACCAATTTGCTGTTGTTGTTTTTACCCAAATTTTCTTCAAATTCAGCTCTGTTTTAATAGTTTTAGGATGTTTGCGAAGTTTCGCCCAGAATTTTTCAATTGTGCGAAGTTCCGGTAAATTTGGTGGGTTCATATTTTTTGGCACAAAATTCACTCCGTTGGCACGGTACCACTCCAACACATTTCGAGCGTAGTGGCAGGATGCTGGATTAAGGTAAAACAGATTTGATTCTTTGTGCCTCCTTATGTTTGGCAAGAGACGCTTATTAAGGCACTCTTCCGTGTAAATTGCACCGCTGATTGTTCCGGAAATAAAGAATGGAGCGCTCATTTTACCACGCCCGGAAATCATCTACCGGATCAGGAACCTCTTAGCAAATTTCGATAATTTCTTCTTTTGAACATCCTCCTGACGTCGAATTTAGACTTGGCAATGGAATACTCTTGCCCAGGAAGTGGACGGAAGTCGGCCTTGACGTAAGTTTCGTCACCGATCACGATGCAACACGATTTGGTGAGCAACTTCGTGTAAAGTTTCCGGGCGTAGATTTTCACAGTGAAATTTTGCTTTTAATTACGGTTCGGGGCTTTTTGCACCTAGTTAACATGTAACCCAGCACGCTTCATGGTTTTCTGCACAAAACCGACTGACACCTTGGACTTTTCAGCAACATCTCGAATTGACATTGTAACCGTGCGGGGGACGGGTGCTGAATCTCAGTCAAACGCGATGGCTTAGGTGCCACTCCAATTAAGGGAGACCACCGGTCGTTTTGAATATGCCCGACTAATTTTGAAACTGGTTTCTCAGAGGAACCACCCGAACGGTACTTTAGGAATTCCCTACTTCAAACCACATATGCTACCACAACCTCAAATGAGCACCTTTTGCCTATAAAATTAACTAAAATTCCGCCAATCCCTTCAAGTCATATAATTTCCATAGTCTCTTTAGACTTTAAAGCCAGAACCAACCAATAAACCTGTTTTCAAACGAATGTGCTTGATTTGAATAGACGAACGCAATATTGAAAATGACAAATGAGCCAGCTTAAGGACGAAACGTAAATAAAATACGGAAACTAAACAAAAACTCCAATCTCAATCTAGTTAACATCTATTTACAAGCTTCACTCATGTTGGACAGTACTTGCTCTAAAGCTAAAAATTATTTAACTAATCATGGCCATGAAAAACTTTGTACGGACATACCTGCGCAGCTTTTTCTGGTGACGGTGACAAACGAAGCAATGATGATGACGGAACGAAGCGACGATAATTTGAAGCGATGGTGGCGGTTCAGGAATGGCGACGGTTCCAAAATGACGACGGTTCCAAGATAGCGACGCTTGACCACACAAATGGCGTGCCGCGGTGTACCTAGACCCGTGCACAATATGGCTGAAATTAGAGTTGCGGAGAGAGTGGCGGCTGGACGGAAAGCTTCCGATTTATATCTCGTCTAGAACGTCCGGAATTGACCGTCTCCTTCAATATAGGAGTCCCCTTTCCCAAGCGACCCGGCTTCGCGTACCTTTCCGCTATGACCGAGTGGGGTTAAGGAAGACTACCATATATTTTGGGTAAGGTCCGGTTCAGTGTCCGACACTTGACAACGGATCACTGTAACCTCGCTCTCGGTATCCGTTCCACAGGGATTGTAACGTAGGGTGAAATCATGACGGTTTATTGGTGACCGTCGAAATAACTTCGCTAGTTTTTTGGGAGAACTTCACTCTCCTCCGTTTAGCTACCTGCCAGAAGGACACCAACTAAAAGTAGCAAGAAAACTTAAGTTTTCTTGGAACAAAAGAGGTAGGCCCGCAAAAACTTGGAACAACAGTTTAACATAAGACAAGATTAAATTACCGGAAGTAACAGAAGAGCAATGGTTAGAATTGGTAAAGAATAAGGATAAACTAAAAAAACAGGCAATAGAGATTAATAAAACTATAGGAAGCGAAGAAGACTCAGAATCAGATATAGAAGAGTAAGAAAATTAATGAATTATAATAAGCAATGATTAAGATAACGACAGAGATTATTAAACAGAATTAGGAAATGAAGAAATTTGAAAAAATAGTTGTTTCAAAATGAAACCACTAAATAGACCAATAATTCGACATACTTGAAAAAAAAGAAGTGAAAAAAACTACTAAGAAGTTTATGCAGGATCGAACTAAATACAAATATTCTCATTACAGCGGAAGATACGAAAAAAAATACGAAAAGTGGAACAAAAGGAGCAGGATCAGCAAGGAAACATCAAACATTACTGGTGAGATCTAAGCAATTATAAACAAATACAAAATACATACTACTGAATACGTGCCATGATCGTAACAGAACATGTTGCGATAATGGAAGTGTAAATATAGTACAAATATCCAATTGATATAAGTATTGTGTTTATGCGTGGCTTGTTGTAAGTGAAAGTGACCTCGGAATGGACGTGAGTGACCAGGCATTCTGAAATGGGTCACAAGATCTCAACAGAGCCATCACCTTTCAACACCCGGGCTAAAAATGTTTACAGTTTGGGATTAGGATAAAAGCATGATAGCTGCAGACATTTTTCTTCCATAAAAGCACTGCCGGACAGTGGGAGTTGGATTGAACATACACATACACACACACACACACACACAGACACACTCACACACACACACACACACACACACACACACACACACACACACACACACCCCCCCCCCCCCACCCCACCCCACCCCCCCCCCCTCCCCCCCCCCAACCCGCCAGCCCTTGCGCGGCCCCCGGGACGGGCCTTCCCGCCAGCCCCCCCTACCCAACCCCCCAAACCCAAAACTCCCACCCCCCCGATTCCCAAAACGGGAAAAACAATCCAACCCGCCCCAAACAAAAAACCCCGCCCCACGAGCTTTTTTTCTGATCCAAAATTTTAACCCCAATTTAAAAAGTTTTTCCCACCCCAAAAACAAAACAAAACCCCCCAAAAAACAAAAAATACAAAAAAAAAAATCTATTAACTGGCCCATGCCATTATTTAAACAATTCACCTTTGACAAAACACTTGGAACACTCAAATACCACGTCAAACACAACTGTTTTCCAGCCGATTCGCTCGGGATTAAAACCTCCATTGCCCAAGAAACCATGGAATCAAATAAATTGAATCGGACGCGAGAAATGATGTTCGGCTTAGCCATTGTATTGTATTCAGGTGTTCATTTGATATCCATCTCTTTCCCATATGTAGCCTCCCATAAAAAACAAACTTTCATCCTAGCGTGCTATAAAAAAGCTTCCACCTATCATGCAATAAGAAACCCTACAAATGTACAACGAATAACACGAATCAAAACAAAAATCCAATTGGAAACGAAAATCTAGTTCGAAACACATAATCTGCTATCTACAAAATTTGAACTACAAATCTAGTATTTACATATTTACATTTTTACAAAATTGGTCCGAATAAACGCACCGCGTTACAACATGTTTGGACGGTTCTTGAACTGTTGCACCACTGTCCTGGCCATTTTACTGTCACTTTGACCACTTTTACGACCACTCGCTTTCTTCCTTTGGGCACTCTCGTCACTCAAGACACAGTTTTATTTGCAAATCCAAGCTATTTAGCGATCCATAGGTGGGACGCCTCTGGATATTGATTGTAGGTGCACAGTTGCCTGGTGTGAATACACTGTGAATAAGATTTGCTCAAATTTTAAGATTTTTTATGCATACGGTTCAAAAGTTACAGAAGATTTTCGGTGTGCCATTTTTATCGAACTTTAAAGATTGTACTCGAAAAAAATGTAACACTTTCTTTTTTGAAACATGAAATTTTGGGTCAAACTAGATGATAATGTTAACATGTGCAAAAATTCTTTACAATCTGTCAAATGACCATTGAGATGGCTTCCAAGCACGAAGTGCTTCGAGAAAAAATTAAGGGGGCGCGGTCAGGGAAAATCCAGGCCAGTCCTACAGGTGGATCGCAAAACAGTTGGGAATCGATAATTCGACCGTTTCGACCGTGTGGTAAAATCGTTCAAGGAGAACCAGATGACCCAGTGGCGAGTTGGCAGCGGAAGAAAATCGAAGAAGGACCGACCCCGTTAACGCAAGGAAGATGAGGGATTACCTTAAGCACAATCCGAACCATTCGATTTGGGACGTGGCCAAGAAGGTCCATTCTTCCGTCTGGTTCGTACAGCACACAATGAAGCGGGCCGGATGTCATGTGTTCAAGGTAAGGAAGGCGCCTAACCGATCCGATGAACAGAATACGGTGGCCAAATCCCGCGCCAGGAAGCTGTACCGCGAGTGGTTGGTGCAGCCTAAATGCATCGTGATGGATGACGAGACGTACATTAAAGCAGACGCCAAGCAGATCCCTGGCCTGGAGTTTTTCGTCAGCAAGTCCCGCCTGGATGTTCCGAAGAAGTTACGGAAGAAGAAGGTCGACAAATTAGCCAAAAAGAACTTTGTGGTACCGCGAGTGGACGACGAGATATTCTTCTTCCGGAAAAAGAAGGTCGACAAATTTGCCAAGAAGTACTTGGTGTGGCAGGCGATTTGTGGGTGTGGCGAATTCAGCAAGCCGTACATAACGACTGGCACCATCAACGGCCAAATTTTTAAAGAAGAATTTAAAGAAGCTTGAATGAACCTTCGTCCGGTTCCACGAAGGTTCAGTCAAGCTAAGCTATGCACAATTTTATAAAAAATATCTCTGCCTCGAAACCAGTCGAAACAAGTCGGAACAGCGAGTAAGATAGTTAGACTAAATGGAGCAAGATTTAGGGAGTGTGAAACACTCGAAGAACTGCAGCTGCAGTCGTAATGTGACGTTGGAGCAGCATAAGTACCCAAGCAACACATCTCTGTCATAATTGGTTGCAGCAACTTGGTTGTGACTTAATTGAGTCACATTGAAGTTACCTTGACGCATTTGCAACAAGTGTGCTACTAGGGTAAGTTAATGATGCTGAATTTGAAAGCCCAGTGTCGTTCTGAACTCATTCAAAGAACGCCACTAACATAAGTTTCAAATAGTTTATAGTTCATGTTAACATAAACATTAGCCTTACCACCCTTCACGATATCTCGTCCTTGTCCTACAATCTCAAATACGGATTTATTTGTCGATGGAAGTAAATCGTATTAAAGATTGAACTCGAAGAAAATTATCACCAAAAAATAATTTTCAGTCGGATAGTTTCAAAACTCTCAGGGATAAATATACAAATATTAGCTATGTTTTTGCAAAGTTGGTTTATTCAACCTCATCTCCTAGGCTAAATGCCTGCACTTTGGACATAACGCTACCCATCAAATTCTGTGCAGAACTTGCGCCATCTTTCTTACACATTTTCTACCACTCTTTTTTCAAATCTTTGTCGTTTTTGAAGACCTCCCATGTTTTCCGGAGCTTGCTCTTCATAATCGCCTAGATTTTTTTTTTCTATTAGGTGAAGTTCTGGCGAGCTTGGCGGATTTGCCTCCTTCGGCATTAAAACAACATCGTTGGCTTCGTACCACTCTATCGCCGGTTTCGCGTAATTGCACGATGCCATATCCGGCCAAAACAGAGTGTCGCCTTCGTGGACCGGAGGAAGGGTAGCAAACGCTTCTGGAGGCATTCTTCCAGGTGCCGGTCGTTATGAACGGCTTGCTGAATTTGCCGCACCCACAGATCGCCTGCCACACCAAGTACTTCTTGGCAAATTTGTCGACCTTCTTCTTCCGGAAGAAGAATGTCTCGTCGTCCATTACGACGCATTTTGGCTGCACCAACCACTCGCGGTACAGCATCCTGCCGCGGGATTTGGCCACCGTATTCTATGTATCGGTTAGATGCCTTCCATACCTTGAAGACAAGAAGTCCGGCCCGCTTCATAGTCTGCTGAACGAACCAGACGGAAGGATTGACCTTCTTGGCCACATCCCGAATCGAATGGTTCGGGTTGCGCTTGAAGTAATCCCTTACCTTTCTTGCGTTCACGGGATCGGTCGTCTTCACTTTTTTTCCGCTGCCAACTTGCCGCTGGGTCGTCTGGTTCTCCTTGAACGATTTTACTACACGGGAAACGGTCAAATTGACGATTCCCAACTGTTTCGCGATCCATCTGTGGGTCTGGCCTGGATTTTGCACGATTGCGCCCATTATATTTTGTCGAAGCACTTCGTGCTTGAAAACCATGTCGAAAACCACTTAACAGATTGTGAAGAAATTTTGCACATGTTAACATTTAACTAGTTTCACTCAAAATTTCATCAAATTTTACCCATGCAATAAAACGTTGTACTCAAAAGAAAGTGTTGCATTTTTTTCGAGAACAATCTTTAATCGTACAATCTTACAGTACAATCTTTAAAATCGTGGTTCATCACCAGAAACAAATAAATTATTGTGGTTGCCAGCCTATAGCCTGGATCTGAACCCAGTGGAAAAGATCTAGGGAATCATTGTGCGTTGAATCTATGCTGATAAAAAGCAGTACAACCAACAATCAATATGAAACTAGCGATTTGAAATTGGTTCACTGGTGTAGAACCCCTAGTTCCGAAGTACACCTTGCAGTCCTTTGTTTTGATTAGCTACACAGATAAAAAGAAACATTGAATTTTCTGCGTGATCTAATGCACATAAAGGGAATGCTAGATTTGGCAAAAAATAATGGGAGATTTCATGTAAATTTTAGCCTGATAACGCCTGAATCTAGTCTGTTGTATGAAAGAATACAAACATTGTTGTATGGCACATGAAAAATTGCAAACAATTTCGTGTTTTACGCCTCCTTTACGCCTGAAATCAAACGAGGGGAAATTTTACGCGCTTGTTAAAATTCATTATTTTTTTCTGTGTATGTTATTTTGACAGAATATTTGAGGATGTGTTGGTGTGAGTTACGTTATCAGGGGCGAATCATTAAGCTTGGGACCGAGCTTGGGACCGGTGTGCTAGTACTTCCTGAGCCAAAAAATATATGCATTTTCTTCATGATTATCCAGCCGCAGGTACAACAGTGTAAAGGGTCACCCACAGAAAACCTATGGGAAAACTGTCAAATCCACACAAACGCATCCGCAACGTATCAATTGTGGGCCAGCCATTACTGTTTCAACTGTTTTAAAGAGCTTGGTAAGAATTTTCCAGGTTTTCGAATGTGCTGCAGGCCCGAATTATTATTGAATTACAGAAGATATTGAAAAGCTTGAAAATTTTAACATGTATCCATTTTAAAAGTAAGTACGGCTATAGAAAATAGCAACTGAATTTCCAGAATTCATCAATAAATATACTATTTTGACGTATTGCTAATTTTGTTATGAAGTTTGTTTTAAAGAACATCGATTTGAATTAGTGTAAGAGCAAGTTGTTAAATTGTATAGCTTGTCCATACGTAACAATTATATGCGGCTATAGAAAATAGCCGTAGTGTATATTTCATTCGTTCTATTTGTACGCTCATTTTCCCCTTGTTTCATAGAACACTGAAAACTTGTTGAAACCATTGTACAAAAGTAATATCCGTTTTGACTTCTCAAGCATTTTCTGGGGATTGCACAGATAATTCTAGAGGGTACCGATCGTTGACATCCCCATTAGCTACTCCAATGAATGTTGCATAAATATGTTTACAAACGTTTATTGTAATAGTACTTATCGATCAATAACAACGTTTTCATGTCTATGATAGCGGCAAACTTCACTACGATCTGCAGACCTCTACTCCTGTAACTAGTCACAAAGAATGCCATGGCTGTTACCATGTTCCGGCAGGCAGCAACCAGCCAGTCGGTTGTTTATTTGTATCGGCAAAAGGGTATCAGGCAACCACCAATCGACCAGTCCCAAACCTGAAGTACCCGCCAAATTATCAGAGGTTGTCGTGCTCGGTAATTGGTGCTAATGCTCTCTTTCGTTCTAATCGATAGCTAGAAGTCGCAATTTTTGTTTTGTTTTCATTTATATTTTAGGAAGGAGGGTTTGTTTTTCGTGCCTGTGGCGTTTTGTTTCCCGTCCGGATAGGAATATATAGCGCTCCAATTTTTTGCGAAGTTATTTTCGGGAAAGTGGTTTCGTTCATTTTCATTTGTGCGAATTGTGCGCTCCTGTGAAAGGTGGAGGTAAAAAAAAGGTTTCACACTTGTGCTGGAAAAGACTTGTTTTTATCTTTCTCGATATGTCATCATTCACGTACCGAAACGCTCCAATTGGAAATATTTGCAATATTACTTAATTTATACACTACTCAAGTATTCCTCTTATCGACTCATTTAATCTAGAAACAGTTCATAGAGATGATTTAATACCGAAAAAACTATTTATTACACTTCACAAATCATTCAAGTGCCTATCAGCACTTCACTTGCGTGACTCAATCCGGATAGGAATGCCTTGTTCTGGTCTCAACACCAGGTCTGTCCGCAACTTGACATCCCACGTCGATTTACCGGGTAGCACTCGAAAATGAGCTATCAACCGAGCCACGCTAATCTTCAGCTGCATCAGCCCGTACTTCTGCCCAATGCAGTTTCTAGATCCGATACTGAATGGAATATAGTCGTAAGGTCCTCGCAAGCTTTCCGCATCATCTGCAAACCGTTCCGGGTTGAATCGTTCTGGATCCGGATAGACCTTGGGATTTCTATGCACCATGTAAATAGGAATCGAAATATCATGTCCACCTGGTAGGGTGGCTCCATTGATTTCCGTGTCTTCTGCCAGTTTACGACCGATGTAGGATATCGGAGGAAGGAGACGTAGGGATTCCTTCACTACCATGTCAAGATATTTAAAGTCCTGAATGTTGTTGAGGCTAGTGGTACAATCGCTTCCACAGTTCTGCTGTTTCAAAAAAGGTTCAATCTCCTGATGAAGTCTCTCTTGAATATCTTGATGTTTTGCTAGTTGTAAAATGGTGAACGATATCGCAGAGGAAGTCGTGTCATGACCACCGAACATAAACGTATCAACTTCTTCGCGAATATCCTCATTTGATAGTGGCTTCCCATCGACCGTCATACTGAGCAGGAGGTCCAAAAATGTCTGTTTCTTTTTTTCGTTAGTTTCTTCTTCAAGTGATCCTGATTCGCAGCCATTCAGCAACTGCTGGCGACGATTCCAAATAACAGAATCCGTAAACTGATGCAACCGACAAACCAATCTCCGTTGCTCCCAAGCATTCGGATGCAGATACCAATACAAGTTGGGGAATTTTCTCAGCAGACTGAAAATTCTCAACAGAATCAGCTCTGTCATTCTACTCACATCTTTGACGTATTGATTTTCCGGATTATTTTGTGCATTGATTTGCACTCCCATCGCCGTCTGGCAAATGCTATCCAACGTGTACAGCGAAACGTAGTCATATATATCAAACTCGTCTCCACCATCATGCACTTTAAGCTTCTCAATCAAAACAGTCACTCCTTGATTGAACACTTCCACAAAACCCTCCAGAATTTTGAAGTGAAATGTCGGTGTTAAGATTTTCCGACGATGGAACCACTTCTTTCCAGATGAGGTCAGTAATCCCTTACCGAGCCAAGGCTCGATGAAGCTGTACATCGTCGATTTCTCGATGATTTTCGCATTTAAGACCTTCTCCACATTCCGTGTGCTACTCAGTATCACTATCATGTTGTTTCCAATTCCCCAGGTAACCATGTCCGGTCCGTACTCGTCGTGGAACCGAATCATTCGTCTGAAGATACCACCAATGTCCTTGGGAAACTCGAGAACATTTCCGAAGGGAAAAACTGGCCGTGGACCGGGAAAATGTTTAGCGACTTCCTGCAATTTACTTCGTCGTATGAACAGTCGAATTAGGCCGATCGTGAGGAGAGCTAGAAATACTGTGATGTTGAACATGTTGACTCGTTGGCGTAAAAAGGCGTACTAACTTAAAATTCTATCATACTTTTAAGTTGAACATTTCAACAGAAGGGATTATACGCTAGAAAAATGGTTGAACATAATTGGTTGCCAAGTACTTATGTATATTGAAGTGATACAAAGCATTTGGAGCACTTAATGACACAGCCACTAAGAGTTTTATTACTCCTTGACGCAAACTAAATATTATATACCTATTGTATCCTCGAGGAGCTGCAAGTTTGTTGATAATGGTAGGAACGAAAAGATTAACAATATCTCCAGCATGGAATTCCTAGCTGAGTACACAGGTTCGCAAAAATAAAGCCATCTTCGCATTTATTTTTGTCATTCATTGTGAATAACACCAAGTCACAATCACGTTTATAATAAATATATACATAAATAAATAAATGCTATCGCTATGCACATTCATTAAGTTTCGACTGGCAAAACTCACTGGACAAGGGTATATTACAAATTTGGTTGGCTGTTACACAACTTAAAACACGGGCTAAAGAACCACTACATTAAAAGTGCATTCTAAGCTCCGAGGGCTTTTTTAACCTAGGACTACGTTTCTCTTTTCTATACCGGGTGTCATTTCAAAATTTTGAAAAACAATGCACCTTTTTTGTAATTTGTTCGTTTATTTGTTAGGCTCAGGCCTGTAACACTTTCGGAGCCGATATTCAATATTGTTATTTACAATGATTTGCTTTATGGTGTTAGTAAGTGGGGCATCAAATACTCGTGGCTAGCTCGAGGTTAATGGTTAATGGGCTAGGTAGGTAACTTATTTCAGGTATTTGTTGCTGCTTATGGTTGCGACATCTACCAAATCCACGGTCCCTGTAGTCCCTTTCAGGAACTAAGCCGCAAATGGGTGACCACTACTTGCTGGGCAGGTACAAATAGCACGGAAACAAAAGGATAGTATAACTGGGACACAATGGCAGGGAATTTACTAGAGTGAAAGGGAGGGGTTGAAGACATTACACTCTTAGATCAGACAAACAAAGGAATTCGTAAATCGCTTGCATGTAGGGGAGATCACGCACATTCCCAAAACATCTCTTACCTCGCGGGAGGGTTGTCTACCTCGAGCCACTAGGGTATCCAATAGTCTTGCTCTGGAGGCATCATTACCCGGGCAATGCCAAACTGCGTGATCGATGTCATCATAACCGGTTCCGCACCTACATACATTGCTATCGACGAGGTTAATTCTGTAGAGATGTGCGTCAATCGAGTAGTGGTTGGACATAAGTCTTGACATCACACGAATGAAACCACGACTTACATCCAGACCTTTGAACCACGATCTAGACGAAATATTTGGAATAATGCAATGTAACCGCCGCCCAAGAGAATTACTTGTCCAATCGTTTTGCCAACTTTGAAGAGAACTCTGACGGGAAAAATTCATCATGTGAAATTCTTCTTTAAAAAATCTCGCCTTCTTTTTCGCCCACCTTTGCTAGAGAGTTACCTCATTACCTGGAATTGAGCAATGTGAGGGTACCCATGCAAAGGTAATTCTAAATGATCTTTCGACCAACGCACACATCTGCTCCATTATTTTTGAAAGAAAGTAAGATGAGTGCCTCACTGTTTTCATCGACCGGAGAGCCTCAATAAAACTGAGGCTATCCGAGAAGATGAAATAATGGTCTATGGGCATGTCGGAAATTATCCCCAATGTGAAATTGATTGCTGGCAGCTCAGCAATACACAAAAGGGGCCCCGAGTTTTTGGGGTGTTCGGGGAGAATATAAGTAAAAACCCAAAACCCAGAAACCCCCACAACGCGCCACCCGCGACAAAAAATTAATATTTCAAAAATTATTTTGCTTTTTTTAATAAAAAAAAAAAAAAAACAAAAAAAAAAGAAGTTGAATTGGAAACTCCTTGCATAGCCTGTTTCATGGAGAGACAATAGTCAATGGAGGAACTGTGATAAGGGAAGCGAACACTAGGAGAATTATAGCATGGAAGACTAATATCAGATGACACATAGTTAATAAGGAGTGTATCGAATATAAGCTATCCACATACATTTGCGTTGTACGCATGTATTTGTGATGGTTTTTTATGCTCTGAACATGCATGCTGTGCGTTTGACTGTCAGCTTTCTTTTGTTTACTTGTTTGTGCGGTTCAAATTCTGCGTTTTCAAAATGTCGCGTATTGAAAAGGAAGTGAAAATTAAGGTTCTGGACACATGGCTAAGTGAGAAGGGTATTACTATGCGAAAATTGGCGAAGCGGTTTGGAATTCATCATGCGAGTGTTAAAACCATCATTAATAAGTTTGGGGAACACTATTCTTTGGATGAGCTACCAGGAAGAGGCAGAAAACCCGGTTCTTTCAACCCGAAACTGGAGCAGAAAGTGGTATCTCTAATCATGAAGAACAAATCAATGTCAATACGTGATTTGGCCAAAAAAGCAGGAACGAGTATCGGAATGATCCAGCGTATCAAGAGGCGAAACCACCTGAAGACCTACAAGAAGCAGAAAATCTCGAAACAAATTGCAGAACAGAAGAAGCGAGCAGCAACAAGGGCCCGGAAATTGTATTCGCGTCTTTTGCAGCGTCCGAATGCATGCGTTTTGATGAACGATGAGACCTATGTAAAGGAGGACTCAAAAAACCTTCCAGGTCCACAATACTTTACTGCCGTCGTTGAAGAGGATGTGAGCGATGCGGACAGGTCGATTCAAGTGGAGAAATTCGGTCGAAAGGTACTGGTATGGCAAGCAATATGTTCCTGTGGTTTGAAGTCAACCATTTTTTACACTACCGGAACTATAAATGCGGAAATCTATCGATCTGAGTGTCTCCAGAAGAGATTATTGCCTTTATATAAGAAGCATAGTACACCTCCACTGTTTTGGCCGGATTTAGCGTCGGCTCACTATGCCAAAACCACTCTCAATTGGCTTGCGGAAAAGGGTATAGATTTCGTTGAGAAAAATATCAATCCACCAAATTGCCCTCAGCTTCGACCCATCGAACGTTACTGGGAAATCGTGAAGAGGGTCTTCAAGAAGACTGGTAAGGCAGCTGGGAACATGCAGGAGTTCAAAAAAATTTGGGCTCAAGCGTCCAAAAAATGCGATGCAACACTTGTCCGGAACTTGATGAAGAGCATTCGATCCAAAGTTCGAAAATTCGTGAAGGAATAACTTAAATTTCATCCGGTCTTCATTATGTTCAAGTATAACCTCGTACAATAAAGGATCAATTTTTTGTATGAATAAAATATCGGCTTTCAACAAAATTTGAAAGAAAGTTTGTGGATAGCTTATTTTCGATACACTCCTTATAAAAAGACAATATCTTCCACCATTACCCCACTCAAGCACGAGCCCGCGCAGTCCCCCCCCCCCCCCACACCACGCCCCACCACCAACAATAACCTTGTTTGTCTCTCCCCCGAACAAAAAAACCATCCCAACAAAAAAAATTTAAATTTAAAGGGTGGGCCCCCCCCCCCCCGGAAATTAACCAAAAAAAATTGACCCTTTGTTGACATTTCTTTTCCAAAAACCCAATGTGAGTACTCCAAGTGCATTTCGAATCAAACACGACTCCAAGGTATTTGAAGGTCAAAGATTGGGTAATGTCTCTTCCCAACAGCTTGAGACGCAGTTGGGCAGGGAACCGCTTTCTAGTAAACACTACCAATTCGGTTTTATGCGGTGAAAACTCGATCCCCAAATTTCTGGCCCAGATGGACAGATTATCTAGGGAATTTTGCAATGGTCTTTGCAAGATTTCCGCACGTGGACCTCTAAAGGAGATCACAGCATCGTCTGCAAGTTGTCTTAGCGTGCATCTATTTTCCAAGTAGTTATCAATATTTTTTACATAAAAATTATAAAGCAAGGGACTTAAACATGAGCCTTGGGGTAAGCCCATGTAGCTAATTCTGGAAGTTGTCAGTTGGCCTAGATTGAAGGTCATTTGTTTTTCTGACAGTAAATTATACAAAAAGTTATTTAAAATTCCTGGTAATCCACTACTGTGCAGACTATCTGCCAGTATATCTATGGAAACTGAATCAAATGCGCCCTTAATATCCAGAAATACTGAAGCCAATTGCTCCTTGTGTGCAAAGGCCAGTTGTATATCAGATGAAAGCAACGCTAAACAATCGTTTGTTCCTTTGCTCTTTCTGAAACCAAATTGCGTATTTGATAGTAAGTTGTTTGATTCAACCCAACGGTCAAGTCTTGATAGGATCATTTTTTCTAACAATTTCCTTAAACATGATAGCATAGAGATCGGACGGTAAGAATTGTAATCAGACGCTGGTTTCCCAGGCTTTTGAATAGCTATTACTTTAACCTGCCTCCATGCGGGTGGAACTATATTTAATTCCATGAGAGTGTTATACAGGTTAAGTAATCGTCTTTTAGCGATATCAGGAAGATTTTTTAGAAGGTTGAATTTAATCATATCGCTTCCCGGAGCAGAGTTATTCGATGAAAGAAGTGCCATTGAAAATTCCAACATTGTGAATGGTTCGGCCAGAGAACCGTTATTTCGGGTAGTATCCGGTTGTGTTGGGGCAGAGTCTGGACAAACCTTTTTAGCGAAGTCGAATATCCACTGCATGGAGAATTCTTCACTCTCATTGGAGGATGAGCGGTTTCGCATATAACGAGCCTTTCTCCAAAGCGTTGTCATCTCTACAAACGAACGCCAGTAATTGCGTTTCTTTGCTTTGAGTAAGTTTTTAAGCTTTTTTCAGGTACTTATGAGGAACTTATCAAAAAGCTCACATGTTTCATGTCTACGATAATCTTTAAACGCATCGGATTTCTCAAGATACAACTTAGTGCATTCGTCATCCCACCCAGGGGTGGCGGGTCTTCTTTTGAGGGATGCACTTGGAACACGTCGTTTCTGAGCTTCTAATGTACTTTTGTACATCAGGTCGGAAAGGAAACGATACTCTTCTAATGGTGGAAGAGGATCGGTAGAATCAATACCAAGGGTTACCGCCGATGCAAAATGTTGCCAATCAATATGCCTCGTGAGGTCATAAGGAACATGGATTGACTGGTCTGTTTTTTGAAAACTATTTGTCTTTGAGATAATAATTGGCAAGTGATCACTACCATGGGGATCATTGATTACCTTCCACAGACTGAGATTATTGGGAGTGAGATTTTATAGAAGGGGTAGCACTTTTTGATCCCCAAAAGTACGCCACCATATGAATCATCTCGGTCCAGGCGAATAATGTTAAAATCGTGGAAGTTTAATTCATCTTCAGAAGAAAGCCGTGTTTCACAGAGAATAAATATATCACAATCAGAATTGTGAATCAAATACTTGAACGAGTCTAATTTAGGTATTAGACTACGACAGTTCCATTGTAATACTGTGATCATATCTCGACAAATTATTCATCGAAAGATATGAATTCACCAATAAGGGGCCATGATACAGTCAATTGCTTGAAGTAGTTTCCAACTATAGGAATAAGCAGGTCAATAATTCCTCGGAGCGGTGAAGCATCCGAAAGGCCAAGAGCATTTAAAATGTTATCCACAATGTCCCTAAAATTAATCTTACCTCGCTTGGACGGGATATTCTTAGAATTGCGAGAAGACGTAGTTTTTGGTAACCTCTTACGGTTACTGTTATTAGGTAGCGGCGGGTTGGTATAGCTACAGCTAGGAACGGATGCATCAGCTATTACCGGTTTATTCGGTTTTTTAAATTGACCCCCTCTACCTCCAATTTTTTGCAAGCTTTTGAGAGTAGGTTTTATTTGTTTCCGGCGCACACCCGGAGAACTAGTAGGCTTTCTTTTACCGGGGGCGTGTACCTCCGGAAATCCACTCTCATCGGCTTCGTCAGAGTCCAGTTCATCGGAAGACAAAATCAAAAATGGATTTTCATTTTAAGCGGCTGATACAGACGATGCAGACGCTCCGTTTTGCGACATTAATATTTCTGCATACGTCTGCTGGGAGCGTTCTTGTATGGAACGTCTCACGTTACCAGTGCGCTTCTTGTACATGGGGCAGTTCTGCAGATCGTGGAGAGGCTCTTTGCCACAGTAAGCACACTTTGTTGCTTCCTGTTGGCAAGCATCCTCTAGATGCCTTTGGTCGCATTTGCCATAACGGGGCTTGTTGTCGCAAAAAGTAGCCGTATGACCCAACTGTTTGCACTTGGTACAATTAAATACCCTTGGTACAAAAAGGCGCACTGGAGAAAAAAAAAAAATTTATCAATTTCAACAAATTTTGGGAGAATTGATCCGGCGAAGGTCACTTGTAGCGAGTCCGACGGTGAATACGTCTTTTTTCCATCTACCATTGAACCTGCATGTAATTGTTTGCATTTCAGAATTTCAATGGTTGACGAAGCCGAATCTGGAAGTCGCCCCTTACCTTCCATAACGTCTTTACACGTCAGGCTCGCTGCAGAAACCACACCATCTTTCTCCACATCTCGAGATGGGATGTAGACGTAGTACTCGACATTATAACCTTCATCACTAGCAATTTCATTGGCAATTTTATACGTAGGTGCAGTGACACGCAGTTTGTTTTGGTTGACCTGATGAAATTCGGTCCCCGGATAACGACGCGCCAAATTTTTTTTATGCCCAAAAAGTCTAGGGCTTTTACTTTCTGCCGAAAGTAGACAACCCAAAGAGAGGCAGAAAACGGCTGATAACAGCGCGCCCTAAATACATCTTTGGGAGGCAGGTCGCCTCCCTTAGAATCATCCATGAAAAAACAAATTCAGGGACAAAAAACAAAAATTAAATAAAACAAAATAAAAATCAGATGATTTTTTTTTTGAACCACCCTATGCAGAACGATTTTTTTTTTACCAACCTTAGCAGAACGATTCACTATATGGGAGAGAGATACACAAAGAACACTAACAGATGAGGCAACAATAAAGGAGACTGCGCTACTTCAGAGGACTGAAGAGAGCGTTAGTTCTTGAAGCCTGCCACTTTTGGTGTGGCGCTAGTGACGATTTTAACATTTTAAGCTCTGTTCACAATGGATTATATTTCTTTACAATATTACTTCTACCAATCACTACTATTATTAGTAATTTAGAAAAAACATTATAATACCTGGTTGATAAACAATGAAAAATTACTATCGTTGGGATAACTACTGCACTAAGTACAACACAGAAGATTTTTCTCTCGAATCAAATTAACGACAAAACACGACAACTTCCGCCGCGAATATTGTGTTTGCTGCATACCCAACAAACATCGGTGTTGAATTAGAGCTTGTTCAAACAAATTTGGAGAAGCTATTCAGCTATTCTAGAAGAAACAGCTGAATAGCTTCTCCAAATTTGCTTGAACAAGCTCTTATTCAACACCGATGTTTGTTGGGTATAGCCTTCAAGAAAACCGAGCTGTCAAATTAGCACCACTCGCAGCACCAAGTTTTCGGCTTCACGATTGTTGTTCGTGGATGACAGCCGCTTCAGTCCTGTGCGCTACTTGCCCTTACGCTGCGCCTTTGCCGGTGTGGCACTGTCTGCTGTTGTTCGCAAACAAAGCACCGCTTGCTGACCGGCAGTGGATGGAGCGATGACCTCCCCTGCTGCGATGATGCTTATGGGGTTTCACTTTTTCTCTCGGGTGTTTACGATGGTACTGGCTGGACAGATCATCCGTCGGACTCGGCCGGAAATGTCTGCTTCCCTAAAGGAACGCTCGGCTGGATATCGGCGGTTCAAACAGTGCACTAATTTTATTCACCGCGTGGTTGATAGCGGGTGAAGATAAAACAACCAAAAGAGGTAGTGCGGAGTGCGAAAAAAAAACTGAACCGAAGCACTTCAGCGTTCGATGCGGAATGGAAACACTGCACCTTATATTTAAGTGCAATCACCTATAGATTCAGGCAAAGTGCAAAGTTATTGCTCTGTATTGGTATTGCACTTATTTTTAATTAAATGTGGTCAAATACTATTCATTACCCATAGAGTAATTAATAATATGTGCAATAAATATATAGTCTTCAAGTGCAAGAGCTGAATATATATTAATTATAGTGTACATGGATTGCATTAACTTGTCCTAGTAAAATTCAAATGAGTTTTTTAATACGTTTTATGTGAAAAGGTGCATGGATTTTATTTTTTCATAAAAAGGTTATTATTGGATTTTTTGTATCTTTTGATGTAATAAAACGAAATGTGTGAATAAAAGAGGTTTTATTTGTACTATCATACAAAATTACATTATTTGTTTCATTAACATAGTATCACGGGGTTACATAGTAGTACATTCTACAAATATGTATTATTAAAATCACATTTCATTTTAAAGTAATATCTACTATTAATATAATGTAGCTCTATAGGTGGTCCATCAAAATCAATCAATCTAGTTACTAAATATTTATCTGTACTTGACAGAGCCTCATGTGCCAAATAATGATCTTCATATCCTCCTACGCACCATTCCTTAACTAAAGCATACATTTCGTCACTAACATTGAACAAACATTGGATTTCTGTACCCTCCAGCTTAAAATCCTGCGACTTATTTCATCGACGTTCCAGGTGGTCTGAGATTGGGAAAGCAGCAACGAAATCTCATCAATGATCAACCTCTCCAACTCTTCAGTTGAAAATCCGCAACCTGTAAATGATAATTGCGAACAGGAAAACATTATTTGGTACAGTATAAAAATTAAAAAATTTCATTGAACTTACCTTGCCAGCACTCCAGGAATTCAAAAGGGAGACTCAAATCGCCGAGAATAGTTTTCTCAACCTCTTTCGACCGCCAGTCGTAAAGTTTGTTGAAGATAGTTTCCGTGCAATCACTATCCCAACTTTTTGAAGCTATAACGTTCAGCAGCTCTTCTGCGGGAATGGAGAAAATGCTCGGCAGATCTGAAATATTCAAAATCAACTCTGTTAACATGGCAAAGAAGAACATCTATAGTAATTTATTACCTTCAAAACATTCAGTGACTTCCGCTGGCAAACCAAGTACCTCAACCACCACATGGTAAGCTTCACTTTGCTTCTCCATTTTGCAGTTTTTTTTTCTTCTAGAACGACAAAGCAGCTGATTGTTTTTCGCGCACGGGTTACTTATTTCGTTTTAAGTGCGAAGATGGATAGAATAGGGCAGAGTGAAAACACTTGACCTGGAAATGTGGAAAATTATTTTCGATATTTTTTTATTTGAATGAAACTTTGCATACGCGTTTGGCTTAGGAAACTGAGCATTTTCCGCGCTAACATAAATTTTTGTGACTCAAGAGTCAGTTTTAAAAAGGGCGTAAGCATTTTGAATAGCACTTCAATTAATAATTTGTAGCTCGGTAACCTTTGGTTGTTCAAAAAAACATATGCGGAAATAAACGTATTTTGATTATATAATCTGATTCTTGAAATATTTTAAATTTTTTAAGTTCCTCACGATTACCTTCGTAAGAGCATCCGTTCTTGAGATATTTGCGATTTAATTTTATCATATTCGAATAGTTTTCGAAAATACGACCTAGTTTTTCGAAATGTTTAAAAAATTTTACGCTACTCCCTCTTCGACCGCAAGATGATTGAATAAACGGTTCAAATAAAACAGATTATAAACTATAGAGGATGCATTGCGCTACTGTTCGTCTTGTTCTCATACGCGAACATGCCGGTTCCATTTCCCGACCAATTTGCTTGTCCTGGGATTCGGGATAAAATTTGTTGCTTGTCCCGAGAAATTTTTCAATGTGCTTAAAAACGCAATTTTGTGGTTGGGAATATGTTTTATTCATTAATAAAAAAAAATCAATGGTTCAAATCAAATAGCTGGTCTTATCAATTTGAATTCGTTCTCTGAAAAGAAAAGATGCGCTCGCTATCGGTTGACGTCGGTTTGATTGATTTTAAGCCGCCGAAAATGATTTCAAGATTCGGGCTCAACTTACCATGCAGCTCAAAAAGTGACAGCTCTTTCGCAATTACTTTTAAAAAGTCAATAATTGCCGAATCAGTCTGGGACGGGTTGGCATATTCCTTTATAGCCGATTCCAGTTCTTCACGCATGCTCGATGGTGTCGCTCCTAAATCGTCATGCATACAGGACAATCCAGCATTCAACTCGGCAGCATCATCATCGGTCTGTCTTTGGCAGTCTTGCAACAATCGAACTCCCAGTTCCTAGATGAACTTAATCATTTGCGATTTCGATGAGCTTTCCAGTTCCGTTGGCACTTGCGTTGACAACGGAAGACCTTGAAGAAACTTCAGCGCTGTTATTATTTCCTTTGATTTTTTTCGTGATTGCATCGAAGAGGTCGTTTCCAACTTTGGAGTTACTTTTCTTAAGCTTCGAATACAAGAAACTCAAGCTGCCTCCCGCAGACAGCAATGTAGCATTTCGTCTTCCCAATGCTTCCGAAGCGTGTCTGATTGGCTGAAGAGCTTCCTGAAGGTTTTTTGCAACCTCGAAACATAAGACCTGAAAGGCCTATTTCGGAAAGTGTCTCTTTGATGCAATCAAAACCGCGAATGAAGTGCTCCAGCATCGTTTCAGTCGAGTTCCAATGAGTTTTGACGTCCACACACAGTTGAAGTGGTTTATGTAACATTTTCGTGATTTTTTCTTGAAGCAGTGCATTCTTAACAGGCGATTTTCGAAAAAAAATTCACGACTCTTCGAATACGTTTAAGAGATTCTCCAAATCACGTGGTGTTCAAGTCTATAATTGAAATAAATTAGCTGTTTTCTTTAATATGAACATGAACATTCCAATAAGTTTACCCGAAGAACCAACTTCATCATCGTAGTTATCACTATCCGAATCGTCGCTATCTGAATCCTCTTTTTCAATTGGTACCGGTGGCTGATCCTTGTACAGGACATCGCAAACCCCCAAGTGAATCGCATGGTTGTAACACTGCTGATGAAGGTAATCCGACAATCTTCCAAACTTCGTCATCACTCGAGCTCCGTCAGTCGTTGATGCTACAATGTTTCAATCCTTAATACCGAATTTCCGGACCATATCCTTGACCATTTCCAAAACCTTTTCAGCAGGTAGTGATCCACGAATTTTGCCGAGACCCAGGTTGTAGAATGATCCGTCAGCGAAATGGGCATTCACGTTTAAGTAGCGCTTGTTGCTTAGACTTGTCCACTCGTCCAAAGTGAGACTAACCAGTTCACCGCTATCGATACGCTTCACTATTTCATCCCGCGTTTGCTGCTGAGCGTATCCATAGTATTCGGCGACCAGCTTCATGACGGACGTATTCGACGTTGGCAGATAATTTCCACGATCTGCGATCGATTGTCTGATGAACTTGCTGTTGGTGATTGCATTGATCGAAAATCCGTCCTCTGCTGCCAGCCTAACTACAATTTCCGCCAGTGACTGACGTTTAACAAACTTGAGCATCGATACTTGTTTCACTGGGACATTCGGTGTGGATGATTTAACTTTCGCAGCAGACTCACTAGGATTTGTGGGGGGTTTGGAATCCATGTCGTGTTTGTTCTTCATGTGCCGGAGCAAGCCACTGGTCGAAGAGCCCTTACACGACAAAATTTGCTCGCACTTCCGACATCGTGCTTTTTCTTTGTCATCCGCAGTTCTATCGAAGTGTTTACAAATTTCAGCCATGCCTTTGAAATAATTGGATGTAAGGCTACATTAGCACAGATTTTGCATTACTACTTACTTTGATGTAACGGCAATCCAAAATTATTCAATGAACACAGAAGCAGTAATCAGTGAATGAAAACAATGTTTTGAATGGAAATGACAGCTTGTGTCGTATCGGCGCGCACGCACGCGCGCGTGTGTGTGTGTGTGTGTGTTAAATGTGTAGGCAAAAATGCGAATGCCTACTGAACCAACACAAAAGGAATTATGCATTTTCATGAATGATGTAAAACATCGATGTAGGTACAATAAATATGTATGTCGGCGTTGTATGGGTTATACTGAATGCGCGTAAACGGTACACTGAAATTTATCGGGAAGTATCAAAGCGAAAAAATATGTGAAACGTGTGTCCCGGGAATCCCGGGTTTTTCGGGACGGTGAAAAATCTTATTTTTTGTCCCGGGATATCCCGGGTTGGGACCTCTATGCCGGGTCACTGTCACATATACACAACATAAAAACCAGGAAAAGATATTTTGCCAACGACGTCAGGGCTATGGGTCCTCTACAGTTTATAATCTGTTTTGTTCAAATGTTGGACCAACTTACCACCCGCCTGAATTTTAGGTAGCATCAAAGGCTCTCAGTAGCTTGAAAAACTCGTCCGTTGGGTAGCCCTCTGCTGGGTATTGCCTATAGTATAGCTAGAATTCTAAAACTACCTGTACTTGGTATATAAATTCGTTCCACTTCTTGGAAAACATCAGTAAAAAATTTGTTATGAGTGTTTAATAATAATTTCAAAATGGAATTCAATAAGGTGAAGTGTTGCAAACCCTTGCCTAAAACACGGTAAAGCTTCGTAAATTAAACGAAAACATTATTCAAGGGCTAATATTAATGAACTGCTGAATTCCGTTGGATACGTCTTTATCAATCTGTGATTCGTGTCAATTACATTTAAACAAAGTGAAACACGCAGAAACTGAGTATGATATCGATGACCCAGGTAGCACAGTACGGTCATAATTAGTTGTAGCAACTTGATTATGACTTAGAAAGTCATATTTATGTTATCTCAACCGAATGGCAACAAGTGTGCTACTAGGGGAGCAACCACACAACCCCGTTCCGGGAGCTTCAACCATCTACAGGTTGGAGGTCTATGGAGGAAATACCTTCGGCTACATCCATCACATCATCTTCTCAAGAAAGCTTGCAACAGGAATTTTCCAGAGCGCATAATATCGAGTTGTTAAACGAAGGTATAGCTGGAATCAACGTTAAACCGGTATCATCATCAAAACTGAAGCAGGTTCACTATCCTCGGAGAAAATATTTGAATATTACTGACGGTTAAAAAAAACATTTTCGGATTTGAAAAGGAATATGACCTGGATTTGTTGAAACAAAAGGCGGCTGACTTTGACGAGATAATATTTCTGATGGAGCTGCATCCCAATATAAAAATAGGAAATTTTTTGCAAGCCTTTGTAAATTCAAATCAAAATATAGCATAGATGCTGAATGGGCCATACGATGCAATTGATGGCACATTAAAACGAATGGCAAGAAACGCAAGTATAGCTAAAGGACATGAACACCCAATAACAAATGCAAAAGAATTATGTACTTTAGTATGCGCACAATAAATTGGAAATACAAGTAAACTAAAATACACCGTGTCCAATATATTCTCATACAAAATAAAACTCTATTTATTTCAAATCGATAATCCAGATTTTATTGATAACTTTACCCATAATACTGCAATATAATACTGATCAACTACAGCATATGTTTTGGAATAACACCGCCTTTAACCTTCTTGACCAGAATCAGACGTTTTTCGAAACCGTCACAGGCACGACTTTCAACGGCATTTCGTCCCAAATTCGTTTGATTACGGTTTTGAATTAGTTCATATCAGACGCCCTGTGGTCATTTACCTTCGCCAGCATGTATGACCATATGAAATAATCCAAGAAATCCAGATCTGGTGATCTGGGAGGCCATTCTTTCTTGTCCAAAAAGTCGGTCAAATTTTCTCGGCACCAGCCCTGAACGAGATTTGCAGTATGCGATGGCACTCCATCCTGCTGAAACACATAGTTATCATCTCCAAACACCTCCTGTACAAATGGCTTGATAGCTTTCTCCAAAACTTCCGTTTTATAATATACGGCATTTACTTTAACGCCTTTTTTTTATGAAAACCAGTGGTAATTTGCCTCGCTTGCAAATTCCTCCCCAAACCATCACTGACGCAGCACTTTGGAACCGTGGAATATTCCTATCACTCTCTGGAACAGTTCTCGAAGAGAGAGCCCACAATCTGTCGTTCTGGACATTGTGGGATTGTTGCAAGACGAATAACTTTTCGTCGGAAAAGATAAATTCTTCACCACCGTGCCGCGACAAAAGCAGACTTGCTCGAGTCGTTTCTGCTTGGAAGGTTCCGAAACTCCGTGAACCTTACGTTTCTTGAAAGCTTGGAATCCGAGGTCATTTTGCAGTATATTGTGCATTGACGATCTCGAAACATCAGATCTGCGGCCATTTTACGTACAGAGCGCTGTGATTTTCGTCTAATCCGTTCCCTGGCCACTTTAACAACTCGTGCAGTCCCCACCGTACGAGTACGACCAGATCTCTTCCGGTCATCCATCGAGCAGGTGTCACGGTGCCTTCGGATGGTTCGGTACACAAAATCCCGCTTTACTCCGAGGTTTTTAAAATTTCTGAAAATAGCGCCCGGGTACTCAGCTTTCAAAGACTTTTTGATCACCACAGCACGAAACTCCTTCATCGCTGGTAAAAGCTAAACACCGAATGAAAACAATCGGACATAACCTAAAAGCGTTTGTATAAACATAGTGCAAAACTACACCAACACATACGTGAAGCATGTTGAGTAGTTGCACGCCACCAATGCAAGGAAAAGGTGTATGAGAATATATTGGACACGGTGTATAAGAAAAGTGTTTTCAAACATTTTCCCCTATTTCTTATGCTGTTTATAGAATCGTCTTGCTGGCTAAGAGTGAGTTGTGGGAAACAAAAAGCAAATTTCGACAAAAATATTCTTGTGATGCTGGAAAACCACGAATAATTTATGAAAAGGCCGTATTTTCTGCTTGAAATATATACATATAATATATTATCTAGCGAGCAACACTTTTAAAACAAAGAAAAATTGATGAACACACAAATAATTTACTTTTAAAAATGATCGTAAACAAGATGACAAACGTAACACAATGGCGCGCGAATGACTTTTAAAGTGCAATTTTAAAACTTTTCTCGATTTTTGATTTTATTGATTCGGAAAATTCCCGTTCTTATTTTTTGGTCCAACTGGAGAAATTCTATCATAAACTTCAACTGGCCAACAAAATAAGAATCGTTGACAGAGTAAACTTCATATCCCAAGTAACAATTTTAGTTTTATTCCAGCCGTATAGCCGCCTCCCGGCTTTGTTGATAAAACTACATTCAAAACTGTTTTGTCTACCAACACCTCCTATATGCTTCTTTAAAGCCGAAATTTATACAAAATGGCCCACTCTATAGACGGTTGTTAAAACAAGTTAATAAAACCTTTATAAGAACATAAAGATTTTGAAAATGTTCTTGTGAAAGATGTCATGACCACTTGAGAACCTTCATAAAACCTTTTGGCTGCCATTAAAACCAGAATGGGGCCAAATGGCCACATCTGTCAAACTTCTCTGTGAAATCGAGGTCTGTTTTTGTTGTTCTGCTTTGTTCGATTCTTTGCTCTTCTGATTCATTTAGCAGTAAAGAAAAAGGTCTTGTTTTGCGGGAAATTTTGTTTAATAGCAAAATATCCAAAACAATTCGTGTTTTCTACAGGGTATTATGCTCGAAATTATGTGCGCAATTATGTTTATGGTGAATATTGGCACGATAAGAGCAGAAAATTAATGCGCCTCGGAAATGATGGGAATTTACTACAACATAAATCAAATTAAAACAAATATATTCGATAAATTAATCATGAATGTCCTAAAAAAGCTTGGAATTCAATGAGATTATCTAAAAGAATGCTGTAATTAGTCTCCGATCTACTGTTTATTTGCATACCATTGAAAATTTGATGCATTTATTTTTCCACATTTAATTTATTTCTAATATTTCAATATGGCGATTGGAAAAAAATCACAGTTTTGCCATAAAGCCAATTTATCTTCGCAATGACTTATATAAAACTATTTGGTCTTATGGTGACTTCTTTCAATGCCAATTTGCCGTTTAATGCATTTACTGGAGGCAAAATGGTTTTAAAATGCTTTATCAACTGACCATAATAAGATAAAATCAATGAGTCCTAAAACGGCATTTCAATACAGCATTTTACGAGTTCATAAAGTCGAAATAAAACCTTTGATAGGAGTAAAAGGAATTTGAGAAACAAGGTTTTAAGATTGTTGTAAACAAGCTGTGTAGGTTCTCATAAACCTGACCTGACTATGAAACCTATTGGCACCTCTTGGTACCATAATAAAACTAAATTGATTTCAAGTGGCTTTCATAAAACTTTAATAAAGCTTAATAAAGCAGGAAGGTGTTAGCAATGTTACTTGGGATGGGTGACATTCAGTCACCAAGGCTGGTTCTTAACAGTCGTGTGTTTATATGTAAAATTTATTTATTTATTTATTGTTCTTCATCATCAGGCTAGCTGATGTTATTCGTATCACATATAACGACTGTGCCAGAAAGTATAAGCACTCCTTATTTTAACGGTCACTTTGAATATAATGAAATATTTCAACATGTTTTGGCTTCGTCCTTTTGCACATTTCTGAATGACATAGCATAAAAAAAGTGCTCAGTTTTGTGTTACCTATCAAAATGTGCGGTCTTACTCCGGAACAACGAAAAAGTATCGTGCACAAATGGTGCACTGTGAGCGGACGCTCCTTGAGAAAATTGGCCAAGGAAGAGGGTGTAAACGTCGGAACGGTACGATCTGCGATTCGAAAATATAGAGAACAGTGTACGTTTGAAGATGCGCCGAAGAGTGGTCGGAAATCCGGCCCTGTTAGTGCGGATATCGATAAAAACATCAGGAATGCCTACAAGCGAACACCAGCGACTTCCGTTCGGGATGTTGCGAAAAAACTAGGGACCCCGTCGAGTAACGTCATGCATGCCAAAGAAAGACTTGGGCTATAAACATACCGGAAACAGAAAAAACCCAAAAGGAACCCAAAACAGGCCACGTCCGTGAAACCACGGGCCCGCAAACTCTACGATTCGTAATTTGGTAGAAATTCTGGGTGTATAATAATGGACGATGAAACGTATGTGAAACTAGATTACAAAACGCTTCCCGGACCACAATTCTATACTGTAAGCGTAGACAAAGACATCCCCAAAACGGAGAAGGCAATTTTTACCGAAGAATTCGGTATGAAGGTTATGGTTTGGCAGGCAATATGCGAGTGTGGTAAAACATCTAGTCCGTACATCACAACGGAGACGATGAACACTCAGAAATACGTTAAGGAATGTCTCCAGAAGCGATTATTGCCGATGATCAGGCAGCACGAAGGTCAAGTAGTGTTTAGGCCTGATTTGGCGTCATGTCATTACGCAAAGGACACTTTAGAATGGTACAAAAGTCAAAATGTATGTTTCCTGCCGAAAGACACGAATCCACCGAACTGCCCGGAGGCACGGCAAATCGAGACTTTTTGGGCTTTAACCAAAGCAAAGCTTCGAAAATTCATAAAACCAGCGGACGACATCCAAAAATTTAAAAAAGATTGGCCAAAAGTGGTCAAAATGGTGGGAAGTACCACTATGCAGAAGCTAATGGGTCATGTTCGAGGAAAAGTTAAGAGTCTTAGCTATGATTAAATATTTTGATTAAACGAGAGTAAAATATCATAAAACACAAATACAAATATGATTTGTCAAATAAAATTATGAAAACTAAAAAAAACATGACTTTTTTGTTATTTTGAAAGTGTGCTTATACTTTCTGGAACAGTCTATAATGGAAAATTTAGTTAAAATACGCTAAGCTGATGTTCCTCGCGGTTATGTCGCTGATTAAATCCACCTCTAATTTTCTTATTTTACACTCGCCTTCGCTTAAAACTATATCGCCATCAAGATTTTCGTTGACTTATTTGCATAATATTGTATTTCAATTTGTACTACTATAATTAATGAAATAGAACAAGAAAGAAGTTAGTCCCTCCTAGCTGCTCTTCTGTTATAAACCGGCTTAAAATTCAATTGAAAAACTGGCCGGAATTGGTACAAATAATTCTGAAGAGAGAATGCTTCTGAGCACCAATCTATAATTCCTCTGTGCTATGACTGATTTCTGTAACAACGAAGTGCTGTTTACTGGCACATGCTTCATGCGCATCCCATGGCCCAAGATGATAAAAAACACGATCACATGCTTCACTGTCTTATTAAATCACAAAAAAAATCCGTGTTGCCAATTAATACGCACAAATCAAGTTCAGGTAAAAAGCTTGGCATCAGGCATAATTATCCGATAAGCGTAGACAGATTGCAGCATACGAACTTCATAACACATCGTTTGTTCTTATCAGCGCGCTGAGAATCGTTTCCTTCAGCCGAGATAACTCAGTCAGTTTGTCGGTAAACAATAATCGGTTAACATGTATTATTTTGCGATTTTCTTCGCTGTTCTCACAGTGGCCGTCGTTCGGTTCTACGTGAAACGTAAGAAGCTTCATCAATTCAGTAAATTTTTCCCCGGTCCGAAACCAACTTTTCCGGTGGGAAATATGTTGGAGTTTCAAACAGATGTACCGGGAATTTTCAAACAAATGGTGAAATTACACGAGGACCACGGACCGGACATTATTACTTGGGGAGTTGGCAACGACATGATGTTGAATGTGAGCAGTGCAAACAGCATAGAAAAGGTACTCATGGCAAAGGCTACACAAAAATCGGGGATCTATGACTTCATCGAGCCTTGGCTCGGCAAAGGCCTGCTGATTTCATCCGGAGAGAAATGGTTCCAAAGGCGAAAGATTATCACACCGACATTTCATTTCAAAATATTGGAAGGATTTGCTGAGGTGTTCAATCGAGAGGCAGATATTTTGATGGAAAAATTGAAAGTGCACGAAGGTGGTGAAGAATTCGACATCTACGACTACATCTCACTGTACGCCTTGGACAGCATCTGTGAGACATCGATGGGTGTGCAAATAAATGCGCAGGGTGATCCAAACAACCGCTACGTACGCGATGTGAAAAGAATGACGGAGCTAATATTGCTCCGTATTTTCCATATGTTGAGTGTGTTTCCTCTTTTGTATTGGTATCTGATTCCGAATGCCTGGGAGCAACGGAGACTAATTCGCCGATTGCATCAGTTCACCGACTCAGTGATACAGAAGCGACGATTGCAACTCAAAGATAAGCACCAGTTAGGAGTGGTTGAGTTTGATCTAAATGAAGCAGATATGTACTCGAAGCGTAAGCAAACGTTCTTGGATTTGCTTATCAATGTCACCGTCGATGGCAAACCACTCAGTAATGTGGATATTCGCGAAGAAGTGGAAACTTTTATGTTTGAAGGTCACGACACTACGACGTCGGGAATTGCATTCACAATTTTGCAATTAGCCAAACACCAAGACATCCAGGAGAAACTCTATCACGAAATCACTTCAGTTTTGGGTAGGGACGATTGCAGGACAATCCCTCTTACTTATAACAACATCCAAGAATTTAAGTACCTGGACATGATAGTAAAAGAATCGCTTCGGTTGTTGCCGCCTGTATCTTTCATAGGTCGTAGGCTGGTGGAAGACATAGAAATTAATGGGGCTACTATTCCAGCCGGCGTGGACGTCACAGTTCCCATTTATATGGTTCATCGCAATCCAAAAATCTATCCAGATCCCGAACGATTCGATCCCGAAAGGTTTGCTGAGGATGCCGAAAACTTGCGTGGTCCCTATGACTACATTCCATTCAGCGTTGGGTCTCGAAATTGTATCGGACAAAGGTATGCCGTGATGGAGCTGAAAGTGGCCATTATTCGCTTGATTGCTCACTATTGCGTACTCCCTGGAGTGAATATTCCTAATATTAGATTCAAGACCGATCTAGTTTTGCGGCCCGACGAAGGGATACCAATAAGAGTTGTTTCAAGAAATTAAAATAGATGTATCGTTTTTATTATTTTTTTTTTGCTTTTTAATGAATGTGAAATGTCCTGTTTAATTTAAAATCTGAAACGCTTCACTGTTCCGGGTTATGGCGATATCAGAGTTATTGATAAGAGTAAGTAAGGAAATGAAAATTTGTCGTCTGATGTCAGTTAATTCAGCTTCATTAGTGTAGACACGAAATTAACCCAGCAATCCTCCACAAAACGCTTTCGGTTGATTTTCCACTCGAAAACTAGATTTGGTCTGAAAACAGCATGTTCTAAATCGATTTCAAGAGTATTATACACAAATGGTAGACATATTTGTTCAGTTTTAAGAAGATTTTTTGGTCGCCTGTGAACACTATGCGATAAATACAAAAACTAAAAAAAAGTCCATTATAAGACCACAACTGCGTTAATTTAGGATAACTGTTCGCGTATTAATATCTTTGTTCCCATATTCATCACATACTAAATCTTAGGTGTAAAAGCGCAAAAAGATTCCTTTTTAAAACGCAAAATGGTCCCTTTTCATAAAACTGTTGGATAACGTATAATTTTTGGGGATAGCTTGCAGAGAAATAATAACACTGGAATTAAGATTTAATAACAACAAAATGACTTTATTTAGAAACACTTGTTCTCACTTGGAAACGTGGTTATGTAGTAGGCGTATAATAAAAAAGATGATCGCAGCAGTCAGTGCGAAAAGAGCGCCGGTAGTATTTTTCACTTCTGTCCGTTCATTCGTCCGGTCAAGACGCGTGAGTGGATTCGTGCTGATAAAAGCCACGTTGCCTCTTGACTTGCCTCGGTCAATGCAACGTATTCCGACTCCATCGACGATAAAGTCACGCAGCTCTGTCACGGAAGCTCTACACCCAGATGTTGACGAAATCGCATTGCCTCGTAATGGATGATGAGACGTATGTAAAAGCAGACTTCCGGCAGCTTCTGGGGCTCCAGTTTTTCACTGCTCATCATGAATTCGATGTATCTGATGACTTTAGAAAACAGAAGATGTCAAAGTTTGCCAAGAAATATATGATTTGGAAAGCAATTTGCTCGTGTGGAAAGCGGAGCACCCCATTCGTGACAACTGGAACGGTCGATGGGCAGGTGTACCTAAAGGAATGCCTCCAAAAGCGTTTACTTCCTCTTCTGAGGTCACACGATGGTCTTACGATTTTCTGGCCGGATTGAGCCTCGTGCCATTACTCGAAAGAGGTTTTGGAGTGGTACAAGGCTAAGGAGGTCAATTTCGTGCCGAAGCATCTCAAGCCTCCGAACGTACTGGAACTGCGGCCAATTGAAAAGTACTGGGCCATCGTGAAGCAGGCACTTCGGAAGCATCCTAAGGAAGTGAAATCGGAGGAAGATATGAAGAAAAAATAGATTGCCACGCAAAAAAAAAGTTGGTCCAAATGTTGTACACCTTATGACCTTATGAGTAGTGTAAAGAAGAAGGTTCGTGCATTTGGATATGGAATTGAAATTGAATAAAACAAACATGGGAAAATATTCATCACATGTCTTATTTTACTCCCTGAAAGTTTGAAGATGATTGGTTGAACGGTCGAATTTTACCGAATATTTGTGTGTGTCGCAATTTGCTTCCGTACACCCTTTAGCTCGAGAGCCCAAGTAGACAAATTGTCTAAGGTATCCTGTAAGAGTCCTTGCAGATCTACCCCATTGGGTCCCGTGACAGACACTACACCGTCATCTGCAGGTTGTTCGTCTCAACCCATTTGTCCAGACGGAAGAGGATCATTTTCTCCAACAACTTTCGAATACAAGATAACATCGCGATGAGTCGATAGGAGTTATGGTCGGACGCGGGCTTACCAGGTTTTTGAATAGCAATAACTCTCATCCAATAATCATCCGGTACAATGTTTAGTTCCAGAAACGGATTAAACAAGTTCAACATGCGCCACTTAGCGACGTCTGGGAGGTTGTTAAGTAATTTAAACTTGATCCTATCAGCCCCTGGAGCCGTATTGCCACACGAAAGAAGTGCGAGAGAGAACTCTACCATTGAAAAAGGTTGGCTGATCTCAGCTAGCGAATTCTCGGTTTCGCGAGGAATGATCCATGCTGGCACCGAATCTGGACAAACTTTTCGCGCGAACATGAGGATCGATTGGTCCGAGTACTCCTCGCTCTCGTTGTTCGTAGTTCGGTTAGGCAATCTTCGTGCCGTGTTCCAAATAGCATTCATCGACGTTTCATGCGATAACCCGTTCACGAATTGTCGCTAGTTACTACGTTTCTTGGCCTTGATGAGGATCTTAGGCTCGCGTTCAAGTGGATCGGATGTGTATTTCGCTAAGAAAGACTATATTCTAGGGAAACAAGAGCATCAGCTTGCTACTATATGTTGAAACGATTCAGATGCTAAGCAAAACCCAAGATCACGCTATGTTTCATCACAGGCCAACCTTGCCGACAAATCAATCCCGCAAATGGGAAAGAAGGAGTTTTCCGATGGATGGTTTCGGAGCCATCTTCCCCAGTACAAAAAACCAACCGAAAATTACGACCACGAGCAATGTGAAAGTATCTTACATCACGTCATCTAGTTCAATTTAAAATACTGTTCTGTTTGTCTGTGAAGCTGATAGCATTTATTACCGTAAAAATTTGTTAGGATCCAAAGAGCTTTTGTTTAGATATTTATTAAGCTTTTATATATTTACACATATTTGCCTAGCCCTAGCTAACGGTTTCCCTCTAACTGAGTTCTCTCATTCTCCAACGTTGGTTGCTTACTCTCCAGAGTGCTGTCTAGTGCGCTTTACCGTATAGGCTCGAGAAGCTTTCTAGAGCGGCTAAGGAAAGCTTCTGAGCAATACCACGCATCACGAGTTGGCTATGTGAGCGAGCAGAAAATGACCACACGGCCAGCCATGTCGACTCAATTTTGAGTCGTTTTTGACTCACTTTCGTCATTAGTGGAGTCACTCAAATTTGAGTAAATGTAACTGGGATTGACAAGCCGACAAATCAAAAACATCCATCTGATTTGAGTCGATGTTTTTGATTTGTCGCCTTGACAATACCAGTTACATTTACTCAAATTTGAGTGACTCCACAAATGACGAAAGTGAGTCAAAAACGACTCAAAATTGAGTCGACATGGCTGTCCGTGCATACGTATGGGTTTACAATGCATGCATACTTTACTCACGGTTTGGACGTTGGTTGGATGACTTTCTGACACTCTCTCTGGTCTCTCTCTCTCTCTCTCTCTCTCTCTCTCTCTCTCTCTCTCTCTCCTCTCTCTCTCTCGGCGGACGCTTTAGGGTCGATCACTCATCGGTCGCTACCTTGAACTCCGGGTGTCGTATGCTACTACGGCTGTTGCTTCTCCTTGCTCTCGATTGCTTTTGCTGGGACTCACAGCTTACGCATCGCAGTTTGCGGCGCGCCGACGGCGCCCCACAGGCTGATCTGTGGACTTTCCAGTACCGTCGGGTATACCGTCGCACGCTTTCGATCGTCACCGAAAAAGGTTTTAATTCACAAATGAACAGATGATGGGTTGCCTTAAGTCCTATCTGGGGTGCGAGTGAACAATTGCTACCCCTTTCCGGTCACCTGTACCACCGTACCGGGTTACTCCGAAGCTGGGTAGTGGGGTCAGGAATGGTCGTACATGAGGTGGTGGTGTGACGGGCTGGCGCTTACCACTAATCTAATTTGGGAGAATATGTCCAGGCGCGGTTGCACTGTTAGCACATAGTATAATAGCACACATCTATTTTCATAAAATTACCTTATATCCGTTTTTGCACACCATAACAGCCAGAACTAAATTAAATCGAACTATTTTGCCTTCGCACTCTACTGAACTGCACTATCTATGAGGGAAGAGAACTAGATTAAGGACTTGGGATATTTTCACATGGCTTTTGTCACATTTTACCAAACTAATCACACCACGACGCGGAACTGAACTTAGACTTCTCCTGCCTCTTCCACTATCCAGATCAAAGTGATCGAGTAGAGGTTGCTAGTCCTCAGATAAAGCGCGATATTTTCCCTGAGCCGGAATTGACCCCCCGAAGTGTCTAAATTGTCTTTACGCATACCATCAATATGATGTGAAAGGGGGGTGGAGCAAGAACATATTCTACTTAGCGAAATATCTACCCGACCAACACATTCCTTCGGGAAACCCGAGAAAGTAGTAAAGGAGAAAGGTCATTAAAACCTCAAAGGGTTTCAGGCGGGTCGCTGAACGCATTCGTTTAGCATGTCCGTTTGGTTATAACCACGCGGTACACACTTTTTGTCGCTACACGCGGGAGAATGTTACTCAGGATCTCATAATAAATCGAGTGCCTTCAATTAGAGAAATCTGGGAAGCGGTGAAGATTAGTGGGAATTATTGACAAAAAAAAACTAAGAAGACTAACAATTTTCCAGATGAAAAAATGTGAATGTTTTTAATAATACTAAATATTGAAGTTTATAATACAAATTCAACAAAATATGACTTAATGAATTACTATTTACACAAGAAAAATAACAAGCCACTATCGTGTCCGCTACACCCAACCCGCCCCGCCGCGTTCCCATTTCCCCCCCCCCTTCTCCCCCCCCCCCAAACAAAAAAAAAAAAAAAAAAAACGCCTTTTTTTCATTGGTTTCCCTTCCCCGCCTACCAACCCATCAGCATCAATCATAGTAACCCATGAGTCAGCAGACAAAATTTGACAGCTCTATCAGTCGAACTCTAACCGTGATGGCAAAAACAGTGAAGCAACTCCGTTCAGAAGTGTGCGCGTTCAAAGAAAACGGACATCGTGCGGCACTTTGTGGACGCCGGATACGCCCTTATTAGACAACGACGGACGGCCGACGACCCTGAGCGACAACAAGCTTCAAAGGATGCAGAAGAGGAAGACCGAGGAAAAAGTAGCTACATCGCTGCGTGCGCTTGGCCGGGAGGTCGGATCAACCGGCCAAACAGTGAAAAAATACCTGGCGAACATGAACATACATGTCATGAAGCGGAAGTCGCGTCCACTGGTTTCGGAGCGGCAGGCAATGACGCAGCGGCAGTGGCTGAATAAGATGGTCAACTCGATTTTTCCGGTGAATCGCGACGTGGCGGTGGTGATGGACGACGAGACCTATCTCACCCTGGATGGCAACGACTGGCAGGGCACATCGTATTTTAGTTCCCCAAGAAGGAGCTACTGTGGCTGACAATCAGCGAGAAGGGGATGTCAAAGCCGCTCTTCTTTCGCTCCGGACTGGCCGTGTACGGTGAAATTTATAGTACGAAATGCTTGCCGGAAGTTGCGTTGTTCATCAAGAAATACCATAAGGGCGAAGACGCGGTGTTCTGGCCGGATCGGGCGTCGGCCCACTACTCGAAGCGATCGTTGAAGGAGATGGAGCGGCTGAATATCGATGTGATACCCAAGTCGGCGAACCCGCCCAACGTCCCCCAGCTGCGCTCTATCCCGAATTTCTGGGCCAACCTGAAGCGTAAGATCTACTCCAACAATTTTGTCTCCAAAACTGAGGAGGAATTGATAAATAAAACGAAGAAAGAACTCAAAAACATTCCTACACTCATGTTTTCATCCGCCATGGCGAATGTTCCGGTTAACTGGCGGAAGGCCGCTCGCAAGGGCGTAGAATTTTGTTGCAAGTTAGCTGAAATAATTACCTTCCATGGGAAATTTATTAAAAGCAATTATCTGTTTTAGTCTTTTTTTTACCACCATCCGAAAAAAAGTCCATTTTGCTTAATGCAAACGTTCATCAACACAGAAAAAGGTAAACAGTCGTACATAGGTGCTAGGCACTGCATGAAGAATTCTACACGTTAAGCATTCTTTTGCCACCTTGAGATCCACGGAGCGTAGCTTCGAGATCTCATAGAATTGACGCATCTCGTTCTGGTGATGGAATCGACGAAAGAGGAAATCAATAATAACGAAGGGGATTCTATGTTGACGTGGCAGCGTACCGTTTACTTGGCTTGGACCGGGATCCATCCCGCATTCCCCAAACTCCGCTTCCGCATCACGCTAGTCCCATCAATGATCGGCCAGAGCTTGTAGATAGGATTTAATTTCGGCAAAACTACATGGACATCCTCCGGATTACCCTGCGTCTTTTCCAACAGCTCAAGTTCCGATAATAAGAGCTCTGTTTGCGCATGGCTTCAAATATTTCTCTCGGCTAGCACTAATTCTTGCTGTGTCAACGCCCCCAACTTCTTTGCTTCTCTTTGACGAGATCGTTGTGCATTCTGAACGAATCGATGCATGTATGTCATTCTACGAAACAGCTTTTCATGTTTACTGAACCTACGTCAGCCTGCGACGACTGAACAGCTTCGTGAATGTTGCATGCCACTAACTCCTCCGACGTAGGATCAATTTGCTCATCTCCACCAGGCTCTTCAACTGACTGCCTGAGGAAACTCCTGGTCCACTTTGTCGCATCGTTAGCCACATTTTGCTTGGTATTTATCGCCATTCGTGCGCGTCCGTCATCGAGAGAATTTCACCGATCCTGAACCGTACGAATTGATGATATCGCCGTGGATCCGACCGAATCCAAGTGAGAACGGTGTTAGAATCGGACCACAGAACCTTTGCCTTGCCTCCGGAAGACCACACATGGAAATCACGTTACTGAGCAGTCGGGATCCTAAAACGGCAACCAGTAGTTCGAGTCTAGGAATCGTCGGTATCTACAACGGCGCTACTTTAGATTTCTCTGCTACTAGACTAAATGCGGGACCATTTAATGTTTCCACTCGAAAGTACGCTGCACATACGTACACAAAATGGCTCGCATCGATAAACACGCGGACCTGTAGCTCGGAATAACTGTTATCTATTGCGCTGCTGAAGTAGCAACGTGGAATACGAAGGGTACTCAATCCGGGAATAATTTATTTTTCGCTTTATTATCGAGATTTTCAGCCCTGGGCTGGTTCATCTACCGCCGTAGACACTCAAATACTACTATTTTCGGTATTTTCGTAACTTGTCCGGGGGTGAGATTCAAACTCTGGCGTGGCTATGACGTTGGCGTGAGAGGTATGGATGCTAACCACTATGCTGGGGTCACCCCCAATTCGGGTATAAGATTGATCCACTACTTCCACTGCATCCAAATCTGCTTGTTGACTGCTTCATCACTCCAATATCAGTGGACCATATATACTGGCATCAGAACGTGCCCGTGGATCAGAAAGAACGCAATAAGTTGCAGCGGATCGAAACAGCTCATAACTGTTCGCAAGACTTATCGCTTCAGGCCTAACTAACAGATTAGTTTAGACGGTCCAACGGAATGTTTTACTTTCCGGAAATTTTCCGAATGTCACAGTGGTTAGTCAACTTTTGAACTTCAGTGGATAGCGAACATTAGACTCCATACCATCCCTTTTTCACCAATGACTCGATTGCGAATCATTTCCTGTACTGTTTGAATTATTACACTTAACTATGTAACAGAAATCACACCTTTTGATAACCTAAAAATGATCAAATGAGTGTAAACCTCCATCTGAAATCTTTTCCTGTTCATTTTACTTCATGCACATCTCTAAGCTGTCCAGGAAATTCCGCTATACAGATACTGACAGTTGTTGAATTTCCGTGCCATGAAAAGCATTCATCGAAGCACTCCGGGTCATGTCAAAAAGGCAACATTCGTGTTACTGCTTCAAACATGTTTCCCCCATCGCAAAGTACACATCCTCCCAGTGGTTAGCGTGACTTAGAACTCAACGCGCCGTGAGGGTGCTCTAAATCATTTCACCGATTCTCATGCACACCTGTCAACTGGCTCAGCACATGTCTATCCGTACGAAGTAAAAACTGAACACTACATTGTATGTGAGGTACTGGCAGTTCTGATCAACCTATTTTCCAACAAGAGAAACTTTTCAAATTATTGAAATAATTGCTGACTGTGGGTCGAGTGAAGGCTACACTACAAATGTTATTATTTCTTCATCCCGGAAGACAAAGTTCAGATTGCCTGTCAGAATCCTGTGCACACAGAAGACCTTGCTGTGATTTTGACGCAACATTATGCAAGACTTGCTGCCTGACGCAGAGAAATTCATCGATTAAATGTGTTTATGGGAGGTTTTTTTTTAGGTTTGTAGGCAATCAGCCATCATGCACGGATAGCGTCCTAATTTGGATATGAACCGCTCCGTTCCGTTGCTATCTAGCAGCGAATCGATAGCATGGCTGGTAGGTGTTAAAACTGCCAATTTCACACATACGCTTGATTGTTCTATTTTTGCGGTGTTTGATTTTTTTCACACTCGCTGGCACGAATGACTCGGATTGGATTTATAGCAATGTAGCCTTGCACTTTCTTTTGACTTTTGAAAACGCGTTTCGAATGTTTAGGTGAGAAAACCTACTTCGGGCGATATTTTCACTTTCAAACACAATCGCGGGCATTTTGATTTGGTCATTAGATCGAATATCATTAGGCCGATATTTAACACGTACGTCTGCAACCCCTCAGAGAATGAAAAATTCAAATTTAAAATAAATGATACTCCATTGTTAGCCATCGGATTTTGATGCGGTTTTTTGCAATAGATTACAAAATTATCCTTGTTTGTGCATCTGCACTGCTTATTCCAAAAATGTCCGTAGTTTTAGATTCCCAGATGGGAGTACTTGGGTAAGTACTTGTCCAAGGATGGTGGACAGAATATTTTTAGATGCAAAACATGGCATGCGGCATATCAAACGTCAAGATCTAGCAAAACTAGGTCATCAGAAGACATTTTGAGGAATTCTGACCATACTGTCCACTAAAAGAGGCCCTGCGGGATCCAAGTTCCTCCGGAAAAGTGGCCATATTCAAATCTTTTCCAAAACCTGGCTTGCGAAATATCAAACTGTTAGATTTGGCAAAACTTTGTCTTCGAAGAACATTCTGAGGGTGTCTGACCATGAAGGGCCAAACATGTTTGGGCGGGCCCGTAAGCAGAGACACTTACGCGAAACCCGCGAGTATAGGGAAGAGAATCTCCTTTCAAAAGCAAGTTCACACTCACAGCACTAGAATCGAGCCATCGATTGACAGAATAAACCCAATAGATGGGGTCGAGGAGCTCGCCCTCGTTACACGAAATCTCAACAATAGGGAGGAGGCAGTCTCATGCTCCCTATCCAAATCGTTTTACTTGGGTGCCCTGATGGTCCCTCCATTTCCCCGTTATATGTTATTTAATATTTAATTATTTTGTACACAACAAATTAAGATATCATTATAGACAAAAATGCTAATTTATCCAAATTTGAAACTTGAATGGATTGTTACTGAAAAATAAATCAAAGTTAGATATGTATTAATATCTTACTAGTCCTGGGAAAGCTGAAAACAGAATAGATCATTTCAAATATCAAAGATAAAATTTCAATAAAAGATATTATTTTATAAGACATTGTAATATTTGCAATATTATTCTTTATACTATTCTAGCAACATTTCAAAGATAGCAATTGGAGTGAACGAAGAGTCCGGTTGGATAATTTCTGAAATAAATGGCTTATCGTACCATAATACCACAAACACAATATTTAATTTTAGTCCTTCATTACTTATAAGCACATGCCAGTATTTTATGAATATAGTAGTTGAAGTTCAGAAGTGCAATCTATATATACAAAAATGGATTTCTGTCTGTCTGTCTGTCTGTCTGTCTGTCTGAACCTCATAGGCTCAAAAACTACTAAACCGATCAGCGTGAAATTTTGTTTGGAGGTTTTTCTGGGGCCAAGAAAGGTTTTTATGATGGTTTGAGACCTTCTCTGGAAAGGGGGCTCCCATACAAATGAAGCAAAAAAAAAAATGCATAACTCGAGAAAAAATCAAGCAAAGGAACCAAAATTTAGCATGCAGAAGTTTTTGGAGGCAAGAAATGTTTCTATAGTAATTTGAGACCCCTCCTCTCTCTAGAAAGGGAGGCTCCCATACAAATGAAACAGAAGTTTCAACATATCTCAAGAACTAATCAAGCATATGGTACCAAATTTGGCATGGGGGGTTTTCTGGAGGTGAAAAATGTTTCTATGGTGGTTTGAGACCCCTCCCTTCTCCTAGAAGGGGTGCTGTCATACAAATGAAACTGAAAATTCTTTATAACTCTATTTCTAATAAAGCAAATGGAACCAAATTTGGCATGCGGGGATTTTAAAGGCATTAAATGTTTCTACGGTAGTTCGAGACCCCTCCTCTCTCTCTTTTAGGGGCGGTGGGGTGTGGGGCTCCCATACTAGTGAAACACAAGTTTCTGCATAACTCGAGAACTAATCAAGCAAAAGGAACCAAATTTGGCATGTGGGGGGTTTTGAAAGCAAGAAATGTTTCTAAGGTAACTCGAGACCCCTCCGCCCTCAGTAAGAGGGGGGCTCTCATTCAAATGATACACAAATTTGTGCATAACTCGAGAACTAATCAAGCATATGGAACCCAATTTGGCATGTGGAGGTTTTTTCAGGAGATAAATGTTTCTATGGAAGTTTGAGACTCCTCCGCCATCTGGAAGGGGGCGGGAGGGGGGTTTCCATACAAATGAAACACAAATTTCTGAATAACTCGAGAACTTATCAAGTTAACGGAACCAAATTTGGTATGTGGAGGTTTTCGAAGGCAAGAAATGTTTCTAAGTGGACTCGAGCCCCTCCCTTCTCTGAAAGGAGGGCTCATATACAAATGAAACACTAATATCTGCATAACTCGAGAACAAATCAAGAAAATTGATCCAAATGTGGCATGTGGAGGTTTTTCAAGGAAATAAATGTTTCTAAGGTGGTTTGAGGCCCCTCCGCCTTCTGGAAGGGGAGACTCCCATAAAAATGAAACATAATTTTTAGCATAACTCGAGAGCCAATGAAGCAAATGAAACCAAATTTGGCATGTTGAGGTTTTTAGAGGCAAGAAATGTTTCTATGGCAGTTCAATACCCCTCCCCATTTTGAGGGGGGGGGGGGCTCCCATACAAATAAAAAGCAAATTTCTGCATAACTCGAGAACTAATCAAGTAAATGAAACCACATTTAGCATATGGGGGTTTTTCGAGGGTAGATTTCTATAGCATAGCATAGCATAGCATAGCATTTTCCGACCATACATAATCCTGGGTTGGCTGTTGTAGAGACGATGGAAGCGCCAGAAGAGCTGCCTTGGTGTGACAGGCTCTTCGTCCATCGATCTCTTTGCACAACACCTGGCCAGGTCCTTATGATCAGCAAGGGATGGGAGGGATGTGTTGACTAGCCGATTATTATCGTCCGATTATTACTTGTTCCGTTCGATGGCACATGGTCTCACTGGTCAGCAATTCCACTCATATGATGACATCTCAAAATGGCTTGATTCTTGGATAGCATCAAAAGACGAACAGTTCTATCGAAATGGTATTCACGTTCTACCAGAAAGATGGGAAAAAGTCGTAGCTAGTGATGGGCAATACTTTGAATAATTCGTTTGTAACCTTTGTTTTCAAAATAAAGTTCCTTTTTCACCAAAAAACAGCGAGAACTTAGTTGCGCACCTAATATTTTTTTAAATCTTTTATAGATTTGTTGTATAAGCACAGTAAAAGTGAACTAAGTAAACACCACTTTTTGCAAAAATGAGTAATACTGAGGCGTAGTGTCACTTCTTCGTTTTTGTTGTTGTTGTAAATAAGCCTGTAATCAATTTTTTTTCTCCTCCTCCCCCCCCACACCCCCCCCCCCCTTCTGCTAAGCTAGTCCTTTCCGCACGGCCCACCACCACACAGAAAGGAATGTGAAAAATTAATATCTCACATATCTTGTTTCTCTTTTCTTTTTTTAGCCGTTACCATGTGATGTAGCTATCCCAAGTAACATTGCCAAAACCATCCAGCTTTATTAAGTTCTATTAAAGTTTTATGAAAGCCACTAGAAATCAATTCGGCTTTATTATGGCAGCAAGAGATGCCAATAGGTTTCAAATTTTAGTCAGGTTTATAAGAACCTACACAGCTTCTTTACAACGATCTTAAAACCTTCAATTCTAAAATTTTTTTTACTCCTATCAAAGGTTTTATTTTGACTTTATTAACTCATAAAATGCTGTTTTGAAATGCCGTTTTAGGACTCATTCATATTATCTTATTATGGTCAGTTGAAAAAGCATTTTAAAACCATTTTGCCTACAGTAAATGCATTAAACGGCTAACTGGCATTGAGGAAAGCTACCAAGCGACCAGATAGTTTTATAGTAGCCATTGCTAAGATAAATTGGCTTTTTGGCAAAACTGTGATTTCTTGCAATCGCCATATTGAAATATATGAAATAATTGAAATGTGGAAAAATAAATACACCAAATTTTAAATGTAATACAATTGAACTGTAGATCTACGGCAAATTTCGGTATTGGTTCAGATAACCTTATTGAATTCCATCAATTTTCAGGAGTTTCATGATTAATTTACGGAATATATTTCTTTCAATTTTGTTTTTGTTGTTGTAAACTCGCATAATTTCCAAAGCGCATTAATTTTCAGCTCTTATCGTGCCAATATTCACCATAAAATTGAAAGCGCATATGATTTGGAGCATGATACGCTATAAAACAAACTCAATTTGTTTTATATATTTTGCTCTCAATCATAATTTTCCGCAACAGTAGAACTTTTTTCTTAGCCATTATTTACTGTTGAATGAATCAGAAGAGCAACAAAGCAAAACAACAAAAATCAACCACGATATCGCCGTAAAGTTTGACAGCTGTGGCCATTTGGCCCTATGCTGGTTTTGATGGCGGCCAATAGGTTTTATGATGGTTCTCAAGTGGTCATAACATCTTTCACTAGAACATTTTCAAAATCTTTATGGTCTTAGAAAGGTTTTATTAATTTGTTTTCACAACCGTCTATAGAGTGGGCCACTTTGTACACATTTCGGCTTTAAAGATGCATAGAGGAGGTGTTGGTAGATAAAACAGTTTTGAATGTAGTGTCATCAACAAAGCCGGGAGGAGTGCTATACGGCTGGAATAGAACTGAAATTGTTACTTGGGATAGCTGTTTTCACTACCTTAGTCAGCTGAGGGTATTCAGGCTCTCCTAAACGCGTTCAGTAAAAAACGCGTGGTCCCAATACTCCTAAATTCTGTACTCTGTACTCGAGGTTAGCACTTCGCATTTTAACAAGTTTCATTCGACAAGAAGAAGATCATAGTTGACCTGAATCTGCAGGAACTTTCACTGGTTGCAGCGGCTGGTGGGTTGAAACAATGGCAATATTTTATAAACGAGTTCTGCCAACCAGACTTTTTGCTTACGAGCTAACCAGGAGTGCAGTTTGTTGATCTCCTTCAATTTGACTAGCTTTGCCATTACTTCATCCCTAACAATAACTTTTTCCACAGGTAGCAAGTTCTCAATATTTTCCAAAATATCCTCTGGAAGTGAAATTTTTGCGGTGAAAATTTGTCTCAGAAATTTCCTAGAAAAATATATTAAATTTTAATGTACTTAATGGAACTTTTTAATCATTACGCTTTTATAAACTGGTCGAATCGCAGTGTATACCGATTTCACCTATGATCGAATTGAGTTCGCATGACTGTCGGGATACGAACAATCAAATCTAGATTCAGAATTACTAAGCGAGTCACGGAAAATAAGTCCTTCATCTGATTTAAAAGTCGTTCCCACTTTTCTAGACTATTTGGATACTAAAAGCCCAAATAACACACAAAAGATCTTTTGAGAATGATTTATAATTGTACGTTTTATAAAAGTATTAAAAGCGAATCGCAAAACATGTCAAGTTCGGAGTGGTTTGGATCTCTCGTATTCTGTATATCACTCTGACTAACGATCGAGCTAATAATACTTTTTTTTACTGGTGCATGTGATTAATACTTTATAATTGTTTTTAAAAACATGGTTCCATACATTTATAAAACGTAAACAGGATAGGATTTTATGGACAGTTCAATATACTGTTGAAATTACATTACACCAACCATGTTTTGCAAAACTTGTTTTTAATTCATAACGATGAATTTGTTGTACGAGATTGTGGTTTCACTGCCTTCGGGAAGCAAATCATAGATACTCAGAGTTGACTTAGAGTTGAGAAGCTTAAGACCTATCACGCCGAGGACTTGTGTTCAAATTCCACACTTGGCGATATTATATTTTGTGTATGAGGATAATTTTTTTACATTTTTATGTTTTATAAGGCTTCACTTTTTAAAGTATGAAAGTATTGAAGTATGAAATAAGGTATTATACACTCATATTGATCATCTGTTTGAGTCATTTAACCATACTTTCAACTTGATTAATAAAAGCTGTGTTGCTTGGGAGAGTAGTCCAGTTTAGAAAAAAACTTAATCTAAAGAAATATTTTTGAAAAAAAAAAGCTAGTGTCAATCACCAGAAACCGAGCTCCGGGTCGAATTTTTTTTCATTTATTTAAAAAAAAATCAAACCTGACACGCGTCATGAGAAACAAATCTGTATCAATAAAACTGAATTGGTGTTTTGTACGTCAAGATTCAACTCGATAACAAATGAACGATTTTACAAGATTCTTTCTGTCATCGATTCGTCCTGGGGTTTACTGGGTTTATATGTATAGAAATATGAAAAATTGCAATGAAATAAAGGGCGATACGGTAAAAATTTGGTCAATATCAACTTGACGTATTTCTTTCAATTTTGCATTTAAAAAACCTGAACACCCCTCATTTTGAAGGTGTGTGTGTGTAGAATGTTGCTCCTATTTTGATTTTGGAATTCACTCTTCAGTTGTCAAAATGCCGTCCAAGCAAGAAGAGCAGCGTATCAAAATTTTGCTCGCGCATCGCGAAAATCCGAGCTACTCGCACGCAAAGTTGGCAAAATCGCTAAAAGTTGCCAAATCAACCGTTACAAATGTAATTAAAGTGTTTGGGGAACGTTTGTCGACAGCCAGGAAGTCTGGATCGGGGGGAAATCGAAAACCGGAAGCCGCTGAGACGACAAAGAGAGTTGCCGGTAGTTTCAAGCGAAACCCTAACCTATCTCTCCGAGATGCCGCAAATAAGCTGGGTGTATCGTCTACAACCGTGCATCGAGCCAAAAAACGAGCCGGACTATCGACTTACAAGAAGGTAGTGACTCCAAATCGCGATGATAAACAAAATACGACGGCCAAAGCGCGATCCCGGAGGCTGTACACGACGATGCTGACGAAGTTTGACTGCGTGGTAATGGACGACGAAACCTACGTCAAAGCCGACTACAAGCAGCTTCCGGGACAGGAGTTTTATACGGCAAAAGGAAGGGGAAAGGTAGCAGATATTTTCAAGCACACGAAACTGTCAAAGTTCGCAAAGAAATATCTGGTTTGGCAAGCCATCTGTACCTGTGGCTTGAAAAGCAGCATTTTCATAGCTTCCGGGACTGTCAACCAAGAAATTTACGTGAAAGAGTGTTTGAATAAACGTCTGCTGCCTTTCCTGAAGAAACACGGTTGTTCTGTACTGTTTTGGCCGGATTTGGCATCTTGCCATTACGGTAAAAAGGCCATGGAGTGGTACGCCGCCAACAACGTGCAGGTGGTTCCCAAGGACAAGAACCCTCCCAACACGCCAGAGCTCCGCCCAATTGAGAAATACTGGGCTATTGTCAAGCGGAACCTAAAGAAGACCAAAAAAACTGCTAAGGACGAGCAGCAGTTCAAGGCAAACTGGCTTTCTGCGGCGAAGAAGGTGGACAAGGTGGCTGTACAAAATCTGATGGCAGGGGTCAAGCGTAAGGCCCGGCAATTCGGATTTGGAAAAGCGGAAGCCTAACTGAATATTTTTCCTGAATTTTATACTAATTGAACTTGAAAAAGAAATTTAATTTGATTTTTTAAATAAACGATTTCACCGATTTACACGCGTTTTCCCTTGACCAAATTTTGACCGTATCACCCTTTAGTTGGAAAATTTAAAAAAAATTATGAAAGATGATGAAATATAGGATAACGTGCGTCATTTTAAAACTAATCTAGAGTGCTGTGACCGACCAGTGCTCTGCATTTAATCATGCAAGTTTAATTGAGGTTGAGGTGGAAATAAAACTAATTAAGTTATTACAAGTAAATAATTTAATACAACTAGAATGATTTTCATTAAAGTAAGTTGAAAAAACTCACTAACACATATTTAAAGTAAAATTAATGACTGACGCCGACGCATCGTTGACGCTATATTGTGCGGACAAAGCGTCATGAGCGTCATGAAGGCGTTTTAGCACTAAACGCTGGCGTTGACAACTGACGCGACGCGATGTGGGACGCGCTATTGTGCAACAGCCTTTAGTCAGATTTGTGACCGCATCATGGAAAACGATATCAAGAAAATTATACTAAACCTATCTTTGCGGAATAAAAATATTGATACGGGACTGATCTCAAGATAAGAGTACCACGATTCACAGCCCACAATATTTTTCACTTTATTCTGCTGTCAATCAGACACTGTCAGATTAACATAAATACACTTTTTTTTTTGTAAATTTCTCGAGTTTCATATAGTGTTGCCAGATTATTAATTTGGTTGACAACAATAATATGTACAAGTGATTTTTTTAAACTTTTTACAATCGGCGGTCCGAAAATAGGGACTTTAGTGACCATTTTGCGAAAAATAGTGACTTTAGTGACATTTGGATGCAAATAGTGACTTTTTAGTGACTAGACTCAAAATAGTGACCAAGTCACTAAAAAGTGGCCAGCTACCAGCCCTGCGCTTTTGTAACCAGGAGAGTGAAAGCTCTGAACATTTACTGTGTGACTGCGTTGCACTATTTCATAAAAGATGCAGATTTCTTGACAAAGGTATTATGGAGCCTTGGGAAATCTGGGTTGTTAGCCCCAAAAGGGTAATAAATTTCACAAGGAATATATTACCTAGTTGGGATCATTGCCTTTAATAGTAGTGGTAGTTACTCAGAATAGTGACTCGCCATTGCAATTTGGCATACATAAACAGAGGACTCACCACAATAGAACAATTAATGGTCGCGGTGGTATCATGTCCCCAACACAGGATAATAAAAGCCACTTTCCCAGAGGAGTTCAAAATCCCGCGGAGCCACTCCAAGCGGCCGGTATAATGGGGCTGCATTTTGTAATTGTTTTCATTTTTTTGCATTCAGTGTACAATGGGAATTGTGATAACTTGCAGTTGCAAAAACAAAACACACACAGTTTCAATTTGCGGGCTAATTCGATTAAAAATTCGATTCACTTATTGCAATACGACTGTTTCGATAATTATATATTAATGTAATTCGTTGACGAATCAAGGAAAAAAAACGCTCTCAACTTCACCTCTTCCCAATCATTTTTTTTTCTTGAACATCTCTCTGAAAACTGTTAATCACCTTCTCGTTCCAGTATGGTTGTTCGACTTTTATTACCCCAACAGAAAGCCATACAACACGCTCACAGCGCCAGCACGCTGAAATGGAAGGATTGATTGACTGCGATAGGCGAAGGTAGTTAGTTTTCGATTTATTCACATCGCTTATTTGATATCTTACACGAACAATAGATAAATGCATTCCATTATAGAGTATAAACCGACCGAAAAGGTCATCTCAATTTGAACCTTGTTCAGAAAACAGCATTCTCGATTACCCATCGAACGTACGAGCTGACTCTGGTGTAGATTCCAGGATGATTAGCCTCACCGCAACGGATTCCCCATGACACGATTCCGACCGCAACCCACCGATTGTTCGGAAGTTGGAGCATCAAAGGACCTCCACTATCGCCCTGGCAAGAATCCTTACCACCACCATAGTCCCCGGCGCAAATACTTGTCTCGTAGATTCGGTTGATATAAACATCTTGGCAGTCTCTGTTGGACCATACAGGCAGTGTAACTTCCATCAGTATCTTGGAATGAGGTCCTCCAAAAAACTGCGTTCCCCATCCAACGACCACGGCCCGGTAGCCATCCCAGGAATCATCCAACGGTGGCATACATATTGGCCAGATGTAGGAGTTAAAATAAGACGGGCGGAACAATTTCAGCATAGCAATATCATTCTCGTAGCTGACAGGGTCGAAATCCACATGACTTCGTATCTCCGTCACACGAAAGTCCCTAGATCTGGTCTCATTGTACTGGGTAAAGTCATACTCCCCCAGCCGAACCAAAAAATGATGGATCTTCAGATTTAACACACAATGAGCCGCCGTCATGACGTGTCGATCAGTAACCAGGACTCCTCCGCAGAACTGTTGCTGTCCGTTGTTTGGGATGAGCGCTGCCATCCAGGGCCATTCCCCAGGGTCAGCAGGCCGTCCACCAGCTATTTTCGACAGTTGTTTGGTTGATATGCCACAGCCACGCTCCTCCGGGCGATCCCGGCTGTCCCGACTATCGACGTCATTGTCACCGCTTAGCCCATCAACCGGATCGTAATCGTCCGCTTGAGCCGGCAGTCGAACGGCGAAATCCGGTCCCACTCCGTCCGTGGCATTATTCGGACAGCAAATTCCAATGGACCTGTTTGATTGAATGATGAAATGCGATTTGTTTCTTGGGTGATAATTTGTAGTGAAGAACTTACATATTTTCTATGACGCACAGCTGTCCAAGTATCTTCCAGATATTTTCCTTCGAAGCTGCGTACTGACAGTGCTGATAGCGTTTACAGAGTCCCTTTTCTCCGGATGGCGTTGTGCATTCTGGATCAGTTTCTTTTTCTAAGTATGATTTGAAAAGTTGAATTACACAAATTACACATCTCTTCAACATTACTCACGGGAAATGGGTTCAAAAGATTTACTATGAACCGTTTTCTGCGAATGAGATTTAAATCCAAATGCTTCTTATCACGTTCAGCTTGGATAACTCGGAATGCCTTTCTTTTCGAAGTAACCTGACTTTCTTTGTCCTTAGAAAGATCCATATAATCGCTGACATGATTACCTTCGATGGTGATGGGTGCTGTTGGGAGTAAAACAGGATTAGTTCAGATTAGTCAAAAGCAACTTCGAGGTATGGCCGTCATTATGTGCTGTTCAGAACGACCAGCATCCGTAAGGAAAATTTTCGAAGACTACCATTGTATTAATTTTTATATTTTGAGCATAACAATAAGATGATCGAAATACTAAGCTTATGCACTCTAGAGCCATTCTCAGAAATTGCCAAATTTGTATTAGATTTATTTGAAGGGTTTTCCAAGCTTTATTATACAAGGAATTTGGTGTATTCTGATTGATTTAATAACATTCAATCTCAATAACATTTAAATGATTGAAAAAAGTAGGGAATACGTTAACTTTTTTAGCTTTATTTATTTGAGTAGGTTCAATCGAATCAACTTTACAGAGCCAAATTATTATATACATCGGTTGTCTTAAAACTAAAGTTAAGGAGGTAGAACCGATTCCTCGCGGTCTTCTCGAGGTTGATAGGAATAACGGGAATACGATATTTAAATTAAGGTTTACATAACACATTTATTTTAAATTCTAAATCGTCTAATCATAAGTCATAATCGAAAATGACATAGTTATAAGAGATAAATAAATAAATATAACTTTTGTTTTACTTTTGACTTCCGACATTTTCGAAAAAAAAAAACGAACACAGATAGTAAAAAAAAACTAAAACTAAATATTTATGCTAAGGATATACTTTTTGAGATGTGCTAGCTCGTCCAAACTGTCCTGGAGTTCAGAACTTAACATCTACTGTTATAACAGTAGCTTTATCCGCTGTACAAAGTTACGATATGAATTCAATCCTATTCAATGAATGTTTTGGAAGATCAACAGACACTATGAGATAATCTTGGGTATTTCTATGTCAGTCAAACTATCCGGGAGTTCAAGTTGTAACAGTAGCTTTATCCGCTATACAATGTTATGATATGTATTGAAACATATTCAATGAATGTCCTGGAAGATCAACAGACATTATGAGATAAAATTGGAATATTATATGTCATTTGAACTGTCCTGGAGTACAAAACTTAAGATCTTCAGTTGTAAGCTTTTTGAACTATACAAAGTTACGATATGTATCCAACCATGTTCATCGGTTTTAATTGATGGTCAACTATTTATAACTGATATTTATGACTTGGGTTGATGCTGTCAAGTTTCCTCTACTGTCCATTTACTAGCAGATAGCTCATTTCAGAAGATGTAGATTTTAAGTTTTGATCCAGGATAGTTTGGATAACCTAGAACATCCAAAGATAATCTCATAATGTATGTTGTTCTTCCAATATATTCAATTAATATATTAACTGTAGGTCTTATGTTCTGATCTCAAGGATACTTTGGATGACCTAGAACATGTCATATTACCTAATAATGTTTGTTGACCTTTAAAATTATTAATTGAATATGTTTGAATATTTAATGTAACTTTATATTACCTAAATATTACTGTTACAACTGTAAATCTGAAGCCAGGACAGTTTAGATGACCTAGACCGTCGCAATATTATGTTTTTATGTACTTCTACGTTCGAAAATAATCACCGAATGTGCTTGAATACGTGACGTAACTTTGATAGCTCAAAAAATAACTGTTTCTACCGTATATTTCAAGTTCTAAACTAGTTTGGATTACCTAGAGGATCACAAAGTTATAAAATAATTACGGTTGAACTTCCAGAATATTCATTCAATATGTTTGAATATATATATAGCGTCACCTTATATAGCCCAAAAAACTACTGTTAAAACTGTAGATCTTATGCTCTGAGCTCAGTGCCCTAGATAATCCCAGTTTATCTCATAATGTTTTTGTTACGTTCGGAAATATTCACTGAATATGTTTGAATACGTTGCGTAACTATGTATAGCCCAAAAAGCTATAGGTACTACTGTAAATCTTAAGTTCTGAACTCAAGGACAGTTCGGATGACTAAGAACTCCACAAAATTATCAAATAATGACTGTTGACCTTTCAAAACGTTTATTCAATGTTTTTGAACCCTAAATTCTATTGTTACAACTGTAGATCTGAAGTTCTAAAACTCAAGTATATTTTGGATAACATAGAACATCCCAGAAAGATACAACAATTTTTAGCGATAATCAAAGAGAATTTAATAACACGTATGCATATGTATATTCTAAAACAATGCTCTACACTATTAATAAAGACTGGACTCGGAAAAAATGAGACACACAAAAATGATCACCAAAAATTCATTTTAAATCGGATACTTCTCAAATTTTCAGGGATTGATAAACTATATATTAACAATGTTTTGGCATAATTTATTTATTGAATTTCCTCCCCCAATGCTCGTACATTTCTCTTAACACTGCTCATGAGATCTTGGGCGAGGCTTTGTCCATCTTCCTTACACAATTTCTCCCAGGTTTTCTTCAAAGCTTCATCGGTTTTGAATGTTTTTCCGCTGTTCTTCAACTTCTTCATTATCGCCAAAAACTTTTCAATCGGACAAAGTTCTGGTGTATTTAGCGGGTTTGCCTCCTTCGGGACCACATTAACGCCCTTCGCTTCGTACCATTCCATTACAGGCTTGGCGTAATGGCACGAAGCGAGATCCGGCCAGAACAGCGTGGGACCACGGTGAGAGCGGAGGAAGGGCAGCAAGCGCTTCTGCAAGCATTCCTCTCGATAAATCTGCCCGCTTATGGTGCCGGTTGTAACGAACGGCTTGCTGTACCGTCCGCACTCGCAGATCGCCTGCCACAACAGGTACTTCTTCGCAAATTTGTCCATCTTTCTCTTCCGGAACTTTTCCGGAGCCTCCATGCGGGACGTACCGACAAAAAACTCGAGGCCGGGGATTTGTTTGGTGTCCGCCTTGATATATGTCTCGTCGTCCATGACGAGATAGCCTGGCTTGACCAGCCACTCACGGTACAGGTTCCGCGCACGCAATTTGGCCACCGTGTTTTGCTTGTCAGTCCGGTTTGGCGCCTTCCTGACCTTAAAAACACGTAGCCCAGCCCGCTTCACGAATTGAATTTTTTGGCCACGTCTCGGGTGGAAAGGTTCGGGTTATTCTTAAAGTACTGCCTTATCTTCCACGCCTTCTCTGGGTATTCCGTTTTCGGTTTTCGGCCGCTTCCAGCGCGCCGCTCGATGGTCTTCGTCTCCTGGAACATCTTCACAACGCAGGACACGGTGGAATGGTGGATTCCAAGCCTTTTGCCGATATTTGTGCGACTGACCAGGATTATCGATCACCGCGCCCAAGATTTGCTGGCGCAGCTCTTCTTGTTTCGAATGCATCTTGAAAACTACTTCACAGATCGCAATACAATTTTGCACACATAAACATAACACTCTAAACTAATATTACTCAAATTTAATTAATTTTTACTCACGCGATAAAAAGTTACACCCAAAACAAAGTGTCGCATTTTTTCCGAGTCCAATCTTTAAGGCATTTATTATTTTTTTCCGAACTTCTTCGAATTCAAGGTGTTCTAGATTGTCAATTTGGCCTTGAACTCATATGTTTTTATATTTCCCAGATAAAAGAATTGATGTAGAACAAATTTTCCGAAGACAATGCACCCTTTTATTTAGAGTGTGTTTGTTTACAGCCATTTTCCATTTGGGGTCATATTTGACCTCTTGGGCCTGAAGGGGTTAAACATGGTATTTAACTTGATCTCCAAGATCGAGTTAGAAGAAATTATGACTCCATTGGCTGAATGAGGTATATGGGTAGCTCAGAAGTTACCTGTTCTGCGAGCCAAGCAGAAGGTTGGGAATTTCATCCCAGTCCCGTACTCCTTCTTATTAGTTTTTACATTGCCGCTCTCTATCGCCACAAGAATTCATTTAAATAAATGCAGTCTTCTGTCGCCATTTCATTGATCACGTTACTAATCAAAGTGAATCCTCGTTCCACCTGATCAATTCCAATTCAGCTCCAGACTCTTCTCCCTAAATTTGAGCATGACTGATGCAACCTCGAATTGCACTGGTCCTTTGAATTTTAAGGGCGATACGGTCAAAATTTGGTCAATATCAACTTGACGTATTTCTTTCAATTTTGCATTTAAAAAACCTGAACACCCCTCATTTTGAAGGTGTGTGTGTGTGTAGAATGTTGCTCCTATTTTGATTTTGGAATTCACTCTTCAGTTGTCAAAATGCCGTCCAAGCAAGAAGAGCAGCGTATCAAAATTTTGCTCGCGCATCGCGAAAATCCGAGCTACTCGCACGCAAAGTTGGCAAAATCGCTAAAAGTTGCCAAATCAACCGTTACAAATGTAATTAAAGTGTTTGGGTAACGTTTGTCGACAGCCAGGAAGTCTGGATCGGGGGGAAATCGAAAACCGGAAGCCGCTGAGACGACAAAGAGAGTTGCCGGTAGTTTCAAGCGAAACCCTAACCTATCTCTCCGAGATGCCGCAAATAAGCTGGGTGTATCGTCTACAACCGTGCATCGAGCCAAAAAACGAGCCGGACTATCGACTTACAAGAAGGTAGTGACTCCAAATCGCGATGATAAACAAAATACGACGGCCAAAGCGCGATCTCGGAGGCTGTACACGACGTTGCTGACGAAGTTTGACTGCGTGGTAATGGACGACGAAACCTACGTCAAAGCCGACTACAAGCAGCTTCCGGGACAGGAGTTTTATACGGCAAAAGGAAGGGGAAAGGTAGCAGATATTTTCAAGCACACGAAACTGTCAAAGTTCGCAAAGAAATATCTGGTTTGGCAAGCCATCTGTACCTGTGGCTTGAAAAGCAGCATTTTCATAGCTTCCGGGACTGTCAACCAAGAAATTTACGTGAAAGAGTGTTTGAATAAACGTCTGCTGCCTTTCCTGAAGAAACACGGTTGTTCCGTACTGTTTTGGCCGGATTTGGCATCTTGCCATTACGATAAAAAGGCCATGGAGTGGTACGCCGCCAACAACGTGCAGGTGGTTCCCAAGGACAAGAACCCTCCCAACACGCCAGAGCTCCGCCCAATTGAGAAATACTGGGCTATTGTCAAGCGGAACCTAAAGAAGACCAAAAAAACTGCTAAGGACGAGCAGCAGTTCAAGGCAAACTGGCTTTCTGCGGCGAAGAAGGTGGACAAGGTGGCTGTACAAAATCTGATGGCAGGGGTCAAGCGTAAGGCCCGGCAATTCGGATTTGGAAAAGCGGAAGCCTAACTGAATATTTTTCCTGAATTTTATACTAATTGAACTTGAAAAAGAAATTTAATTTGATTTTTTAAATAAACGATTTCACCGATTTACACGCGTTTTCCCTTGACCAAATTTTGACCGTATCACCCTTTATAACGTTTGCATTAAAAAAATGGACAAAAATTGCCGATTATTCATGGGTTTACCTTCACCCGCACTGACAAAACTACCCATGCAGCATCAATCATAGTAACCCATGAGTCAGCAGACAAAATCTGACAGTTCTATCAGTCGAACTCTAACCGCGATGGCAAAAACAGTGAAGCAACTCCGTTCAGAAGTGTACTCGTTCAAAGAACGGCATCCCACCGCGTCGAAAACGGACATCGTGTGTCACTTTGTGGACGCCGGATACGCCCGTTCCGGCATCTACCACATCTTGGCACTATTAGACAACAATCAGAGCATCGGAAGAAAGCCCGGTTCCGGACGGCCGACGACCCTGAGCAACAAGAAGCTCCAAAGGACCGAGGGAAAAGTGGCTACATCACTGCGTGCGCTTGGCCGGGAGATCGGTTCAACCGGCCAAACAGTGAAAAAGTACCTGGTGAACATGAAAATACATGTCAGGAAGCGGAAGACACGACCACTGGTTTCGGAGCTGCAGGCAATGACGTAGTGGCAGCAGCTGAATAAGATGGTCAACACGATTTTCCCGGCGAATCGCGACGTGGCGGTGGTGATGGACGACGAGACCTATCTCACCCTGGATGGCAACGACTGGCAGGGCACATCGTATTTTAGTTCCCCAAGAAGGAGCTACTGTGGCTGACAATCAGCGAGAAGGGGATGTCAAAGCCGCTCTTCTTTCGCTCCGGACTGGCCGTGTACGGTGAAATTTATAGTACGAAATGCCTGCCGGAAGTTGCATCGTTCATCAAGAAGTACCATAAGGGCGAAGACGCGGTGTTCTGGCCGGATCTGACATCGGCCCATTACTCAAAACAATCGTTGGAGGAGATGGAGCGACTGAATATCGATGTGGTACCCAAGTCGGCAAACCCGCCCAACGTCCCCCAACTGCGTCCCATCGAGAATTTCTGGGCCAACCTGAAGCGTAAGATCTACTCCAACAATTTTGTCGCGAAAACTGAGGAGGAATTGATAAATAAAACGAAGAAAGAACTTCAAAACATGCCTATACGCATGTTTTCGTCCGCCATGGCGAATGTTCCGGTTAACTGCCGGAAGGCCGCTCGCAAGGGCGTAGAATTTTTTGCAAGTAAGCTTAAATAATTGCCTTCCATGGGAAATATATCAAAAGCAATTATCTGTCTTAGCTTTCTTTTATCACCATCCGAAAAAAGTCCTTTTTTTATGCAAACGTTATACACACTTAGAAAATAACACCGAACTCGGTTCAATTTTCTACCGAGGCACATCGGTTACCAACAAGAAACCGAATAAATCATTTAAATATACTGTTTTCGGGTGCATTTTTTAAGTCAAATCCGAATTTCGGTTACTACATGATATATTTGACAAATAAAAATGAAAGATGAACCGAACAGTACGGTAGATCATGGATTTTCAAGAGATTGGAACATGAAAACCGAGAAAACTCGGCAAACTGAACCGAGCATTCGCTGAAAATTCCTAATCGTCAAACACTTCTCTTCGAGTCAATTCCGCGATGGCTATGTCAACAGAAAAACTCGGTTATTTTAGCTGACTCGATAAGGTCTGAAAAATCGTCAGCCATTTTAACTCACGTGTGCCCGCCGAATGTCTTATAGCGAAAATTCTCCGTATTGGTTTTTTTTGTCAGGTGAAAATGGAAAAAATGAACAAGAAACTACAACAGGATGCACTTTTAGTTAAAACTTTCTGTAAGTATTTAATACTTATAATATTTGCAGGCATCCTGCGCTATAGTCTGCTTTTACTGCCATGAACACGTTGCCGGTTATGTCTCTGGCTTGCAATTTGAAAATAGGAAAATGTATGAGGATTTTTTGCATCAATAAACAATGTAACTGACAAAACTGGTTTTATTACTATGAAACTCGAAGCTAGATTCGAAAATATTTCAACCAAAATTCCAGCACAGCCAAAAAGAACCGAATTCCGTAATTGCAACAGAAAATTCGGTTTGTTTGACAGCGTTCGGTGATATTTGAGTGAACCGATGTTCGGTTATTGATGATTGGATTTATTTTTGTCAACCGAGTTTTTGGGTAAATTTGACAGATTGTGAGAGAGTAAAAATTTAACGAGAACTCGGTTGATCCATTTTGAATCGAACAGACTACCTAACTACTAACAGCGTTCAGCAGATAAAAACTCGGTTGAAATTCTACCGAGTTCGGTATTATTTTTTAAGTGTGTAGGAATAGTGCATACCATGGTATTAAATTGGATGTGCATCTCCTATCATCCTCGGTAAAGTCTCATTGATTTACAATAAAATGTATTGTAACCATACAATAGAATCTAAAGTATGTACAACTAACCGTTTTGTTCATGACGATAGGACGATAAAAAAAATCTAGTTTCCAAGATAGAATCTTTGGTAAATTGGAAGATCAACTATAGAATGAGAGGATTTTTATGTGTTTTAAGTGTAAAAAATTAGAAAAAAATAGAAGTGTGTTATAGCAGGTATATAACCGCGGTATGGTAGCATCTAACTAATACAGTGACCGGCGAAAAAACATATCAATAGAGCCGTATGTAAAGAAATCCCTTTTTATAAGTCCAGTACATATCATAACCATTCTATTTACACATGCTCAGTTTCTTTTTGACCCATTTGACAAGTTTCACACATATTAGCATTGAAGTTTGCACACCTCGTGAATGGAGCTACAATGAGGAATAATTCGTTGAAGACATTGCATGCCACCATGAAACGTATCCAGTTACTTATACGTTTCTTCACGCAATAATCTCCACGAAGACACTCCTCGATCGCTCATCTGGCCACGTCCATGCAATCGTTGTTGATAGGGAGGATTTGGTATCTACCTTAAGAAGACACGGGGAACTCACGTAGCCTTCAGTAGATATCAAAGGAAAAAGGAAATGAATAGTCGGAGAGAACAGTGGAACAGAATGCCCTGTTTGGTGTACAGAACAAAAATTTATTTAACAAAAGTCGTTGGGAGCATCTAGTCTAAGAAGATTAAGTGATGCTCCATTTCTCTTCGAACGGTTGAGACCTAAGCATTAACTATAGTCCTAGCTCCCTATGGCTTATGGTTATAGCGCCATTACTCGCTCTCTGAAAAGAGAAGAATGTCTGAAAATATAAGAACGGGTCGTGAAAGAGAACTTGTCAGATTTCTTGGATTGCAGCAACAACATTGCGTTACTTTAATATACTACTCTATGTATCATTATTTATTTCTAGGTTCCTTTATCTGAATCAGTAGATTCTACGGCCACCAGTTTAGAATGAACTTTGGACGAAATAAATGCTAGCATAGCATAGCATTTTCCGACCAAACATAAACCTGGGTTGGCTGTTGTATAGACGATGGAAGCGCCAGAAAAGCTGCCTTGGGTGTGACAGGCTCTTCATCCATCGATCTCTTTGCACAACACCTGGACTGGTTCTTACGATCAGCAAGGGATGGGAGGGAAGTGTTGATTAGATGTCTACCTAAGAAGATGCTGAGAACTCATGCTACCTTCATAGACATCTGGAGTTGGAAGTTGGATAGGATTGTGCGGGAGGCTTTCCTCCATTTGACAAGTTTTACACATATATTCCAATATACTCGTCAATTTTAATTTACCGCTGACGGAATACTTAATTATACGTCATACCTCAAATGACAAAAAAAAAGATCATTCAACGGAAAAATAATGTTCCGTGTAGAGTCCGCTGGTATCCCCTCCGTAAATCACTGCTCTGACGTTTCATTGCTTACATCCGCCTCAAAGCTCCGCCGCAAATCGAAAAGGTAGATATGTTGAGTTCCCCGGAAGTGCTTTTAAAGCGATTATCATGGGTGGCAAAAAAAAAGTCGCTACAGGTCCGAAATCTTATCGTGCGTGATTGCAATCGGAACCATACCCAGCACGCAGTAGCCGAAAGTTATGGAGCGAGCCATGGTGCAGTTCAGAAGATTTTTCTGAAGCACCAAAAGCTTGGAAGTGGTGCTGATCGGCCGGGACGTTGACGAAAACGTAAAACGGATCACCGAGAAGATCGCAAAATTATCCGAGAGATCAAGAATAATAATTCGTTCATCAACACCTGAGAAATGAAAGAGAAGCTGAGCCATTGAGGGTTATGAATCACGGCTTTCAATAATTATAGACTGTTCTGATAATTATAAATACTCTAATAATTAACCCTTAATTCAAAATGCATGCAGTATTCAACCAAATTTTGGCAGTGTCCTGATGTACCACAAATTGCTGGCCAAAAATTCGGGCTGTGTTATGGACGATGAAACCTACATAAAACTCGATTATAAAACTCTGCCGGGACCACAATTTTATACCTCGCCGAAGGGAAAGGATGTTCCTGGATCAGTGAAAGCCATTTAAACCGAAAAATTCGGCAAGAAGGTAATGGTGTGGCAGGCCATATGCGGATGTGGAAAAGTATCTCGTCCATACATTACGACAGACACAATGAATGGTCAAATCTACGTGAAGTAGTGTCTGCAAAAAAGGTTGCTACCCTTGATCAAACAGCATAACAAGCCTACAATCGATTAGCCTGATTTTGCTTCCTGACATTAATCTATATTTGCACTAGAGTGGTACAGAAGGAGCAATGTCGTGTTTGTACCAAAGGAGATAAATCCACCAAACTGCCCAGAGATTCGCCCTATCGAAACTTTCTGGGCTTTGACGAAGGCGAAGCTGAGATAACACATAAAACCAGCGGATAGTGTGGAAAAATTTAATTAAGATTGGCCAAAAGTGGTGAAAATGGAAGGAGAAAGCACTGTGCTGAAGATTATGGGTAGTGATAAGGGAAAAGTTAGATAACTCGCCTACCCTACGAAAAATCAAGCAAATTGAAATGAAGATGGAAAGAAAACATTGTTATTTACTATGTTTGAGAATAATATAAAATCACAGCATGGTCTTTTTTGTTTGAGAAAAAAAGTGTCTTTATATTTTTCGGAACAGTCTTTATACTGGCGTTGATAACATTGCCTTGAAGGAAGCGAGGCACGAAAATGCAGTATGAAGCAAATTTCATAAGAGGCGACGGGCTTCAGTTATGAAATCAGCCATCGGCAACAAAGCAAAATATTTTTGCCGCTGAGGGGTGTGGCTATGGCTGTATTAAACATGGAATGAGTCCTAATGGAATAAAAAAAGAAGACAATTTGAACCATTTGCTACTCGTTTTTGGATGCCCGGAACGGGAAAACCATATTTTCAACCTGTAGTATGCGAGCAAAAGTAGGCCATTTTTACGTACAAAATTGAACTACTTATACTATAAGTACCTTATTGAGATTTGAATCCACAAAATTTGTAAGCTTTCCTGATAAAATGGTGTATGAGTAAAGGGTGTCCCAGTAAAATTGCATCACTTTCAATAAACTGTAACATTTGGGTTGATTTCAACGAAATTTTGGGTGAAATGACCTCAGCGTGTATTGTTTGTGATTTTCATTGTGAAATGCGTAGTAGTTTCGAAAATGGCGTCGAAGGAACAGCAAGTGCACGAGAACATTTTTCACACGCACCTCGACAACTCACTTCTTTCGCACCGAGCCATCGGAAAGATGTTGAAAATTCACCAGTCTACAGTGTCTCGTGTCATCAAACGTTTCGGGGAACGTTTAACTGTCGATCGGAAGAAGGTGAGTGGTAGTGCTTCATACTGTGTGAAGGATCACAAGTGAATGGCTGCTGAATTTAAACGCAAACCTAACTGTTCCGTTCGGGATGTCGCGCAAAAGCTGCACTTGACCAAAAGTTTCGTGCAGAAAGTCAAGAAACGAGCCGGGCTCCGTTCATTCAAAGTTCAGAAAGCTCCAAACCACAATGAAAAACAGAATTGGACAGCTAAAACACGTGCGCGTAAGCTGTACACACAAATGTTGACGAAACAACACTGATGCATCATGGACGATGAATCACACGTAAAAGCGGACTTTAAACAAAATTCCAGAAATCAGTATGTGACTGCGAAAGACAAGTTTGATGTTCCAGAGTCTCTCAGGAAACAGCAAGTGTCAAAGTTCCCCAAGATATACATGATTTGGCAGAGGATTTGTTCGTGTGGTAAACGGAGCAAGCCTTTCGTGACAACTTCAACTGTAAATGGTCAAGTATACATGAATGAATGCCTGAAAAAACGACTGCTTCCGTTTCTCAAAACACACAACGTCCCTACAAATTTTTTGGCCGGACCTAGCCTCTTGTCACTACTTCAAGAATCTTCTGGAGTGGTACAAGACGAATGGTGTCAATTTCGTGCCGAAGGATCTTAATCCCCCAAACTCTCCAGAGCTGCGGTCAATTGAACAATATTGGGCAATAACGAAGCACAGAACTTCGTAAGCATCCTCAAGTTGTAACTACAGAACAGGAAATGTTGAAGTGTTGGTTGAAAACGGAAAAAAATGTCGGTTCAAGCGTTATACAAAATCTTATGCGTGGTATTAAGAAGAAAGTTCGGGCTTTTGGATTTGGTAAAGAAATACAGTGAAATAAAAATAGCTTGACCAAGATCATGCATTTCATTTTATTCCCTGAATATTTCATGACAATCGGTTGAGAGACTTGTTTTTGAGGACGAGTTTAAAGGGATGCAATTTAACTGTGGACACCCTTTAAAATCATTCTGTTCAGATGAACAAGAATTTATAGCGTTCAAAAACCTTTCACTTGTGCGAAACGCTCTCATTTTTCAATATTTTGAAATGATACCCGGTATAGAAAAAAGAAACGTAGTCCTGCAACAAAATTTTATTGAACAAGTTATATTTAAACTTCTTTGAAACACTTAATAATGTTGACATGTTCTATCGGTCAACCCATATTGAAAACATTATAACTCCTACTGAAGATGTTGTTGCTTAGGTTCTCCCGTGCTTTTATTCTTTGTACTAATTATGCATCAACATTCCTTGAATTCAAAACAATCTCGAAGCCCCTCCCCCTGCATTGCTTTTGACCTTATTTTGGAATACAATAAGGATTTCTCTTTCGACGCGATGGATTGGGCTTTGAGTAGGGTATCAGCCGGGCCTTATGCTGTCGGATACGCTCTTCTAAAAAAATCTTCTCCTAATTGGTAAAACTGTCCTTCTTTCTCTGTACAACAAGGTTTGGGATCAGGGAACTATTCCCGGCTATTGTAAAGAAGGTTGGTTCTCATTCCTTAACCCGGAAAGAACAGGAACTACGCAGATAACTACCGGTCTATTAAACTCCTTCGGAATGCTTTTAGAGAAGAGTGTAAACCAACGTCTAATTACCCCTAATTGCAACGATTCATTAATCAGGTCCAACAGGTTGTTTCAAATGACGTAAAAGTTATCTTGTACTATTGTTGTATTTACGTTTTCGACTGCTGTTTTTTTTTCAATACAAAAAACAAAAATATGTTAGTTCCTCTAACGTGTCGGGATGAAAACTTTCAATACTATAACAGGCTCATCTGATAGCTCAATAGATTGATTATTTGAAAAAATACTATCGACGAAACATTCATTGAATCTACATGCTGTGATCTGTTTTAACTGTTCTACTCTGCCACTGAAGGTTATGAATCACGGCTTTGAATTACTAGGTTTTAACAAAGATTTTAAAATTGTCCATACGTCTACTGTTGTTTTGATTTTCTTCTAAATATGTTTATCACGAGTTTATTTAACGGTTTTAGAATATTTGCTCCGAGCTTCTTTTTGGATGCTCAAAAAACAAAAAAGAAAAGATTATGACATTAGAAAGACATCTTTACTTCATCGGAAAAAATGTTATGGTGGTTTCATCGACGAAATTAGAGATAAATTCGCCCGAAGATTAGATCGTAGAAATCCACTGCTGGTTAAGTGGAATTTTTGTAGTACATGAATAGATAAAGTTTTCGTTAATGTCAATTAATTTAATTTCATATAATAAAGCCTGTCCACGTTAAATTTTGGACACATTTCTTTCAGTGTAGATTTTTAATTATTTCACAGATCGGTGAAACGTTTCACTTATATGACAGCTCGCCACTTTATTTCGTGATACTACATGTTTACATTCTTGTTACATTCAGTAAAATGGCGTCGAATAAAGTGGAAGTGCGCTAACGCATTTTGTACGAACGGCAGCAAAATCCAAATTTATCGGTACGCAATCCTGCTAAGAAACTAAAACTAGCGAAAAGTACCGTGTTTTGTGTTTGCAAATCATTTGACCAGCGCTTGAGTATGGTCGGAACGTTAGAAGTGGAACAAATCGAAAAGTATGCTTCCGACGAATGGTAAAGAAGCCATTAATGAGAAAAATCCCAATCTTTCTGAGCGAAATATGGCTCACAAAATTGGGAATTCAAAATCATACTTACAAAAAGTGAAGCAGAGGCACGAACTGAGAGCGTATCAAGCACGGTGGAGGTAACATCGCGGTTTAGGGGTGCTTCGCATGGTCAGAAATTGGAAAATTGATACACATTGATGGCCTTATGACTATAGACAAATACATCGATATTATCTCTGAAAATCTGGAAGGCTCTTTGCTGAAGGTTGGGCTCGAAGATGATTTCATCTTTCAACCAGATAAATACCCAAAGCATACGGTTCGGAAAATCACACCAAAAATTTCGTGGACCACGTCAAACTGCTGGCACGTCAGTTACCGGATTTGAATCCAATCGAAAATTTGTGGTTGCTACTGAATTCGAAGATGGACGAAACCAACGTATCTGCTCTTTGAAACTCTTCAGATAAGATGGAAAACACTGATGGAAATACTGAGTGGACATGAATCAGGGACAAAGGGCATAAGGAGCATACGGGGTGACCTGGGCACCCCTTTTCTCCTCTTATCTGTATAGATATGCACTGACTTTGATTTTGTTAATGATCAATCAATTCCTAATTTAGAAATAGATATTAGTTTGTTTACCTCTGATGTAGAATTCTAAAAACCTTGCGTTAGTGTAGCGCAAGAATGTATTGCAAGGTGCAAGCTGCAAGGTGTACTTTGGACCAAGGGGTTCTACAACAGGAACCAATTTCAAATCACTAGTTTCATATTGATTGTTGATTATACTCTATTTCTATGCGACCGGAGTCATTGGACCATTGTTTATGAGGAGGAAGAGTGGTGATTGCTGCTGGTTGCATTCCATCAAATATTTTTTTCTAATTTTGAACGGTCTCTTATAGAAACCATGTTTGCCACTGGTTTGCCACAACTACCAGATCATCTAGACGTCATTGTACCGTCTACTCCACTGTTGCCCGTGGATAATCATCATACGCCATTTGTTTTGTTATTTATTGACAGCATCGATGACGACACATCGGAAGACTGGGATGAACATTTCAACTTTAATTTTCAAGCTAGAGATTTTGACCGCTTGAATATCGTACATTGACTGGAAATTTCTAATGAGGAATGGAAGTGTGAATGAGTCACTATTTCTACGACAAATACTCTGAAGTTCAAAACGATCATGTTCATCAGAAAACGCGAGCATATGAATCGAGCAGACGGTGAGCGGAGTAAATTTCACGATGTAGAGACTATAAACAAAGCACTTCTTCAGTCCTCCCGTGGTAACTAAGTATATATCTAGAACTCAGGCGGTAAGGAAAACTTCTCCGATTTTTTTTAGGATTCCGTAAACAGAAAAATATCGATTTTGCGCATTCCATTCAACGTAAAATATGACGAATCTCACTCTCGCTCTAATGCAGAAGTCGCTTATCTTTTCGCTTAATATTTTTTAAATGTTTTCAGCAGACTGTCACACATGACATTACTCTTCCTGTTATTACATTTTTCGCTAACTTCTGAAAAATTGCTCTATCACGTTGGTGATGCCTATCGCTCTTGTATTCAACCGTTCGTCAGCGAGATGGAAACGTGCATGTTTTGTTCTGATCCATAAATCTGACAAATGCATCTTTGCGACAAATTATCAAGGTAAAGGGTGTCCACGATAAAATTGCCACACTATGAAATTGCTCTAACTTTTTAACCGTTGGGTAGAATTTAATGAAAATTTGGGTGGATTTAGTTCATAGTGCATTATTTACATCCTGCAAGTTTTAAAGTCCTGTGATCAAAACTCGCGGAAATGGAGTCGAAAGAACAGCTCGTGCGTGATAAAATCTTGCGCATTCATCACGAGAACAAGGATCTCTCGCATCGTTCCATCGCTAAAACGTTGGGAATCGCGAATTCCACGGTGTCGCGAGTGATTAAGCGGTTCGAGGAACGGTTGACCACCGATCGGAAGCCCAGAAGTGAAGGAAAAAGTATTCCGTACAACACCAACAATCACAACCGCGTAGTTGGGGCCTTCAACCGAAATCCGAACGCCTCCTATCGGGATGGGGCTAAGAAGCTGCACCTAAGCCGAAGTTTTGTCCAGAAGGCCAAAACTAAGGCTGGGCTTCGAACGTTCAAGGTACAAAAGGCCCCTAATCGTGACGAGAAGCAGAACAAGTCCGCCAAAACCCGTGCCAGGAAGTTGTACCTCAACATGCTGACGAAAGTTGAATGCTGCATCATGGACGACGAAACATATGTGAAGGCCAACTTCAAACAGATCCCCGGCAACCTGTTTTTCACGGCCAAGGATAAGTTCAGCGTTCCGGAGCATGTCCGCACTCAGAAGATGTCCAAATTTGCGAAGAAATTCCTGGTTTGGCAAGCCATCTGCACGTGCGGGAAGCGGAGTGCACCTTTCGTGACCCAGGACACGATGAACGGACAGGTGTACATAAAAGAGTGCCTCCAGAAGCGGCTGCTTCCTCTCCTGAAGGCCCACAACGTCCCAACAATCTTCTGGCCGGATTTGGCCTCATGCCACTACTCCAAGGACGTGCTGAAGTGGTATGCGGACAATAAGGTCAATTTCGTGCCGAAAATGTTCAACCCTCCCAACACTCCGGAGCTCCGCCCCTTCGAGAAGTACTGGGTGATTATGAAGCAGCACCTTCTTAAGCGACCTAAGGTAGTGAAGACAGTCGAGGAACTGAAGAAAGTATGGGTTTACATGCAAAAAACGGTTGATTCACAGGTTGTGCAGAATCTTATGGCCGGGGTTAAGGCCAAGGTGCGGGCATTTGCGTATGGACTGTAAATAAAATACGAGTAAAATGGTAAAATGAAGTTTAATAGTTATTTCTCAATCCCTGAAAATTTGATAGCAATCGGATGAAAACTCGAATTTTGCGAATCAATTTTGTGTGTGGCAATTTCATCGTGGACACCCTTTATTTAAAAATTTTGCTGATTGAGCAAGGTCTCTGAAAAGTTAGTACACAATGTATTGTAAGGCCTGTCCACTTTAAATTTCGGACATTTTTCTTTCAGTGTCGATTTTGAATTATTTCACGGATCGCTGAAACGTTTCACTTATATGACAGCTGAAACTCTCCGCTTCATTTCGTGGTACTACATGTTTACATTCTTGTTACCTTCAGTAAAATGGCATTGAATCAAGTGGAAGTGCGCAAACGCATTTTGTACGAACGGCGGCAGAATCCGAATTTATCGATACGCAATCTTGCCATGAAACTAAAACTACCGAAAAGTACCGTGTTTTGTGTTTGGAAATCATTTGACTTGCGTTTAACTGTGGATCGGAAGGTTGGAAGTGGAACAAATCGAAAAGTATGCTTCCGACAACTAGACAAGAGGGTGGTATCCATTATTGAGAAAAATCCCAATCTTTCTGTGCGAAATGTTGCTCGCAAAGCTGGGAACTCAAAATAATACTTTCAAAAAGTGAAGCAGAGACAAGGACTGAAGGCGTACAAAGTGAAAAAGGTGCCCAACCGTGATGACAAGCAAAATTTTACTGCAAAAAGTCGTGCTAAGGAGCTTTACACCAATTTTTACAATCATTTTCTTGTATCATAAAGGACGACAAAACATACGTACTGGAAGACTTTAAACAGCTTCCGGGTCTGGCTTTCTATACCGCAATGCAAAGAAACGCCGTTGCCGAGCATTTCCGGACAAAGAAGGTGTCCAAATTCCCGAAGAAGTATTTGATTTTGTAGGCCATATGTAGTTGTGGTCGAAAATCTAAAAGTTTCGTCTCTACCGGCACTATCAATGAGGTTGTGTACGAGAAAGAATGACTGCAAAAGCGATTGCTTACGTTTGTCAGAAGCAACGACTCTCCAGCTCTGATTTGGCCTGATTTGACCTCTTGTCACTATGCGAAAACCGTCCTGGAATGGTAAAAGAGACAAGAGTTCAAATGCCAAACAGTCCAGAATTTCACCCAATAGAGAAGTACTGGGCTCTAGTTAAGCGGAAATTCTTTGAAACTAAAAGAAAGCAAATGGTACCGATGATTTCAAAAGAAAAAGGAGAATCGTCACGGCGGGCGTTTTTAACGATACCGTACGAAACCTGATGACGGGTGGACCACAGAAAGCTCGAGAATTTTACAGAAAGCATGATTAACATCTCAATCAACTGTTTCTAAAGTAGATATTACTCAATTATTGTGAAATAAATAATCGGTTTTTTTTGCTGCTATTTTTTTGGTGTCCGAAATTGTACGTGGACAGGCTTTAATAAGCTATTTCGTTTTATGAACTACTTATAAGATGGTGAATGCAAAATACAAAAGTGCACAGGCACTTTTAAAACCGCATCGTATTTTTTGCACTACATTGTACAACTTCCAACTTTGCATGTAGTACTTGTATAATGATAATTTCAATTTAAACCTAGAGACTCGAATGTTTCATTTCATGTTGTTTTATCATGCACCATAAGGGGGATTCCCCTGATATTCATTCTTATATGTCTGCATCCGTTTTCCAAACGAGAATGCCTGTTATCAATTTAGACTGGATCACAATAAAAGTCGATATATATTGCAGCTTTTTCTAATAAATTTGGTCGTTTATACAGTACATCAGCTTACAACAACACCTATTAGAAATATTTTCCAATCAATCAACTTACGTTTATCATTACTTTTGAATTCATCGACAACCAAACTAACGGCTGTTCCCACTAGACAAAATCCGATGACACACCACAGCGCACTAAATCTGCTACTCGCCATTATTTAACAGACAATTCAAACGACTCTTCAATGTTTCATACCTTATTTGAGATCAATAGTTTTCCCTACCGCTCAAGAACTCACTCCAAAACATTCGCGGCGATCTTTACTTCCCAACGCACTTCTTTCAACTGAACGTCAAATGTCGATGTTTCGCCTTATCGCACCCTCTACTGGAAGCTTGACTTGCCTTGCCACCAGTTCGCTATCAGATCGTCCTTCCTGCAGCGAATGCAAAATGGGGACATAAATTGCCAAAAAATAATTTACAACCCAACTCATTGAGCACTTCGCACTAAACATGTGCCATTGAGTTCATTGAATTATTGAGCTGTCAACCTAACGATTATGCCCTCGCATCAGGGAAAAAAAACTATGTTCCACTACTTCAAGGTCGAGAAAAGTGTAACAAAGATGATGGAGCAATTTCTAATGGATCGTGCAATCGATCTTGTTCAATGAATGCCTGGGAGCAGAAAGCGGCTTCGTCGCAGTGTTGGTGTGAATTATTATCAAAACAAACACTAAATGATGATCGTACTTGGGGAATCGACATGGAAGCGGCTGTGGCTGGCTAATTGATAAGCGATGTGCACAGAGCGGTGTCGGAAAGAGTGCAGACTCGGATGGAATTGCTAATTAGAGCATGTATCGGGGGAATGGCGAAATGTATTCAAACGACCAAGGCACGCGGCTTGTATGAAGGATTAGTATTGAAATTGAAGTTAGCTCTTTGCTATCTATCCACGGACAGCCCGCCATAAACACGCAGAATTGATGATCCATTTATTGTCATAAGCTTTGATTCATAATCGTGGGATGACTTTATGATGTGCCTGCCAATTTGTAATTTGAAACTATTGGATATAAACATAGTTTAAGCTGGTTGAAATGCTAGCAATTAATGGTCGTAAAACATATCATTATCGCATGAAATTCAAATAAATACTTTCTTGATGGCTGGTTTACATTAGTAATTGATTCATGATGCTGATTTCGGTCCACTCCTATTAGCTAAGGTATTAAGTGAATATTGGTGAACGTTGGTGGACATGATGCGCAGTGCACTCAAGATGCCTATAGCGGGGATTCGTCAATGTTGAATTCCTGTGACGCGGTAATGCCAGTAAGACATGGAACTGCTCCGCGGTTCTTGTGCGTGCAACCACTTTCTAGGATTACATTAGAATTTAAAATATTTTTTGACACGACTGTGGATCCACATGCTTTCGGAAGATCAGAAAAAATCCGTCAGCTTCCAGTAGGGCACCAACTGCGAGAAAATATTGTGGAATGCCAACCTGCTATCAAACTTGCCATCGAGCAGTAACTAATGTAAGGTTTGTAGATTCCATCCAGAATGGTGACCCAATAATTAAAAACCAAACTTAAATTTCACCCACCCCCCCACCACGTCCCCTCCCACATATTCTTTTATCACCAACGATGAGTTGTAATAAAGAAATTTGGAAAAAGCACAAATACCCGCTGCACACCAAACCCCCCCCCCACCACAAAGACACCGCGTTCACACTATCAAATCGATGCGACACCACAACCCCAGCCTGCTCACACCCGCACATTGTTCTCAAGCGTACATAACTGAACTGAGCGAAAAAGAGAAACCCCCACCAGCTTAGATGATTTGTTTATAGATCAAACCAATAATTAACCTTCAAACATTATATGTACTCACTAACAATAAAGGGTGACCCTTGCATGAACTGACCGGCTTGACGCACCGCAAGAGGCTCAGTAGGGAAGTACACAAAGTGTACTTGCTTCGAAATACTGCTTTACAAATGCCCTACGCTCAATTTCAAACTATGTACTTCTATCCAATTTCACAGCCTGCCGAACGCTATCGGACCTATCGATTCTTCCCAGGTAACCAATAAGCACGTAAGTATCCCTATATGCGTCTTAACGACAAGTGATATAATGCATATGAGCATTATATTCACCTTAAATGTTATTCAAAAGCAGGTTTTGGCCCGCTATACGGCTAATTTAATGCTGTACCCCATCAAAAGAAGACGTCTATGTCGACAATATCTCATTCATTGGTAGCATGAATTGGTAACGTTTGCAAGTTTGCAAATGACAACTAGATGACAGCAGTTGAAATGTTGTTCTGCTGCTGGGGAGTTTAGCTTTAAAAAAAAAAAAACTTTAGTTCGAAGTGCATGCTCAAATATAGCCGCTTTCATCCAGAAGTATCACGCGATGGAGGATGTGGTCTTTTGACGAGATCTGGCTTCGGCCCATTATGCCAAGCAGCCATTGGAGGAGATGGGCCGACTGAAGATAAACGTTGTTCTGAAGACCCCCAACCCGTACCCCAGCTGCGACTGATGGAGACATTTTAGGCGAACCTCAAGCGGAGGATCTACACAAAAAAAATATATATAAAAATGAATTTCTGTCTGTCTGTCTGACCCTTCTAGACTCGTAAAAATCTGAACCGATCAGCGTATGTATACAATATGTATACAGCGGTTTTTTGGGGCTGGGGAAGGTTCTTATGATTGTTTGAGACCTCTTCTCTCTCCAGGAAGGGGGGCTCTCATACAAATGAGACACAAATGTCTGCAAAACTCGAGAACTAATCAAGCAAATCGTACCAAATTTGGCATGTCGGAGTTTTTAAAGGCAAGAATGTTTCTATGGTGGTTTAAGGCCCCTCCCCTTTCTGAACTTATCAAGCAAATGGAACCAAATTTTGCATGTGGGAGGTTTTGAAGGCAATGATTGTATGATAGTTTGAGAAACGAATGAAACACATGAGAATACAAATGAAACACAAATTTCTTCCAAGCATGAGAATTATCCAGGTTACTAAAAAAGTTTGAACCCCTGCTTAGTCAAAAAAAAAAAAAAAATTATTCCGAAAAACAACCACAAACGTGCCAGTTCTATTAAAAAAAAACTTCATTTAGTTGTAAGCGTAGCAGCGCTTACACCAGGTTCAGCTAGTATACATATAATATTCTCTTATTATATAAGGCTTTATATACGGAGGATACTAGGAAAATTTCATCCATTTTATTAACGTTTGTGGTTTTTTTGTCACCATCTGAAACTTGTCCATTTTATTAATGCACGGTAAACACAACGTAACGCTCATACTCCCGGGCAGTTTTAATCTGAAAAGAGATCAACTAAGGCCTGTACTCGAAAAAAATGCACCAGACAAAAGTGTCCGTCAAAAATTTATTTTAAGTCGGATTTTCTTGAAACTTTCAGGGAATGAACTATTTTCATAAGAATACATATGGATTATGTTTTGGCATAATTACTTTATTCAATTTCCATTCCATCGCTGACAGCCCGCACCTTTCCCTTAAGACCCCCATTTGCCCCGGCTACCATCTCGAAGCAGTCAAACAGCTGAAAAACTCGTTCGGCCGTTTGTGATGAGGTTGCAATCACCGTGATGTCGTCAGCTTATGAAACGCAAAGATCACCACCACTCACACGTTCCACACGTGATAAGAGGTGATGGAGATAGAGCACGAAGAGCAGCATCGATATTGGATCTCCCTGCCGAACGGATCGTTCGATACGGAACGGCTGTGAGAGGTGCCCATTCACAAGCAGCCGGGACGAAGAGGTAGCAGCCACCCGAGAAAGCCAGCTGACGAAATCCTGGTTGATACCAAGAGAGAGCAAGGTCCGATGCAGGAACTCATTAGAGACCCGTTCGAACGCGTGGTCTAGATCGAACGAGATTAACTTCCCCTTCTGCTTTCTCGCAATAAGCTGTGCCACACGATCCTTGAGCGAAAGTGTAGCTTGAAAGATAGTGCGGTCGGTGTTGGCGCATTTTTGTGCGTCACTCAAAACTCGATGTGGTCGCAGTACACGTTCCAGCCGGGCTTTCATTACACGGGAGAGAATCTTGTAGTCGACGTTGAGCAAGCTGATGGGACGGTATGCTCTTGCAGTTCCATCGCCACCTCTCTTTTTAACCAACACTATGGTACCATCGGTGAATGCTGTGCTGAGCTCATCCGTCGCGGCTTCATTCATGACGAAGTAAAGCTCCCGATAGATGATGTCGAATGTACGGTGATAAAATTCCACCGGCAAGCCATCGATGCCCGGAGACTTTCGTTTTTGCGAAGTTCGGATGGAATTTTTCAATTCGTCTACGCTGATCTCTGCCATTAGAGCTGCATTTGCTTCGTCGTTCCCCGGCACTACTCTCTCGGTTTCGAACGTTTCTTCCCCGTTTCGCCTTGTCTCTTCCGCCGCGTATAGGTCCCTAAAGTATCGAAACATGTGCTGTTCGATCTCTCGGGAGCCTTGAATCTGTTCTCCTTGCTCAGTCTGCAGTCCTGTTATCAATGTTTTTTTTCGCCGTCGGTCGCCAAGCTGAAAAGTAGATATACTCTCCCCCGCAACGAACGTTTCATTGAGGCTGATGAAGTTTTGCGCAAACTGTCGCTGTAGCGTTAGCATTTGCGCTTTTATGAGGTTGATGGTTACCAGCATTGAGCGATTCTGGAAATAGCTATAATACGCGTGTCGTAGTTGTTCGTAGAGCTGTTGTTGCTCCGCGTGGAAGATCCTGAGGGCTTCGCTTGACTTTCAACGGAAAAAGGATTTAATTTTCGGTTTCGCGCATGAGATCCACCATGCCATCCAGGTTGGGAAATTTCTTCGCTGGCGGGTCCAAAACTGCCACCGGAGTTGAAATTCCTCTAGATTTTCTGTCGTTAAGAGGTGAGGGCGGAGAGACCAGAATCCGCGTCCTTGTTCACGGCCAAGGTGTGGAAGGCAAATACGTACTGTCAGAGCTTTGTGATCGGTGAATGAGCATACTTGCGTGGTTGTGCATCGCAGGTGCTCGCATAGCCCCGTGCTGATGTACATGCGATCGAGCCTGGATGCCGCGTTGTGTGTGACGTACGTGGGTGCGGGAGTAGTGGGGTGCAATTTCAGCCACATATCATGCAGCTGCAGCTGCCGTACGGTCGCCTGGAGAGCCGGGCTTGTATTTGCACTCGTGGAGTCGCTCGGGCGAAGCACACAGTTAAAATCGCCAGCGAGGATGACACGTTGCGTATTATACCGAAGGTAGTATGCGATCGTACCGTTGAAAAATCTTTCCCTCTCCGCACGGAAAGCTGACCCCAATGGCGCATGCACATTGCACAGCGTCGTGTTTTGTATCCTCACAGCGATGAGGCGACCATCCAGGCTCTTCTCTACATGCGAGAATTGGATGTGGTCTTCAAGCGCGATTGCCGTTCCCCGCCTTGCATGATCAACGTTGCAGAAAACGTTGAATCCAGGCAGAGAGAGCAGCTCGTTCTCTACCTCCTGGAGAAAAACGATTCTCCGAACCTTTATTCGAACGATTGAGCTGAGTGCGTCGATTTTCGTTACGTTCGTGATATTGTTGATGTTGATTGTAGCGAGGTTATAGCTGGAGAACTCAGCCATTACGACGGTTTTTTACTCCCATCTTGCATACCATCGTCGTCCTCCACGCGAGCCTTCTTGCCTGGTGGGCGATTATGGAGCTGCCTTCTGGAGCTGGTGTTTGAGCCGACCGACGAATCGGTTTCGTTGCCATCGGACTTGCCACTAGCAGTTTTGCGTTCCACTCCGCTTCTAGCAGGGGGCTGTTGACCTGTAGAGGGGGCCAACGACCCGCTACCCGATGGGTGAGTCGAAGCCGAGATGGAGGCTAACGGGGGGAAATTTTGTTCGGTCACGACTGGTACTGGCAGCAGCTTCTGTTGCCGGTGTGGAATTGGTTTCGGCGGTGGCATGGTCATTTTCGCCGAGTGTGTTTCGAACCAAGGCTGAGCAGCTTGGTTCGAGGTTGTTTTTGTTTCGTTCGCACCGTGTGCGGCCAGCATCGGCGTACGACTTTTGTACGAGCAGTTTTTTATTCTGCACGCACGTAGCCCCGATGTGGATGTATTCGCGGCAGTGTCGGCAAGTTTGACGCTGCCCGTAATACGCTACTTGTGTCATCTCGACATCGATGGTGACCCACGACTCGATGTTTCGTTCCACGCTCATTTTGGCTACGCGTACATCAGTCGAGATGCCAGGGAAATTGACATCGGCTCCGTTTCGTTGCTCGCGTATTGCGATGACGTCACCGTATTTTCCTAAGAAGTCGGTGATTTTTTGGTCCGACACGTCTTCGGACAGATCGAAGAGCCTCACCTCCACTGCTCCATCCTCTAGGGTGATTCTCAACGGATACTTCTTTCCGTCGACAGTGATGTCGTGCTTGCCATCGTGTTCCTCGCAAGTGCGTTGCGCCAACGCCAGATCGATGACTTTCACGAATGAAACTCCGAGGGTTCTGCTGTTCTGAATCCGGAGTACTTCACCTTGCTTCAGACCCAGCACGGTCGCACAAAAACTATGCACTTTAGCATTGTCCGGTTTCTTCGGCACGTTCGCAAAATCTTTTCTCGACGGCCCATCGCGGAGTCGTTTGGACGCAAAGCAACACTGTACGGCCCAACGATGAGCAAGAAGAGAGAAAGAAAAATAAGGTAGTTTATGTTCGACTTTCACAGAGCAGTAAAGAAAAACGCGTGTATTCAGCTCGGAAGTTATGCGCTCACTGTACTGTTCTCATACCAACGGGACGGTCCAGAGTCTTTTTGGAAGCATGGTGCATTCTTGTAGTGTGTCTTGACCATTTGCTTGGTTCTTCAAAACATTATCGATGTAATATTTACTGTTGATTTTAACACCAGGTTCAGTGAACAGCTATGAAACCTTCAAAGTTTTCGACAAACACCCCCAAAACTTCACCCTTGTAAGATCCTGGAACCTTTGAAGAGCTAGTTTATCTCTAGGAATACCAGAAAGATGTGCTGCATACACTCGATCATTTTGCTGGCTATGGTAATCCTGTAGCTGGAACATTTTTTCGTTAGAAAACAGAATTTTACAATCACTAGAGCAGCTTGCGACATCTTTCGACTCTTGCTTTTGTATGAATTCAGTCCAAGGTCATTTTTTCAAAATACTCCTGATTGTTGACTGCGACATTTCTAGTTCTTTGGCCATGTTTCGGCCAGACATATCAGGATTCCGCTGAGTACGCTCTCTCACTCGTTTGATGGCTTCCGAACACCTGACAGTGCGTTTACGGCTAGATTTAGGAGGTATTTTCCAAGAACCAGGTTCATTGTAGCGTTTGATGGTGTGATGGATGAATTATTCGCTTGTTCCGAGTGGTTTAAATTTCTTTAAAATAGTACACGGTTTAAGATACGCCCACAGCAAAATCTAGCCAAAGAAAAACTCGCGGTATAACATTATTTCGATTAATTTCTAAATCCAAAAAAAAATCATCGTAACAAAGGGTTAATTTACAACTCATTTACATCAAAATATTATTATTCGGACTTCTTATATCTGGTTGCTCTAACTTTACGTCTGATACCATCCACAGTGTCCTCAGTCACCTTTCTGGAAGCATTTTCAAACTTTTTTGGAAAATCTTTCTCATTATTTGCCAGGGTTTCGCTTCACAATGGCCCAATATCTTTCAATTGGACAAAAATCTGGAGAAAAGTGTTCGGAGGAGTAGCTGCTAGTAGTCGTTTTTGCAGACACTCGTTGACGTAAACTTTTTTGTTTGTTTCTGTATTATTGAGATTTTCAGCCTCGGGCTGGTTCATCTCCCGTCGTAGTCACTCAAACACTCCTTTGGATGTTTTTTGTAACTTGTCCGGGGGTGAGATTTGAACTTGTGACTTTGGCGTGAGAGGTATGGATGTTAACCACTACGCCGAGGCTGTCCCCGACGTAAACTTGGTGGTTAATCGTACCTGTAGTTATGAAGATTTTGCTCTTCAATGACCACAATTACAAATAGCCTTCCAAATCATGTACTTTTTAGAGAACTTCGAAAACTTTTTGGCCTTGAAATGATCTTCAACCTTGCCACGTTGTAATGCGGTATAAAACTCAAGACCAGGAAGCTGCTTGAAGTCTGCTTTGACGTTTGTTTCATCATCCACATTTGTCAGCAATTTGTCGTACAGCTTACGTGCTCTTGTTTTCGAACTGGTTTCTTGCTTCCTGTTCCTGTTTTGGGCTTTTATTACCTTGAACGACCTGTATCCTGCCGCTTTCTTCACTTTTTGAACGAAAGAATACGATGTTTTGACCTTTAAAGCCACATCTCGTTTCCGAACGAGAGTGAACCGATCCCGGAAGCGTTTAAAACGCTATGTATTGTTGAACGAGGGACTCCGAGTGATTTTGCTATGTCATGATGCGACATAGACGGATTTTCCACACTTTTGTGCAATTTTTTTCACGCACTTGTTGTTCTTTCGACTCCATTTTCAATACATGCTTTTGTGATAGCAAAGCGTACGTTAAATCGTTCACACACACAATGACATTGCTTTAGCGGTATTGGTGACATCTTTATATTGACAAATAAAAAATATGTGGCCAATAAACCATGGCCAGATTTTGCAGTGCGTATGCCTTACAATGTTTAAAAAACTAGAATTATCATGAGCTCCCTTTTTACGTCCATAATTACCACGGGTCTCAACCCAAGTAGCAATTCAAATGCAAATTGGTGTTATTCATGTTTTATGGTAGTTTTATCAGAGCATTACGGAGTTCATCCGGTTTTATCAGTGCATTTACCAAGTTAAGGTGGTTTTAATTCATTAACAGTGCCTAAGAGTGATTAAAGAACACTTGAAGAAACCTTCAAAAAACTACATCATTTATAAGTGTAATTCACCTTATCAGTAGTTTTATAAGATACTTGATCCCCCTCTCAAGACATCGTTTCGCAACTTGTATAACACCTGATAAAAGTTTTGTAAAAGTTTTATGACATTCTTCTTTAAGATGAATATATCTTGGAAATGCTGCCATAAAACTCTCTTAGAACCATTTGATTTTAAATAAGAGCACATATTCTTGAGAAAGAACATTATGTGAAAAATAAACAAACTGTCACAATGGACGCCCACAGGTGGAAGAAATTGAAAACTAGCGGATCGTTCAAGCGGAAATTCAATAAAAACCTATCCAATATATTGAACACTCCTTCATCTCAGCCACCAACGACAATTTTTTTTTACCATTCTATTGGATTCGCAACCTACAAAGACTAACTTATCAAAAGGGTCTATGCGTTATGCGTAAAACGAATAAAATAAAATGGTGCAATGTGTCGCCAGTTGAAACCCGAAATGCATAACTCATGATATTTGATTTTATGCCAGTTGTGCAAGTTAAACCTAACGTCTCAGGTAGTGCGTTATATGGCGCACCACTGTGGAAATACAGTGCAGTACTTTTGACGTAAGGTTCAATGTGCACTACGATTGTAAAATGTTATGTTAATGTTGAATTCTCGCGAGTCGTGCATTTCAGTTCCCAATAGGCTACACAATATTTATACTCGATGCAAGTAAAAATTAGTATATCATCTGAGCGAAAATCGATTTTTCTCATGATCCGCACGTTTAATCCAAAGTCGGAAGTAGTGCGCTGGAATCGCTCAGTGATCCACTACACAGTGCACTTCTTCCAACGCTAGGTTCAGCGTACAGATCAAGAGAAAAATCATCTTTCGCTCAACTGATGTTTCAGCCATCGACGCAATATTATTATCTGTTCTTCTTCCCAAATCCATTGTTAGCATATTCAAGTTAGAGTTTTTTTTTTATGTTTTAATCGCCTTACGCTGGTGATTAAAAACAATAAATTATAAGCTGTAATGATGAACAACAATTATGCATAGGCACTTTTGATTTGATCGTTCACATTTTCTTTGTTTATGATGTGCCTTCTTCACACTGATTTTATGGCTATCTTTCGAAAGACTTGTTTACCTTGAGCAATTCAAACAAGTTTTATTCAAGCGTTACTCCTCTTTTTCAAGAATAGAACAAGTAACGAAGAACTTATCGCGCTCCTAAAAAAATCTTGTTAGTCTTGTGCAAGAAATATTAGTTTTATATGCGTTTTATGGTAGTTTTAGATAAAACCATTGAAAAAACGGCGAGCGTGGCTATTCTGGATTCCCTCGGAATGGTAGCCATTTACATATGTATGCAAAAAAAAACTCTCGTTTTTCCAATGCTACGAACAATTTCTGCTGTTTGAAATACATTTTGAAACTTAAAATGGATTGTAGACACAATTTATTCAGGATCTAACAATTGGACTCCGAAGGACGCTAAGATCGAACAAAGTTCGCCGAACCACAAAGTTGACCATCTACAAGACATTAATTAGACCGGTAGTTCTCTACGGCCACGAAACATGGACATTGCCAGTGGAGGACCAACGCGCCCTTGGAGTCTTTGAACGGAAGGTGCTTCGTACGATCTACGGTGGAGTGCAGATGGAAGACGGAACGTGGAGGAGGCGAATGAACCACGAATTGCACCAGTTGCTGGGAGAACCTCCCATCGTACACATCGCAAAAATCGGTCGAATACGATGGGCTGGCCATGTCGTAACCCAAGTAACACCAGAAACATCTTCTATGACAAGAATATAAGAAGTTTGTTGTAAAAAAGTCGTGAGGATGAAATACCAAACATGTCTGGTCTTGAAAAAGTTTTGAGAATGTTTTTCCACACATATTCGGTTCAAACGTGGTACCAGAATAGCGAACCCATTTTTGTTATATTTTTGTTCGATCAACTTAAATTTTACTTCTTGAAAACATCGGAGACTGTTTGACATCTTACCACTACGAATTATCTTTACTCACTTTTGAGTATCCATACTTTTGACTGATTTGAGTCAAACGTACTTCATTTTGGATTGTTTGGAAATAGTGTGTATGCTAGATGTTTGTAAATATGTTGATAGGTTGCATTCAAGATGAATTTTAAAGATGTTTTTAACATCCTCATGCAATAGTGAAATTATTCAGAATAGAATGTGAATCCAATACAGTGACGGCTGAAAATATGTTTATTTGAAATACTGGAATAAAAAAAAACACTACCTAAATGTAAGATTGTGATGCCACTCACTGATTCAAATAGAAGCCAAATTGGGCATAGGGGTTTATTCAAATGTTACATAAAGCAACAGTTTGGGAGATTGTTTAGTACTTTTTATAAATTGTTGCGCTTAATTTGTGGGGGAATCTTTTGCGACGCACAACATAACAGAAAAATTGTATTTGTATTTTCATTCATACTGACATTACTCGGTTCACTTTCATAACAAAAAAAAACGCAGAAAAGAAAAACCGAACATTTGAAAATCAAATGTGTTACTAATGTTTTTACCCGTACTGTAGACTTGTACTGTAGGACTGTAGACATGGAAAATCGCCATGTTGGTTTTTGTGAATTCCATAAAGAAAATCTCATTAAAATTCAATAATGTATTCGCTGTACCTTCTACGTTTTTTAATCCAATCGATGGCGCATGAAATTAGGGAAGGTAAAACGGAAAGTTGCACTGCTATCCTTGAGCCGCATTTACAATTTTGATACATCTTCCATGCGTAAAGCACTTTTAATTTCCTATTTGAAAAAGTTATAAACAATCATCTTCAACGGGTAAAATACGATAAGCTACGATATCGTTTCGCCATAAAGACATCTTGTTTATATTTTTTTTTACTTTGTTCATACAATGCTTGCTTTGACAAAACATATCATTACGGTATAAGCATGCTGTTAGAAGCGTCCATAGAACATAATATTTGTCTTATGGATGTTCTACAAAACATCTGGTATGACCTAAAAGATGTTCAAAAATGCCACATTTATTGCGCTTTTTCGGTTATATGCGTGTATGAAATTAAGGTATTGACGTCAGAAAAAAAAACATGAGCTTGGTCTAAAGCGTGTTTTGTTAACATGAATATGACAAGTGGTGTTACTTGGGAAGAATGTCGGCCGACAGCCCTGTGAAAATGGTTCTCGAAAACGAACCGACAGGTACAAGAAGAAGAGGCGCGCAACGAGCAAGGTGGATCGATCACGTAGAAGGCGACATGCGGACCCTCCGCAGACAGCGAGGCTGGCGAGGTACAGCCATGGACCGATTACAACGGAAACAACTTCTGTGTACAGCAGAGGCCACGCTGGCCTTAGTCTGATTGATAAGGTAAGTCTGTGATTAACTCATCTAAAGTTACACATGTTCAAAAAAACATTGACAGGAATTAACACTCACCTTGTTCCCCTTTTTCCAATGTTCTGATTGATTCAGAAATGATCATTCCATTGAATTAACAAAATTTCTTTCTCTGTTGAAGCGTTTCCATTCGAGCAGGAAAATTACGGATTTGTCACCGAATCTGCTACATATCCCAGTCGAACATTCTGAACAAGCGGTCAAGATCATGCAGCATTGTTTTCCGTTCACTTGGTGAAAATACGCTAATCAATAAAACCTAAGTACTATTCCATTGCGCCAAGGTGTCTAAACTGCCAAACGGCTTACAACGGTTCCCAAACAAAATTGTTCATAATTTCCTCCGCAACAACTTTGTCCGGCACTCAAGGTTAAGGCTGCAAACAGTTTACCATTTCAATCACCCGACAAAACTTCTGCTCTTCCAAACAGGCAAGCTGCCATAACAAAACACTTAACTGCGCGTTGCCACCAGCTCGAATTTCCCCCATCATATTCTAGCGTTCACAGTCGAAAGGGGCTAACTGCGCTGATCGATACTCTGTACCGACTTTCGTTTTGCATTGCTGTATTGTGATAAGTTGGACTATTTATGTTAATCCAACCGACTCATCGACAAAATAGATAATCCATGCAACGAATCGAACATCGGCAGTTACTCCATTATGTGTTTTAACGCCAGAATTATCGGTATAGGTTGGTGGTAGTTGCCTTCACTTTGTAAACCCGCATTTTCCATGAAATAGCACGATCGTCTCTCTTTGGGCTACTGCGCTACACGGTAACTCATGATTCAGTTGAATTTGGCGCCAAAAAGTAGTTTCAGTTAATTTATTACAAATTTAGGCTGAGTCCCAATTCGAGAATTAATTTTTATTTCCTCTTAAACATGACAGATGGAAAATAATCTATAAGTCTACTGCCCGAGCTGAATTCTTTTCAACAGACGGGAACTCAATTTTCACAGACACCTTATCAAAAGTTTGTTGATCATTAACAAAGGGATTTTAATCGATTAATCGATTATTTTCCATCTGTCAAGTTTAAGTAAAATTAAAATTAATTCGCGAATTGGTACCCAGCCTTTAGGTGCTGGAAGTGAGCAAATTTTTTACTCTTTCTTGAATTCGAATTAGACACATTTTTATGTCACTCTCTTTGGTCGTGCAATATTGTGGAAAGCGACCAACAGATAGACAAGTGCAAGTACACTTACCATCCCGGAATTCCACATTTTCATTTCAAGTTCATGTCAAGCGTAAATAAAATTCATTATTTTATTGGCACCCTTCGTCCTGGGAGTTGTGACAACGGGGGGTAGTCATAAAACGGCAGGAAAATTTACACCTATGCAAAGCGCGAGATTGCCTTTTCCAATTTATTGATACTGAAGGCCGACCAAGGGTGTGTGATTTATTGCCTGCTTCGATCGCCGAGCGCTATGTAGGGATTGTTTGATAATTTAGTCGATTTTGTTTAGTGACTACCATCCATCAGAAGGCGGAACTTTAGCACCATTCGAGGGAATGCTATTGAACGAGTGCATGCGATATTAGCAATGGTAGAGTTTTTCCGCTTTTTGTTGTCTTTGGATGAATGGCTTTTCTCATAGCTACCAATGCATGTGCTTACAACAGAACAATGGGAAGTTACGAGGGCACGCGACAGCCCAAAGGACACGGATAGCCGAGGCTGTCACGCAACTGCCAAGTGCAGAATAGATTAACTGTCAGGTAGCGACTGCTCATGTTTGAAGGATTGTGAAGAAGGCTGTAAGAGAGTGCCGTTTAATACTGGCGATAATAGACTTATTCGCAGTACTGTGAGGTGCCTATCATCTGAACTTGTGGTTGTGGTACGAGATTGTTGGGGTGTTCAAGTTATGTGGCTATTATTTGACTTTCAAACCACCGATTGTATAACGAGAAGGATCGACAGCATGATATAGCATTCTTCACCTTCTTTTTGACGTAGACTGCGTCTTACGGCAAGGGTAGGGTGTCAATTGAAAATGTCACGAAAAATTGAAACAATTTGTACGCTAGTAACTAAATTATTCCTCGATAAATTTTCTAGCCATAAACATGAATTAGTTGGAGTATTGAAAATTTCACAAATAAAAGGTGATTATTAATTCGTTTTGCATACTAAATTCGCTTAATGCATAGTATTTTCCTACCACTGATTTCAAATTGTGACTAAAAGAGGTCTCAATCGCAGCAGCAAACGATACATAATGGGTGCACTTCCAAAGCCATACCGAAACCGGGCAGCTCGAAGCAGCTGTGCCATGAAGACGACGGTCCATCGGACCCTAACGCCCAACTACCAATAAGTGAGAACCCAGCTTGCTTCGCTCACTCTACAGGAGGTGCCAAAAAAGGTAAAGATCACTCCGCTCTTCGCCACGTCAAAAGTCATCGCTGTTCTCAGGAACACGCTTGCAGCCACCCAAATTCATGCGCTGTACAAGCTGTGCAGTACGGACACAGAGATCATGTGCTCAACATAAGCTGACTACCGTGCTGTTAACGCCCACCTAGTCGCCAAGCAACACGAGTTCTACACTCACGACGCACCTGGAAGCAAGCCGTCGGAATCTGCGTGGCCTTCCGGAATTCACTCCGGAGGCAATAATCACCAAGTTAAAAGCGGTGGCACTGAAGCCTCAGATGGTGTTTCCCAGCAGGCGCCAGCAACAGGGAAATCATCGGGACCAACTCTATCTGGTCCACCTTGAGAAGGGTTCCGTTACGATGGCGGATCTGATGAAAACGCGGACCCTCTTCAACATTATCTTCGAGTGGAATCTGTATCTTCCGAAGCAGCAAGACGTGACGCAGTGTGGCAACTGCCTTGCGTTCGGCCACGGAACTCGAAACTGCCACATAAACCGGGGTGTGGTAAGTGTGCCGCAGCACACGCCACCACTGATGGACGAAGGTACCCCACTAAAGTGCGCCAACTCTAGCGCAAATCACGAGGGCACATCATGCCTGCCCCAAACGTACGGCGTTTTCGTCGATCCGTTAGCACCAAGTCCCGGCTCGTTCAACGCCGTCCGCCACCTCCGATGAATAAGGAGCACTTCCCGACGCTCCAGTACCAAGTGCCAAAACCTGCCGCCGCTCCATTAAAACCACTGACAGACCAACCACCCGTCAGCCTCTGTTCAGCAACGAATCGCGGCAGTCGCCACCGCCTCCACGCCGGCTCCCCCTCTAGACTGGAGCAATTCGAGTAGCAGCACCTCCACGCAACCACCAGCCGATGGACAGCTCTATTACTCTGAGCAAATGGAGTTCCAAGAACTGTACCGTCAGCCAGCTTCCTGCCGCTAGAAGAAGGAACAGCTCAAAGCCGCCACATCCTTGACGATGACCCCAACAAACATCGGTGTCGAATAACCGCTTGTTCAAACAAATTTGGAGAAGTTATTCAGCTTTCTAGAAGAAAAAGCTGAACAACTTCTCCAAATTTGTTTGAACAAGCGGTTATTCGACACCGATGTTTGTTGGGACATTCCTATTCAAGTATGGACCTTAAACACACTATCACCATTCTTAATTGGACTGCTTGTTCCATCCGGGGAAAAAAACATTGAGCTCGGAGACTTCCTTAACAGGAAGGACATTGACATCGTCATCGTCACGGAGACGCATGTCAAGTCCAAACTTAGCTTCTACATCCCAGGCTTCCAGATTGTGAGACTCTGATGGATTGTAGTGGCTCTGATGGAAGAGGAATCACGTTCGCTCTGCACAACAACATCAACTGCCTCCTACTTCCGAGCTTCCAGCTGCAGTTTTTCGAAGCCATCGGAGTTAACGTCGAATCTGCCGTCGGCCCCAGCACCATCATCACGGCATATTGTCCCAAGAAACCCAGCTCCGCTAACTTGGAAGCAGGTCAGTGTATCATCGCTGGTGTCCTGAACGTTAAACACGAAACCTGGGGGAACACCCGGCACAGCCAAAACGGCACCATCATACAGAAGGACCATTACACCACCCTGGGCCCACTCAACGATCGATATCTTCCTCACCAACATGAGGAACAACACTTCCCAGCCTGTCGTGCACCGGGCCACTATCCAGTGCTGGCTGAAGTTGGCTCCTCGATCAACCGGCAGTGGATCACCAGGTGGAACTACCATCGCGCCAGATAGGAGACAGCGTCGGTTTCGACGTGCACCTCGAGTCGGTTGATGAAATCGATCGGTGACTTCTGTGTCCTTCGCTGGATCTATATAAGAATTGATCCAATAACGCAACTCGATCCGAAGGAAATATCAGAGAACTGGTCTGCCTACCTTTGTACACATCTGGACCTCAGAAAAAATGATTTTGCCGACAAGATCTGCGCTCTCCCAGATAGTGCGAGGCCCTGTAACATAATAATCTTCAACATTTAGAAATGTATATCTCAGTTCTCTTAATTTATCACCAGACAAAATTTGACAGCTCTATCTGTCGAGCTCTAACCGTGATGGCAAAAACAGTGAAGCAACTCCGTTCATAAGTGTGCGCGTTCAAAGAACGGCATCCCGCCGGACATCATTCTACAACATCTTGGCACTATTGGACAACGCATCTACAACATCTTGGTACTATTAGACATCTACAACATCTTGGCACTATTAGACCACAATCAGAGCATTGAAAGAAAGCCTGGTTCCGGACGGCCGACGACCCTGAGCGACAAGAAGCTCCAAAGGATGCTGAAGAGGAAGACCGAGGGAAAAGTGGCTACATCGCTGCGTGCGCTTGGCCGGGAGGTCGGTTCAACCGGCCAAACAGTGAAAAAAATACCTGGCGAACATGAACATACATGTCAAAAAGCGGAAGTCACGTCCATTGGTGTCGGAGCTGCAGGCAATGACGCAGTGGCAGCGGCTGTATAAGATGGTCAACTCGATTTTCCCGGCGAATCGCGACGTGGCGGTGGACGATGAGACCTATCTCACCTTGGATGGCAACAACTGGCAGGGCACTTCGTATTTACTTCCTCCACGAAGGAAGTGAGCTCCGAGGTGAAGTTCATTTCACACACCAAGTTCCCCAAGAAGGTTCTGCTGTGGCTGACAATCAGCGAGAAGGGGATGTCAAAGCCGCTCTTCTTTCGCTCCGGACTGGCCGTGAACGGGGAAATTTATAGTACGATATGCCTGCCGGAAGTTACGTCGTTCATCAAGAAATACCATAAGGGCGAAGACGCGGTGTTCTGGCCGGATCTGGCGTCGGTCCACTACTCGAAGCGATCGTTGGAGGAGATGGGGCGGCTGAATATCGATGTGGTACCCAAGTCGGTGAACTCACCCAACGTCCCCCAGCTGCGTCCTATCGAAAATTTCTGGGCCAACCTGAAGCGTAAGATCTACTCCAATAATTTTGTCGCGAAAACTGAGGAGGAATTGATAAATAAAACGAATAAGAACTCAAAAATATGCCTACACGCATGTTTTCGTCCACCATGGCGAATGTTCCGGTTAACTGCCGGAAGGCCGCTCGCAAAGGCGTAGAATATTTTTGCAAGTAAGCTTAAATAATTACCTTCCATGTGAAATTTATCAAAAGCAACTATCTGTCTTAACATGTTTTTTATCAGCATCCGAAAAAAGTCCATTTTTTTAATGCAAACGTTACCTTCGTCTATAACGACCAATGCGTAATGTTATTACGAGTCACCAATACTCCGTACAAAGATACGTGATTGGTTGATTACATTTGGAGACCGGTTAAAACACCTCCCATTTGGTGTTGAGTTAAGTTTCCTGCATTTATGTTCTATGAATAAAGAACATTCTCTATCGTTACGCGAACCTGATCGCACTCTTTCTCCAACTAGTATCACTGCCGGCAGTTTCGAAGTTAACTAATACTTTAAAAATCAAATATCTATATCAAATCCTCAAAGTACATCATGACCCCAGGTTTCGACAGGCATTGAACCCCCAGTTCTTCGGTCATCTGGCGTTGATCTTTAACCGATGCCTGAGACTTAGCTACTTTCCCTCGTGTTGGAAGTCAGCTAAAGCCATCCCCATCCAGAAACCTGGGAAAGACCCTTCCTCTCCCAAGAGCTATAGACCAATCAGCCTTCTCTCAGGATTATCAAAGTTGTTTGAGAAAGCGATCTACTGTCGGCTTCTTACATCTGCCGAAGAGCTCAACATCCTGCTCGACGATCAATTCGGCTTCCAAAGTGGCCGTTTAACTATCCACCAACTGAACCGAGTCACCAATATCCTCAAGCGAAACAACCGAAGTCGAAATCATCTGCCATGGCACTTCTCGACATCGAGAAGGCCAAAATAAAACGATACAATCTTCCCTGGTAAAGAAAATTAAAAGCTATCTGTCAAACAGGACACTCCGTGTTTCGCTGTATGGTGCTGTTTCCGATGCACAAGAGATCTCCATCGATGTTCCGCAGAGAAATATACTAGGTCCACTTATGTTTAACCTGTTCACGTCGGACATACCCCCGCTTTTTGAAAATGGATCTCTGTCGTAGTTCATATCGCAGTCGTCTCCAATGGTAACAAAAGCGCTCACCGCAAAACTGCACCGAAGCCTGAATGTCCTTTAATAATATATTATAGAAATATTCTCTTATGTCATTTAATGGAAAATCTGTGTCAAAGTCAAAGAGTTAGGTCATCCTCTTCCTGTAATCGAAATCACTTAGACTTGTTCCGTCTAATGATTGTAAAATTAGCCTAAACATAATATCGGTGGAATAGGTCAATCCAGTTCTGGCAGTATCTTGGCATTTCCCTAGACAGCAAGCTGATTTTCAGGAAGTAGGTTGACAAATCTGTCAAAAAGTGTAACGTTATGTTGAAGCTACTGGATCCATTGATCAACAGAAGATCTACATTGTCCCTGAAAAACAAGCTTGCTGTTTACAAGCAAATCATACAAGATTCCGACCCCAGCCCTCCAGGAAGTTGAGAAGGCAATTGTTCGGTTAAAAAACAACACAGCTGTTGATGTTGACTAACTTCCAAGCGAGCTATTAAAATACTGTGGTGAAGCACTGGCAAGGGCGCTGCACTGCGTAATTACCAAGATTGGAGAAGAACAGTATTTACCGGAGGATTGGATAAAATATATCGTATGCCCTATCTGTTAAAAGGGTGACAAGCTGGATTGCTGCAACGATTGTGCAATCACGCTTCTGAGCGACTCCTACAAGTTGATCTTCGAAATGCTATGACGCCGTCTGTAACAAATGGCAGAGGAGTCCGTGGTGCAGTACCAAGTGGGATTCATGGGTGCCCACGCTATGTCGGATCAGATTTTTTGCAATTCGGCAAGTGCTTCAAAAATGTCGCGAATATAATAACGTACCCACACATCATCTATTCATCGATTTCGAATCAGCTTATGACACAGTCGATCGAGACCAGGAAGATTATGCACGAATATAGATTTCCAGAAAAACTGTCCCGGTTGATCAAAGACAACGATGGAGTGTAAGTGATGAGCGTCATCGGACTTTCAAGGGCACTCTCGACTTCCTGCGAATTTCGGAGAGGGTCACGAAAAGGTGATGGAGTGTCGTATTTGCTATTTAACACTGCTTTGAAGGGTGTTATTCGAAAAGCGGGGATTGACACAAGGGGTACGATCTTCAGGATCTGTCTCTACCTTTGCCGACGAAGTTGGTATCGCATCACACGTCTACAGTGGTGAGACTTAGGTGGAAATTAAACGAAGCGAACTGGGACGGCTTCGGCAAGGAAGTCTCCCGCCAGATTCTTGGTCACGGCGCTATACTCTGCCCAACAGACTGGATTGTGAACGTAAGTGTGGTCGCTTATCGGCACATCCCAAAGTTCGGAGGCAGAAGCGGTACCCAAGCAACACAAAACTGACATAATTGGTTGCAGTAACTTGATTGTGACTTAAATGAGTTGCACTCATGTAATTAAAACTGATTTGCAACAAGTGTACTGCTAAGGGTATGAGATCTGTATCTTGGTGGCGGTCAGATGTTCATGTTGCGGTTAAAAGCAGACGTAAAAGTCTGCGAGCGATTCGCCGGATGGCACCTGATAACCCTTCATAGGCTGCTAAGTTGAAAGCGTTTGCTCGGGCCAATACAAGAAGGGTGATCAAGGATGCAAAGAGGGCCACTTGGTTGGCTTTCACTGCGGACATATCGGAATCCACCTGCTCGAGTGAGCTGCGGAGGAAGGTTAAGTTGGTTGGTAGGAAGAACCGCCATGTGGAGAGAGTTGTGAAATTGGACACTGGGTACACGACCCAACCGGAGCACATCGCTGAGGCCTTTGCTGATCGATTTGCCAATGTGTTGGCAAACAGAAATCATAGTGATGAGTTTCGTTGTTTAAAAACACTAGGTGAGATAAATAACCTGGTTCTGTGGTTCCAACAAAGGTCCGTGTAGTGACACCATACATTACAATAGGCTTTTCAACCTAGATGAGCTCAGCGGGGCCCTGCTCCATGGTGTCGGCAAGGCAACAGGGTCCAAAGATTTTGCTCAACAAACATCAGTGTCGAATAACCATTAGTTCAAACTAATTTGGAGAAGTTATTCACCATTCTAGAAGAAAAAGCTGAACATCTTCTCTAAATTTGATTGAACAAACAGTTATTCAGCATTTATGTTTATTGGGTGGCTATGCTTACCTGACAAAACTGCCACTTATCGGTCAGTTGGCTTTTCTTGACACAGTGAACAAAATCTGCCAGTCTGGCCTAATTTCAGACGTGTGGAAAGAAGGGTTGGACATTCCTATTCCCAAACCCGGAAACGATAAATCCCTAGCGGAAGGTTATAGACCTATCACGCTGTTGAGTTGCAAAGGGTTCAACACTCGAGTAGAGGATTAACGTCGCTTGTCAACTAAGCTGGAGAGGCATGGAGAGGTCCCTGCTTAAAATCCTTAGAATGTCAATATAATTAGGCCTGTAGGATTTTAAGCGGAGCTTTTCGGACATCACCAATAGTTCACCAATCCCTTTTTGAGGAAAGTGGTAAGGTTCCACTGGCAAATGTAGTAACTGAAGACCTGGCTACCAAAGGCATGAGGTTTTAAATACTGTTTCGTTCATATCTCCGCAACGAAATATTCGAATGAAGAAAACAATGATATCGTTCTATGGGAATGTTGAAGCTTTCATTTGTCGCCAACAGAACTAAAATCGAATCACAAACGGATGAGAAACCGATGTGACATTATTTGTAACACACACATCCACACAGAGATGTGCTTAGTTCGTCGAACTGAATCGAATGGTTTATGCAAGGGCACCCTTACAGCTAAATTTTTGGACAAATCAACGATTGCTCGAAAATATTAGTTACCGCATTGCAACGCACAGTTGGTACAGAGCTAGTTCATGTTAATCGGATATGGCAGCATCAACAATGTTTATTTTAATGTAGAATATTAATCTTGGCATATATATAAATTAAAAATATCATTGTATATCATCGTCATCATTGTATATATAAATTAAAAATATCAATTCAAACATAATAGAATTCCCTTGCCAGATCGGCCTTTTCACTGAGGATGTTTTTTCCCCTTCAGGCTCTCCCTGGGATTTAGGGTCGTTTACTGGCTCCGAGGGGAATTGAGCGGAATAACTTCCCATACAAACCGTTACCAAGGTGGAGTAAACAAGAAAGAATAGGAGAAAGGGATCAGTTCAAAATAGAAAAGCGAATTAATTTACTTGTAGAATTCATTTTCTTTTTAACTTTCATTCAATAAATGGAAAGGAAAGGAAAGTAGGGTAGGGAACTTTACCGGTATGATTGAAATTGTCTTCCGTCCAATGGGCTGTAATTGTTGAACGGCCTACGGTGCTCCATGTTCTCCGGCTCAACTTTGGCAATAGAATATCGCCGTTTCTTCACTGCACAGTGGCGGACACCCAGGCCATTGCCCACTCGATGTCCGAGACGCCACTTCAAACAGCCAGCCGACGACACAAAAGGTCACGGAAACACCCGCGAATCACTCAACAATTTTTCTGCACGAAACAATAATTAAACAGTCGTTGGTAAAAATATCGCGCACTGAGACGTAATGAAAACATTTACCTACTAGTTGCCGACCCCGGCAATGACAGCTGCTTATATAAGCTGACTCCGTATGATAGTATCATAATAACTCTAACACCAGTATTCCCAAACAAATACTATTTTTCTTGGCTCAGTCAGTACTAGCACATCGGTCCCAAGCTCGGTCCCAAGCTTAATAATACACCCCTAATAATGAACTCACACGAACACACTCTCAAATATTCTGTCAAAATAACACAGCAAATCAAAACAAAGGCGCAAATATGTATAATTAGGTGCTGGCTTCAAGGTGTACTTCGGACCAAGGGGTTCTACTACAGTGAACCAATTTCAAATCGCTAGTTGCATATTGATTGTTGATAGTATGGGAGCCTTCTCATCGACAGTAAGGGTCGACTGTGGGAGTGCACTGAATAGCGCGTAACGGTTGATACAGTAAATGGGAGAATAGGGATCCCAAGGATGGGAAAAAGGAGATTATATTCGATGATGGTTTTAATTCAAGTATTTTAATTCACATATTTCGTTTTGGTTCAGTTAATACTATTTCATAAATTATATGCTTATCAAAATAGAAAAATAAGAATAAAAAGTAAAAAAAAATATATTTACAAAAATTACATTATTTACAAAATTTTCAAATTAAACCAATGTTACCGATAGACCGGTTACAATTATTAAATATTTCAATTGAGATAAATTTTTAATTTTTAATCTCAACCCAATTAAGACACATTAAGAGTTATTTTGATTGAGCGTGTGCCTGTTGTGTACAATCATTCGTTAAGTTTTCGACGCTTTAATGTGAAACTGAAAGCTTTTAAGCTTGCTTACAATGTTGCTTACAACTAGTTGCAAGCAAGTTTAACGTTTACCTGCCACGCATTTCAACAGAGATTTAAAAATCTAGCTCGGGAACACCTTTATAGCTCTAGAGTAATGTCAATGTACCCTGATAATTCTGGCGCTCTGTTTCTATTAAATCCTTTTCGTTCGGAAATATATTCTCGTTAACACGATTATGCTTACAACTTTCGTGCACTCCACTCTTCCCAAGTTTCTAGACCAACATACAAGTTCCATTCTTCTCACGTGGTGAATTGTAGCCTCGCCGGGCACAGACAACACGCATCAGCGTAATTTTTCTGTCAACTGAAACCAATCAAAACATCTTCATTTGCAACATTGCACTGACTACTTAATTAGAGTAATTTTTCTTTAAACGCTGCAAGCTGGCTTTTGCGTTATATCAGTCCTACACAAAACCACTGACACTATCATGTCGAGGGGTCGGACATGCGTGTCACGGAAGCTTGCCTCCTCCTCGTCATGATGCAAGGTCGTCGTCTATTTGAAAGGTCCTTGGAAAGGGTTAAACAAGCAAAGAGGGAATTTTTCAATCAGTTTTGCTATGGTGTAAGGAGTAAAAAGTTTCTACGGGTATAAGCCACCGATCAAGTAATGGGAGAAACTAGTAGTTCACTACTGGGCGTGCTGATTTAATTGCTTTCGTTGATTCTAAAATCAGTAGGCTGGGTTGTTTGATGGTACATAATCGGCAATTGTTCTGTCAGCGTTGATTGAAGAATAAATAAGTGTGAGCTATTGCCATAGAGATTTTTTTTAAGAAGGTTTACTGGCGGGACTCTGAATAGAGTAGAAACCTCTACGCCAGGCCTTTGATGATATCGTTGCGTAAATCCTTTCGAATCATTTTGCCAGCCGTAAACGGAACATGTCGTTCAAGAAGACGCTGTTGCAAATGATTCGGAAGGAGCCACGTTGGAGTTATTTGAGTCCTTTTGTCTGTTTCTTCAATTGTCTGTTTGTTATTTTGCTAGTCAGTGTTATGTGTCATTTAATATGCTCTGAAGTCTTCCGGGTTCCGACCAAAAATAACAAGTTATTGCATTGTACCTTGTGCGTTAGAATGATATAACTTTATTCTTCTGGATTTCACCGCCGTCAGTATTGTCGTCCATAGAAGTTGGTGTGTCATTTAATATGCGCTGATAGTCTCTCGTCTTTTTGTCTGATTGTTATTTGTCATCTTCTTTATAGTTTAATAGGTGTTTTCTTTTTCTTCATGATTTATGCAGTCTTTTGTAGTTTGTGAATTTCTTCATCTTCTGTTTGTCTTAAGCCGCTTCGTGCCATTCTGTGATATGATTTCCATTCCTCTCAATGTCTTACCTTATGCAGTTTTGCCATGAATATGCGGGTCGTACTTTATATTCTAGGGCTGTTTTTAATATATTTGAGTGATCACTTCTATATGATAATGTATTGAAAATAGTTCAGTCTGGCAGTTCTAATTTTCTTGTTTATGGTTCATGTTTCATTTCATTTCTGATTTCGTACTTTTTATTCATTGTTATTTTTAATTATTTTTATTTGTTGTCGAAAGCAAGCCAAAAAAGAAATCAATTGATTGATACATCAAACGTACATTTTCGATTAATATGAATAATGGATCATGAGATAAATTATGGAACAGTTCCCCTATGTGGTAACGCTTTCCAAAAGTGTGCTGATTCGTGATAATAAACTATTTCAGCTTTTTCAATTGATTCTATGTGACCAAAGGCAAATTTCTACTATTTGCAAATACTGTACTTGACCATTGATCATCATCTCAAAACTATAATGTTCATTGATAAGAAATACTAGAGGATTTTCAGAAGCACTTTTGGGCTGCATTTCCACTGATCTGGCAACACTTGTGTGCTTCTTTCCAAAATGGTAAAGAACCAGACCAGCCTGGGACCTGGTAGTTGAAGTTAAACTACCTCAAGGCTCGATATTGCTATATTGAATTATATTTTAATTAGGGATACCTCGGTTATAACGGTTCAGGTCTGGTCCACTAAGAATCTGAATGTTTCTTGGGATTGATGTGACGTAAGATGCACTTTCATAAAAAAAAAGCAAACATTACTCCGACGGAGTTCGGATTAATTCCCACGATCATCTGCTGTACAGGGTGGCTGCGGTAACTATGTTAGTAAAATAAATGTTCATTAAATCCTAACAAATAGCTTAAATCAACAAGCACTTTATTTCTCATAAACATACATTTTATTATTAGGAAATTACATTTTGAGCTCGAACCACTTACCTTTCCTTAAATAGACGTACCTTCAACACATTCACAATCTTTCGTTGATCGGCCACCGTACGTGTGATGCGACAGCTCTAGTTGATAGCAAGATTATTTCTAAACGTACGCACCATAGATCCTTTCCAACACAACCTCCTTCAGCGATACGAAACTTCCGATCGAGTTTTCCAATTGCTCGTCCTGTTTCGTAACTGTGATCTCCGCTGATTGCTAGGGTCCTTATTCTGCTGTTGACGTTATTGTGCTTTCATGATTTTCAGCAGGCTTGCAAGACCTAGTAACGTGCCAGTGTCGTGTTACTCCCAACACTGATAAGACCCCCGTCTTCAAGCCTCAGGGCCGGCACAACGAGAATTGGGGATGGCGGTTAGGCAATGGTCTGGTCTGGTTCAGGGTTTTCTTTTGACTGAGTTTATTACCTGGATATTACCAGTACCAAGAGTACAAAATGTCCTCCAATCAACTTCTTTAGACTACCTTAGACTACCTTACCTCTAGACTACCTTAATGTTGATCTCTGTTCGTTGGTACGTACGTAGTCCACCAAGATCACCAGGCTAACTGTGTCTTCTGATAACCGTTGACCTCGTACCTATGGCCGTGGACCTGCCGTTTCTGCCTCAAATTCACAACGCAATGGACCTTATTTCGCCACCCCAATGGCTGTCCATTCATCGCTGGGACGGTTACATCTGGTACTGGATTGCTTAACTCTTTCACGGGTAATTCTGCTACTGGCCGCTTCGAGTTGAAGATATTTTCTCGTTCACCAAAATCCGAAAACTATACACGAATAATCTTAACAATCTTGGACGCAACACTTTTACTTGTTACACCTTGAAAAAAAAAGCGAATGAAGGAGATGCAATAGAATTGAGAACGTCGAAGAAGTGAAAGCGAAAATACAAGGGGAGGCAATCATTAAGGATTTCGCTGTAGCCCACATGGATTTCAGTATCAATGTGATGAATATATGGTTAGGATAAATGCATCAACCAGTTCTTTCTAACATTCTACACTTTCATATGTGCGCATCGTCACGTCATTATAGGATACGAAGCGAGTGTGAGAGAGTTAGTTCATTTGTTCTGTCATGCCTGTCGTGCCTTGGCATTGATCGATTTGTTTTGATGGGCCATATTTCGACCAAGACTTTTCATGTAAGCTTCCAATTTATCGAATAGAAGGCCGCTTGTTCATCGAAATGGCTATGGGAGATTAATGAGGCAAGTTTTCAAGGTTGAAAAATTCAAGGAAGAAGCAATTGTTTACGTTTGTTAGTAAGGCTCTAATGAAAAATCTATGTTGATCTCAGTTGTCGGATATCAAAAATTGTCAGATGTCCAAAATTTTCAAAATCATGTTAACTATGGTACATCTATATGTGGTTGAAAGCTACACAGACCCCCGGGAAAATATGGTTAAGAGAAGAAATTAATGAAATAAGGTACAGTGAAAGCGAATCAAAGAAGATTTTAGAGAGGATGCAGATTAAGGGAGGCGGAAAGTAACACATGAAAAGGATGAAGAAACGACAACTGATAAACGAACGGTGAAGTGGAAAAAGTGGAGATGTGACATTATTTGTATTTTATTAGCCTTGTTATAAACGAAAAAAATAAATTAAAATAAGAAACAATCAGTAACGACGACGGGGAACAAATCCCAAGTAACATTGCCAATACTATCCAGCTTTATTAAGAGGTGCCAATAGGTTTCATATTTTAGTCGGGTTTACGAAAACCTACACAGCTTGTGTACAACGATCTAAGAAACCTTGTTTTCTCAAATTCCTTTTACTCCTATCAAAGGTTTTATTTCGACTTTATGAACTCGCAAAATGCTGTTTTGAAATGCCGTTTTAGGAATCTGGTCAGTTGAAAACCCATTTTAAAACCATTTTGCCTCCAGTAAATGCATTAAACGGCAAATTGGTTTTATAGTAGTCATTGCGAAGATATATTGACTTTTTGGCAAGACTGTGATTTTTCCCCATTCCCATTTTAACTCTACTAAATATAAGAAATAATTGAAATGTGGAAAAATAAATCCACCAAATCTTAAACGTAATGCAAATGAACTGTAGATCGGAGACCAATTACAGCATACTTTAAGATAACCTTATTGAATTCCATCAATTTTCAGCAAATTCCTGATTAATTTATCGAATATATTTGTTTTAATTTTGTTTTTGTTGTTGTAAACTCGCAGAATTTCAGAGGCGCAATAAATAATAAAATGCACTTATGATTTGGAGCATGATAGGCTGTAAAAAAACTCAATTTGTTTTGGATATTTTGCTATCAAACCAAATTTCCCGCAACACTTGAACTTTTTTCTTAGATTTTATTTATTGCAAAATGAATCAGAAGAGCAGAGAATCGAACAAAGCAGAACAACAAAAACCATCCTCGATATCACAGTGAAGTTTTATACTTGTGACCATTTGGCCGTAGACTGTTTTGCATGGCAGCCAATAGGTTTTATGAAGGTTCTCAAGTGGTCATTAAATCTTTCACGAGAACATTTTCAAAATCTTTATGGTCTTATAAAGGTTTTATTAACTTGTTTTCACAACCGTCTTAAGATTCGGTCACTTTGTATAAATTTTCCCTTTAAAAAAGCATAACGTTTGCATTAAAAAAAAATGGACTTTTTTTCGGATGGTGATAAAAAAAAGCTCAGGCAGATAAGACAGCTTTTGATAAATTTTCCATGGAAGATAATTATTTAAGCTTACTTGCAAAAAAATTCTACGCCCTTCCGAGCGGCCTTCCGGCAGTTAACCCAAACATTCGCAATGGTGGACGAAAACATGCGTGTAGTCATGTTTTTGAGTTTTTTCTTCGTTTTATTTATCAATTTCTCCTCAGTTTTCGCGACAAAATTGTTGGAGTAGATCTTACGCTTCATGTTGGCCCAGAAATTCTCGATGGGATGTAGCAGGGGTACGTTGTGCGGGATCGCTGACATTAGTACCACATCGATATTCAGCCGCTCCATCTCCTCCAACGATCGCTTTGAGTAGTGGACCGACGCCAGATTCGGCCAGAACACCGCGTCTTTGCCCTTATGGTATTTCTTGAGAAACGACGCAACTTCCGGCAGGCATTTCGTACTATAAATTTCCCCGTTCACGGCCAGTCCGGAGCGAAAGAAGAGCGGCTTTGACATCCCCTTCTCGCTGATTGTCAGCCACAGCAGCACCTTCTTGGGGAACTTGGTGTGTGAAATGAACTTCACCTCGGAGCTCACTTCCTTTGTGCGGGAAGTAAAATACGAAGTGCCATGCCAGTCGTTGCCATCCAGGGTGAGATAAGTCTCGTCGTTCATCACCACCGCCACGTCTTTATTCTTCGGGGAAATCGAGTTGACCATCTTATTCAGCCGCTGCCGTTGCGTCATTGCCTGCCGCTCCGAAACCAGTGGGCGTGACTTCCGCTTCCTGACTTGTATGTTCATGTTTGCCAGATACTTTTTCACTGTTTGGCCGGTTGAACCGACCTCCTGGCCAAGTGCACGCAACGATGTAGCCGCTTTTCCCTCGGTCTTCCTCTTCAACATCCTTAGGAGCTTCTTGTCGCTCAGGGTCGTCGGCCGCCCGAAACCGGCCTTCTTTCGATGCTCTGATTGTTGTCTTATTAGATTAGATGTTGTGTCCAATATATTCTCATACAAAATAAAACTCTATTTATTTCAAATCGATAATCCAGATTTTATTGATAACTTTACCCATTATATTCAATATAATACTGATCAACTACAGCATACACGGTGTTCAATAAGTTCGGATACACTTTCAAAATTTGTTAAAAAAATGAAAACATGTTTTTTATGTTTTGGATTTATGTTATTGAAAGCTATGTTTACAAGGAACGTTTACAACATTTCTCTTGGAATGACCCCCCCTTTGTACTCCTTAACGAGCTTCAAACGTTTCTCGAACGCGTCGCAGGCGGCACGCACGGACTGCATGGGCATTTCGTCCCAGATTTTGAGAATTACCGTCTTGAAATGATCCAAAGTGCTGACCTTGTATTCGTTCAGCTTCGCCATCATATAGGACCAAACAAAAAAGTCAAGAGGATTCAAGTCCGGGGAGCTGGGAGGCCACAAAATTTTGTCCAGAAAGTCAGTTAAATTGTCCCGACACCAGGCTTGAACCACATTTGCCGTATGGGCTGGTGCACCGTCCTGCTGGAACACGTAGTGCTCATCGCCGTAGAGGCTTCGGAGACTGGGGGCAACAACCTTTTCCAAAACCTCAGTTTTGTAGTACGCCGCGTTGATTTTGACGTTTTTTTCAATAAACACCAAGGGTAGCTTACCACGTTTGCATACTGCCCCCCAAACCATCACCGACGCGGCACTTTGGCACTTTGGAATGTTTTGGAATAACACCGCCTTTAACCTTCTTGACCAGCTCCAGACGTTTTTCGATACCGTCACAGGCGGCACGCACGACTTTCATCGGCATTTCGTCCCAAATTCGTTTGATTACGGTTTTGAATTGGTTCATATTAGACGCCCTGTGGTCATTTACCTCCGCTTACGTGTATGACCATACAAAATAATCCAAGGGATTCAGATCTCGTGAACTGGGAGGCCATTCATTCTTGTCCAAAAAGTCGGTCAAATTTTCTCGGCACCAGCCCTGCACGAGATTTGTAGTATGCGATGGCCCTCCGTCCTGCTGAAACACATAGTGATCATCTCCAAACACCTTTTGTACATATGGCTTGACAACTTTCTCCAAAACTTCCATTTTATAATATACGTCATTCACTTTAACGCCTTTTTCGATGAAAAACATTGGTAATTTGCGTCGCTTGCAAATTCCTCCCCAAACCATCACTGACGCAGCACTTTGGAACTGTGGAATATTCCTATCACTCTCTGGAACAGTTCTCGAAGAGAGAGCCCACAATCTGTCGTTCTGGACATTGTGGGATTGTTGCAAGACGAATAACTTTTCGTCGGAAAAGATAAATTCTTCCCCACCGTGCCGCGACAAAAGCAGACTTGCTCTTTCGAGTCGTTTCTGCTTGGAAGGTTCCGAAACTCCGTGAACCTTACGTTTCTTGAAAGCTTGAAATCCGAGGTCATTTTGCAGTATATTGTGCATTGACGATCTCGAAACATTCAGATCTGCGGCCATTTTAGCGTCACGAGCGCTGTGATTTTCGTCTAATCCGTTCCCTGGCCACTTTAACAACTCGTGCAGTCCGCACCTACGAGTAAAACGGTTTTTTCCGGTCATCCAACGAGCAGGTGTCATGGTACCTTCGGATGGTTCGGTACAAACCCGTTTCCCCCGGGGTTTTCCAAATTTTCGAAAATACCCCCCGGGGGCCCGCGTTCAAAAACTTTTTTATCACCACAGCACGAAACTCCTTCATCGCTGGTAAAAGATAAACGCCGAATGAAAACAATCGCACATAACCTAAAAGCGTTTGTATAAACATAGTGCAAAACTACACCAACACATACGTGGAGCATGTTGAGTAGTTGCACGACACCAATGCAAGGAAAAGGTGGATGAGAATATATTGGACACGGTGTAGATGCCGGAACGGGCGTATCCGGCGTCCACAAAGTGCCGCACGATGTCCGTTTTCGACGCGGCGGGGTGCCGTTCTTTGAACGCGCACACTTCTGAACGGAGTTGTTTCACTGTTTACAAAACAGTTTTGAATGTTGTTTTATGAACAAAGCCGGGAGGAGTGCTATATGGCTGGAATAAAACTAAAATGATTACTTGGGATCACACAAAACTGAATAAATGTGAAGATGTGAATGGAAATAGGGCTGAAGGATGTTATGCGGAAACAGAAGTGAAGCAAGATGGCGAAGAAGCAAAATAAAAAATTGGAAAGTTGTAAAGAACATGAAAATACAGTGATAATGAATGAGGGAAAACAACCCGTCATTGGTTAAGAAGCACAAAAGAAAAGGAAGAAAAGAAGTAGGAGAAAATAAGCGGAAGAAGAGAGGTAGAAAAATAGAAGTGGAAGAAGGGAAGCGGAAGAAAAGAAGTGAAAGATAAGATGCGGAAGAAGTAAGAGGGAAGAAGAGGAACGGAAAAGGATAGACGGAAGATAAGATGTGGAGGAAGAAAGATGGACTACGAGGAACGGAAGAAGATCGGCGGGAGAAAAGAAGCGGAAGAAGAGATATTAAATAAGATAAGTTAAAAAAGAAAAACAGAAGAAGAGAAGTGGAAGAAGAGAAACGGTAGAAGAGAAACGGTAGAAGAGAAATGGAAACAGATTAGTGGAAGAAAGCGAAAGACGGGAAGTGGAAGAAGAGAAACGGTAGAAGAAAAGGGAGACGAAAGAATAGAAGCAGAAAAATATGAGAGGAAGAAAAAGGAGAAAGAGAAACGGATGAGAGGAGGTGGAAAACGAGAAACGGAAGTATGGAAGCGGAAGAGAAAAGTTTTGAAGAAGAAGCGGAACAAAAGAAGCGAAAGATTAAAGGAAGCAAATTAATACAAGCGAAAAAAAGGATAACTAAAAGAGAGTAGCTTTAAAATAGAAACTCTAGCAGTGAAGTGGAAGAAGAAACGTTGAGAGAGACATGAAAAAGGGAATGAATAAAATTAGATATGTGTGAAAATTGAGAATCGGTGGAGCACAAGTCGGCCAAAACAAATGCACCCAAAATGTCGTAAATAAATACATAAATAATCTCTGAAGTAGGTTTTCGGGATTTTTCTGTCAACCAAACCCTATCGTTTTGCTTGATTACGAATTGCTGAATAGTGAAGAGCTTTTCGTCCCTAAATAAGATATTTTCCAACTTTTCTTCCGCGACACTTAGCTCTTATCACTCGCGCCTTCTCTTGCTTGATTTTAAAATCCTGTACTTTTTGTACTTTTTTAGGATTTGTCGGATACTGTGATATAATATATGAAGATCTTTCGTCAGTTCAATGACACTCCGAAGCTAATTTATTTACAAACGCTTCTTCAACTTTTTTTTTTATGGCAGGTGTAGTTGCTGTGGCTTGACGTGCCCCACCATGCCTTTTTCTTTAGTAGAGCCGGTCTCCAGGTACCTTTTGATTGCACTGTTTACAAAACTTCTGCTCACGTCTTAAAACTTCTGCTCACCCTAGCTCCAGAACAATATACTTCTGCCTTTTTTTTGCATTGAACAAAGCAAGTGCACTAAATTTTTCTTCTAGATCTATTTTTCAGGTTAAAAAACTATCACGAAAACAAGTTGCACGCTAACTTACCGCTAGGACTCAAAGTAAACAAAGCGACAAGAGAATATGTAATTGTATGTGCAACATTGTAATAGCTCTAAATGTTTTGAAGCAGTTCAATCAGGGTCTGGAAATTCAAGAAGAAAATTGATATAGCCCTTTGGCTCAGGAAGCACCCGCACATCGGTCCCAAGCTTAATGAATCACCCCTTAAAACATAACGAACAACGCCCCAACGAACAACGCCCCAAATATTCTGCCGAAACAACACAACGAATCAAAACAAATATAAACATTCTAGTACTGAAAAGCGAAAGAATGTGATACACTGATAATCAATAATAATCAGGGTTACAGGACCCTGTAGGTTCAATATCGTCATTGTTATCGCTGTCAACTCTTAGTTTTGAGTTTTTAAAACATCGAAGTAGTTTGGAAAACGAATTCATCAGTAAATCCTATCAACATTGAACTTAAGAAAAACAAATCTGTAGAGTTGAGCAATGTATACGTCTTTTAATGATATGGATATCATTTCCCCCCTAACGATATAAGGTACAGATGTACCGAAACCGGCATATCCCCTTCATAAGAGACTGACAAGGCCAATTTCCCCACATTTCTGTCCAACTCCGGTGAACCTTTTTAAACGTGCAAATGAACGCAACTTGAGCGACATTGCGCGTGCATTTGCAATCATTATCATTATCAGTAATCTTAATCGGTCGATCTGTGTGCTGGTTCCGATATATGTAAGCTGGCCCACCGTCGTCCATCAGTATGATGTTTAGCAACATGGCATCAGAAGTGGCTCTGCCAGGAGAACTCACCTCTTCCCGAAGGAGGTGCGCGACCAGATTGCCTCGGAGGCGTGAGTTGCACAAATGTATTTATGCACACATCGTACACCTACCTACCCGTTGCACCGAGATGACATTGACAGATATGAACAGCATCTCGGTTTAGCAGAAGTAGCAGACCGGAGCAGCTGAAGAGAAAACATTGTACAGCACTCAAACTCGATCGCATTATTGACAGGAAGCGGCAATGAACGGTTCTTAGCGCATCGCAGTCTGTCCTGGATCTGTTCTCGTCAGGTGAGAAATCTGCTCCAGCTCTTTACTCATTACGGGCTTGCAATCGACCTCTGGATAGACCGGCGACAGCGAAGATGATGGCTGAGCTCAAACAGGCACAAGCAGGGGTGGGGCTGAATCTGAGCACTGGGATTCTTATTATCAACCGTGAATCGACGCTTTTCTGATTGACGTTCATTTATCACTAAGGAATTAGCAAACTGAGGACTGCAACAATGGATTATTGAATGGCTACTTGAAGTGCACTTGGGGTTTCAAAAGAATCCTTCAGCTAGTAGGGAAACGATATTTCTTGAATAAAATATACTAAATCGATTCGAGCAGAACAATCGCCATTCGAATCTTGCCCACTGTAACAATGGAGAATTTCATTCTCCATGCAAACACTTCGAACGTTATTTTTTTATCTGGAAAGAATTTGCCGACTTCTCTTAACTAGTCATGCATTGAATTAGTCACTTGTAAGCCTATGTTTAAGGCATAATATTCAAAAAATAAGTTAGAAGATATCAGTTGAAATTAGAATTGGGGTTCCACCATGCATAAGCCTGGATGAGTGAAGTTGTCGTGAATACCACAACTAAGTGTATAAACTTAGCACTGGCCCATTCCCACGAAGATTTCTCCTCAGTTCAAAATCATCAATTTCCCCGGTCCAAATTTATCGTCTCACCCGGAGGCCTTCCGTTCCGATCCTCATCGTAGCAGCAGCAACCGGCAGTATGTGGGTAGGGGTCACCGCTCACAACTCGAATTACAAAATCTCAATTATCGTGCTCTTCAGTGGAAATCGATTGGTTTGGTTTGGGATCCACGAAACAAGTTAAAAGCCTTGGACCTGGACGATCTTTTTCCCCTCCAGAAAGAATGAATAATTCAGATGTAATGGACGGGAGAAATGCACATATCATAAGCATCCCCGGGACAGCGTACAGAAAAGCGAAAGCGCATAAATTTGGAATTGAAATTTTAGCCGAAAGCATCACATGTGCCGATTTTATTCAGGAAGAAATTTACTTCTGCTGTTAACTTCTTGTCCCGGGGGATTTTCCAACACCAACATTTCTCCCCTCATTTGGTCCCCCCCCCCCAAAAAAACATAATTATTCCAATTATTCAACCCCGATAGAATTCCATCACAACAAACTGTTAAGAAGACACCATAATTACACCACCCCCCCCCGTTCCCCCTCCCCCGAAGAAAAAAACGAAAAGGTGAGATATGTCAGTGACATATCTGCAAAGTCGACGTAGGACTGCTTGTTGATGTAGAGGAATTGTAATAGAATTAATAAATATCTACTATATTTTGTTCAGTCTAAAGACTCATCAAACCATCTGTTATTAGTTTTAGTTTTCCACGAAAATTAATATAGTCAACTCTTTATAACTCTTGAAGTGGCCCTAAAAAGGGCCGTTTGGTATTCAGTTATTCGCTGTTCCTGGAGTGATCCGAGTAGAACCGGTAATTGTCGAGTACCAGATGATGATTTGGTAGACAGTCGAATGGGTGGTCGTTGTTGTTGGTTCTGTTCCATGGAAGAAAAGTATATAATATTAGTCTTTAGGTGTTTTAGGAGCGTTAATACTGTGTATGAAAATCTTGAATTCAACTCTTTAGAACTCCTTAAGTGGCCCTGAAAAGGGCCGTTTGGTATTTTGTCGTTTGTTGTTTATGGTCCGAGTAGTACAGACAATGGTCCAGTGCTAGGTGATGGTTGGTTGTCGAATGGGTAGATGTTGTCATTCCAGTTCATGTTCCACAATATCTGCTACCTGTTGATTTAATGGTTCGGGTGCTTCGAATGCGAGTACAGACAACATAGGTCTATGATACGAAAAATATGAATAATAACGTCGATATTTTTAACAAACGTTAAATCTATACAAGAATTACCAAAGTTTTTATTTAATTGTCGCGGGGCAACATGGTACACGTTCGAAATGTGCTTCTCGGTCTTCTCAAGTAGCAAGAAGGCCTGAATTTTCTCCGGGCTCTTGAAGTAACACCATGTTGAAGTAACGCCATGTAGTGAAAATGTCGATTTGCATATTGTTTTGGTCGCCCTGAAAAGAACGGGTTGTATTAATTGTCGGGGGAACATGGTACGCGATCAAATTTGCTTCTCGGTCTTCTCAAGTAGCAGGATGGCCTGAATAATTGGTAGGAAACCACCCTAAGAAATTGTCAGAACAGAGAAAATCAGGATTTACATATAGATAGACGCGGCTCGGCCATTTTATCCGGGCTCTTCAAGTTACGCCAAGTTGAGACGGTGCGTTGTAATGCTATTTTCATTACTCGGTTAGTTCATAAGATATTAATAAAACGAACTCTTTAATTAGGCAAAATGTTTTGTTCGCCCTGAAAAGGGCGGGTTTCATCGATTGTCGGGGGAACGCGATCGAAATTTGTATGTATGGCCTGAATATTTGACAGGAATCCACTGTATGTACTGCCATCGTCAGCTGCTTTTTAAGTCACGACCAGCTGGGCACTGCTGGCTACTGCTGGGTACCGACCGCCAGCTGCTGCTGCCACGACCAGGTGGGCACTGCTGGGTACCGCCAGCTGCTGCTGGGTACCGCCGGCTACTGCTGCCAATGCTGGGCATTGCTGGGCACTGCTGGGTACCGAGCGATGCTGCTGAGTGCTACCTAGCTTTTCCTCCCACCGGGAGATCCGCGCAGCTCCAATGCTGCCGAACGAATGAGGCAATTGTTCGGAAATGTGCCTTTTATCATGGCATCGGGTACCATTGCATGAACAAAAGGGGGTATCAACTAAAGCAATGTGAATCAAATTCATTAAAAGGGGAGGGGAATCAAATGTTTCGCCAAACACTAGCGTGAAACAGAATCTACCTCTCGAGAACAAAGAATAAGAAGAAGAAGACGATGGGAGACGTCTCTTGCTTAGATTTGAAAACTGTGCTAGGATATTTGGTTAATTTACTCTGCGAATCGAAATTATAAATTATAAGACATCACCTTACATTTACGTTATTTTTAATAAGTTAATGTTAAAAATCAATTAACTTGATTACTAAAACTGATACGTAGAATTATTTCCAATCGATTGGTGCAAACGATATGAAAATCGTTTATGCAATGACTTAGTTATTATCGCTCAAAATATCCAAAACGACCCGTAAGACGGTCGATTTCAGAAATTTTAGAACGGCGCCCCAGTATAGAAATGAAAGACGTAGTCCTACGTCAATACAACCAGTTTTGTTGTTACCGATTCCCCGCTTGTAGGTATAATTACTTACTTTTGGCCCATCCCCCCAAATAATACTTAATACACCCAACCCTACACCAACAATCCCAAAATTGCTTCCCCCCGCAACTGGTCATTTTTCCTTTTATTTTTATGCAGGAATCCAAAATTGTCCAACTCCCGACTTCAAAGTTTTTTAAAATTAAATCTTTTTTTTTCATTCAATTAATTAAAATACAGAAAAAAATCCACCAACCCCCCACTTTTCCCCCGACGATACCCCGGTCTTTCGATTAACACCTACCAAAAGAATTTGTACAGTCTCCTTGTCCACTGAATTCGCCGCAGAACGCCAGTTTGCTTTAAACTGTTTCTCACTCACAACAGCTTTTCGAGTCTTCTTAAGGTTCCGCTTGACGATGGCCCAATATTGTTCGATTGGGTGGAGCTCTGGCGTGTTGGGAGAGTTCTTATCCTTGGGCACCACTTGAACCTTGTTGGCAGAATACCACTCCATGGCCTTTTTTCCATAATGGCAAGATGCCAAATGCGGCCAAAATAGAACGGAACAATTGTGTCGCTTCAGGAAAGGCAGTAGACGTTTTTGTAGGCACTCGCTCAGATAAATTTCCTGGTTGACGGTTCCGGTCGCAATGTAAACGTTGCTCTTCAAGCTACAGTACAGATGGCCTGCCACACCAGATATTTCTTCGCGAACTTTGACAGTTTAATGTGCTCGAAAATATCGGCCACCTTTCCCCGTCCGGTTGCCGTATAAAATTTCTGTTCAGGAAGCTGTTTAAATTCTGTCTTGACATCAGTTTCAGCATCGTCATGTACAACTTTCGCGATCGTGCTTTGGCCGACGTGTTTTGTTTATCGTCACGATTTGGAGTCACCACTTTCCTGTAAGTCGACAGTCCAGCTCGTTTTTTAGCTCTATCCACGGTTGAAAGCGCCACTCCCAGCTTCTTTGCGACATCTCGGACGGAAAGGTTGGGGTTCCGCTCGAAACACAGGGCAACTATTTTTGTCGTCGCCCCCCTATTTCCCAGCTTTCCTGGCTGTCGACAAACGTTCACCGAACACTTTTAATACGTTGGTAACAGTAGATTAAGCCACATTCACCATTTTCGCCAACTTGGCGTGAGAGTAGTTTGGATTTTCGCCATGCACGTGCAAAATTATGATGCGTTGCTTCTCTTCCTTCGACGACATTTTGAAAACTGAAGTGCTAATCTCAAAACTAAAATAGAGACATGATGCTCCACGCACACATCTTCAAAATGAGGGGTGTGCAAAAAAGTTTAATGCACGATGAAAGGAAATGCGTCAAGTTAAGTCGACCAAATTTTGATTGAAACACCCTTTAAATGACGACGAGAAAAACATTACCGGTAAAATAAGAAGTTTTTACTTCAAAACCTCTAGTTAGGAAATTGATTTCTGGGACCATCCATACAAAACGTGACCATCCATAAAAAAAATATTTGAACGTCCATACAAAAAACGTGCCAAGGGGGGGGGGGTGGATTATAAAAAGTCACTTCCCTTACTCGCGGCCGTCTTGAGGGTAATAAGAATAACAATTGAACAGATGGGGAGATGGGCGGGAATTTGAAGTATGGTTTACAAAGCACGTTTATTTTAAAAATTACGAAAAAATTACGGAATAACGAATGAAGTCTCGACCCACATCCATCCCCTAAACCAAGATTTCTTCGACACCTTTGGGATGATAAAATATTGCCATCGCCCCAAATCTCCTTTACTCCATTTAAACTGCCTGCTGACGAGTGAGTGTTGACGAAAAATAGGAAAAAATCATTAAAGGCCGAGGGATTCTTTATTACAGATCGAAATACAACAGTGCTGGCTAGCATACTCTACACGGAAAACGAAAAGGTATGAAAAGTCTTGTTTAAACTACTAGTAAACGCGTTATAGTATCTTATTAGGTAGAATCCATGTGCTCTGTTGGTTCATTTAACTCAACGGTTGAGTAAAGTATACATTACCTACAGGTTGGTAAAAAAGAACTTAATTGGTTTTTATTTTTTGAGCTTGTGTTGGGTAAAAACAACTCCACGGTGGGTGAAAAAAATGTTCGAAAGCACTTGCTTCCATGACGGCCAATTCGAAGCGACGAAATGCAACGGAGCATAGGTGTATTGTGTTTCGTGCGCCTGGAGGACGCAGGATATTGGTTGTTGACGGCGGCAAGGGTGCACCCGGCCGGTAAATGTGAGTACTTTAGAAGAAATCTGAATCTGCTTTGGTAAACAAACATTTTAATCGCTGATTTCTCGTGATAATTAGTTCAATCTCAAGAACATAGTCCACCAAGTCAAAGAGGAATCATTCCTCTACTTGATTGTAATTTCAATTTTTGGAACAGTGCTTATATTCGAGAAAAATCGGCGAATGAAGTGTTAGTTTACAAAAGCAGATTCGGCCTTGTCGCGAAGAGCCTCGATATTCCATGTATTGCGTCGGTGGTTGAACGCTGTAAAATCCGTCTACCAAAAATCGATTTCTTTTGATCTGAACGTTGAACCTAACGCCGGAGGAAGTGCATTGGAATCGTATAATGATGCACTAGGTTACTTGTAATGAAATATAGGGTAACGGGATGTAATGTTATTCACCTTTATTCGGCCTATGTACCAAATATGTCATTAATTTAGTCATAATCCACAAAGTCATGTTGCTATTAGGATGACCGATGTAATCCAAAGCAATTGAGACAATATTAATCAACTTATAGTTGTTCACTTCCGCGTAATTTTCGATTTCTTGAACTTTTGGGGCATCATGATTTCACTGGTTAAGCTGAACAGATGATCATCACAATCTTCAAGTGATCTAAATTTCGCTTAATTGAATCGATAAAGGGAGTAAGGCAGTCTGTATGTACAGAAAATAGTTACACGTTATAAAGTAACTGTTGAAATAGCTAAAATAAAAATGATTTTATAAGAGAATCGTAGACCCAATGTTGGGAACATATTTTTTTGTATGTTTCCAACTATGGCCTGTTGTATCAATAACGTAGTAAAAAGGTTTTTATTAGTAAAATTTTAAGTGGAAATGCATGAGTTTGCGATTGTTTATATTCAAGTGGCTCATCTAAACGCAAACCGAAGGAACAAAATCATTGTGTAGCGAATTATAATGTTTTCATTATTGAATGGCTGATAATCTATATGAACATCACTTAAGTGTTTCGAAGCAGTTTTATTTTATTTTGTTTTGTGAAAGTTTGTGTTAGGTAATGCAAATACAGCTGACAATGCCTTAATTCATAAAGTCAGACAAAAAAAACCATACGAAGACTGCATTTAATAGTAAATGCATCGAATGGGACGAAGTTGCATCCATAAATAGACCCGATTTGGTGTTTATAGACCGAAATTAAATCCATATCCCTACAAAGTTTCTGACTTCATAAAATGAGTTGTGTAACTTTTCGCGATACATACTACCAAATGTCTTATCAAACTTATCTTAGAATGTGTATAACTAGTTGAATCTCGCTTACAGCTTAAAAACTTTATGAGTTATAATGAAAAATCCAATCAATCGCTGCATAATAGGCTGAGTCAAGGAACACATACCCTACTTCAATAACAAATAATAGCACGATTATCTATTTATATTTATCTGATCGAAACAGCAATAAATTTACTCAATGTTTGCTTTATTTGGTCTGGTTAATGTAGATATTTTGTTCCACCTAGTAAGTTAATTTTACTCACCGCTAGCTCTTTAAGGATTGATTCAAATTACCTACTTGATAGTTTACCCCCGTTAACCTAAAATTAGGTAAATCTTAGTTTACCTATATTTACCTTATTGGACGATAGTTTACGGTTGCGTCAAAAGAAGTTAATTTTAGGTAGTTTTTCAGTTCCGTGTAATCACAGAGAGTCTCTCAATGTTAGATTCGCCCTAATGAAAAAAGTCCCTAGCATTGTCTCAGTCGGGGAGGATTTGGATCTGGTGCTTGCAATCTTCTCTTCTGTCTCGCTTCACAATAGGTGATCTTTTCGGTTACCCTCATACGTTGAATCTCCAACTCGTCGTTGTAAACTGGGCAATCCTTTGATAGGGCATGGTGGTCTCCACATCAAACAACATATTTGTCTCCCTGCTGGAAATCGGTTTTATCATGGTACAGGTTGGAACATTTGGAACAAATCTGATTAGCTTTGCAGGCATCCTTCTTATGACCGAGTTGCAGACAGTTGTATTGTCGAACCAGATATGAATACCGGCATCGATGGAACTTGGGAAAATCCCCAGATTGAACGTTAAAATGAACGCCCCGGAGTCCTTAAAACCCCCACCCTTTCGACGCCTGATTCGTTTCACATCTACTACGTGTAGATGCTCCTCGGTTATTTTCTTATCAGTATGCATTTTGAGATCTTGACAAAATATGGTTCCGCGCGTTGTGTTCATTGTAGGATGTTCCACTATTTCGATGTTAATTGTTTCACCTACTACTCTCTGCTTATCGCAACATTTGGAATGCGACTGAGAGATTACAAATAAGTGAGTTAGTAAGAAAGACATTGACACATATTAAAATTAGATGATGTAAGGTAATGTCGAGCAGAAAAGTACTAAGTACTACGATGCTGTATATCGTTTATAACTCATCGGTCAATAAGTCCCGGGCCTAAGTAGAAAAACAATTTTTTTTGTCAAAATTCATTTTTATTCATCAATTTAATCTCCTTTTAGAGTGATACAATAATTCCAACGTTTTTCTAACTTTTCGATACCAGCAGAACGATTTATTTTTCGTTTATTTATTTTCGTTTATTTTCCGTTGGCCTATTTCCTTTCAACGTAGTGACAACCACCGACGCCAGGAAGACGACTCCACCACCTAGACCCTACATATCGTACACATCAACACATGAGCCGGGTGTAAAACGATTTATCGAGACCTTCAAAATATGCTTCAGTTTCAGCAATCACTTCCTCATCTGAGCCAAATCTCTTTCGACGGAGCATCTTTTTGAGTTCTGTGAAAAGCCAGTAGTCGCTGGCAATTCGACCATTTTTGCGACTGTTTTTATTGACTTGTGACACGGTGCATTGTCTTGGTGAAAGAGCACCTTTTTCTTCTTCACATGAGACCTTTTATGGGCGATTTCGGCCTTCAAACAATCCAATAAACCGATATAATAGTCGCTGTTCGCCATCCCTTGTTGGGTGCGCATCACCACTATCCAGTAGGCCCCTCGGTTGATCGAGCAAGAAGAGCGAGAGCAACTCTAGTGCGATCGTTTGTTACGTATCTGGTAGCGGTACGTCTGTCATCGGCCGAGTGAGAGATGGAAAAGAAGAACAAGAGGAGATAGAAAGTATAGAGGATTAGTGGCGACTGTGAATTTAAATTAATTTATATATAAACTTAATGCTAGTTAATATCTTATGTTAAATCTTACTTCTCTAGAGGGATCTAAGATTTACATACAGTCTAACCTAAATCTTAGCCTACACGGACAAAAAACAGTCCCGTTTGAAACAACAAACTTGCTTGTTGACATCCAAACTAAAAATTTGTTGTTTTAAAAATCCGTTTTGTTGTTTTAGACCAACAATTTTGTTTTGAAACAAACAGACAGGTTGATTGTTTCTACCTAAAGATATTATGGTTGTTCTCAACTAATATTTATGTTGTTTCCACCTTGAGAGGGGTTTATTATTACCAAAAAACAGGTTGCGTTGACTCAGTAAAACAAATTAAAATTTTAGATTGATTCAACCAAAGCGGCGGTTAAATCAAACTGATATTTTGAAAATAACGAAAAATTTAGTTTGAAACAAACTATTTTTTGGGTTATTTCATTTTCCGCCATTCGGTCCCGCTGCGTGCTCTGACGCTGTCATTCAACAAAATTCAAACATATATTTTCGCGGAAGTTTTTGCAAGTGAATATTTAATATAAAAAATAGTGTAGTTCATACGTTATTTATAATTTACTATTATTTTATCGAAATTAATCTAATAAAAAGTAATGGCTCAAAGGCCAGAGGATCTGGATCCTCCTGAAATCGTAAGGTTCCGGTAAGTTAACCGTGAAGCCCATATATAGCACACCTTTTTTTCCCCTTCTATAATGAAGACGAAGCCAGCAAAACAAACAACACCCGGATCATCGACATCCTGATACAGATATGCGAAGAAGCAAAGGAGTTGCTCGCCCAGCCAGAGGATGAAAAGAGCTTCATTTTGGATGTTGGCTGCGGTTCGGAAGTGTACTGGGAGATCAGGGCCACGCTTGGATTGGCGTTGACTATTGCGGTAATATTATGTGAAATAGAAGCGTACGATTTATCAAAAATGTGGAAATAAACAAAATTTTACTTTGAAAAAAAAACCTAAAATAAGTAGAAAGGCTCTCTTAGACTGAGAGAAGTCTATAAATGTAAATGTGTACTTTTCTAATTCTTTTTAGCATTTTATTCCAATAAATATTCTAGAAATTACAGAAAAAAAGTAGGTGATTGTGAACGGAAACGTTTGTTGTTTCAACCGTTTTCGTTTGTTTGTTTCAAACAGCAATTCAGTTTAAAACGTACTAAAATTTGTTTGAAACAAACCATAAGTGTTGGTAGAATCAACCAACAAATCTGTTGGTTTTCGAAGCTTTCATAAAGAAACAACCAATATAATGGTAAATTCAAACGGATGTCAGTTGAACTTAACTGCTCAGTTCCCGAAACAATTACTCAAAATTTTAGTTTGTTTTAACCACCATAGGTAGTCAAATCAAACTAATATTTCTCAGTGTAGAGAATCCAGAACGGTGGTATTAAACATTTATACTAAAGGGTGTCCACGATGAAATTGCCACACTATGAAATTGCTCTAACTTTTTAACCGTTGGGTAGAATTTAATGAAAATTTGGGTGGATTTAGTTCATAGTGCATTATTTACGTTCTGCAAGTTTTAAAGTCCTGTGATCAAAACTGTGGAAATGGAGTCGAAAGAACAGCTCGTGCGTGATAAAATCTTGCGCATTCATCACGAGAACAAGGATCTCTCGCATCGTTCCATCGCTAAAACGTTGGGAATCGCGAATTCCACGGTGTCGCGAGTGATTAAGCGGTTCGAGGAACGGTTGACCACCGATCGGAAGCCCAGAAGTGAAGGAAAAAGTATTCCGTACAACACCAAACATCACAACCGCGTAGTTGGGGCCTTCAACCGAAATCCGAACGCCTCCGTTCGGGATGTGGCTAAGAAGCTGCACCTAAGCTGAAGTTTTGTCCAGAAGGCCAATACTAAGGCTGGGCTTCGAACGTTCAAGGTACAAAAGGCCCCTAATCGCGACGAGAAGCAGAACAAGTCCGCCAAAACCCGTGCCAGGAAGTTGTACCTCAACATGCTGACGAAAGTTGAATGCTGCATCATGGACGACGAAACATATGTGAAGGCCGACTTCAAACAGATCCAAGGATAAGTTCAGCGTTCCGGAGCATGTCCGCACTCAGAAGATGTCCAAATTTGCGAAGAAATTCCTGGTTTGGCAAGCCATCTGCACGTGCGGGAAGCGGAGTGCACCTTTCGTGACCCAGGACACGATGAACGGACAGGTGTACATAAAAGAGTGCCTCCAGAAGCGGCTGCTTCTTCTCCTGAAGGCCCACAACGTCCCAACAATCTTCTGACCGGATTTGGCCTCATGCCACTACTCCAAGGACGTGCTGAAGTGGTATGCGGACAATAAGGTCGTGCCGAAAATGTTCAACCCTCCCAACACTCCGGAGCTCCGCCCCATCGAAAAGTACTGGGCGATTATGAAGCAGCACCTACCTAAGGAAGTGAAGACAGTCGAGGAACTGAAGAAAGTATGGGTTTACATGCAAAAAACGGTTGATTCACAGGTTGTGCAGAATCTTATGGCCGGGGTTAAGGCCAAGGTGCGGGCATTTGCGTATGGACTGTAAATAAAATACGAGTAAAATGGTAAAATGAAATTTAATAGTTATTTCTCAATCCCTGAAAATTTGATGGCAATCGGATGAAAACTCGAATTTTGCGAATCAATTTTGTGTGTGGCAATTTCATCGTGGACACCCTTTATAAACCTACAGTAAGGGGACTAAACGAAAATTATAAAATGTTGCGAAAGGCAACAAACAGTGAGTGGGTTTCTTCCGTAATAATAATATCTCTATGGGACCCTCAAGACCGGGTTCGGATATTATTATTACTGAAGAAACCCCCCGTCCGTTTGTTGCCATTCGCAACAGTCGCTGTTGATTGTTTTTCTATGTTCCAAGTAGTCAATGAATAAAATTCCATGCGCATCCCAAAATACAGAGGCCATTACCTTACCAACCGATGTTTGAGTCTTTGGACGCTTTGGACGGCTTTCTCCGTCTGCACGCCACTCAGCAGACTGCCGATTTGATTCCGGAGTGAGGTGGTGAATCCATGTTTCATCCATTGTGATATATCGACGCAAAAACTCCTTCTTATTTCGCGTGAACAACTCCAAACAGCTCATTGCACTCCCGTTTCATTTTGCTCAAGTTTTGAGTACAATTTTATGCTATCTCTTTTTCTCTCACGAAAATGTTACTAAATTTTCGTAAAAAGTGGATCTACTCATAAATTTGAGTGGATCCACTTTCTACGAAAATTGAGTAACATTTCCGTGAGAGTAAAAGAGAAACATTGAATTTTCTGCGTTATCTAATGCACATAAAGGGAATGCTGGATTTGGCAGAAAATAATAAAATAAATTTCATGTAATGTTAAGCCAGACAACGCCTGAATCTAGCCTGTTGTATGAAAGAATGGCACATGGCATGAAAGTATGGCACATTAAAGATTGCAAGCAATTTCGTTGTTTACGCATCCTTTGGCCAGGCGCCCACTGATGTGGCAGAGGTGTGGCATCTGCTATCATGTCAAAACACCTTTTCGACGTTTGACTTACGCCACAAGACTTTGACTCGATGTTTTGACATATTATGTGATACCACACCTCCGCCACATCTGTGGGCGCCTCGACTTTGGCTTGTGGCTGGCCCACAATTGATACGTTGCGAATGCGTTTACGTGAATTTGACAGTTTTCCCTCAGGTTTTCTGTCAAATTAAGGTCAACGGAACGCAAACGTATCTATTGTGGGTGACCCTTTGGAATTAATGGAAGGGAAATATTACGCGCCAGTTAAAATTCATTATTTTTTTCTGTGTACTCAACAATTGAGTAAAATGAAACAGGAGTGTGTATCATCGACTTGTTGTTGTTTTTGCTCAGGTGTGAGCAAACGCGGCACCCATTTGGAAAACAGCTTTTTCATACCCAAATGTCCATGTATGATGGTGCAAACACTACCTTTTGATACATTCAGAGTGTCAGCTATCTCTTGCAACTTCACTTTGCGATTGCCCATGATGATTTTCGGGGTTTTTTTTTCAATATTTTCCGGGATAACTGCCTTATTTAGCTGACCAGGGCGTTCAGCATCATCGGTGTCTGTACGACCACGTTTGAAATTGGCAAACCATCGTTTGATGGTCGTTTTCGATGGGGCAGAGTCCGGATTACATTTTTCAAGCCAAGCTTGGGCTTGAACGGTATTTTTTCTCATCAAAAAGCAATGATATATCAACACACGAAATTGCTTGAATCCATCGTTTTCAAGAATCACAAAAGTAGCGTCACTTAAACCACTGTAACTCGATAAATAATAAACCAAACGTCATAAAATGTTTACAGTTATCTTTTGAAGGTTGGTACTTTTGAAAAATCATATGGATATTTTATTAGTGGAGTCATCTGATAGTTAGGCCTGGGACTTATTGACCGATGTGTTATGAAGGTTACTCAATAAATCAATTTACCTTGCCACTAACATCCACCTAGCCAAGCACGTTTTGCACGAACTACATAATACTATTGGAATCCACAGTTCGTCAAAGTCTCCAGGATCAATTTTAAAATAATGAGATTGACCAGTTTTGTAAAAATATAGCTGCCACAGGCATAACAATACTTTTGTGGATCATTTTTACACTTGAATTCACGATTTGTCGTAAACATGGGTAAGCAATGTTGAAGAAAGAAGCTGTCAAATTGAGTTGATTGCGTTAGATTCTCGCCGAGCGGTCTCACAAACACTACCGTACATTGTTGAAAATATCCCATTTTATTTTGCGTGACAGCTGGCACATGTTGAAAACAAACTAAAGGTAATGTTAATAGTGTTTCTATATTCATGTATGTGAGAATTTATATGTACATAAATCTGTGGATGTTTGTGTGTGCGTACTAATATACGAGTGTTAAATATCTAATCTTTTAATATCATTTATATTTCGTTTCATTCAATTTCCTTGAAAATACTCATAACTTCGACAATTTGCAACCGATTTCATCCATTAAAAGCTCATTTTCTTTGGTTTTTGATGGATTTCAATATCTAATTATAGAATGAATTTTTGAATCGTGTTATCTCATTGAAAATGTTGATTAAAACGAGATTTTTATGGAAAATTTGCAGGAAAATTTAAATTAAAATGCAATACACTTTTCAATAACTCCAATATTAATGTTTAAATCGGGACAGAATGTTAAAGTGAAGAATGTGCAATCTATTTAGCTTCATTGTCATAAAAAAATGATTTAAAATGAGTGCACTAGATCCAATAATATTGTCATTTTAAATATACTTTTGTCCAAAGTCCAAAAAATCAAAATTTTTGTGCATCTCAAAAACGGCTCTGCTTAAGTTTTTCTGACCACGGCATTGAATTCACGCATAATTTTGCATTGGTAATGATCATCACCTTATCTGAGGTATGGGTCATATACCCTTTAATTTAAAAAAAATGTCTGTAAGTAAAAACACCAGGCCAAGGCCAGGTTCTCATTCAAAATTCCCAGGTAAAAATTGGCAAAGTTTGGAATTTTATTTTTATGCAAAGGAAAGACATACAAAAAATAAAGATACGAATGCTTGTAGTATTTTTCATTTACATAAATATTTACACTATTATATAAATATTTCATGGGAATGGGAGGGACCATCAGGGCACCCGATTGAAGCACTCTGGATGGGGAGAGTGGGAATGCCAACTCCCCATTGCTAACAGTTTGTGAATAGAGGGCGGGCTCTTCTCCCCGCCCACTGGGGCATCCTCATGTTAGATAGCTCGTCTTTTGACCAATTGTTCAATCTTGTTGTTGGAAGGAGATTCTTTATATCCCTGTGGATACGTATAAGTGATGTTGCATATCGATCCACCCAACTCCTTTTTGGCCCTTCATACAATGGCATGATTAGGATAATCAGTGGTTATTAAAGCTTGATCAAGTCTAACAGAGAGGAGAGCCCATTTCTGTCGGACTTAGTTTCCGTGCTACAGTGGGTGTTAGTACATATCATACATACATCAAAGGAAAGACATACAAAAAATTTTTTTAGGTTTTTTATTGATATATTTTTTTTTTTTTTTTATATTTTTTTTACAAAAAAAAAACCAAATGGCGCCCACAGTCTGACGTAGCCGAAATTTGAATAGCTGTAAATTGCAAATTTGGTGCAAAGTTGAAGTTTGGGTATCGTTTTTTCGTATTATTTTCAATTTTTGTTTAATCAGTTCGTTTATTTGTTAGGCACAGGCGTGTGTAACTTTTTACGGAGCCGATATTCAATATTGTTATTTCAATGTATAATTTTTCAATTTTAGTAAAATGGGGTGCCAATTACTCGTGGCTAGCTCGAGGTTAATGGGTCACATTATCGCTTGGAAGGGGCTAGGTATTATTTGCTGCACTTCGTTGTGACATCTACCAAATCCACGGTCCCTGTAGTCCCTTTCAGAAACTAAGCCGCAGATGGGAGACCGCTGCTTGCTGGGCAGGTACCAGTAGCACGGAAACAAAAAGATAGAATAACTGGGCCACAATGGCAGGGAATTTACTTTACCGGATGGGGAGGGGGCGATGCCATTACACTCTTAGATCAGACAAACAAAGGAATTCGTAAATTGCTTGCATGTAGTGGAGATTACGCATTCCCAAAACATCTCTTACCTCGTGGGAGGGTTTTATTTTCAATTTTTAAGACTGTATAAAAATATTTATTGTAAAAATATTACATTTATAAGATCGACAAACTCCAATAAAAAGTTTTTACTTTTCTGGGGTCAAAAGTAGAAGTTGATTGGTCGAGCCGTTTTTTTGTAATCGAACACGCAGTTTTGTAAAACATTGTTTCGAGAAAAACGCGTTTAAAGTTTAAACGTTTAAACACGGCGGCCTTGACACTGCTTCGAACAATGCGCTGTAAAATCTTTTGTACTTCCCGGATCGAAAAACCTTTTTGCCCCTACATTTTAAACACATATACCCATCAAAAAATGCAATAAAAAAATCGATTTTTCCAACCTTTTGAATGAGAACCTGGCCTTAACTGTGTGAGGAGACAGGGGTTTGTATCTTCCAATGTTGCATGAACGTATCCAGGTTGGCGATCGTAGAAATTATTGTGGTGGATAAAACAGCTGTAAAATATTCTTTAGAACAACAATCAACAGCAGTCTTAACCACCTTTATCCTCCTTGTCGCCCTATAATATCTTCTGTGCAGAGGATGCATCAGCTCAGTAGACGGTTATGCTACCATGTTGGCAGTAAACAACTATTTTATGATTCATCCAGATAGCAAATATCGAACAATAAAGATATTATACTAAGCTATCCTTACCATTCTCATTCTGTGTTTAACAGCTATTTGACCTGAATCTGCTCGAATTCCTTGACGACAACCTACCCAAATTCAATCTACAACTAAAAATATTAATAGCTCGATAATCCCCAACGCCACTTAGCTGTGGGCAATATCGAACAAATCTGCTTTAAGTCATAAAAACAGAAGCCGTTTGTGCATTCGTCGGTAAACAAATACACGACAGAGATTTCACATGAACCCGGTCTCACCTGAAACTAGACAGTGCATTTCGATCATTTTGATACCTGCCTAAGGTGAACTAGTCTGTTGCGGTCTGTAGGAAATTTTCACCAAAGACGATCATTTGAGTATCCACAATATGTGCCAACACCTCTCCGGATCATGAAGTGCAGCCCAGCTAACAGCCGGCGTAGGAAAGCTGCCTAAAGGCGACAAGAGCCACACACCGCGTGAAATTGAGGATTCGAAGCTCTTAGACATACCTCCATTTGGCTGGAGGAGGGTCGGCAAGGTTGACATCTCTAGATTTCTATGGCAATCCTCCTCTCGGAGTAGATTTTTGTGTTATTACTAAACACATGTTGTTAATTCGATGATTGATTCATAATGCATGCAGAAGCGTGGCGTGAACGTGTACTTAAGGGCAGGTAGGTGTATAATGTAGCAGCAAAACGAATGAAACTAGATGTGATGTGGTTGTTATAATGTCACGTTAATTGATAACCTTCGCCTTACGAAGGTACGTTGGTGGTTGTCTGATGGCTTGAGCTTTTCGCGAATGTAGCACAAAATTAGCTCGTTTCATTTTTAGCCTCGACCAACCTACACTAAACTCAATAATAAGAACATGACACGAAATGGCTGTTTTTACTACCAACCGTATAACGATCGCTTTCCGCACCACAAGCATGGGATGTTCCTGAATGGGCGCAATTTGATTGTTGTCCCCCCTCCGACAAAAAAAAAAGTGCCAACCGATCCATAAAACACGAAATTTAATTGCATTTTAATGCAGCACTTTTGGCTACAATCAAACGCCATAATCTTACGATCGATGTACGATAATGGTGTAACTTGACCGGGGCAGTAAAAGTGCATTCCAAACGAAGTGCAACAATTCGGCATTTAAATCCACGCGCCTTGCATTGGCGCATGCTTCTTGAATGTGAGGCCAAAGCACTGCCGGGCAAGGAGAAGGGAGAGGTCCCTCCGAAAATTAATAAACAATATTTTGAATGGTGTCGTAAATTAAATTAAATGAGACAATTATGTCGCTTTTTGCGATATTGGCAGTTGAAGTGAGCACACGGGGTTGTAAATCATGGGAGTCGAAGAAAATACCTGTAACCTTTGGTGGAGCTGTCTGTTGTTTATGAGTCAGATAGGCATCGATCAAATTAAAGTTTGGGGATGGAAATGAAAGAAATGGTACGATTTTAAGAAGGAAAGAGCGAGAGACGTTTGCTATAATCTTGATGGGATTATAGTAGGCGCTGAGTCTTGATGTGTGCATTCGAATCAGATGCAAATTATATTCTCTGTGTAATGATGCAGTGCAGCAGAAATCCAGTAGGCAATGCAATAATTTCAGCATGCTTTAAGGGCTTATGGGTCACCCACAAAAGATACGTTTGCATTCCGTTGACGTAAATTTGACAGAAAACCTAGTGAAAACTGTCAAATTAACGCAAACGCATCCACAACGTATCAATTGTCGGTCAGCCATAACGCTGAAGAATTCTCGACGGCAGCCATTACCTCAAAATTTAGAATTGATATAACTCAGAATCTGTACTAGATATTGAATATTTCATCACATCACACCATGGTACGAATGGACAAATTTCGCGTCAAAAATCGATTGCTCGAAAACCATCAACTTAAGACAGATGATGTCTTGGGAAGATTTAATTTAAAAATAAGATCTATCTTTTGGTTTGGGTGGTGACTAGGGTGGTCCTTTTATGTTCATAATAAAAATTTAAACTTTTTATTCTTATGATTTAGAGGATATTTTGCTTCTACAGAATTGTAGATATTTAATTTAATGAAACTTTGCTCATTAATTTAACTTCTAACTCATCTACGTATCGTTTTATAACAGTTTTTCTAACTTTCATTGTGGTGGGACTTAGAAAAACAGATTTTTTGCTGTAACTTTTCTATTTCAATTTCTATTTGAAAACATAACAGAGATGACTTTTAGGACATAAAATGACGCACATTCTGAAGATACAAATATTTGCTAGTTATTATAGAAAGGGGTAGGGGTTGAAGTGTAAAAGAATACGTTCTTGCAAGATATCTTATTCCCTTATTTGCAAACACAGATTACGTGAACTGAAAGTAAAAATTTCCATCTACAAGATCTATGCAAAATCGTTTGTCCCCTTTTGTCCGCTCTCCGAGAAAAACTCGTTTTAAAATTGGTAGTTTTGCATTTTGTCTGCATAATTTTCAATCAGCAGCATCAACAATTATCATCAAAGAGCGTAAAAACGCGAGTTTTTTTTATGAAAATGTTTATATTTTTATATTAACCCATCTCCGTTTATTTATAAACATTTATATCACAGACAAACAGACATAACGCATTGAAGATTTTGCACTACAAATCATCGTCATTTAAACAATAAACTAACGCCATCTGTTGAGCACACTGTGATGGATGATTAAGCTGAATAGATGGCAGTAGTGTGTTATCGCCAAACGTAAGAAAATCGGCTAAACATGCTACTTGTGGCGATACTACCAAGTAAGAAACATTTGAATTGACCGTTTAATGCGTAATCGATGAAGAAACTGCAAGTGTTTTGTTTGTTTGTCTGTGTTAATAAATTTAAATTTGTTTGCTGGCTCAACAGACGGCGCAGGTGTGTTAGTGACGATGATTTGTAGTGCAAAATGTTCAATGTGTTGTGTCTGTTTCTCTGTGATATAAATGTTAATAAACAAACGGAGGTGAGTTAATATTAGAATATAAACATTTTCATGAAAAACTCGCGTTGTTACGCTTTTGCAAACTGCCCCCACCAAACCATCACGCTGCACTTTGGAACTGAAAAATGTTGATTTCAGATGAAGAAATGCATGCCCTCGTGGTCGCCCAAAAGTGACCGTTTTGCGCACTGTGAGACTGCTCCAGCACAAACACATTATCTTCCGAAAGAAATGAAGTCGAGACCAGCGTGCTTATAGAGTATCAACTTGGCTCTGTCCAACCTTTTTTCGGTGATTGCTTCCGAAACGCCATGAACCTTACGATTTCGCCAGATCCACTCCCTAGCGGTTTTGAGGATTCGTTGCGTCCTTGCCGAACGTCGTTAACTGGGCTGGTATCTGCCCCGCTAATGGCAATGATCCGAATCGTGGGCAGTGAAAGACCACGTGCTCCGGTGAATTTTGGACGTCCGCACTCCGGACAGAACGGTGACGCTGCGTGTCCGAATCGATGCAAGTATTGCCCGCACCATGGCAAGACAGAAACTGCGTAAGGTAGAAGTTTACCTCTCCACGCTTCCTTTTCATCCAGATCAACAGATTCGACCGTTCTCCCCCGTGTCCCAATCTCGCTGCCATTTGGTCATCAACTCCACTCTCACCAGCTTCCGAACTCCTCTGTTATTTCTCCGCTGATAGCACTCACTGTCCTCCGCGAGAGTGAAGCCAATCGGGTTCATTTTGGCAATGACGCATACTGCCTCAGATGAAATAGTTCTGTACGCACTCACGACTCGCATGGCCATAAGCCTGAACGTACTGTTCTTCTTCACCCGGTTTCACTTGGTTCCCAGCGCTGCAACTCAGGCTGGACCCTTGGAACCTCAGTATCGATGATGATACACTAGCCAGTAGACGGGGCTCACTACTGCTAGGTCCGTAGCTATTCGGATTGATTCTGGCTACCGCATTGATGGCCATCTCACAGGCATAATTTACGTGGCTGTTGCTGTTTAGCCGGTCCTCGATTTTAACACCCACAAACTACAGCACGCGCTTCGAGGCTATGGCATGCCCTTCGATGGAGATTTCTGCCCGCAGCACCGCTTTGGAGTTGCTGAACAATAGTACCACCGTTTTATGGTCGGCTACCTGTAGCATTTCCACTTCTTCCAGTGTCTCGCCTGTCACTGACAATACGATGTCATCCGCAGAGCCAACAATCAATATGCTTTTGGGCAGCTTCAGTGTCAGCACACCGTTGTATATCCCGTTCCAAAATGTTTGGGCCAATAATGAAACCTCCTGGAACTTCCACCGTGATGTTCACAGATTTTCGCTCACACCTGTCTCGTAGATCAGCACCCGGGTCTGAAAATAACTCCTCAGAATTCTGCACAGGTAATCAGAGACCAGAGCAATCACTAGGCAATAGCCTCCCAGCTGGCACTATTGAAAACGTTTTTAACATCGATCGTTACAACGGTGCAATATCGATCGCCTCTCCACTTCTGTTTTGACGACTTTACGGCTGTCTCTACTACTGTTCGGATGGCATCTACCGAATTGCATCTTCAATAGACCGTGTTCGCTCTCCGTAAATTTTACCAGCCTGTTGAGGATGATCCTCTCCAGGAATTCCCGAGCGTATCCAGTAGGCATATTGGCCTATACAATGCTGAATCCTCCGGAAGCTTTACTGGCATTGGCAGCAACACTAGCATCTACATTTTCCACCTGCCCGGGAAACGGCCTTCCTCTAGAAAATTCTGCAGCACATCCCTGAACATGTCCGGAAGTACCTGAATCGTCGCTTTCAGAGCCACGTTAGGGATTCCATCCGGTCCGTGTGTCTTCTTTACCTTAAGCCCCCTCGTCACTGAGGTGTGAAGTAACTCGCCTCCTCGTGGTGCACCTTGGAGACGTTAAACTCCCCTTAACGGTTAAATGAAATAGGGAGGGAGGGCCACACGGCGCATTGGGGTCGGTGTCAGTAAAAACCCAACTATGATAACTAGCTGCGAAAGGATAACGAGTGGTACTGTTGCAATCGGGCTGGCACCTGTGTCGTCTCCCTGAGACTGCCGGGTGACACAGAGCAGAAAATGGTGAGGTTTTTGTGGCACATGCTGTCTCCGTCCCATTGAAATGTTGGCAGGCCTCCAGTACGTTCCACTCTCCACCACCTGGCCTCGCCAGTCGGATGGAATTACGCTCAGATCAGTCCTTTCACTTGACTTAAGCTGATCTGGCTCTGTACACGGTTCCCCATGAAGGGCCGAGTCAACCTTCGCATGGCCTCCTTGTTCGCCTTCAAGCTTGCAAAGATAACTATGTGATAATTATAGCCACTACTTCACGTGGGTTTGGATAGCGGCTAGAGAGGGACCCAACAGAATGGAGGATAATACCTCTAGGAACAAGAAAACACAGGAGGAAGCGAATCCGTTCGCTAAAGACGGTCTAGCTAGGTCTAGTCTAGTGGGATACGATGACATATCTGACACTTGCAGAAGGGCCACGGCATCTGAAGCAGGTGCTGCTAAGCTATGAGAGGCCATGGATGGACTTGGACTCCTCCGGGCCATGGAGAGGATGCGGGGAACGCTTCCTGAAGAAGTTGAAGTGTCCGAGCAGTTGAATGTTATCATTGACATTACGTCAACGCGCAACAACATTAGTAAGGACCTTAAACACAGCCTTCTCAAGCTTCGAAGGACAGCTCAGGCTGCCTGTTGGGAGAGACCGCGAGACTGTTCGGAGGCTTTAAAAAAGCGGATGTGGGCTAATGCCCCCGTTGGACCAAGAACCTATGCGAACCAGGTGGTTGGGTCGGAGGGTTCAATATCACGACCAGTTCCGACTGGTCGTAAGAAGAGAGACTCCAGCGCCAAACCCGGCGCTAAAGGCGCTAAGTCTAGCTCAAGAGTTGTCTCAATCGCCGAGGGGGGCCTTTGAAATACTACGCTGTACCCGCACCGGCGAAATGATCTTGGAGCTGAAGAAGAACACAGCGCTAAAGGGCCCAGCATTCAGAGACCTGGCGAAACAGGCCTTAGGTGAGGATGTGGAGGTGTGTGCCCTAGTCTCACGTCTGCGAGATCTCCACTGCACTAAAGGAACAGTGCAAGGTCGAGGTCACCGACGCAGCTATACGGCTGTGGAAAGGTGCGCTTGGGACCCAGGTAGCTACAATGGGGATGGCAACAGACGACGCGGACACGGCTCTAAAAGTGGCAAAGTTGATGGTGGGATGGTCCATATGACTACTCAGCCTGCACCAGCCGCCGAAGGCATGTTTCTGATGTTCTGGGACTGTCCAAAGGTCCAAACCGCAGTAACATGTGCAGAAGGTGTGGCAGCACAAGCCACAAAGTACGGGACTGTTAAAGAACCCCCAAATGCTTGACGTACGCTGGGAAACCAGAGATAAGCACGTCATGGAGAGGGGAGGGGGAGGGGTCAAGTGTTCGGCCACTAAGGGCATACCAAAAAGCCAAGCGTAGTGTAGGTAACCCAACTTAACCTGAACTATTGTAAGGCCACCCAGCAACTGGCCAGATTCTTCTGGAGCCCTTGGCTAGGCTCAATGTGGACCTAAAGAAATGGAGCGAAATCGATAATCGATATAACTTTCAGCAGTCCTGGGCTGCTAAATAATTGAAATAATTGATGACTTCACCCATAGTGACCACTTGGAGGTTCGTTATTGTATCGTCCACAATACAAGGCAACGTGTGGAAGGAGGAACATCCACTCCATTCGCCCGCAGATGGAGGACATACTACTTTGATGTAGAGACTTTTAAAGAGGTGCTTCAGAGGGAACAAATCTTATGCGAAACCCAGGAACCTTGCGGTGAACGACTGGTTATGTCACTTACACGAGCGTGCGACACGACCATACCTAGGAAGGTCAAACCTAGGAATGGGAGGTCGCCGGTGTATTGGTGGACGTGGTCAATTGCCGACCTGCGAAGAACATGCCTCCCTGCAAGACGGAGGATGCAGAGAGCGCGGTCCAATGCTGAAAGAATGGAGCGTAGAAGAGCGCTAACTGCCGCAAAGGCCGCGCTAAAGAGGGAGATAAAGGCCAGCAAGCGAGCCTGCTTTGAGGGCCTGTGTCAAAAGGCCAATACGGACCCTGGGGTGACGCCTATGGGGTAGTAATGGCAAAAACCAGAGGACCGGCGGCTCCAACCGAGCAATAACTAGAGCTCCAGCAGGTGACCGTTGGGGGACTCTTTCCGAGCCACGACCCGAGCCATGAACAGCGTTCCAGTATCCCAGACCATAACGCTGCCATAGCAATGGAGGGATGGTCGGTCCAGTCGAACATCCGTAGCCACGTGGGCATTGATAACGGCACAACTTGGGTCGGAGATGCAGTGAACGACGAGCTCATTGCGATAGCAAAGTCGCTTAAGGTGAATAAAGTGCCAGGAGTGGATGATATTCAGAACGTTGGCCATCAAGACGGCTATCTTGCTGGCTCCTGAAATGTTAAGGGTGGTGATGCAAAGATGTCTGGACGAGGGCGTCTTCTCGGACGCCTGGAACATTTAGATTCTAGTATTGCTATCGAAGAACGAATATCTTGATAACTGGCCTTGGTATTTAAGAGCGCTGTATAAGAGTTAAAATTCCTGAGGATTATACAATAAAAATGTTCCCGCAATATTATGCGTATATAAATTTAAATTGAGGTAAGACAATACCAAAATAGTACCTCTCAGGTATTCTCAGGTATCCCAAAAAATATGTATTGTTATTTGAGAGATATTTTGCTTGTTATTGTTAGGGCCTGTTCATAAACCACGTAGACTCATTTTTCAAAATCTCAGACCCCCCCTCCTCGTAGACTTTTCTCCATACAATTTTATGAAATTTTGTATGGAGCGTAGACTTTGGTCAAACCCTCCCTCCCCCCAGAAGAGTCTACGTGGTTTATGAATAGCCCCTTAGGTATTTTGCTTGGGTTATCCCGAGCAGGAGCGAATAACTGGATAACTGGCCGTGGTTTTTAAGAGCCCAGATTAAGAGGTAAAATACCTGAGGATAATACCAAAAAATTGCTCCCACAATGTTATGCGAATACCAAATTGAGGTAAGACAATACCAAAATAGTACCTCTCAGGTATTCTCAGGTATCCGAAATAACAAGTTTTGTTATTCGAGAGATATTTTGCTTGCAATTCTTAGGTATTATGCTTAGGTATTTTACCTCTTAATCTGAGCTCTTTAATACCAAGGCCAGTTATCAAGATCAAAATTAGGTATTCATATGTTGTTGTCTCCTGCGTTTCTTCTTTCTTCCTCGCATGGATCGTGCATCGGGAAAAGCCCCTCTACTATAAACTTCAGGTTTTTTGGACAAAGCTCTGCAGCCATCGTCGGGCCTTTGGTCTTCACCATCACAATACAGTACGAGTCGCTCCATGGGTTGTCATCAGCGGCTCAGCACATTTCCTTTTTGCAGTTCGTCTTGCTCAGTCTTATCTCCCGTTTCAATTTGGCCCTGGCTACCCGGAACGTCACTCTATGTACTTCTTGACACGTCTTCTGGCTCTGAGACAACTAGCGTGGAGGTTGCTGAGCTGCTCAATCCACCAGTAAGCTGGAACAAGCGGCGCTTCGTTCCTAAGATCCAGTTTTGTCAGCTCGTCTGCGTTTCGGTTCGAGAGTTAGTTGTCGAACCGAAGTACCTCAACAAAGAGTTCCCTGTCGAAGGCTTTCGTCTTCCACTTCCGCTCGCAGCTATTTGTCCTTCATCCCTTTCATCCAACATCCCAGTGATTTCTCGTAGAAGTGCAGAGGATTCCTCGGCTTCCAACAAAGCGAGAATCACGTTAACACATTCTTTCCCTTTCATTATTTGACCTGCATCCATGCGGGCCGCCGGCGCTGGTGCTGCCTTAATTTAGGATCACCCGGTTTTGTTTTTGTTTCGTATTTATGTGACTTTTAGCCTGAAGCTGGTTCGTCACGCCAGGAAGATGACCTAAGCCCTACATATCGAACTCATCGAAGACCAACGCACAGTGGTTCCACCATAGAAGGACTGCGGCCATAAATACATTTTATGGAAATTTCCTTAAAAAATGTTGCCATCTTATTAAATAAATGGCACTAAACTCAAATTTGATTTAAAAAATTTTTTTGTTTGTGTCTGTATTACCGAGATTTTCAGCCTCGGGCTGGTCGTCGTAGTCACTCAAACACCTCTTTGGGTGTTTTTCGTAACTTGTCGGGTGGTGAGATTTGAACTCGTGACTTTGGCGTGAGAGGTATGGATGTTAACCACTACGCCGGGGTCACCCCCTCAGATTGAAAAATTATCATATCTATCCATCTTGCAGTGTTAATGAATCCTTCTAGTCTTATTTGTTTGCTTTCTTAAACATCGTTATGCATAGACAGGATAGTAAGATTGGATTGCCATTCGATTATAATATATTTTATGGTTATTTTAGCAGAATTTTTCAGTTATAATTTATTTATTACTTTACTAATCATACATTTTGTATAAAATCAGCACTCACACAAAAATATTACTTCTACATATTTCAAAAAACATAACAATCCTTACCCACATGTTAAAACTTAAAAAACTAATGCTTTTACTGCAGGTGGAAGTAGAGTTTTTTCCTGAATTGAAGTTTTTCTTAGTCCGGACGGACTTATACGTATTTGTTATCACTCTAGACATCTTCCTTGTGTTCTTCCTTCTAAACTCTTTCACAAATTTGTTTTTCGACTCAGCAGCTTCCTCAAATAGTTCTCCGATAGATAACAAAACATGCTCAATGACTACCGAACCGCGAATAAGAACTTTATGAAAAGATGTAGTATAGTAGTATAGTATAGTACCAACCGTACTCCTTTACCACAAATCAAGCTGTATCTAATCAATAGGCTTTGAATTCTTCTAACCTTAAATTGCATCCTGATGCTAAACATTGTAAAATCACCGCACATATATCAATTTGTTCTTTGTTCAATCAGGTTATTTCAGCTGATAATTCCGAGTTTTTGAAAAAAATCCTCGCCGTATTTCTATCATTTGATGTGCCACTTCCACCGCTTCGAGGTTTGTCAATGATTAGCCCTAATTTTAATCCGAATTCTTTTTGAATATTACGTTTTCTTCCTTCTAGCAAATACTTTTCATCTTGTGTTCTAGCTTGCCATCTCTTAAATTCAAGGCGATACGATAAATGAATCAAATATTCAAAAAAAAACTGATCCACGAATGGAGAGGAGATAATCCGAACTGGAACGTATCTTCATTAACTTTTTTTGAAGACAGTCATCGATTCGGTTCATTTCTTTTTGGGGTAGCACCACACAAATAGCACCTGCAGGATGATGAGTCGCTTAGAGCATTGCAGACCTTAAATACAGACAAAATATCTACTATAAATATAGCTATGAATCGAGTAACGATTTATACGTACCTTGCCGTAAACCATCGTCAGTTGCAGTATATGCTGAACAGAAATTTCTTGATTGTTTATAGTTACCTTAGTTAAAATCAAATTTTCTATTTGTTATTTAAAAAACGCTCCTCTCGTATAGATACACAATTTGTCTCTCTGGCAAATTGGAATCTCAAAGGCCTGCAAAATCGTGTAGATCATCAGCAGGAACATTCGATGACAACTTCAACTGGAGAGGAACGTAAGACGTGACGAATAAACGTCCATCATCTACTGACGAGTCACTGAAGGATGGCTTATACTCGTTGTGTCCTGTACTACCATCAAAACCCCACTTGCCAATCAATACGATGTTCCTCGATTCATTATCTCCTATCAGCTCGGCTATTTTTGCTTGGCCTGATTCGATAATTCTTGTAAACGTATGATCAAGCAAGCTCTGTAACTCAATTTCAGCTGAGGTTTCAGTGACATTTTCGTTTTTTGGGTAACACTTTTTTTGGAACATAGTACTTTTTTATGCCTGGGAAAAATGTCAAAAGACGTCTTCTTGTTAATTAAGCCTCTGACCAATAAATACTGATGTTTCGTAAGTTAAACTCATCAACTTTAGACAATTCCACCAATCTAAATAGTATACAAATTAAAAATACTAAGTGTTTCATCCTGAATTAAATGGGTGTTGCACACATACCTTCTCCTTTTAGCTCGTTGATGTGATGATGATGTGATGATGTAATACTACCATCTATTGTAGCAAGGTAACTTTCCATAGCAGTGGAATAATCTGAAAAACGATTTGATCAGGATTCTATTATTGTTTGTGATCATCAAGCTCCTGTATTACGCGAAACCCGCGAATATAGGGAAGAGAATCTCCTTCCAAAAGAACTCACAGCACTAGAATCGAGCCCTCGATTGACAGAATAAACCCAATAGATGGGGTCGAAGAGCCCACCCTCGTTCCGCAAAATGTTAACAATAGGGAAGAGGCAGTCCCATGCTCCCTATCCAAATCGTTTTACTTGGGTGCCCTGAAGGTCCCTCCCTTTCCCCGTTATATGTTATTTAATATTTAGTATATTTTGTACCCAAAATATAAGAATATCAATAAAGACAAACATGTCAATTTATTCAAATTTCAAACTTGAATGATACTACCAATGGATTGTTACTGAAAAATAAATAAAAATTTGATATGTATTAATATCCTTCTTGTCCTGGAAAAGCTGAAAACAGAATAGATCATTCCAAATATAAAAGATAAAATTTCAATAAAAGATATTGTTTTATAAGACATGTTGTAATATGTTTTCTTTATACTGTTCTAGTATCATTTCAAATGTAGCAATTGGAGTGAACGAAGAGTCCGGTTTGATAATTCCTGAAATAAATGGCTTATCTTACCATAATGCCACTAAACACAATATTAAAATATAATCTTACATTGCTTATAAGCACATGCCAGTATTTTATGAATATAGTAGTTGAAATTGATGTGCATTGTGAAATTGAGAAGTGCAATTTTAAATTAAATGTAATGCTGAAATGCTGAAAAACAAATTGAGCCTTTGATGTCTGTCGTGTTGCTCCCGGCTCTTACATGGTTTTGGAATGCAAAAATGATTCCAAAGCGTGCTGAAATTATTGCTCAAATGAGAAAGGGATATATACAATATGATTTAGAGGATCTTCAGTCGCACACCAGCGTCTCCATGTTTCAGCTGGCAGTCTTTTGTGATCATATGGCTCGTGGAGGCGTGAGGTAGGAACTTGTGAGGACGAGAGGTCGGCCGCACCCTCCTTCGAAGTTGTCAACTCACCATTTGAAGCCTTCTCCTTCTAGCTCGTTTGCCACATTCTCCAAAGTCGCTTTTTGGTCTACCTTGTTTACTGCTAACTTGCTCTCTTACCTGTTTTCTCAAATCAATTTTCGCTTTGAATTCAGCCAATACTTTGAAAGCATATTGGATTTTGTTCTTTTCCAGTATAGAGAAATTTGCCCTTTTCCTGTCTGTCTGTCTGTCTGTCTGTCTGTCTGTCTGTCTGTCTGTCTGTCTGTCTGTCTGTCTGTCTGTCTGTCTGTCTGTCTGTCTGTCTGTCTGTCTGTCTGTCTGTCTGTCTGTCTGTCTGTCTGTCTGTCTGTCTGTCTGTCTGTCTGTCTGTCTGTCTGTCTGTCTGTCTGTCTGTCTGTCTGTCTGTCTGTCTGTCTGTCTGTCTGTCTGTCTGTCTGTCTGTCTGTCTGTCTGTCTGTCTGTCTGTCTGTCTGTCTGTCTGTCTGTCTGTCTGTCTGTCTGTCTGTCTGTCTGTCTGTCTGTCTGTCTGTCTGTCTGTCTGTCTGTCTGTCTGTCTGTCTGTCTGTCTGTCTGTCTGTCTGTCTGTCTGTCTGTCTGTCTGTCTGTCTGTCTGTCTGTCTGTCTGTCTGTCTGTCTGTCTGTCTGTCTGTCTGTCTGTCTGTCTGTCTGTCTGTCTGTCTGTCTGTCTGTCTGTCTGTCTGTCTGTCTGTCTGTCTGTCTGTCTGTCTGTCTGTCTGTCTGTCTGTCTGTCTGTCTGTCTGTCTGTCTGTCTGTCTGTCTGTCTGTCTGTCTGTCTGTCTGTCTGTCTGTCTGTCTGTCTGTCTGTCTGTCTGTCTGTCTGTCTGTCTGTCTGTCTGTCTGTCTGTCTGTCTGTCTGTCTGTCTGTCTGTCTGTCTGTCTGTCTGTCTGTCTGTCTGTCTGTCTGTCTGTCTGTCTGTCTGTCTGTCTGTCTGTCTGTCTGTCTGTCTGTCTGTCTGTCTGTCTGTCTGTCTGTCTGTCTGTCTGTCTGTCTGTCTGTCTGTCTGTCTGTCTGTCTGTCGGTCGGTCTGATAGACTCGAAAACTACAGAACCGATCGGCGTGAAAATTTGTATGCAGGGGTTTTTGGGGCCTGGGAAAGTTCTTAAGGCAGTTAGAGACCCCTCCCTCATCTGAAAGGGGGGGCTCCCATACAAATGAAACACATATTTCTGCATAACTCGAGAACTGATCAAGCAAAGGAACCCAAATTTAGCATGCGGAAGTTTTTGCAGGCAACAAATGTTTCTATTGTAGTTTGAGACCCCTCCCCTTTCTGGAAGGGGAGACTCTCATACAAATGAAACAGAAGTTTCTGCATAACTCAAGAACTAATCAAGCAAATTTTACCAAATTTTACACGTGGAGTTTCCTGGAAGCAAGAAATGTTTCTATAGTGATTTGAGACCCCCCTTGCTCTAAAAGGGGGGGGGGGGTCTCATACAAATGAAACTGACATTTCTGCATAACTCGTGAACTAATAAAGCGAATGGAACCAAATTTGGCATGTGGGGATTTTGAAGGCAATGCATATTTTTAGGGTAGTTCGAGACCCCTCCTCTCTCTATTAGGGTAGGGTCTCCAATACAAATGAAACACAAGTTTCATCATAACTCGAGAACTGATCAAGCAAAGGAACCCAAATTTAGCATGCGGAAGTTTTAGCCAAGCAAAAAATGTTTCTATTGTAGTTTGAGACCCCTCCCCTTTCTGGAAGGGGAGACTCATACAAATGATACACAAGTTTCTGCATAACTCAAGAACTAATCAAGCGAATGTAACCAAATTTTACACGTGGAGTTTTCTGGAAGCAAGAAATGTTTCTATGGGAATTTGAGACCCCCTTTGCTCTAAAAGGGGGGGCTCTCATACAAATGAAACTGAAATTTCTGCATAACTCGAGAACTAATAAAGCGAATGGAACCAAACTGGGCAAGTAGAAGTTTCTGAAGGCAAGAAATGTTTCTATGGTGGTTTTAGACCCCTCCGCCCTCTGTAAGAGGGGAGCTCCTATACAAATGAAACACAAATTTTTGTCGAGAACCAACCAAGCATATGGAACCAAATTTGGCAAGTGGAGGTTTTTGGAGGAGAGAAATGTTTCTATGGTAGTTTGAGACTCCTCTACCCTCTGGAAGGGGGGGTTCAAACAAATGAAACACAAATTTCTGCATAACTCGAGAACTACTCAAGTAAACGGAACCACATTTGGCAGATAGAGGTTTTTGAAGGCAAGAAATGTTTCTAAGGTGACTCGAGACCCCTCCTTTTTCTGAAAGGAGGGCTCATATACAAAAAAAAACATAAATTTCTGAATAAGTCGAGAATTTATCAAGTTAATGGAACCAATTTTGGCAGTTGGAGGTCTTTGTAGGCAAGAAATGGTAGTTTGAGACTCCTCCGCTCACTGAAAGAGGGGTCTCTCATACAAATGAAACACGAATTTCTGCATAACTCGAGAACAAATCAAGCAAGATATAACAACAAGAACCAAATTTGGCATGTGGAGGTTTTCGAAGGAAATAAAAAGGTGTTTGAAAAGTGGTTTGAGACCCCTCCGCCTTCTGGAAGGGGAGACTCCCATACAAATGAAACATAATTTTTAGCATAACTCGAGAGCCAATGAAGCAAATGAAACCAAATTTGGCATGTTGAGGTTTTTGGAGGCAAGAAATGTTTCTATGGCAGTTCAATTACCCTCCCCATTTTGAAGGGGGGGGGGGCTCCCATACAAATAAAAAGCAAATTTCTGCATAACTCGAGAACTAATCAAGTAAATGAAACCACTTTTAACATATGGAGGTTTTTGGAGGCTAGATTTCTATATACATAAAAATGAATTTCTGTCTGTCTCTCTGTCTGGCTGTCAGACCCTTATAGACTCGAAAAGTTCTGAACCGACCAACGTGAAAATTTATATGAAGGGGTTTTTAGGGCAGGGGAAGGTTCTTAAGATTGTTTGAGACCCCTACTCTCTCAGGAGTAGGAGGGGCGCTCTCATACAAATGAGACACACATTTCTTGATAACCCGAGAACTAATCAAGCAAATCGAATCAAATTTGGCATATGGGGGGTTTTGAAGGCAAGAATGTTTCTATGGTAGTTCAAGACCCCTCCCCTTTCTGAAGGGGGGGGGGCTTCAAACAAATGAAACTCAATTTTTTATTATAATCGATGAGCCCAGTGTGATGGTTTGAGAACTAATCAGGCAAATGAAACCAAATTTGGCATGTGGGGGGTTTTGAAGGCAATGATTGTATGGTGGTTTGAGAAACCACCCCCCTCTGGAAGGGAGGGCTCCCATACAAATGAAACACAAAGTTCTATCAAAAATGAAAATTATCCAGGTTACTTAAACACAAAACGTGTATTTCTCTGGTAAAAAGCATGTTTTGATAGAAGTTTGAACCCCTGCTTATTCAAGAAAAAAACTTTTTTCGAAAAAAAACCATAAACGTGTCAGTTATATTATTTTCCTTCATTTAGTTGCAAGCGTAGCAGCGCACGCACCGAGTTCAGCTAGTCATTAATATTTTCGATGTTTTCTACATAAAGATTGCTTATTACGACGTCCATAACATGGCGCGCCTTGTCAGCATCGAATCCGCTAATAGAATTCCATATTTCGAAAATATACATCCTTGCAAACGATCAATTAATAACGGTTGCTGAAATTTTTTTTATGTATCAATGTAATACCAAACGCACTGTTATTCACCAACATGCGCATAGAAAAAATCGTCTGTGAACTGTACGGGCAAAAACGGGCAGCTGGAACAAGTTGATTTTGATTCCTCAAGACCATCATGACACAATGATATGTGTGTCAACCGTGGAATCGTTTGGGATCATAGTTGTTTTTCAAATAGTTTAAAAATATGCATGAAATTTTCGATAAAAAAAAACGCAACATTCATCCATTGCGTGTGTTGATAAATATGCTTGAAATCCACTGCACATCTCGAAAACACTTGTATCTTACCTTGGTTTTGTAGATCCATGATAAAAATGATATTTAAAACAGTCAGAAAACTGCGTTAGTGCCTGCGTGGTGAAAATAATCATTCTCAAACAATGCTACTTCAAGTGGCTGAAATGAGCATGGTCCTCACGATAATCGAGTTGTGTTATACGACCGTTAGATAGTAAATTTATTCTACAATATGCAGGTGTAATCAGTTTTGCTCTAGCAAGAGTGCAACGGCTTTAATTCCTCACCAAAGGGGAGCATGATCAGAGATTTTTCGTCTCAGGAGTCAGGAAATTCCAACAGCACTGACTGGAATTGATAACAGACCGATAATGATGACAACTACCACGCCGCCTATGTATGATAGTCCCAAGCATCATCTGTTGGTTTTATGTATAATTACAGCTGATCTGGCATTATCAAAGTAGCAACCTCGGGCGGTCAATCATGCTTATGCTCAAAAACGCATTCCATATTTAACTTTTGTAAAGTAATGATTATAAACCGAATTTTCTGAACTTGAATTCATAATAGGTATGTAGTTACCCCGCAAGATTAATTCCACATTCTGTGTTCAAAACATACCATGAGATAAGGCCGCATTTTTTAAACCGTCAAACGTTCTACATGTTGATTTCTCAAACCCACCTACTTAAGGCCCCTTATGGTTATTGGATTTATTCCCCTAAATTGATTCACTCCACGCTTTAAAATTGTTAAACTTGTTTCCCGAACACATTTTCAAGAGAAGAATTGTCACCTTAAATCACCATCAGGAGGTGCTCAACTGCTCAAAATGCATTCAGAAGGAAGTAATCTCTCGTATTATCAGGTCGTCTAGCCCATTCGGCATTTAATGTTACTGTTTGGATTGTCTTTTGTTGTTAGAGACGTTCAGAGCACCTTTTAGTTTCAATGATGAAGAAACAAGAGAATTACAGCCTGCCATCCCTACTGCAGTAGATCGTGACTGAGACATAAAAAGCATACAATCTTGAATTCGAAGGGAACGGAGCTTCTCCAACAGTGTCACCATCCGGAAGACCGACGACATCAGACGTGTATTAAGTTGTTGTACACGACTGGTCCGTTATCATCGTTGCTTTTGTCATTATGTTCTGTACATCATTCGTTCAATTTATATGTTGTGTTGGAAACGCTATTAAGGAATATTTAAAAAGTATCATTCACATATTATACCGGAGTAATTTTGCGACCAAAACTACATGATTTGAATAGGAAGTAGCATGGCCTTCACTTCGCCAAAAGACCTTTATCTTTAGCTTAAGATACGTTGTAGAGCATCTGACTCTAGGGAGCACAGTAAAAAATCTCTCGTCGAATAACGTACATCAAAACCCTGCCTTATGTTTATGCATCCACACCAACAAAACTATGCCTATCTCGCCGTCCGCTCTTCATATCCCATACACTGACCAGACAAAGACGACTTCCTACACACGTTTCAAGATTGCCTTTTTCTCTCGTGCGTTGTTTTAATTCTCTTGCCGTTGACTGTTGAGAAGGCTCTTTAAATCACGTTTAGTCGACCCAAGAGGAGTCAGTGGTAGACACAAAACTCAAAACAAGAAGCAAAACCCAAAGCATACCAGGTGCGCCAAATTTATTAGAAATTTGGGGGTTGCATCAAGGGAGAGGAATGTTTTAAATAAAATTAATCCTTTTTAGGATATTACAGATGTTTTTGAAACGGACTTCTTTGGTGTTATTGGTGAAATTTTGGAAAGTGATTCATTCATCTTCACCACCAAAGCTTAAAAAAATGAATCCTTGATTCTAATTCAAACATATGATGCTTGACATGAAATCTTAAATTGTAATTCAATTTGGCTATCTGGGGGAATCGAGATTAATGCACAATTGCAATCTGCATTCAGAATGGAATTGAAATTAAAAAAAATTATCAATTTTAACGCTCTTTAACTATTTAAAATCAATACGGTTACATGAGCAAAATTTAAAAATCTGTGTGCCCCTTGACGAGACTTTGTAGCTCAGTCAATCTGTGAGTTGACTGCCAAAAGCTGAAGTGCCTAACATTTTGATTTGAAAATCGAAACGAGAGTCTACACCATCAAGGAAAATATCTCTGTGTCCAGAAAATTAAGCTTTTTCCGGTGAGGTTAAACTATCGGTATATTTTTATTGATTGAAGGACCGGTGGTTTACCGGTAACGAGCCCGCAACAAAATAAAAATTAAAACTAAATTATTTATAACAGTTCAATAGAACTTTTAACTTTTCCAAACTACTTCTCCTGACAGGTCCTTATACACACAGTCTACCTCGGCGAAAAATCCAACAGCTGATCAACTCGGCAGTTACTTTTGCTGATATTCCCGTTAAAATTTTGTTTGTTAGCTGAGTCTCGGCAGAATTTTCGTGTGTTGGACGAATCTCGGAGATTTATTCACTAAATCTCAGAAAATTTAAATACCGAAATTCCCAACTGTTGGATTATCGAGGAATCCAATTAAGTGTGCACTTTCACTTTTTAAAAAAAAAAAAACACTATTTAAAAAAAACTTTTTGAGCGTATTAGTAGAACTATTGTGATTGGGAAACTAGGAGAATTTAAAATGAACACTTCATATGATCACTATAACAAAATAAAAATAAAAGTGTGCAGTCGATTTCAAATTTTAAGAAAACAAAATGCAAAAATAAACCAAAATTGATCCCATCAGGGATCAAAAAAAAGTAAGATGTAAACAACGATATTTTTGGTTGGATCAACCAAATTTCAATATTAAAATATGGAAAAACACATTATTGGTTTACTTTGATACACCATAATGGTTGAATTGAATTAAAAATTTCAGTTGTTTTTGTTACGCAGTTCAGCCTTAATTTAACAAAAAACTGTTTGAAATACTAAAAATATTGATTGTTTTGGCAGCTATACATTTCATATAATAAGCATGGAATGCCAATGATTTATCACAATAAATCACTAGTTCCAAACCAGACTATCGAAATTTCCTTGCCGATTAGCATTTTAAGAAAACAAAATGCAAAAATAAACCAAAATTGATCCCATCAGGGATCAAAAAAAAGTAAGATGTAAACAACGATATTTTTGGTTGGATCAACCAAATTTCAATATTAAAATATGGAAAAACACATTATTGGTTTACTTTGATACACCATAATGGTTGAATTGAATTAAAAATTTCAGTTGTTTTTGTTACGCAGTTCAGCCTTAATTTAACAAAAAACTGTTTGAAATACTAAAAATATTGATTGTTTTGGCAGCAATACATTTCATATAATAAGCATGGAATGCCAATGATTTATCACAATAAATCACTAGTTCCAAACCAGACTATCGAAATTTCCTTGCCGATATAATGTTGCTGACATAAGATAAGGTAAACTCATCATCTAGTTTGTTTTCAAATATATATGAGGTTGGTATTAATTCAACCACCAATTATGGTCACTTTAATCGAACATTCAGGTTATTTCAACCTAAGATCACAATTTGAATCAGTAAAGCAGAACTGTGTCTAGCAATTTATTTTTTGCTTAAAACAAACCTCTGTAAAGAGAAAAATAACTTAACTTGTAGTTTCAACCAACAAATATTAAATTTGAAACAATGTTATTATATAAATAGACATCACTTGAAGAAGAGGTTTGGTTCAACTACAATCGCGAGTTTGAAGCAACCCAAGTAACCACAAGCATTATATTATTGCACTTATTCAACCCAAAATCAACATCGGTAATGCGGGATCACATCATTTCAACAGTTGTCAAGTAATGAAGCGTTAGATTAGCTTAAGAATGTAGTGATGCATTACCAATGCAATAATGCTACTTTAGCAATGTCTTATGGCATTACAAAAGATATAGCATTAGTTCGATCTTAGTGGGGCCCTTTTCAGCTTTAATCCAACTTCAATGATGCACTAGACGTAATACATGTGCCCTATATATGCATGCTATTACAGCCTCGTGGTTACTTGGGAAACAAGTATCAACTTTAACTCAAGTAGAACTAGACTTTGATTTCCAACCATATTTTTGCTTGCTTCAAACTAGACTAATTTCTTTCCGTGATGAACAAAATTTCGTGATTGTACATAATTTAATTACCACTTAACTCCCAAACATTGAAAATGCGAGCGCAAAAGTGCCCCTCTTGACTTCGCGCCCATGCCGCATACATTACGCAGTGCAGCACAGAGCTGAAGAAAAGCCGGCTTTCCAGCCCGAGCGAGATGTTGAAGGAGTAGGTGAAGCTCTGCGCGGCCTGGTCGATCGATGCTTTAATACTTGGATGGAACACACGCGGGCAAACCGGTTTCTTCGATTTTTTGTTGTCGTTGCGCCTCTCGTTCAAATGTTGTTTCTTTTACTTACCTACCACCTTCTTTCCCGGTTATCGCTATTTTGATGATTGTTTATTCTCTCTTGTTTTCTGCCTTGTATTTTGTGTATGCTCTCTTCACAACACTCCTCCGTGAGTGCTTTTTGCTTCATTTTCTTCGCGATCGGGAAACGCTCCATGCAAAGCGTTCGAAGACTACGCGGTCTGAAGCAGCTCTTCGCTGGTCATATGAGTGTGTGTGTGGGAGAGTTTTTTTTATTTACGTTTATGTTTTTATGTTACTGATGATCGTATGTTTTGTGTACTTTTTGTGGTCCGATCGTTGTCGCTTGCGAGAGCGATGATAACCTCTTCGTGGTGGCAGGTAGTGTAATGATCGTTCGATTGAAGAAAAAAGTGTTGCTGGTATGATCATCAAACGCAGGGATGCCAGATACATGAAATGTCAGTACAGAGCTTCAACAAATGTCTGCTTTTGTCTGTATGAAAGATTTTCCTTGAAATGAGCTTGAAAAATAATAACGTGGGGTAGAGGGTTACGTTAACTTAAGGGTATGGTTTGGGAGTGATCATTTTTATAAAAACTTCAAGGGACGCAAATGTGACGTAGGACAACGTAGTAATGTTTAATTAATGGTATTATTTTTATAGGGCATGTTTTAGAAAAGAAGCGACATGTATCGATTGGAACAAACGATTATCTATAAAAACCTTGCCAAAAGCCATTCGAATCGAGCCGAAGACCTGTCAAATGGCTGAGATGTCACATCTTTCCTAATACAGGCTCTTCAATTAGTTCGTGCTGGAAAACTGACTTGTTATTATTATTATTACGATTTTCTATCCCTTTCAGCATGGATCTACCACCGGGTGTCTGGAGGCCAAAGGGGATTTGGATCGGTAGATTTTAATCGATTTTAATTCGCACTTTTCTATCCCAAAGTTTCATTTGTTTTTCATATATTTCATCTCTGTCATTTATCTTCGGGCGCGTTCGTCATATCGGAAACCAACTTCGGTTTTCATAACACGAATAACATTAATGTATTCGGAACTTTGCAAAAGCTCATCGTTAATCATTTTAAAAGGCTATTCACATTAGGTCGGGCCGAGCCCCGGTCGGGCCACGACCGTGTTCTGCTACAAATTGATTGTTTGAGTGCTGTATGCGACCGTTCACATTAATCCACCGGGCCGTGTTCGTAGTCGCACCGGTGTTTGACCGGGCTGGTAAAACATATTTCTTGGCAACGATATTTTTGACGGCTCGATCTCAGCACGGCTGGAAGCATAAGCTTTAATTTATATGTAGTTGTAAGCACTCTGCACAACAAGCACAAATCATGTGTTTTGCGAGAAAGTAGAAAATTAGTTTGGTGTTCGAAGCTAATTTGAATTGCGTTTTAAATTTGTCTTCACAAAAATGATCCGTATGTTAAGCGCAAATTGTCATTGCCGGGAACACAATTGTAAAGTAAATGTTTCTAAAATTCAACCAATTTCACTCATGTTTCTAAAAGACTTGATCAAGGCCTCCTACATTAAAGGCTAGTTATTTATTTTTGTTTGTCTGTGTCTCGGGTAAATAGGCCAAGAGAGAGGGAACGGACTTATTTTATATATTTAAAATCAAATAAACTTTACTCTCTGAACATCAACAATCAAACTAGTTACATCAGCTCTCTATTTTCCGGGAAAAAAGACGCCAAATATAATATTTAATAATATAAAACCTTCCAAATGTAGTTTTGAAACATGATTTCTGTCTGCCCCAATCAGAGAGATCAACATTTGAAATAGTACGATTTCAGTACATCAAAAGTTGTATCTCTTATTGTTCTAGAATCAATGGCAACACAGCTTTGCTGAAGAATTTGAAATAAAAAAGTTAGAGCTAAATAACTGATTTTCATAGGGACACCCTAAGCTACCCAGGTAACCAATAAGCATTAGCATATGCAGTAAATCAACCCTAAATCTGCATTTCCGATGTTACACGCATTATATTAACATTATATCAGCATCTTGAATGCTATCTGTTGTTAAGTTGCATTCCAAATGCTATTTAAATGCTTGTAGCCTCTTATAAGCATTTCGAATGCAAAATAGCATTAATGAAGCATTATCATAGCATTGCAGTAAAGCAGTCGTGTATTGGGCCGAAAGTGGCATTTATGTTGTATTTAAGGTGACTTAATTGCTTGATAGGCTGCCGTTAAGACGCTTTGGAACTGCTTATTGGTTACCGGGTACGTAGGAAAAATTGCTTTAATTCGGTCATTTCAAAAGCTTCAGAAAAATTTGTTCAACCAAAGTTGCTTAAAATTTTCTGATCTACAACTATTCTGAAATATGTGCCTTTATTTCTGCAAATAAAAAAGTTAGATTTTTGATTTCTTTGAAAACAAGGACCACTCTAGTTTTCATTCAAACCAAAAGAAGGGCCTTATTATTATAAACAACTTTGCAACACATCGGTCAATAAGTCCCAGACCTAACTACCAGATGGCGCCACTAATAAAATATCTATATGATTTTTCGAAAGTACCAACCTTCAATTGGGAAATGTTGATGACGCTTTCGATTGTTTCACTCGCATCATGCATACCATTATCGCTGATCATATCCTTCTGCGGAGACCTAACCCTAAGGCTTTCAATCGAGCTAGTAGCTGATAGCCAGTGGTGGTACAGCGGAGGAAGACAGTTTGGAACGGTTCGAGAGCTCCAAGCGGCCGTAAGAGACGAATGGCGAAAGATACCATTGGACATGCTACAGAACTGCTACGAATTTAGGAAACAATTCTAAAAAATGGTAAACAAACTATGTACTAATTGTAGGTTTAAGGATGATTAGCATGCTTCAATATAATGTAAACCTGCACTTATGGGAATTTCCCATCCCAATTTTTTTTTATTTCTTCAGTCAAGTATCTCTGGAACAGAAATATAAACTGTCTTGTTACTATAACGCATCTCATGACCCACTACCGTAAGCAATTACATACGGCATTTAACCTTTGAATCGAAAAACAATCAGAAAAATAACCATGCGCTTATAGGAACTTCTAGCACTGTATTATGCTGCGTGGGTAATTTGGCTCATTGGGGTAGGAGAAGTTGACCACTGCGCTTTAATCACAGAATTGCTCGAAACATGATCGTACTTGTCGTGAAAGGAAGGTTGGAAGACCACTTCCCTGATCCCGCACACGGGGCCAGGACGAGTTTTGGACGATGACTGGAAAAGTTTGACTGTGGTGGGGGAGATAAGGGGCTTCCTTGATACCAAAATCATTGCGTCCCGGTGACAAGGAGACAAATGAATGAGGATTAATCGCTGTTGTGCCAACCTGAAGGTTTGACACGAGATTGAGCTGGTGGTAGTAGAAAGAGGTCGTTTTGCATTCCCAGGTATGCTTGAAGCAATTTACACATCTCTGAAAGCCTGAAAGGCATTCGTCGAATTCATGGCATTCCGCGCATTTTAGACAGCAGGAGCAGCGCAGTCACACGATTTGTGTCCAGATTCAAAACATATAGGGTATGTGTCCCTTGACTTAGCCTAATATGCAACAATCGATTACATTTTTTACTATAACTCGTAAAGTATTTGAGCTGGAAGCGATATTTAACTTGTTATACACTTGCTTAGATATGTTCAATATGCCATTTGGTAGTATGGATCACGAAAAGTTACACAACTCATTTTATAAAGTCAGAAACTTTCGAGGGATATGGATGTAATGTCGGTCTATAAGCGCCAAATTGGGTCTATTCATGGATGCAAGTTCGTCCCATTCGACAAATTTGCTATTATATGTTGTCTTCGTGCGATTTTTTTTTCTGATTTTCTGATTCAATGCGTTTCCAGCTGTATTCGCTCTACCCAACAAACAATTTCATAAATCAAACTATACTAAAACTGCTATGAAACACTTAAGTGATTTTCACATATGATTTAGCTACCATTTGATAATCAAAACATTATAATTCACTCTACACAGATTCTGTTCCTTTACTTTGTGTTAAGGTGACCCATATGGAAAACTTTCAACCGAAACTCAGACATTTTTATTGTAAATTTTACCAATAACAACATTTTTACTAAGCTTTCCATATAAGAGGCTATAGTTGGGAACTTGGAAAAAAATATGTTCCTAACATTGGGTCTATGGTTTTCTTCTTAAATCATTGTTATTTTACCTTATGTGACCTGTTAGTTTATAACGTGTGACTATTTTCTGTTCATCTTGGCTGTATTATTCGGTTTATAGGTTCAATTTCTGCAAATTAAGATCATTCGAAGATCGTGTAGATAATCTGTTCAGCTTAACCAGTAAAGTCATATTGTCTAAAAAGTTGAGGAAATCGAAAATTACGCGGAAGTGAGCAACTATTAATTGATTAATAATGTCTCAACTGCTTTGAAATAAATCGGTCATCCTGATAGGAATATAATTTTCTTGATTATCGGCGAATTAATGACATTTTTGGTACATAGGCCGAATGAAGGAACTAGGCTGACATTACATCCCGTTACCCTATAGCACTGATTAACATTTATGCCTTCCTCAACACAGCAGCAGAACCAACCAATATTCACTCGTTGAAGCTTCATTAAATTGTGAAACCAGCTCGCGTCAACTTCAACTTTACTTGAAATTACGGTGGCCCTGAAAAGCGCCGATGGTTTTGCTGGCTTTAAGTCATTTGGAAATGCTCAGGACGTTTTAGTATCCCCATAGATACCACCGAGGTTGCTACTCCGTTATTGCCAAATCAGCTGTTATTACACAGAGAACCAACAGATGATGCTTGGGATAAGCATACATCCTCAATGTATAAAAACTGGTGATCTCAAACTAAGGCAATACCGACGCCGGCCCCGTCCGAATGCAGGTCAAAAAAGGAAAGGGTAGGAATATGATTACGAGATACTCACTTTATTGGAAGCCGAGGACACCACCTCTGCACTTCCACGAGAAATCACTTGGATGTTGGATAACAAGATTGGGTGGCCGCAGGACTTGGTTCACGATAAGCTAAATTCACGCTGTGTCTAGTTTATTTGTTTATTTGTTTGTCGTCAATCATAGATGTAGACCGGTTTTACATTCTTGCCTTAATTCTACTCTTACAAATATTCTGAGAAAAATACTTTTTTTAGTTGATTTTTATTTATTGTTATATCAATTGTAGTGCAGTACTCAGTAAGGTATTTAAATATTAGTACCGAGTTCGAACTGATTCAAACCAACAGTTGCTATGATGCTATTAGGGTCACTCACAAAGTGTGATGGTGGTTTTTTGTTAGGAAAATAAGGTTTATTTCATTAACGCTTGAGAGCCAATTTGGATCGATTTCTACTAACACTAAGATTCTGTTGGAGCCACTTTCAAAATGGTATAGTGTGTTACGTGCTCCAGGAACCAGTGGCACGGCGAATTTGGCGTACGAATACTATGGATCATAAATAATTGAGATCCCCACCACCGGTCCACCACACCCGGTGAATCACCACATCTCACAAGGAAGCAGCTTTGTTGTTTTTTTTTCTGTACTCACTCCATAACTTGCACCGCCGAACAATAGATAACCGAAACAATACGAAATGCGCCATTCCCGATAACAATATAGTGCACATTAAAGCATCGAGACAACCGTTCGCAGTCGATGCTCGAAGCAAGCTCTTGTTTTGATAAACTTTCAATTTTTACAACTACATCCTGCAAACTTTTTTACTACTGCAACTAATATCTGCATCAATCTATTTGCTAATCCGTTTAAAATATCCGTACATGCGTTTCGTGCTTTCTGTCAACTTAATGCATTTATTGATGTCCAAGCTTATCGGATTAGCACCAACCGGGGGAGACTTGGTCCTATACCCAATGATTTCATTATCTCCAATCCGCTCATCCAATCACAATGTATTGTGATATAGTAGACGGATTATTATAATTTGAGATAACTCAAAGCAGACGTCTTTCAAAATTTGGCAGACCGACAGGAAATCGGTAGATAACTACCTGGCACCTGATACCAACATGCTTAGAGGCGGACCGGAAGATTCGATGTGCTACCTCTCCCAGAAACGGAAAGCCATGTATGTGCGATGAACTTGGATATTGTTCGTTTCTTCATTCGCCTATAACAACGAGCTCTCTTGGCAGCGGTTTTCGGCTGTTTTGGCGGACACTCTGATTGCTGCTCCCCCGTTTGCTCAATTCACGCATATATATATATATATATATATATATATATATATATATATATATATATATATATATATATATATTTTTTATATATATATATATATATATATATATATATATATATATATATATATATATATATATATATATATATATATATATATATATATATATATATATATATATATATATATATATATATATATATATATATATATATATATATATATATATATATATATATATATATATATATATATATATATATATATATATATATATATATATATATATATATATATATATATACTTTGCAGTCACATGCTACGATATTTCACTTTCACTTTTAAACGCTTTCTCCAAATGTTTAGATTCCTATCGAAAGGCAAACTTCAAACGACCCTTAGTTATTTTCAATACTGACTTATGACCTTATGACTGCCAGCTGAAACATGGAGACGCTGGTTGGCGTAGCCAAGGCAATGTTGTCAAGCTGACAATAGCGAAGTGAGGGGGTGTGACTGAAGATCTTATACCTTTAAATCATATTGTATATTTTCCATTCTCATTTAATTAACGCTTTGGAATCATCTTTGCATTCCAAAACCCCCCCCACAACACAACACACCACAGAAGGGGAATATTTTTTTTTTATTTTCTCCAACAAATTATTTTTTTTAAAATAATTTTTCTCATCCTCCACTTTTTTTTTCATAAAAGATTTTTTTTTTCTTTTCTATTTTTTATTTTTTTTTTTTTTTTTTTTTTTTTCCCCCCCCCCCGTAATTATTTTATTTTTATTATATTATATATATATTTTTTTTTTTTTTTTTATTTACCATCCCTTCCAGTTTGACATTTTTATAAATTAGTATTTTTTTCTATAATGATATCTTAATTTGTTGTAGCATTTTTTTTCCGACCACACATTATCCTGGGTTGGCTGTTGTAGAGACGATGGAAGCGCCAGAAGAGCTGCCTTGGGTGTGACAGGCTCTTCATCCATCGATCTCTTTGCCCAACACCTGGCCAGGTCCTTATGATCAGCAAGGGATGGGAGGGAAGTGTTGATTAGATGTCTACTTAAGAAGATGCTGAGAACTCATGCTATCTTCATAGACATATGGAGTTGGAAGTTGGATGGGATTGTGCGGGAGGCTTTCCTTGGCGAGAAAGTAAATGTATATTTATATGTATATAGGTCGTTGGGAGTGCCGGAGCTAAGAAAGTTAATGCACTCCTTTATTGTCCGCTTTTGAGGGCTGGAACACAGGCGTTTCCTACATGTATTCAGGCCTCTTTTTGCGTGAGAGCTTGTCTGTCGGTTGGGACATGAGCACTAACTCTTGTCCTAGCCTTTTATGGCTTATGGATATAGCGCCATTACTCGCTTTCTGTAAAGAGAAGAAGGACGCACGCGCCGACACAAAATCATACACTTAGACCCACACAAACGCAAGCACTCTCCCCCCATACAATCACAAATACCCCTCCCCCGCAACACATAGCAGACCGATTGGATAGATATACTCATAGACTTATTCCTAATCACACCATGTCTACTCCACACTACTTCTACTTCTTTCACTAGATTCGAACGAAACCATAGATTTGTTCAAAATTCAAAACAGAGGTGTAATTCCAGCTGAATGATATGGGCTTGTGACAAAAGTGACGACATTCTCGCGGAATTAATATACCACCGATGCTAGCTCTATCCTACGGCCTTGTTCCACCACACCAACTATAAACAGACCGACCCGTCGTCATTGGCTGTGCATGAATTTTGGATTTTCCTAATTTTTTAAAAAAGTTTCATACAAACTACATACATGGGTACTTACACAATTGAGGTTCTGGTTCCTAATAAATACCCCAATGCGCAATGATCGGTGTCGCTAAAATTTGAGTCCTAGTACTTAACTTCCGGTCATCGCTGGCTCCGCTGACTACCGTTTGTATCGTTTTAGGGAACGTTGCTTCCGAAGCACTACTTACGGCTGGCCCACAATTGATATGTTGCGGATGCGTTTGCGTGGATTTGACTGTTTTCCCATGGGTTTTCTTTCAAATTAACGTCAACGGAACGCAAATGTATGTATTGTGGGTGACCCTTTAGGATCACTGCACTTCTTTATTTTCTTTCACACGAGCGAGCGTGGCCATGGGCATACCTGCTCACACGTGGAGAGGAAAGTCTTCCGATCACAACAGCACCGTACCGTCTCATTGCCGTCGTATTAGCAGATTCCATTCTAGGTTAATTACGTTTCACTAGTTTTTTTTCCGTTTTATTTTCAAATTCAATGGAATTCACATTTAAACAAGGCCTGAATGCCGATTTAATCAATTCAAACTAAGCAAAGATGCCGTTGGGGTCACTTATTCCATTGGATTCCATTGACACAGTTGCCCCGGATACTTGTTGCACACAAGCTAAGGTCCTGTATCTTCACCTTTGCAGTACAGGTGCTGAGACTAATAAAATATCAAACACATAAACAGTACTTAGCTGAATTCCAGTTGATCACGTGTACAATCCGAAAAGTCTGATCAGGCAACCGGCAACGACCAGTGCCCATCAGCGCTAGCTATTTGTTGAGTTTGCACGAGTAATGTTTACTTCTCAGGTTTGACTAAACACAATGAGTTGAAGGAATCGATCAATATTCACTTATTAAAACTTTATTTAAAAAGTAAAAATGAAACGGTGCAAAAATGACAGAACAAAATTCCCGCGTCTCGCTTTGAGCAACGCACACTACGATCATAATGATATCTTAATTTGTTGTGTACAAAATATATTATATATTAAATAACATATAACGGGGAAAGGGTGGGACCATCAGGGCACCCAAGTAAAACGATTTGGATAAGGAGCATGGGACTGCCTTCTACCTATTGTTAACATTTCGTGGAACGAGGGCGGGCTCTTCGACCCCATCTATTGGGTTTATTCTGTCAATCGAGGGCTCGATTCTAGTGCTGTGAGTGTGAACTTGCTTTTGCAAGGAGATTCTCTTCCCTATATTCGCGGGTTTCGCGTAAGTGACTCTGCTTACGGGCCCGCCCAAACGTTTTTGGCCCTTCATACAGGAGCTTGATGATCACAAACAATAATAGAATCCTGATCAAATCGTTTTTCAGATTATTCCACTGCTATGGAAAGTTTCCTTGCTGCAATAGATGGTAGTATTACATCATGGGGTATGGAAGTATTGCTGAGTTATCATATGTTACGGATGTTCCGGAGCTTCCGGAAGACCATGCAATGGCCACCCAGAGCCATAAATTGTTCTCCACGTCGCTTTACTTTTTACATTTTATGTAAAAATGGTTCTGAAAAAAAAAATCTTTTTGCTTTAGGACGACACTAATGAATTTACCATTTTATCGGCGGTTCCGAATATTCCAGGAAGCTATAAAGTGGCCATATCTCGGTTAATTGAGCCAATACGATGAATTAGATAGCATATTTGAAATCAGCGGCCCAAAATTACTTGGAAACACATAACTTAGCAATGTTAAATCCATCTTTAGACTTTTTTCCGCCTTTTGTATGGAATAGAATCACTGTGCGACGTTTCAAGCATGGTGTATTTGTATGGTATGGAGGCAAACCGGTGAATGTGTTACTATTCTCAAAAATATAGTGAAAGTGAACGAAAACCAGGATTTTCACTACATATAATATTATTTAACCATGATAGAAGCAATAAATCGAATAAAACTGGAAATGCAGTTATATAGAATTTGATGGAAGCATCTGGAGCTTCTACCTCATGTTTCTCAATTCCTATCAAATGTTAGATACGTTTATTTGAAAAATTATGCTTGATTTGTCCATTTTAATGCCATTCAAACATTGTCTAGTAAATGGATACCATAAACGAACGATATTATACATATTAAAACCAAATTTAAGTACGAAATACTACCTATTTTATGGAATCATTTTCACCAAAATGTCAATCGAATGCAATCTGCCAGCCCTGCCCAAGACCGAATCTATCACTAATCAGCACTATTCTGTCCGGTCGTTGTACTTCCATCATCATCGTTGTTCGTCGTGCTGATGATGATCATCGGTGGGAGTTCGCCTCGCAGTCAGCAGCATCGTTCACCTCTACCTACCTTCTGGTAAACAGTCAGCCGGCTCGGCACATGTGCTGCGAACAACACTCCACAAGAAGGAGCAGAACAACTCACACCTTCTCAAATCCCGCACGAGCAGATTGCAGGCATCGGACGCTGAAATTCACTTCTCTCGGAGAGCGCACAATGTTCGATGCAACTACAACAGCAGAGGCTCGTGGTTTGTTGTCGTAGGCTCTCGTTCGCTACCTTTAGTCTATGCTCACTCTCGGCGGCGTTGAGAGCGCAACACGTACTTTGTCGGAGGGTATTGCGTTTTTCGTATTTTTCACTCGTTTGGGCGCGTGCGATTCGGTACCATTTCTTAGCGATCACTTTCGGTGCAGAAAAGTGCATTTACAACCGTCAAGTGCACTATTTGTTTACTTGCCAGCGAACCGGGCGTGTGTGTTGTGTTTGCACTCGCGAGGTGCAACTAACATACCAAACAAATGGTGTACAAAGTGCTTGCATATTGTGCGACAATAAGCAAAATCCAGTGCCGGTGTGGTGTGAATTATTAATTGCATAGGAAAAAACACGTTCGTTTTTTCTTTCATACGTGGGATCGTTTGTTTAGTCTTTCTTGACTGGGTAGAACCTATCATGCTCTCGATGCGTTGTCCAGATGTGGACTAAATTTAAAACCTTTACACTCGAAGAAGAAGGAAGATATTTTTGAAGTCACCCACCGGGAGAGATCATCTTCAGCATCGTCGTCGGTTGCCATTGGATACCCGTTTTGAGTGGTGGATTGAGTGCGAGCTATCCGGTGGAAGGAAGCGAGGAATAGTCCATGTGTAGACATCCGCTTTGTCAGTGATAACGAAGCGCGTGATAGGCGATAAGAAAAAACGTTTGCGGTGAAGAAATCAGGAAATCGGTATTTTGAAGAGAAGAGTGACAAACGAGCGGATCTAGAAGATTGGTTTGTTATTTGTTTAAGAAGAAGGAAAGTGGAAAGCAAAAATTGATTGGAACAAATTTTGCAGTGTTTACAGAAAAGTCACAAGCGATTCGGAAACCCAAACAAACCGGTCGTCTGTGGGTTTCGAATGATCAAGAAAAAAAGTGAAACATATACAAACGGGAGCATAAACCAAAGTTCCATTGTTCTATGCTATCTTGATAGTGGTTTCTGTTGTGGTTTCGCCGAATGAAAAAAGTAAAAAGTGTGTAATAAGTAATAAGAATCAATACGAATGCCACAAGAAAAAATCGAGCATATCGAATGTGAAGAGTGGTTTGAATTAATGTGAATACGACCTCAAGAGGAGAAGTTGTCTGAGATTTTTGGAGAACGACAAGTCGCGGTTTTCTTTCCCTCTTCTGATGTGTCTTGTTTGTCATAACTTGAGCCGAAACGGAACCGAAGAGTACAGAGAGAATACAGTTTCGATCCACTCTACTCGCTGCTGGACGATGCTGGACGGAACAGGACGTGACTAAATTTTAAAACAAACAAAACATTCGTTCTGAGGATCGAAAGAATTGGTTCTACTGCTTTGGTGCATTCATCCGATAACTTAAAGTACGTGAGTGAGGAGATGGACGATTTGAACGGACGACAACGCGTTGAGCAGTAAATTGAATGTAAGTTATGGGGTTTTGACGCTAATGTAAAATCTGTATGACATGCTTTTTGTTTGCAATTGGTATCGAATGAATAGAAACATAAAGCTTTCAATGTAGCTTAGGAAGTTGGATTGCAAGTTGATTGTTTGATTTTGTTTTTCATGATTATCGAAATTTTCAGCCTCAGGCTGGTTCATCTTCCGTCGTAATCACTCAAACACCTTTTTGGATGTCTTTTTGTGACTTGTCCGGGGGCGAGAATTGAACTCGTAACTTTGGCGTTCGAGGTATGGATGATCACCACTAAGCGGGATCACCTCATTGTTTGTTTGATTAGTTATACATTTGTCTCGAAGAAATATGAAATTGAAGGATTTATAGGTAGCGTTTAATGCTACTATCGAATTAGATAAGATAAGATTACTAATTGAACGCTACTTAACTACTTAACGCTACTCAACTTACTACCAATTTTTCGCCAATGGACTCGGTTGAAGGTTGCTTGTCTCCAGTTCCTCGAATGTCACACACTTCCAAGATCTTTCTAGACTTGTTCTAAACACCTAGCTCGCTGCACGTCTCTGCGTTTTAATCCGGCCGGATTCGAGGCAAAGAGCACTTTTGCTGGATTGTAGTTCCGGCATTCTTACAGCATGCCCCACTCATTGTATCCTTCCAGATTTACCCAACAAACAATCACTCATTGAGGAAACATCATTATTGCGATTTATTTCAGCATCGTATTGAATAATCTCTAAACTATTTTCAATCACAGCTTTTGTTCAGGCATTATTCACACAAATTTGGAGAAGTTATTAAGCTGTCATCAAGTGCGTTTGGACACTGGAAATTGCATATTCTTAAGAAGCAAGTTTGCAGCAACTGATTGTTCAGTTTTTTCAGATGTTCAACTGATAATTGAATAACTGCTGTTTAAGCTCTCCACAAAACTTGAGGGTTATTCGGAGAGTCGAAGTGACCGTTGTTCAGCTAAGCGAGTTTTTTTTAAGAATAATATATTCTTTCCTTGTTAATTAATAGTCATGATGAAATTTTTCCTCAACATCATTAAGCATATTAAAAATGCTGTGGTGTTTTTTTTAGAACTTTTGTTCACATTTTAAACTTTTCTTGAAACTTTCTTTGGTTTTTTGTATGATTTTCCATACGATACAGACATATTTATTTGGATTACATATTGTGCATATTTAATTTGATATTATTATTCATGTACAGTAACAGAAATATTATGTAACATTTATTTATAATCATTTAATATCGAGATTTGAATCATCAACCTTCGTATCCTCAACTACGTGACATACCAACTGCGCTATCCTAACATTGAATGTAGTATAAACAAATCGTCTATATTAGCTCTATGTTATATATGGAATAGTAGCAGAAACGATGCTTTAATTGAGCTACATTTATATTCTATTTCTAGCGTTGTCTGTCAGTGCTCAATCAAACCTTCTAAATGTTGTTATTAAAAGTCTGTATTAGCAAGCTGTACACAAGCTTTGATTTTTGATTTTCGGTTTTAGTACGTGCATTACTGACAAGAGCATGTTGAACAAGAGATGAAAAAAGATATGACAATGTTTTATGATGTTATTTGGTAACACTGCGTTGTTTTTTATTCGGATAGGCAATGTAAACTAGTGAACCCTGATTATTGTGACACAACAATATCGTTTTTGGCATTATATTAACCATTGCTCGCAATAGAAGCGTTTGCGTTCCATTGACGTAAATTTCACAGAAAACCCTATTTGAAAACTGTCAAATTAACGCAAACGCATACGCAACGTATCAATTGTGAGCCAGCCATAACAATTTCATTTTGTTTGGTCAAGAACGACGAGTTTTCAAATGCATCATTCAGCACTCTATTAACTTGCAGATTCTTAGGGCCTGTTCATAAACCACGTAGACTCATTTTTGAAAATCTCAAGTAGACTTTTCTCCATACAATTTTTTGAAATTTTTATGGGGCGTAGACTTTGGTCAAACACCCCCCCCCCCCTTCCCCTCAGAAAATCTACGTGGTTTATGAATAGCCCCTTACCATGTTTAGATATAGATGGCACTCCATTCGTGGTTTCAGTTTCGTCCCTTTTGGCAGTGTTTTTGTTTTAGTACCCTGTGAGCTACTTGCTCCAAGCCGATGACTGTTATTTCAACTCTTGAAAACAGGTCAATACTTTTTCACTGGCATCAAAGAAGAACAACTCATAAACAAAAACATAGGAATTAACTGCATTCCATGAATACAGCTTCATTTATCCAGCATAAGTTGTAGAAAAAATATTGATCAACCAACATTCTGAACACTTCGGAGGCTTTTATATGGCATTTAAACGACTTTTATTTTAATAGAAGTTTATTTTGCTAAATATTGGTTTAAACTAATTTGTTTAGTTGCTAAGTGGTCGAATTAAAGTCAATCCAGACACCTGTATAAAGCTTTTGCATTATTTTTCTTCATTGGATAAGTTGAATAGTGATATACAGTACAGCTCTTACTCAATTCAATATCAAGTTTTATTAGCTAGGCTATATAAACGATTGTTCAACGGATTTATAAACTGTGATTCAACTCTTTGTTTGACTGTATAAATTTAGTTACATATAAATACTAAAAAAGCTTTTACTAAGCATGTTATATGAACAAAATAAAACACTTGAATTAATGCTAATATTGAAAACATGGTTGTTCAGCTTATATTTCAGCCAGGTTTTTTATTCAGCAACGAAAGTCGTAAATCAGCTTTAAAAAGCGTGTATGCTTATTAACTGCTTTCGTTTGTTTTTTCGGTACTGACTTTTAGGATACTGTATTCGTCATAAAGTTGAACCAGCTCGTTGTTCATTTTTCTCCTACATATAAAGACTGTATTCGATGAAATTTGGACACACAAAATAGGTCACCAAAAGTTTTCCTTGAGCCCGATTGTTTTCAAACTTTCTGGAAATAAAGTACTACTAAATGGTTAATTGAACCTCTTGGTTTATTGAACCTCTTCTCCCAACCCAAATGCCCGCACCTTTGCCTTGACCCCTTTCATCAAATTTTGGGCAATGATAGGACCGACTTGCTTACTTACTTTTAACCACACTTTCTTTAGTTCAAGTTCATTTTCTATCAGTTTTGGAGTTTTAACGAGCTTTGCCTTCATGATTGCCCAAAATTTTTCAATTGGGCGAAGTTCCGGAGTGTTTGGAGGGTTGACGTCTTTTGGTACAAAAACTACATTATTATCTTTGTACCAGTCTAAGACGGGCCGGGCATATTGGCAAGATGCCAAATCCGGCCAAAACAGTGTCGGGCCATCGTGAGATCTCAAGAAGGGTAGAAGTCGTTTTTGGAGGCATTCGTCCTTGTAGATTTGTCCGTTGACGGTCCCAGAGGTGATGAAGGGCTGGCTCATTTTGCCACATCCGCAGATCGCTTGCCAGACAAGGAATTTTTTGGCGAATTTCGACAGTTTCTTCTTCCGTACACTCTCCGGAACGGCCAACTTAGAGGTGGCGACGTAGTGTTCCTGTCCTGGCATTTGTTTGGTGTCGGCTTTAATGTAGGTCTCATCGTCCATCACAATGCAGAACGGTTTTTTGAGCCACTCCCTCTACAGTTTTCTTGCACGAGTTTTGGCCATCGAGTTCTGTTTATCGCTCCGGTTTGGTTCCTTCTGGACCTTGTACACATGTAATCCAGAACGTTTCATTGTTTTCTGCACAAAACAAACTGAAACTTTCGCCTTTTTCGCAACATCCCTGATCGAAATGTTGGGATAACGCTTAAATTGGTCATCAATACCATCCTGGTCTTCTCCGGATTAGATGTGCCACGTTTTTTGCCACTACCATTTTTCCGCTTGGTTGTCTTGCGATCCTTGAACGTTTTGATCACATGAGATACGGTTGAATGTGCGATTCCGAGCTGTTTTCCGATCCATCGATGAGAAGCGTTTGGGTTTTCCAAGTGAGTGCCCAAAATTTGTTGGCGCACTATTTCTTCATTCGAAGCCCCTTTCCCTCACCCCCCAAAACAACAAACACCACCCCCCCCCACACCCTCCAAAAAAAAAAAAAAAAAACCCCCACAATTCTCTCAATTTTAAATTTAAATTTCATACTTTTTAATTTCAATTTTTTTTTTTTTTTCTCTTTTTCTCCCAAGGACACGTGCGTCCCCACATATAATTTGTGGTATTTTTACCCCTTCACTCGCGCTTTGTAAGACGATATAAGATTTTCAGATAACCCCGTCCCCACTAAAACCTGACTAAGTAAAAATAGTAATCTAACAATTGAATCTCATATAAGAAAATCCCCTTGCAAGAAATGTTGAAACCCACCTCCTTCCTCCTTAATCCTTTACATAAGTTATGGATGACCCCTTTACCGCTCATAACTGCCACTTGCCCCCTAACGTCCCTTTGACCATCATTGATCCCCTTGACCACCATTGACTCTCCTTTGACCCCCCTGATCCCCCTTGACCACCCCCTGACCAGCTCTGCCCCCTGACCTTCCGTTTACTGTCCTTTGACTGCCCATGACCTCCTTTGACTGCCCCTTGACCCCCCACTCCTCCACTGACCACTCTTGACCCTCTGATCCCCCTTGAGCACCCATGAATACCCCTTGCCTCCTGACCACCCTTTTACCATCACTGACTCTCTTGGCCACCACTGACTCTCCGTCTGACCACCATGGACCTCCCCTTGACTGTCCCTTAACCACCCCTGACCTCCATTTACTGCCCCTTGATCCCCCCTCCCCACTGACTACCCTTGATCCTCCTTAACCCCTCAACACCACTGAACCCCCCATTATTTCCATTACTTTTTACCAGTCACTGAACAGCCGGATAAGATTTTGCACGGTTTCTCCAAATAGCATGAATTAGGGGAAGAGGCTCTAATGTGTGTCTTTGGATCTAGAATTCGGCCTATGCTTTAAATTCGAAGTAAATTTCAATTCACTATTTTTACCCTGAAAATCCGAAATATACAGTAGTATTGTCTCACTGACATATCTATGTTAAGACAAAATAAAAGCAGACAATTTTTATCAATAGGCCAAATTTTAGATCCATAGACCCAAATTAGAGCACTTTCCCCTATTTTTTGTACAATTTTTTGTACACGGTACGCATACTTCGTACGAAAAAATAATCTGGTGTATCTCAATGAATGCCTCTAAGTAGTAACTATTGCGCTAAAAAGAGATCAGTGGTAAATCCAGAAATGTCATTTCAATTATTTCTACGCAAATATTTGTTCATTTTTTTCCTTGCCGAACTGCCCATTGGGTAAAAGTCACGTTAATAAATTACAGAAAAGTGGTAACTCGAAGCCTTCAGAGAAGCAGCAAGTTTTATTGCAAGTGTTCCGTTTTAACGAAAAATATTCAGTGTTTTTGCTTGACATTGAACCGCTCCATATCGCAAGATATGCGCTGAATGATATTGCTTTTTTTTTCACCTGTAGTAAGTTAAAAACCTCCATGTTCCTTAACTCCAGCCATTTGATGTGTGAGGCTAAAGTGGTGCTCTTACCATATGAATACAATAAAATTTTAATCGTCCCTGTGATAAATAAATTTTTTTTCGGCTTATTATCTGTGATTTGAATTGTAATAGTATTTCCTGATCACTGGGAATACTTGCAAACTTTTGTGGTTGATATCAATAGCTTTTCACAATAATATCACTGTGAAGCAAATAACAGTTTTTGAAGAAGTTTATATCTGTAGATGAAATCAGTTCGTTCATTTTTTGCCTGACTGGTTTGAATTGTTGTTAAATAAATTATCTAATAGAAAAATCGCCTTGCTCAAACCTTTGTAGGGGTAAGAGGCGGGGCCATCATCATCATCATCATAATCATAATCATTATGAACCAGAAGTATCTTCTATTTAGTTTGCTTCAAATATACAAATTGTTGTTTGCCCACTACATGAAGAAAATTTGGCTTTTTATCGAATAATAATGTCAGAATAAAACAAGCATGAAGACTGGTGCATTTTCAGGTGTCAAAAAGTAAGTGAAAAATAATTATCGGCATCTAGGATTCACTGAAAAAGAAACGATTTATCAGCTACTCATGCTCTCCGAAAATTATAAATCGCCGTTGCTTTTCTCGCGAAAACTGCTGTGAGTGTATAATAGTCCCTCGCTTCTCACATTCTCATCTGTTTCTCCAAGCGGGTGGAAAAGGACGTTTCTTTTCTCAAGTAGGCGAAAATTTCGGTCTCTGCTAGTTATACATGAACCATGGTTAAACTTGAAGGAAATTCAGATTATGTTGCAGCTTTCAAAGAGTTATTGAAGACTACTAAGAGAACTAAGAGAAAGTTGTGACGAATGTAGATGAACTTAAGAGAATCACGGAATAGTCAATCGTTTTCAAAAAGTAGTATGCAGTTGTCGGTATCATTTAAAGATAAAAGAAAATATTTTAAGACATTAGTGTGATGATTGACCTACTTGCTTACTAGTATACATGCGTGTTTTTTCTTGTTACTTGTTTATCGAAATTTTCAGTCTCGGGCAGGTTCATCTTCCGGCCTAGTCCGTCAAACATCTCTTTAGGTGTTTTCGTATTTTGTCTGGCGGTGAGATTTGAACTTGTGACTTTGGCGTGAGAGGTATGGAAGCTAACCACTACGCTGGGGTCGCTTCCAGCATCCACTTGTTAGTTTTCACTTTAATTCCTTATTCCTTTAATTCCTGCTTTAGTGCCGAAGATTAGCTTATTGTTTCCAAAAAGTTGCAGTCACCTGCAAAACTGGTATCGGTGTTAGGGTAGATTTAATAGAAAAAATGTTACCTCTTCTAAATTTAGACAAGAAATCGAATATCATTGGCAGCCCTATGTTTGCACCTTTAAAATCGAAGAAATGATCAAAAAAAAAAAATGTCAAAAATGTACCGTTTTATGTTTGGGGAAGTATTGATAAAATTGTACGGATTACCAATAAACAAATTGTAAATGGTCCATAAGAGATTCAATAACATTCCCTAAACTTATAACATTGATCCACTGAATGTAACCTCTGTGAACTAAAATATGCATATGGCCAATATAAGATTGAAATAATCCATAATAGTTTTGAATGATGATTCATAAACTTCTAAAAATGATTCATAGCAAACCATCTTCGTGCACTTAAAATTTTAGGTATGATCCATAAACCGCAATTTTTCTGGGTGCCATTTTTTGAACTACTCAAATATATTGACATATTCATTCCTTTAGCTATGTGCCTTAAATATTGCCGTAAAAGAAGCTTAGCTTTGGCCTAAGAAGATTTTGCCATTTATCAAAAAGGACCCCAAAATAAATAAAAAGAGTTGGATTTTAAGACCTGATCGATTATACAACCAAATATATACTCAGATACTTAAAGTAGAAGGTGTCCCAGTGAGTCTAAGCACGAATTGTAAATAATAATATGGTTTTTAAGTTCAACGTGACATTTCCGAGATCCATTTAATCGTACGCCAAAGTGCGGCTTTTGAGCTAACACTGCTCATTAGCTTCAGCACAAACTTTTTTCCAGTCTCTTCCAAAAGTGTTGATGGAATCCGCTGCCTTAACATGTTTGCGCAAATATGCCTTTGTCAGAGCCCAAAAAGTTTTAATTGATCTTACCTGGGGAAAGTTTGGAGGATTCATCTCCTTGGATGCGGATTCGACTCCGGCTTTGTACCTGGCTACCGTGTCTTTCGCTTAATGCACTGATGCCAACTCCGGTCAAAACAGTACTGGATTATTATGTTTCTAGATTATAGGAAGCCGACGCCCTTTCCAAGCATTCCCAAACGTAAACATCAGCAGTCATCGTATCGGTTGTTACAACCGGATTTGAGAGCTTTCCACACTCACAAATAGCCAAACAATTGCTTTTTACCGAATTTTTCGGTAAAAATTGAAATATCGGCATCGTAAATAGTTTGACCAGCACGGACCGTGTAGAACTGATCACCCGGAAGCGTTGTGTAATCAAATTTCACGTCATCCATAATTACGCATGCCGATTTCCCACACAGTAGTTTATCGTATAATTTACGGACCCTTGGTTTGACAGATGCTGCTTGTTTTTCACTTCGTTTTGGCTTCTTGTGCGTCTTGAAAGTCTTTAGTCCATTTCGTGTCTCTGCTCGGTCGACGTTACGCTTCGAAGTTCCCAGCTTTTTGGACACATCTTGAACGGAAATACCCTTTTTACGGGCGAAAGCTTGCGTTATTTTCCGGTCCAGGTTTTGGTTCACAGGGCCTGGCTTACGTCCAGATTTTTTCTTGTACTGAAAGGAGGACTCCTCACCATACTTCCGAATCGCGTTACGAACCCCTCTGATGCTCGCCAACAGACTCAGCGAAACGTTGGGAAAAGTGCACTATTTGTGCACGATCTGCTTGCGCTTTTTCGGGGGAAAGCTTTGCATTTTCATGAAAAGTAAATGCACCGGCCCTTGAGACTCACAGAGTTATAGATTGAAATGTAAACAATAATATATAGCAATAATCAGCTGTTTAAACGTCATCTGGGAGCAACAGTTGCGCATCAAAGTCATACATTAACTTTCTGGGATGATACCCCATTTGGCATAAAGACGTTTGGCATACGGACGATTACCCGAATGGACGTTTGGCCTAAAGACGTTTGGCCTAAAGACGTTTGGCCGAATGGACGTTTGACGTTTTTTTTAGATTTTTCTAAACTCCAAAGAACTGCTCATGTTAAAGCTTGCTTCAGATAGAATTGGAACAAAAAACAATTGCCTGTATTTCAGTTATTTAGTATTGAATTCATGATCTTTTTTTATACAAATGTAGCGTTTTCTTCATACTTTTAAGAAAAAATACGGATAAAATTATTTGTCACGGTTTCGAAGGAATTCTCGAATTTTTCCTGTAACACGGCTCATTAGGCGGCGCACACCTTCTTCGTCCATCGTTTTAGCTATCTTATTCCACCAGGTCTTCATCTGATTGATGTCTTTGACAACCTTTCCCTTTGCCTTGAGTCTCCTCTTCATGATTGCCCAGTATTTCTCAATAGGGCGGAACTGGGGGCAGTTGGGTGGGTTAAGGTTTTTCGGAACAACCTGGACCCCTTTCTCTCGCATACCATTCTTGAACGACTTTGCTGTAATGACAGCTTGCCAAATCTGGCCAAAACATTACGGGATGGTCGTGGGATCGAATGAACGGCAAAATTCGTTTTTGGAGACACTCTTTTTGGTATAGTTCCGACGTCATTGTCTTATTTGTAACGAAAACTTTCGTTTTTTTGCCACAGCTGCAAATGCCCTGCCAAATCATGAATTTTCGTGCAAATTTGTCGGCAAAAACAAATTTAAATTTGGCTGGAACATCCCCCCGAGCCGTTGCCAAGTAAAATGTTTGACCTGCGATTTGCCCGAAGTCAGCCTTGACATAGGTTTCATCGTCCATCAGAAGACACCCGTCGAACTTGGTCAGCACCTGGTCGTATAGCTTCCGAGCACGGATTTTGGCCACACTATTCTGTTTTATGGTCCGATTTGGCTGTTTGCTAGCTCGATACGACTTGATTCCTTCCCGAGTCGAGTTCTCCTCACGGTACTATGGGCAGCACCGAATTTTCTGGCCAAATCACGGTCCGACAGATTGGGATTCCTCTTAATCGTCTTCAAAATCTTACCACGCAGTTTCCGGTCGACAGTTCCACTCCGACGATTGGCTTGAGGCTTCCGAATCGTCGTCAATGTTTCCTTATACCGTTTGATAACGCGCCATACGGTATTTCTGGGCAATTTCAGCTGTTTAGCTAGCCTAGATGCAGACCACAATGGATTTTCCAAATAACTGTGCACAATTTTTTCCTTCTTTCGGCTTCCATGTTGATTGTTTACAAAGTACAGTCGATTTGCGGAATGTCAAAAATACATACGTGAAGCTGACAAAATTCCCGACACGTGGGCGCCAAGAACTTCCAAATCCGTCCACCAGGAGCGCCACAATATGAGCAAAAGTTTGTTCCAATTCTAAATGAAGCAAGCCTTATGAGAATGATCGCATTGCATCCGGCATGCAATGGCAAACTTCGGTTCGATAACAAAAGATTGCAATTTTATCCTCGCCTAGGATAGAGCAGTCGCCAAGCGCAAGGAACGCAATTTAATTAAACTGTCAATTACGACCCTACCCAATCAAATGTGCCCGACTGACAGAAAACAATAAACCCATAATTCTATATCTATTCCGTCTCGGTGAACTTACTTTGCAAACAAATCAAGAGAAAAAAAACAGAACGTCGACCGCCAGGGGCATCGTACGAGTCAACCAGGTGGAGAGGCGGCTTACGCGAGTGTTTAGTGACATTTTCCATTTATTATGAATCGAAATGCGGCGCTCGTTGCTCTCCAGCCAGGGAGCGAACCTTCGACTTTGATGATTAAGAACCTCATTTTTCTATCGGTGCCACGGATGTCTGCGAGGGTGTGTACTGTTCATGTGTCTGCTCGCGCACGCTGCTAATGGTGCGTGTTGGTAAAAAGAGTCAAGCCGGTCATTACAGTTTGCGGAAGCCTTTTTTTTTGAATCGAAGGGCTGCGCTCGTAATCAGCAAAATATTGTAAATAACTGTTCGGCTCATAATTATAATAAATGGCCTAGAACTTGTTGTTCTCGGCAAAGAAAAAGTGCAGCGAGGAAAGGTCATCGCCGATTCCACGCGGTCGCATTTGGGTTTGTATTGTCGTCGTCGTCGTGACGCGCTGCTTTATAGCCTATAGTCAGTGCTGGAAGAGCGTGATTACAAAGTTCTGAGAGGGAAAAACTAGCAAACTAAACTATAGATGAGCTCGGAAGGTTGGAGTCTGTTTTTCTTGTAGAAACGATTAGCTGATCTGTAGAATTTGCCGCCATCGCTAACGATGACTGGGACGAGGACGACCGTGACCGGGTAGACCTGTTCGGCATGTATATTCGTATTATACTGGAATGCCAATAGAGGAGTCAATAGTCAGTCAATAATGGGAGCTGCCGAGACGGATTCCACGCCAAATGACCGATCGGACAAACTTCATGGTCGTTGATTGGAATGAGATTTTACACATGCTTTCGGTGTCGGAGACAGATCATTTTCCTCTGATCGAAAAACAAATCTTGAATAAATTTTGAAAAGGTCGTACAATTTTATCTTGAAAACTATTGATTGTGTTAAAAAACTGTCCGAGAATGAATTGTAGGGAACTAATAGGGGTTTATGGAGAGAATCTTAGACTGGTCGAAAAAAATGTTCCATGGTAAAAACTTAATAATAAACCTAAATAAAAAAAAAAAAAATGCATACGTCTATTTTTTCGCCAAATTTTTACCACAAAAACAAAACATCTGAATGCGCATTTTCATGACTTCAGGCAGATGAAGAAATTTTAAACAAAGAAGTTTCTGAAGAAGCGATTTTGGGTATTTTTGAAACACTGATCATTTAAAAAAAAACATGTTCGGTGGAAAATTACGATTCCTAAAACCAATTTTGAACAAAAAAAGTGAACTGAATAAATTTCTTTAGTATTACCATTACATACTCAATTTTTTTTTTTTAAACAAACAAAAATATTTGCAGCCATATTCAATATATAACTGCGATTATCTATCAGCAACAAAAGGTGTTTTTAATTTTCCCTCCTTGGATATGTGATCTGGACGCGATGGGTGGGCCTACGCCATCTCCACTTAGATGGCAACCAAAGAAATATCCTGACGTGGTGGTATCACATGTTGATTATTTTGATTTAATGCCGCGTCACATATCTGGCATTGATGCACTAATTTTACACATGTGATCCAACGGACATCCTGTCCTGGACCATTGAATGCTGTTGCAGTTTGGTGGGGCTCTTTCCTCAGTAATAGTGATGTGGGATTTCCTCTTGGCTGCAACACCTTTCTTATGCGTTCTCTGACATGATGAGCCGTAGCCACGCTTGAATATAATTCTAGCTAGATAGGTATATGTTGATAGACAATGTGTTCAAGACTATTGGCATTCGTAGGGAATCGACTGTTGGATTCACTGAGTAGAAGTTTTATTAAAACTAGGAACGTGGCGCTAGTCTTATTTTGTTATGTCTCACTCCAAAGAACCATAATAAAAATACTACACATTGTTACAATGGTATATAAACAATCTTATAATGGCTTCATTCTCGATAATTTTATAATAATAGATAGGGAATAGGCGTGATGAAGCTTTACTTTGTCACCAAAAAGTGAATCTTATAGTTGAGCAAGGCTCAAATAATTATTGTTAGGCTACACATGCATGACGACTTTGAAACGATTAAACAACTTAGAGATTAGGATTTGACAAATAAAAAGGAGGCAATGAACAGACAAGTAAACGTAAACTTTTCTACAATAGAACTATAGGATTTAACTAAATAACGCAGAAGACAAAAACTGACTAAGGCGGATAAAAGATAAGTGAATTAAACGTGGTAACGTCAAACTAGACATCTATTGACTAAATTATAAACGACTGAAGAAGTTACGAAGTGCCCTCTTGAGCATATAAACGTAACACTAACTGACTTATTAAATAGCATAAAGAGACGCAACGAGGAGGAAACTTCTCTCTCATGAGTCCCATCAGCAAACTGGGACTTGTAACATCAGACATTACTAAAACTGGTAGAATTCAAATATCTCAACGACATTTTTGATTCAAGAAAATTGTTCAAAAAGACTTTTGCAGCACATAAATGATGAACTAAACTACAAAAGACTGAAGAAAACATACTGACAAACTCAATAACAAAAAGACGAAACGACACCATACAAAACAGCGGACATGAACATGACTGAGAGAAAAGGGAAGCAAACTTGAAAATGTAACACCTGTTGAGGCAGTATCAACAGCGTCTCTATGGACGACATGATCCTTGCACGGCTGGTGAAATGCTTCAAAAGGAGTTAAATTATATCATTCTAACGCACAACAAACAATACAATAGCTTCTTATTTTTGGTTCGAGAAAACTGCTTCCAGACTCTCAGAGCACATAAATGACACACTTCACGGACTGAACTACAAACGACTGAAGAAATTACGAAACACCGTTTTGAATTTGCAAACGCAACAGTAACAAAATAACAAAAAACAATTGAAAAAAAAAACAGACGAAAGGACTCAAAATTCTCAAACGTGGCTCCTTCCGAGTCATTTGCAACAGCGTCTTCTTGGTACGGCTGGCAAAATGATTCGAAAGGATTTACGCAACGATATCATCAAAGGCCTGGCGTAGAGGTTTCTACTCTATTCAGAGTCCCGCCAGTAAACCTTAAAAAAAATAAAATAAAATAAAAATAATAAATACGTAAATCCTTCTACTTTTGCAGCAGGACAACAATGTGCAGACATGTGTAATTATTATTATCATATTACGTTATTACGTTACGTTACGAAGGGATATTCCCTTCACTATATTTTATATACTATTCTATATGACATTGCATATTGATTTTACATTTTTATTATAATCATTATCCATATATTTCATTACTTGGATTTTCATTATTTATTTAAATATGATTTTATTATTCTTACCTCGGAGCGTATGGTACGGTATGTCCACGCATCCTTCCTACCCCTGTAGATTCACAAATTGCGTTGTAGTTCAAATCTCTTCTTTTGAATCCAACTCATTTTACAGAATCATCTTTTGCGGTTAATGCAACGCAGTAGGCCTGGCCGCTTTGACGCTTGTATCATTTCTTTGATATGCTGCAAGCATCAATATTGACAAAACAAAAATTGGGCGTCATCTAACCCAATTATTTCCAGGATGCTTTCTCGTACTGGCTGCGTTTGTATTAGATTAGATTAGATTAGCAACGATCTTAAAACCTTGTTTCTCAAATTCTTTTTTACTCCTATCAAAGGTTTTATTTCGACTTTATGAACTCGTAAAATGCTGCATTGAAATGCCGTTTTAGGACTCTTTGTTATTATCTTATTATGGTCAGTTGAAAAAGCAGTTTAAAACAATTTTGCTTCCAGTAAATGCATTGAACGGCAAATTGGCATTGAAGGAAGTCACCATAAGACCAAATAGTTTTATAATAGTCATTGCGAAGAAAAATTGGCTTTATGGCAAAACTGTGATTTGTTTTCAATCGCCATATTGAAATGTAAGAAATAATTGAAATGTGGAAAAATAAATGCATCAAATTTTCAATGGTATGCAAATAAACTGTAGATCAGAGACTAATTTCGACATTCTTTTAGATAATCTCATCCAATTCCAAGCACTTTTCAGGATATTCATGATTAATTTAGGAATATATTTGTTTTAATTTGATTTATGTTGTTGTAAATTCGCATAATTTCCGTGGCGCATTAATTTTCGGTTCTTATCGTGCCAATATTCACCATAAAAATAAATGCGCATATAATTTGGAGCATAATACGCTGAAGAAAACACAATTTGTTTTGGATATTTTGCTATCAAACAAAATTTTCCGCAACACTAGACCTTTTTTTTACTGCTAAATGAATCAGAAGAGCAGAGAATCGAACAAAGCAGAACAACAAAAACCAACCTCGATTTCACAGTGAAGTTTGACAGCTGTGGCCATTTGGCCACATTCTGGTTTTCATGGCAGCCAATAGGTTTTATGAAGGTTCTCAAGTGGTCATAACATCTTTCACTAGAACATTTTCAAAATCTTTATGTTCTTATAAAAGTTTCATTAACTTGTTTTCACAACCGTCTATAGAGTGGGCCATTTTGTACAAATTTCGGCTTTAAAGAAGCATAGAAGAGGTATTGGTAGACAAAACAGTTTTGAATGTAGTTTTATCAACAAAGCCGGGAGGAGTGCTATACGGCTGGAATAAAACTAAAATTGTTACTTGGGACCCACCCATTCTATTCAATTTACATCCGCTAGTTACCGTCCAATCCATCGTTTATTTCGTCTTAGCCCATGTCCCATGGCCTTCCCCCATATATTTTCCGTTTTTTTCTCCATTTCCCCCCCCACACCCACAAACACCAAAACCAAAAAAAATAAAAAGCGTTATCTATCCTAAAATCAATTTCAGAAATAATGATATTCATGTTAAGTTCAGTCGGATAACGCCTGAATCTAGCCTGTTGTATGAAAGACTGCGAACATTGTTGTATGGCACATGAAAGATTGCAAACAATTTAATTGATTACGCCTCCTTTGGCTTAGAATTAAACGAGGGGAAATTTTACGCGCTTGTTAAAATTCTTTATTTTTTTCTGTGTATCCACATACATTTGCGTTGTACGCATGTATTTGTGATGGTTTTTTATGCTCTGAACACTGCATGCTGTGCGTTTGACAGTCAGCTTTCTTTTGTTTACTTGTTTGTGCGGTTCAAATTCTGCGTTTTCAAAATGTCGCGTATTGAAAAGGAAGTGAAAATTAAGGTTCCGGACACATGGCTAAATGAGAAGGGTATTACTATGCGAAAATTGGCGAAGCGGTTTGGAATTCATCATGCGAGTGTTAAAACCATCATTAATAAGTTTGGGGAACACTATTCTTTGGATGAGCTACCAGGAAGAGGCAGAAAACCCGGTTCTTCCAACCCGAAACTGGAGCAGAAAGTGGTATCTCTAATCATGAAGAACAAATCAATGTCAATACGTGATTTGGCCAAAAAGCAGGAACGAGTGTCGGAATGATCCAGCGTATCAAGAGGCGAAACCACCTGAAGACCTACAAGAAGCAGAAAATCTCGAAACAAAGTGCAGAACAGAAGAAGTGAGCAGCAAAATGGGCCCGGAAATCGTATTCGCGTCTTTTGCAGCGTCCGGAAGAGAGGATGTGAGCGATGCGGACAGGTCGATTCAAGTGGAGAAATTCGGTCGAAAGGTACTGGTATGGCAAGCAATATGTTCCTGTGGTTTGAAGTCAATCATTTTTTACACTACCGGAACTATGTTGCCTTTATATAAGAAGCATAGTACACCTCCACTGTTTTGCCGGATTTAGCGTCGGCTCACTACGCCAAAACCACTCTCAATTGGCTTGCGGAAAAGGGTATAGATTTCGTTGAGAAAAATATCAATCCACCAAATTGCCCTCAGCTTCGACCCATCGAACGTTACTGGGCAATCGTGAAGAGGGTCTTCAAGAAGACTGGTAAGGCAGCTGGGAACATGCAGGAGTTCAAAAAAAAAATTGGGCTCAAGCGTCCAAAAAATGCGATGCAACACTTGTCCGGAACTTGATGAAGAGCATTCGATCCAAAGTTCGAAAATTCGTGAAGGAATAACTTAAATTTCATCCGGTCTTCATTATGTTCAAGTTTAACCTCGTACAATAAAGGATCAATTTTTTGTATGAATAAAATATCGGTTTTCAACAAAATTTGAAAGAAAGTTTGTGGATAGCTTATTTTCGATACACTCCTTAAATCAAACTGCTACGGAACACTTAAGTGATTTTCACATTTGATTTGGAGGTCATTTGATAATCAAAACATTATAATTCACTTCATACAGATTTTGTTCTTTAAGTTTGTGTTTAGATGAGCCATATGAAAACATTCAATCGAAACTCAGACATTTTTATAATTTTTTTCCAATTACAACATTTTTACTACGCTATTCATACAACAGGCCATAGTTGAGAACATAGAATAAAATATGTTTCTAACATTGAGTCTACGGTTTTCTCGACAAATCGTTGTTATTATGCCTATGTGAACAGTCAATTTATAACATTTGACTATTTTCTGTGCATATTGGCTGCATTACTCGGTTTATAGGTTCTAATAGAAGTCAAACCAGTAGGCCCAGCAATATTCAAGACAATCGCCATCAATACTCAAGACATCCGCAAGACAACTACCAGTACACCAATAATTTCTGCAACAACGATGGAGCTCTTAATTTCATGAAGGATCACAGCGGTAACAGCTTACTACCACCGGACAGAATACTTCTTGCGGCAGCGAAGGAAAGATTTTCCAACCCACCGGGATGCTCCTCATTCGATACACCGACTACCCACCGGCCAATACAGTTCCAGAGAGGAGAAATCCTGAACCCCTACCCGGCTCATGACGAAGTTACACGACCTTCTCCTGGCAGACAACCCAACTGGACGTCCCCTGGTTGCTCTTCAAATTCTGCTACATCATGTGAAACGTGCCAGTGTCATGCTCAGCATTCGTGTTTTCGACGCAACTGACGAATTTCTCAGAGGAAAGATATGACGATGCGGATAATCAGCCCGGTGATCACAGCATTTTTCAAAACAGTACAAATTCCGGACAGGTGTATATTAGTCAAAGTCCATTAAGCTCTTCACCCCACCCTCATTCCACGAATGAAATCACGGTATATTGTCAACAGTTTAATCGGATGAAAAGCGCTGCTAAGATCAGCAAAATTCAAAATAAAGTTCTTAGTAGTTTTTATACCGTGATTCTAGCAAATGAAACTAGTTGGGATGAGAGTGTAAGAAGTAAAGAGGTTTTTGGTAATAATTATAATGTTTATAGAGATGACCGTAATTATCAATGGTCAGAAAAAAAGTCAGGAGGTGGAGTTTTAGTTGCAATTTCAACTGAATTCAATTCCCTATATTACCCAGTGAACAAGCAAACGGTAAAGTTCTTTATTTCCGCGCTCCGCTGCTTTCAAAGAGTTTCACTTCTATTTGGTTCCAAAACCAATTGATTTTTTCTAGATGGTGTTTCTCCGCAGTTGTAATCGAGTTTTTTTTTACATGAAGATGAAAAGTTCAGTTTAAGCAGTGCAATTACGGTTGATAATTGATCGCAATTGGCAAGAGGCAAGCCATCTTGCATCGCATCTCTGCGTGTTTACGCACACCAGCAGAAGTCCATCAAGTGTTAACGTTCATTTGTTCATCTGCCAACTACCACCGAGCATCATCATCATCATCATCATCATCATCGTTGAGCTCCCCTTAAAACCGGTATAAGATAAGTTTTTGTTTCTGTCTCTCCTGAATACATTGTGATTTTATTTTGAGTGAGTGTGTGTGTATGTGAAGAGTGTGTTTAGCTTTAGTTTGTTTTTCTGTGTTTGACTGTTTAAATAATTGCGTTAGTGGTTGAGCGTCTTAAGCTCCCACGAGCGAGCCATGGATGATTTGTCGGAAGATGAATCATCTATGGCGCGAAATGATGAGGTAGCTCATAAAGTTACCCGATCACGTGCCTATCCAGCTGGTTCAGCTGGTCCATGGGTTGTCTATTTTCAGCCCAAAACGAAACCTCTGAATGTTTATCAGATTTCTGATGATCTGACGAAACGATTCTCGGCCGTGACCGAGATAATTAAAGTGAGACCCAATAAACTTCGGGTCGTTGTGTCCAACCTTAAGCAGGCTAATGAGATTGCTGTCTCTCAGCTCTTTACACTCGAGTATCGAGTGTATATCCCAGCTCGGGGTATTGAAATTGAAGGTGTGGTCACCGAAGCGAGTTTGACCCCTGAGATCCTGCTGAAGCAGGGGGTTGGTCGATTTAAGAACCCTCTGCTTTCTCCAGTGAAGATACTGGATGTGCAAAACTAGGCACAGTATCGATCAATAAGGGTGAAAAGAAGTTTACACCGTCAGACTCGTTTCGTGTGACCTTCTCTGGCTCAGCCCTCCCTCAATACGTCGAGTTGGGAAAACTTCGACTACCTGTGCGGTTGTTCGTACCTTGGGTCATGATCTGCCAAAAATGCAAGCAGATGGGACATACGACCTCCCATTGCGGCAATAAGGCACGCTGCTCCAATTGCGGGGAGAAACATGAGGATGGCGCCTGCGCAGACAGCACACCAAAATGCGCTTTCTGTAAGGGAACTCCTCCTCATGCTCTCTCGTCGTGCCCGGCGTACAAACAACGCGGGGAAAAATTAGAACGCTCGCTAAAACAGCGTTCCAGGCAATCTTTCGCGGAAATGGTGAAAAAAGCCTCACCATCACCCAATACCATTACAAATTCCTTTGCTCCTCTGTCAGATGACGAGTGTGACTTTGATTTGGCAGATGAGGGAACATTATTCAGTTTTCTGGAAGGTGCTTCACGGAAGCGAAGACGCGTCCGCCCACGGAAAGTTGCTAAGCAGGAGCCCAAAATCAACTTGCCTATTTCAAGGAAAGGTGGAAAAAGGAAAATCCAATTCCACCTGGTTTTCGTAGCACTAACTACACCCAGGACTTTCCATCTCTTCCGGGGACATCCAAAACCCCTGATGCCCCGATTTTAAGAACAGAAGCCCCTTCCTCGACTGGGCTGTTCTCATTTGATGACATTGTCGAAGGTATCTTCAAGTACCTCGAAATTTCTGACCCTCTTAAAAGCATTGTTCTGGCAATGCTTCCCACAGTGAAAACTTTTTTGAAGCAATTGACAATTAAGTGGCCCCTCCTTGCAGCTATCATTTCCTTCGATGGATAATTTTCCAAATGAGGTCGGGGATTTGATCACTGTTCTGCAGTGGAATTGTCGAAGTCTTATTCCTAAATTGGAATCTTTCAAATTTTTAGCTCACAATACCGGTTGTGATGCATTTGCTCTTTGTGAAACATGGCTCTCTTCCGAAATCGATCTTCCGTTTCATGATTTCAATATTATTCGTCTTGATCGTGAGGATTCACGTGGAGGAGGAGTACTTTTGGGGATCAAAAAGTGCTACTCCTTCTATAGAGTGAATTTTCCTCCAATTCCAGGTATTGAAGTTGTCGCATGTCAGGCTGTAATTAAAAATAAAAGCCTTTGCATTGCTTCTGTATATATTCCTCCTAGAGCCTCAATTAACCGAAAACAACTTTCAGATATTTGTTCGGTCCTTCCTGCTCCACGGTTGATCATGGGAGATTTTAACTCTCACGGTACAGGCTGGGGAGAACTGTACGATGACAACCGGTCTTCCTTGATATATGACCTCTGTGACAACTTCAATATGACAGTTCTTAACAATGGAGAAGTAACACGTTTGGCTGGTCCATCCTCACTTGGCAGTAGATTAGACCTCACACTTTGTTCGAATTCATTATCGTTGGATTGCACATGGAATGTGATTCAAGATCCCCACGGTAGTGATCATTTGCCTATTAAAATTTCGGTTGCCACCGGGTTCAATTCGTCGGAATCCATCAACGTCGCGTATGATCTAACCCGTTACATTGATTGGACAAAGTTTAGGACAGCAGTAGATGAAGCCGTAACGACGGTAGAAGGGCTTTCACCGCTGGAGGAATATAACTTCCTCTCCAACCTGATCTTAGACAGCGCGCTTCAAGCTCAAACTCGACCAGTTCCAGGAACGTCATTTCGCAGGAAACCTCCTTCTCCATGGTGGGATCAACAATGCACCGAGGTTTACCGTAAAAAGTCCGACGCGTTTAAAGTTTTCCGTAGACGTGGAACACCTGAGCACTTCGAAGTATACACGGCTCTCGAACGCGAACTTAAGAGCCTCATCAAGGCCAAGAAACGCGGTTACTGGCGACAATTCGTGAACGGGCTATCGCGTGAAACGTCGATGAACACTCTTTGGAATACGGCGCGAAGATTGCGTAACCGAACTACGAACAACGAGAGCGAGGAGTACTCGGACCAATGGATCCTCAAGTTCGCGCGAAAAGTTTGTCCAGATTCTGTGCCGGCACGGATCATTCCTCGCGAAACCACGAATTCGATAGATGAGATTAGCCAACCCTTTTCAATGGTAGAACTCTCTCTCGCACTCCTTTCATGTGGCAATACGGCTCCAGGGGCTGATAGGATCAAGTTCAACTTGCTTAAGAACCTCCCAGACGTCGCTAAGAGGCGCATGTTGAACTTGTTTAATCAGTTTCTGGAACTCAACATTGTACCGGATGATTGGAGACGGGTGAGAGTTATTGCCATTCAAAAACCTGGTAAACCCGCGTCCGACCACAACTCCTATCGACCCATCGCGATGTTATCTTGTATTCGAAAGTTGTTGGAGAAAATGATCCTCTTCCGTCTGGACAAATGGGTTGAGACGAACAACCTGCTTTCAGATACTCAATATGGTTTCCGTAGGGGTAAGGGAACGAACGACTGTCTCGCGTTGCTTTCCACAGATATTCAGTTAGCTTTTGCTAAAAAAGAGCAAATGGCTTCTGTATTCTTGGATATCAAGGGGGCTTTTGATTCAGTATCTGTTGAAGTTCTTTCAGATAAACTCCACGCTTGTGGCTTTTCACCATTAATGAATAATTTTTTGTACAATTTGCTGTCAGAGAAACATATGAGCTTTTCTCATGGAAACTCTACAGCTTCCCGATTTAGCTACATGGGTCTCCCCCAGGGATCATGTTTAAGCCCCCTTTTGTATAATTTTATGTCAAAGACATTGACGGTTGTCTAAGTGACAACTGTACGTTGAGACAACTTGCAGATGACGGCGTAGTGTCTGTCACGGGACCCAATGGGGTCGATCTGCAAGGACCCTTACAGGATACCTTAGACAATTTGTCTACTTGGGCTCTAGAGCTAGGTATCGAATTCTCTACGGAGAAAACTGAGTTGGTAGTTTTTTCTAGGAAGCATAACCCAGCACAACCGAAGCTTCAAATTTGGGGTAAGCCGATAACTCATTCTATGTCATTTAAATATCTTGGGGTCTGGTTCGATTCAAAGTGCACCTGGAGATCCCACATTGAGTATCTGAAGCGAAAGTGCCAGCAAAGGATCAACTTTCTCTGCACAATTACCGGAACCTGGTGGGGAGCACATCCGCAAGATCTTCTAACGTTGTACCGGACAACGATTTTGTCGGTTATAGAATACGGTAGTTTTTGTTTTCAGTCAGCGGCTCGGTCGCACATCATTAAACTGGAACGTATTCAGTATCGGTGTCTTCGTATCGCGTTAGGTTGCATGCACTCGACTCATACCATGAGTCTTGAAGTGCTGGCTGGCATGTTGCCACTCTCGGATCGGTTTTCAGAATTATCTCTCCGGCTCCTCACCAGGTGTGAAGTTATGAACCCCCAGGTAATCGAAAACTTTGAGAAGCTTCTTGAGTTGAATCCTCAAACTCGCTTCATGACTTTGTACCATTTGTACATAACACAGGATGTCAGCCCTTCGCCGAATATTCCCAATCGTGTTTGCTTCTCCGACTTCGACAATTCGGTTCATTTTGATTTATCCATGAAGCAGGAGCTTCATGGAATCCCAGAGCATCATCGTCCTATGATTGCTCCGGTGATATTTGCTGCAAAGTTTGGCCAAGTTGATTCCACTAAATCGTTCTTCACTGACGGATCATTGATTGAGGAGTCAGCAGGCTTTGGTATATACAATGAAATTTATAGCGCCAATCGTAAACTTCAAGCTCCTTGTTCCGTATATGTCGCTGAATTAGCGGCAATACACTTTACGCTAGAAATTGTTGCCTCACTAACACCGGATCAGTATTTCATTTTCACGGATAGTCTCAGTTCTATAGAGGCTATTCGCTCCTTGAGGCCGGTAAAGCACTCCTCGTATTTTCTCATGAAAATACAGGAGCTTCTAAGTGCTTTATCTTCGCGTTATTTTATCATCACCTTTGTATGGGTCCCATCTCATTGTTCAATTCTGGGCAATGAGAGAGCGGACTCGCTTGCAAAGGTGGGCGCTATGGAAGGCGATATTTATGATCGACAAATCGCCTTCAATGATTTTTTTCCTATTTTTCGTCAACAGTCACTCGTCAGCTGGCAGTATAAATGGAGTAAAGGAGATTTGGGGCGATGGCAACATTCTATCATCCCAAAGGTGTCGAAGAAATCTTGGTTTGGGGGGATGGATGTGGGTCGAGACTTCATTCGTGTGATGTCTCGCCTCATGTCCAATCATTATTCTTTGAACGCTCATTTATACCGTGTTGGGCTGAGCGACAGCAATCTCTGTGAATGTGGACAAGGTTACCAGGACGCAGATCACGTTATTTGGTCATGTGCTGAGCATCGTGGAGTCAGATCTGAGCTTTATGATTCCCTTCGGGCTCGAGGTAGACAACCCAATGTACCGGTTCGAGATATTTTGGCTGTACGTGATCTGGAGTTTATGAAACTCATTTATGTGTTTTTAACTAACATTAGCCTTAGATTGTAGTTAGTTTAACCTGTATGTTTAGTTTTATTTTTTTTATCTGTGTTTGTGTGTGTGTTTTTTTTTTTCTAAAAATGTTCAAGTCAAAAGAAAACAAAAATTGTATAGTTATAAGTTTTTAGACAATTTAGAATTTAAAATAATAAAAATGTTATGTAAACCATACTTCAAATTCCCGCCCATCTTCCCATCCGTTAAATTGTTATTCCTATTAACCTCGAGACGGCCGCGAGTAATCGGTTCTATCCTCCTAACTTTAGTTTTAAGATAACTGATGTATATAAATATGAAAATTTGGCTCTGTAAAGTTGATTCGATTGAGCCTGTACAAATAAATATAACGGGTGTCCACTAAAAAATGAGAATGATTTCAATACTTTTCCATCAGAACAAAAACGGCCGCATAGAAATGTCACTTTAGATGAATGAATCGTTGCACTCTCCAGAAAATTTTCATACACTCTTATTTCACTCTAACATGTTCAGTCGTGTTCAGCATGCCGTCGAAACAGGAAGAACTGCGCGCGCGCGTTGTACAATTCTTTCAAGCGAACGAAGATCGTGGAAAAAAATACACGGTGGACCATTTTTGTCGTGAAAAAGTTCCGGTATCCACCGTATACCGTATCCTGGCATGCATGAGAGTAACCCGGAAGAAAGGTTGCGGCCGTCCAGCGAAAATAATGAATGAGAAAACGCTCCGCTCGCTGCGCAGCATGTTCAACAACAAGGATTCGGTAAGTCAACGGGAAGCAGCCCGAAAGTTCCATTGTTCGAAGTCACTCATCTGCAAGACGCTAAAGAAAGAAGGAATAGTGTGTAGAAAGAAAACCAGATCCCCAGAGTACACAGATGAGCAGATTCAAACCGTGAAATCCCAATGCCGCTGGATGACTCGGAATTACGGCGGAAAATCTTTCGTTCTGGACGACGAAAGCTACTTTCCTCTTTCGAAGTCTCAGATACCGGGAAACGACCGATTCTACACTAAGGACAAATCTACTACTCCTCCAAAAGTAATGTATAAGTTCAAGCACAAATTTGAATCGAAGGTTATGTTATACATCGTAATATCCGATAAGGGTATTTCGAAGCCGTGGTTCAAACCAAGCGGTTTGGCCATCAACCAGGAGGTGTACCAAAGAGAGTGTTTGCAGAAAATACTCATCCCATTTCTTAAACAACATCACTCGGATGGCAAATACGTGTTTTGGCCGGACAAGGCATCATCGCACTACGCAAAAAAAAACGCTAACGTTTTTGGAGAGCCAAAATATACCATATGTCCCAAAAGACCGGAATCCGACAAATTTGCCACAGTGCCGTCCTATCGAGGATTTCTTCGGTCTTTTGAGCTCCATGGTATACAAGGATAATTGGAAGGCCAAGAACACCAAGCAACTTACCAACAGGATCAAAAGCTGCATCCGAAAAATCGATGTGGCTGCCGTCCAACGGTCATGTTCCAGCATAACGACTAAGCTGCGCCGCACGGCGGACCACGGACCATATGACAATATTCACTAAACTTAGTTTGAAGATTTAAGTTGACCCTTTTAATAAAATAAATCAGTTTGAACAAAACTTCACTGGTATTTTTTTCCTGACCCATTCTTTTCGTTCTCATTATTTAGTGGACACCCGTTAATTCCCATTACACCAAAAAAACAGCACCAAAAAAAGACACCCCATTTTCCCCTCCCACAAACACAAAAAACACAACCAAACAACCCAAAAAAAAAAAAAAAACACCTTTTTCCCCTCCCCTTCTTTTTTTTAATTTTTTTTTTTTTTTTTTTTCCCCCTATTTCCAGGTAGAGGTGTCCTAAGATTGTGATTCTTCGTCGTTTGTCGTGTTTCCGTAACATTCCATCCCTTTAAATTTAAAATTCCTTTCCTTTTACACCCTTTCCTCCCCTTCTTTAACCCTTTTCCCAGTTCTCTTTTTTTCCCCACACACATTTTTCTCCGTGTTACACTTTTTTTTTATCCCCCCCCCTCTACACATCTCCCACTTTGGTGGAGCCTAACAACGATGCGAATTGATTGTGCCTGCTAGAGAAAACTAAGTCCAAGCTAAATTCCCTAAGTCGAGTTTTCAGCTTTTGTGTAATATCTTTATCGAAGGGGACAGACACGCGTTTCAGGGGTTCAGGTGAATCGGAAAGGGTTGTTTGTGATTTCCTATGAAGAAGTTTTTCCTTTTTTTTTTTATGATAGCTTGAATTGTCCTCTTTTAGTAACCATTGAGGCTAGCAGTTTCGAAGATATATGCTAATTCTTTGGCTTTTCCAGTTTTATTGAGAGGAAGGGTCAACATTCGGTGGATCATGTGGTGGAAAGTGGCCATTTTATGTTGGAAAGAGTAGTTTGAAGTGTAAGGGATGACTCTTTGGGTGTTTGTGGGTTTTCTGAAAATTTCAAACTCTAAAGACGATGATGACAATGGTTCTCTCACTACCAGAAGGTCGAGGAATGCAAGTTTCCCATCCTTTTCTATTTCATGAGTGAACTTGATGTATTTGTGGAGATTGTTGATTGCTTGAAGAATTAAGGGTAGATCCTCTTTGTTTAACTACGGCGAAGATGTCGTCGACGTATCTCCATCAACGAGTTGGAAGTAATTAGTACACGACACTGAAGAAGTCTGCACATTGTAGACGAAATACGCGTATCTGTCAAGATAAGCAATTCCACTAAACAGCTCACACTCTCTATAATAATCATCTAGACTAACATTTGAAAAGGGTCAAAAAAATTATATTTCCCTTTACATCAGTAAAACACAACAAAAAGTGTATGTTTAGGTAAAAGTAATTCACCTGCTTGTTCAGATATTTCTATTTTTAGGAGTGATTCAAATATGCCTTCGTATATCTTTTCGAGGGGGGGAGGGGGGGGGGGGGCGGCGGGAAGGAAGTTCAAGATATGATACAGTACGTGTAAAAGGTATGGGAAAAATTGTGATAGAGGGGGCTGATAAATCTAAAAAAATAGCGGACGTCATATTTAAGTCTTCTCTAAATGGACATGCATCAAGTCTTATCAAATTAGAAAATTCTAATTTGATAAGACTTGATGCATATCCATTTAAAGATGATTCAAATGTTCAAATAAAAAATTGTTTGATAGAAAAACTTATTTTCCTAAAACTGCCCATCTTGCACTGTTTGGCGAACTTTTAAACAATTATTTTGCATTTATTAAAAAATTCGCCCAATTCTAGGATAGCCATTTTTTTTGCAAATTGTGTGTTTGTGTGTGTGTGTGTGTGTGTGTGTGTGTGTGTGTGTGTGTGTGTGTGTGTGTGTGTCTTTACAACCAATCTCCCACTGACCGGCAGTGCCTTTATGGAAGAAACTTGTCTGCATTTCTTCAGTTATTTATATGTGATCACTATGTGCAAACATTTTTAGCCCTGGAGATTGAAGGTGGCAGCTCTATTGAAAATCCAACGACCCATTTCTAGAATGCCTGTCCATACACGTACATTCTGAGGTCATCTTCATATACAATAAGCCCCGCACCCACAACTGAAAATCACCCCTCCAAATGGGATATGAAAAGTTTTTCCCCCCCCCACAAAAAAAAAGTGAAATCTTGATCCTGCCCAGGTAACCAATAAGCAGAACCAAAGCGTCTTTACGGCAGCCTATCAAGCAATTAAGTCGCCTTAAATGCAACATAAATGCCACTTTTGGCCCAATATACGGCTGCTTTACTGCAATGCTATGATAATGCCTCATTAATGCTATTTTGCATTCGAAATGCTTATTACAGGCTGCAAGCATTTAAATAGCATTTGAAATGCAACTCTTAGCAACAGATAGCATTCTAAATGCTGATATAATACTAATGTAATGCTTGTAGCATCTGAAAAGCAGATTTAGGATTGATTTACTGCATATGCTAATGCTTACTTGGTGTCCCTTTTTTTTTTTTCCCTCCCATTCGTTTCTGTCTGCTCCTCCTGGGTGGCGTGTTTGTTAGGTTTTTTTGTATTAACGCCTCATTTCTTTCTGTCTGGAAGCTCCTCCGGTCGGGAGCGGGTGTGTTTGTTGTGTTTGTCCAATCTAACACCCATTGGCCGGCAATGGTATTATGGAAGAAATCTGTTTGCTAAACAATCATTCAAGTGACCATTGAAGCAGCTTTAATCCGTGAGCTAGAAAGTGATAGCTCTACTGCAGATACAGCAACCCATTTCAGAATGTCTGGAGAGTCACGCCCATTCCGAGGTTACTTTCACATACAATAAGCCCCGCATGTTAACATTACCGATGACATTTGGATAAGGGCACTGCAACACACTTCCAGATTTTGAATGTAAAATTTTCAAACCAGGCACGTAGTTTGTATTTTTTAAAAAAATGAGGTCATTTTTGTATAGTTATAATCAGGTAGATCTCACTCATGGCCGCCTCCATAATGACACTAACTTGTTCATTCCTAAAAATATCAATTTTCGACGTTGATTCGTAATTAATTTCATACACTCGCGACAAAATAAGCGCAAAAATTAACGTTGCTAAACCACCCGTTAGATATGAAACCTGCCAGTCTTTCACCCGCACATGTGCGTTGTCTTCGTTTGTTGCTTCTGGCCAGCAAATGGCCGTTTTGTACATTGCTCTGATCTTCTTTTTTCACTCCACATTCTGCACATAATCAAAATTCCCGCTATGACGCGACTCTACATCGAACTTCAAAGCTGCTATTAATCATCGATTCACTCGCGACAAAGTGGAAAAAACACTCCAACTTAATAATTTATGTCCGGGTGTCACAATACTACCACTAATAAACAAAGCTAAGCTGATGTAACTCTTCTTCCGGATGCGGGGCGAAGCACAAAAAAAACAAAAAAAAAACGGGGAAATACTACCGACACTCACACATTTTGGGAGGGAATCGATTGTGTTCACTACGTCTTACACAAATCACGCGGAGAGTTTATGATTCCACTCGATAGCCATTTTTTGCAAATTGACTTTAAATCTTGTCCTTTTTTAGTTATGTTGATTTCAAAATAATCGATCAAAAAACTTAAGCCCCTTTCAAGTGGCAGTCTAGATAAATTTTGAAAAAACAAAGTATGCAAAGTTGCTTGAGAAGACATAGCCTAAACACCCACAAAGTTTCATTGGATTCTGAGAGGGTGCTGCCAAACGCTGGATCAGTTGGCGTGAAATTCGTCAATAATCAGTCACTCAGTCAGCTAGCGTTCGATTCGGCCTAATGACCCGTTCGGCCCAATGGCATTCGGCCGAATAACCCACCACCCATGTGAGAAGGCAAACATATTGGCGTGAAGCAACGCAAGGTAGCAGTAGGCGAAGAAGGGGGGGGGGGGGGGGGGAGGGTAAACTAGTGAGATTGTGAAAACAAAATCCAACCAAATCGCTTTTGAACCCCGCGAAAATGTGTCTGCGTGGAGATGAGATAAACAGAAAAAAAAACCTGGACCTGGTGGGTGGCAAGTTTTTGACTTTTATGTATGGTTGAAAATAGATACCATGGGCGAGGTGCTAGTTTGTTTTTTTTGTTTCGCAGGTTTTGTGTGCCTTGTGCTGGTACTATGCATCCAGTAGCCTGAAGGTTAGCGATTTTACAATCAGAGATTCGTCTGGAAAGTTTGCATTTTGAGTCACAGATGGACTGCATTTTCTAGTGAGAGCGGCTTTTACGTTAATTGAAAAACGTAAATCATTCATAATTCAAACGTTCACCACGATAAATCGTACTCGAGCGAATTTACCCAGCTGTGTGTGTCTCCGTGTGTTAATGCGAATCCAATTACCGGGAATCATCCATTAAATGGTTGAATCAGAGTTCTGAATGGCCGATTTTCGCTCGGAACAAAGGCAAAATCGGAAAGCAAGTACCACACATTAATCGAAAATACCACCCAATATCCATTATCAATAATTAATTGCACCGGGACGAATCAATCAAAGTTGCTGCTCCATCGTCGTCGTCCACCCCGGCGATTGTCGCACTGATCCGTGGTGTGTGCGGTTTTGCTGGCCCTCATTTTTTAATCACCCCACTCTTTCTCGAAAAAAAAAACTGTCCCCGGCTCAGAACGACGCAAACCAGAGCTCGTTAAAGTTTGATTAAACGATTCGGCCTGCTGGCTGGGGGGGACATATCGAACACCTTCCGGCTGTGTTCCAGTGCCTCAATTTTACATTGATAATTCGACAACTGGGTCAACCATCCCCCCCCCCCCCTCAGGCGATTGAGTATTATACTTCGAGGCACAGCCCTTACGGAAAACAGAGTTTCCATGTCCCTGTATCCCTGGCGATGCAACCCATATGTTGCATTATTTTTTCCCTTGTTGCCCTGCGAACTGTCACGCTAAATATTCATGCGGGAAAAAAATGGTCCCACCGATCGTGGTCGTTTGAGATTATTCCGGTGAAAGCGCTGTAACAGCTGGTTCGCCCACAATATGGCTTACTCGTACGCAGCCAGCTGGTGCTTTGGGGGGGGAGGCGGAGTTGCAGTTTTCGATCAGGATGGATTATTTTTTAAATTTTAAACCGTTTTATTTTAACGCCACATTCCACGGTTGACCATCGCATAATGAGTCGGAATGGCTATTGTCGTTGTGGGAAAGGATGAAGCTGTAACTGGACCAGGCGGCCGGAACTGCTGGTGGTGATGGCCACTTTCGAAGCGGCATTGAAATAATTATTATTCCCGTCTGGGATAAAAAAAAGCGTGGATTCAATTGATGAATGGGGTGGGTTTGCAATAGCAGATGCAATTCGGGAAATCTTGTTAGGCACGTATGAGCGGCCGCACTTTCCAAGCGCCCACGAAAGTAGTTTGATTTAATCGTGGAGTTTGATAAAATTTTGGCTTCTTCAATCTAAAGAATTGAAATGTTAGAGGTATACATCCTGGTAGCCTTGATCGTTTACATCCAATTGATTATTTACTACAAGATAAATTCATTCCCATGGTGATCGTTCTACTAGCTACACGTGTTTTATTCCTCACTCTCCAAGAGATTATGGGCCCAGTAGACTAGTAATGATTCGGTTGTGACATTTCAAAAAGAAGAAAAACATCTTTCGAAGATGGATGCCAAGCTTGGAATTGAGAAGCTAATCAACGGAAATAACCCGCAATGGAGTTTTGAAGCACAAAAGCTGTTGGAACGAGAGGACCTATGGAAATGAGTTGCTGAGAATCCGCCGTCTGCATGGACATCATGGACAGACCAAAAAACTCGGGCGACAATTTAACTGCTAGTGGAAAAGCACCAGCTGATTCGAGATTCAAAATCGGCCAAGCTAACCTGGGAGAAACTCAAGGCTCAACACAAGAAGACAACGAATTTTTTCAGATTGTCGTGATCTATCAAGTTTGCGTTAAGAAGCAGGCGGAGGGAGGTGACATCGAAGCTCACATTTACGATTTGGAGGAGCTGTTTTCAAGGCTAGGAAAGGACGTTAAAATAGCAATTTTATTGCGAAGTTTACCAATGGCCTATGCCTATTTCAGTGGGGTGGAGGCGACTTGGCGCCTCCTCCATATAAAAATCCCAAGAAAACAAACTGGGATCAGTATGCGCAACAATTGAAATCAAACTTATTATCAAATGACATTAATATTGAATCGGTTCAACAGTTGGAATCATTCTCTCAACAAATTGACGAAGTGATTTTTAACTCCTACAACAGGAGCTATCCTATGACGCAATCGAATTCGAACAGGGACGTCCCGTGGTGGAATTTGAAGCTTGAGCGTCTTGGGAAAGTCTCTCGTAAATTGTTTAATAAGCCGAAGAGCAGCTCAGATTGGAGTCAGTATAGAAGAGCTCTCGCTGAATACAATTATGAGATAAGGAAATCCAAGAGGAGAAACGTGCGAAAGCATTAATAATACGCCAATAGTTGCAAGACTACAGAGAACTCTTGCAAAGGATCATACGTTTGAACTTGGAAACATTAATCTCCAAGACGGGGCTTATACTAAAACCCCACATGATACCTTAAGTTTTATAATGAAAACTAATTTTCCGGGCTCGGACTTGTGTGAGGATTCTGATCATATCGGTGTGGAAGGATGTTCCTTGCAGAGAGTCTAATAGACAGGAATGCACAAGGGCACTAGATATAGAGGATGGAATCTTTACAACATCCAGGGTAGAACATGCAGTTAGATCATTTCAGCCATTTAAATCTGCAGGTGTAGACGGCATATTTCCAGCATTGCTTCAAAAGGGTGAGGCCATGCTGGTTCCGTTTCAGAGGAAGATTTTTAAGACAAGCTTAAGGCTGAACTACATCCCATCAAAATGGAGGTTAGTAAGAGTAATCTTTATACCAAAAACTAGTAAGCGTGATAAGACGAATCCAAAATCCTTCAGACCTATTAGTCTTTCATCAGTGCTGCTGAAGACAATGGAAAAGGTTTTGAAGGAGTATGTCGAGTCAACTTATATGCAAAAGCATTGATTGTTGAAATTTCAGTTAACAGTTAAAGCACTCGAGCTTGACATAAAATGGGGCTTAAGACCAAAAATGATTATGTGGGTCTACACATCTGTTATACGTCCAAAAATAACGTACGCTTCGTTAGTGTGGTGGGCGAAAACCAAGGAAGCTACTGCAGAAGCAAAACTTGCAAAACTTCAACAACTTGCAGGTATTGCTATAACTGGAGCTATGCGCAGCACACCATCGAAAGCACTAGATGCAATTCTCAATCTGCTGCCGTTGCAGGAATGTGTGCAGTTAGAGGCGGAAAGAAGCGCTCGGATGCTGAAAAGGTCTAGAAATATAATGTTAGGTGATCTTACCGGTCATCTGAGTATATTACAACATTTTTAAAGAGGATCGGTGATAACTATGAACGGAGACTGGATGAAACCGGAGGACAACTATGACGTTCCTTACAAGGTACGTGAAAAATCGCGTACTGATTGGGAAGCCAGAGGGCCACTTTCGCCAAGGTTCAATCATATTTTTCACAGATGGCTCAAAAATTGGAACGAAAACTGGAGCAGGAATCTATGGTCCTGGAATCAAAATGTCAGTGGCTACGGAAAGTGGCCAACAGTTTCTCAAGCAAAAATCTTTGCAATTCTTGAATGCGTGAATGTTTGACTGAAAAGAATGTACAGATATGCAAATATTTGTATTTTCTCGGACAGTCAGGCAGCTTTACAATCATTATGCGCTCATAAATGTACAGCGAAAATTGTCTGGGAATGTATTCTGTCATTGAAACTACTGTGTCAAACGAACTCAGTAAACATGTATTGGGTTCCGAGACACAGTGGCATTGAAGGGAATGATATAGCAGACGATATCGCTAGAATAGAATCTAGTTCACAGTTTTTTGGCCCAGAGCCATTCTGCGGTATATCAAACTGTACTTTAAAAAATGGATATGAAATGCTGGGAAGAACAAAGGTGATAACCAACTGGTTGGCTGTCAGAAAGTGTAACCAGTCAAAAAAGATTTACAAGTCGAAACGCAAATAAAACCCAAAAGCTCTTAGAACTCATTAAAAGAGGCTCTCTGTACATACTACTGGCCTAATAACAGGGTACTGTCAATGTAAATATCATTTGAAGAACATTGGCCGGGTTCACAATGATATATGCCGCTTCTGTAGAAAGCGACTCATCGGAGCATCTGCTTTGCAGCTGTAGTGTATTGCATAGGCGCAGATCAAAATTTCTTGGTAGTGGTTGTTTACAGCCCAATGTAATTTGGTTTGCCAATCCTGGTAAGGTGATTGGGGTGACTGGGAACGTGGAAAGCAGCTGACCACCCATCAAATGGTGGTCAGCTTGCCCAATGCGTATACAGTAAACGAGGATTTACTACAAAAGTTTGTATCAATGGACGCAGTAGTGTTTGAATCCCCCAACTACAACAAAAAATTGCCTATGCACACGTTCAAGCGGCGATGTTGATTCTGAAGGATGACTTCATTAAGGGAAAACTCCTGGAATTCTCGAAGAAGCAGTACGAAGACGACAAAACCGGAGAATCGGTTCAGAGGGTCAATGACACGAAGAAGCTGATTTGTTACAATTGCGGCAAAAGAGGTCACAAAAGAAAGAACTGTTACGCTAGTCAAGACTCGAAGACTCAGAAGCTCAAAGAAAAAACTGAAGAAAGAAAACTCGTATGCTTTTGTACTGGATGATACCTGTGGTGAGAAGAAAGGATGGATTATTGATTCGGGAGCTTCGTCCCACGTATGCTGCGATCAAACTTCCTTCAAGAACATGAAACCGTGTCTGGACCAGAGTGTGTTCCTAGCTAACGGAAAGGAAGCGAATTTTCAAGGTATGGGAATAGGTACAGCTCACAGTGTGTACGAATACGGTTATCGGCGGTTCTGTTTGTACCTGGGCTGGAGATGAATCTTGTATCTGTAAGTAAGCTGATCAACAAATGAACGGACGTACGTTTCGATAAGCAAGGTTGTCGGATAATAGCTCAAATGCCTTGATTATCATCTGCAACTATATGGGTCTTAATAAAATGGTGATTTTGGATATTTTAGCAGGTCAGTTACTGTGTGTGGTCAGAATATCCATCACAAAGTTTAACTCAAATATTTGATCGAAGTGTGCCTCAATATGATCTGCAAACTATTTGAATGTTAATATAGTAATGTTATTTGATATATCAGCTAGTGAAGAAATCTAAGCGATTCCATGGGATTCTAAGATGAATTCAGGGTACCTTAGGTGAATTCAGAACATTCATACTATATAACAGACTGTGCTCAAGATGTATCCTATGTTAACCTTAGTTTTTATCTGTAACTAGCTGAACCCGGTGCGTGCGCTGCTACGCTTGCAACTAAATGAAGGAAAATTTAATATAACTGGCACGTTTATGGTATTTTTTTGGAATGAGTTTTTTTTTCTTGAATAAGCAGGGGTTCAAACTTCTATCAAAACATGCTTCTTACCCGAGAAATACACGTTTTGTATTGAAGTAACCTGCACAATTCTCATTTTTGATAAAAATTTGTATTTCATTTGTAAAGGAGCCCTCCCTTCCAGAGGGGGGTGGTTTCTCAAACCACCATACAATCATTGCCTTCAAAACCCCCCACATGCCAAATCTGGTTCCATTTGCTAGATTAGTTCTCGAACCATCACACTGGGCTCTTCGATTATAAGAAAAAATTGAATTTCATTTTTTTTTTTGAACCCCCCCCCCCCCTAACCTTCAGAATTGATTCCATTTGCTTGATTAGTTCTCGAGTTATGAAGTAATTTGTGTCTCATTTGTATGAGAGTCCCTTCCTGAGAGAGTAGGGGTCTCAAACAATCATAAGAACCTTCCCCAGCCCCAAAAACCCCTTCATATACATTTTCACGTTGGTCGGTATAGAATTTGCCGAGTCTATAAGGGTCCAGACAGACAGACAGACAAAAAATTCATTTTTATGCATATAAAAATCTAGCCTCCAAAAACCCCCAAATGCTAAAAGTGGTTTCAGTTACTTGATTAGTTCTCGAGTTATGCAGAAATTTGCTTTTTATTTGTATGGGAGCCCCCCCCCCTTCTTCGAAATGGGGAGGGGTATTGAACTGCCATAGAAACATTTCTTGCCTCCAAAAATCTACACATGCCAAATATGGTTTCGTTTGCTTCATTGGCTCTCGAGTTATGCTAAAAATAATGTTTCATTTTTAAGGGAGTCTCCCTTCAAAAACCTCCACCTGCAAAATGTGGTTCCATTTACTTGATTAGTTCTCGAGTTATGCAGAAATTTGTGTTGCATTTGTATGGAGACCCCTCTCCCGCCGTCTCGAATGAACTAAAACGTCTACAGCAGACGTACAGTTTAAAGAGACGTTAATATAATGAATCAATGAATCCCCCTCCCGCCCCTTTCAGATGGCGGAGGAATCTCAAACTTCCATAGAAACATTTCTCTCCTCCAAAAACCTCCACATGCCAAATTTGGTTCCATATGCTTGATTAGGTCTCGAGTTATGCACAAATTTGTGTTTCATTTGTATGAGAGCCCCCCTCTTACAGAGGGCGGACGGGTCTCGAGTGACCTTAGAAACATTTCTTGCCTTCAAAAACCTTTACCTGCCAAATTTGTTTCCATTTACTTGATTAGTTCTCGAGTTCTACAGAAATTTGTATTTTATTGGTATGGAAGCCCCGCCCCCTCGTACCAGAGAGAGAGAGGAGGGGTCTCGAAAACCGTAGGAACATTTATTGCCTTTAAAATCCCCGCATGCAAATTTGGTTCCATTTGCTTTATTAGATCAAGAGTTATGAAGAAATTTCAGTTTCATTTGTATGACAGCACCCCTTCTAGGAGAAGGGAGGGGTCTCAAATTACCATATAAACCTTTTTTCCCTCCAGAAAACCCCACATGCCAAGTTTGGTTCCATTTGCTTGATAAGTTGTTGAGATATGCAGAAACTTCTGTTTCATATGTATGGGATCCTCCCTTTCTAGAGAGAAGAGGGGTCTGAAACTACCATAGAAACATTTCTTGCCTCTAAAAACTTCCATATGCTAAATTTGGGTTCCTTTGCTTGATCAGTTCTCGAGTTATGCCAAAATTGGTGCTTCATTTGTATGGGAGCCCCCCTTTCCAGAGAAGGGAGGGGTCTCAAACCATCATAAGAACCTTTCCTGGCCCCAAAAACTTCTCTATACAAAATTTCACGCTGATCGGTTCAGTAGTTTTCGAGCCTATGAGGTTCAGACAGACAGAGAGAAGAAATCCATTTTTATATATAAAGATTCATTGTAAAAAGGGTGATATATAATACACTCAGTAGCAAAAAAAGGTACACACTTAGAAATTATGAATTTTACATGAGACGTAATTCATGTTTGTAAAAAGTCGGAGAACGTAAAGAGAGATTTCGTGTAAAATTATGTCCCATGAAACTGATACATACGCAATTTGACAAAAGAAGTGTTTGATTGAATTTATTTTCTCATCTCTCAACTCATTTTTATGTGCTAAAGAACGCTTGCAAGTGTCGGTCTCAGGGGACAAAAATAATTATTTCAATGATCCGTGTTTTTTGGAAAAATTTATATATCTTTATACAAATTTCAACATTATCTTAAAAGAAACGACGTGGACAAAATTTGAACTGTTTCATCTTATGCTTTGGCCCTAGCTCCAACCTGGGTACTTCCGTTTTTTCTCGGTGTGGATCATGCAAAAAAAAAAACCAAAGTAAACTCATTCTGTTAAAGATCAAATATAGTTTGGTTTCACAATCAAATTCATAGTGTTTGCCATAATTTTGGCATCTTCATGTCTTATACTACTTATTTATAACATATCATGTAGCCTCATGGTGATGAGAGAATATTTCCATCTACATCATCATAATCGTCTCTCCACGTATGGTGAATACAAACATAAAAATAATAGTATGAATTATGGAGAGTGTGAGCTGTTTAGTGGAATACCTGTAACTAGAAAATAAGAAGAATGATTAGTAATTTCCATTTAATTCCAACTACCTTTATTGCTTATCTTGACAGATACGCGTATTTCGTCTACAATGTGCAGACTTCTTCAGTGTCGTGTACTGATACTCGACTGCTACTACTGCGACTGCGACTACTCGAGTATCAGTACACGACACTGAAGAAGTCTGCACATTGTAGACGAAATACGCGTATCTGTCAAGATAAGCAATAAAGGTAGTTGGAATTAAATGGAAATTACTAATCATTCTTCTTATTTTCTAGTTAATAATAGTATGTAAAACCAACAATGGGAGAACCCTTTAAACCATACTGGTGGGGACCAGTATCAAAACACTTCACGGTCTTTCTCTCCATTGTATTTTATTGAAAGTACGACGAAAGAAAATTGAGTAAAAATTAGCCGTTTTGTTCTAAAAATAAACCCAATCGGGAGATAGTTCCCTCGCTCATGTAGGCAACAAGGCAGACTGTGTACAAACAATCGCTAGACCCATCACAAGCCATTGTAGTACATGAGAACGATCAGGCGCGCATTATTTTGCCAGTCAAGTGGATATCCCCCTCTTACATACCTTGCCAGCACGTAGGTAGTATTGTAAAAGGATGTGTGCTTGGTTCGAGTACTATTCCACATGCCTTTCGCTCAGTTTCAAATACTTCTATTGAATTTTTCACAACCTGCCGTACACCAACAGAACTGTCAACACTTTCTCTTCATATCATTCGTTCTAGCAAAATTACTGTCCACTCTTGGGGTCTTATGGTGATGAGAGAACATTTCCTTCTACATCATCATAATCGTTACTCCACGTATAGAGAATACAAAAATAACAATTATAGTTTGTATAAGTATTAGGGTGACACACCTGTATTTTCGTTAAATTCTTATTTATTTGAGTAGTTCTTTTTTTTTTCAAATATGTGTTACGGTGTACCTGATCATGCGTAACCGTAACATTCTATATGGTAAGGTCTGTATCCACATTAATTCGGACACCTTCAAATCATTGTAACTTTTGAAATATTGCACGCAGGAATGAAGAATTTCACTGTGGTATAGCTGAGAGTCTATGATGAAAAAGACTATGATTGATGTTTACATTTCATATTTTAGTATTCAAGGTGGCGATGAAAGAAAAACAAGTGCGCGAGCGAATTTTGTACGGGCGTACGGCAAATCCTGACTTGTCAATACGGGACCTTTCAAAAACATTGCCTAAACATTTGCCTAAATCCACTGTTCACGATGTCCTCAAATCATTTTCGAAACGTTTGACGGTGGAGAGGAAGCCGAGAAGTGACAAAAGCCATTGGACGCGCTGATCCTTTCATGGACCGAAAGGTGAAAAGGATATTGGCGGAAAAAACAAATCTCTCCATTCGAACGGTGGCTCGTAAAAAATGGGATGTCGCCTGGTTTAGTCCAAAAATCAAAACAACGTTGGGACTTAAGTTGTTTAAAGTAAAAACAGCTCCAAATCGCAACGACAAACAGAACTTGGCAGCAAAATCACGGGCTCGACGTTTGTACTGCGAATATTTGACCAGGGATTTTCATGCGTTGTTATGGACGATGAAACTTATGTCCTGGAGGATTCCAAGCAGCTTCCAGGGCTGGCTTTTTATTCTGCTATGGCCAGAAATGCTACAGCTGAGCATTTCAGAACGAAGAAGGCATCGAAATTTCCCAAGAAATACCTTGTGTGGCAACAAAAGGGTTTTTTTTTTCAGAATGAAAAAATCCTCCATCACTACAGGCACAATCAACAAGGGAGATCTACCTGAAAGAGTGTCTGCAGAAGCGATTGCTACCCTTCATCAAAAGTCACAAAGAAAAGCTTTTGTTTACTGGCCCGATTTGGCATCATGCCACTATGCTAAAACTGTTGATGGAGTGGTACCAAGCAAAGCAAGTGAACATTGTACCAACAATCTCAAACCCCCCATAATTTTCGAGGAAAGCTACGACTAATCGAGGAAGATATTGGGCTCTGATGAAGCGGAAGCTTTCTGGAAAAAAGCAAGGAATCAAAGACATCAAACACTTCCAGCAAATCTGGACAAAAACGGCTTCTAAGATTTCTGAAGAGTCTGTACAAACCCTAATGGACGGAGTTAAGCGCAAAGTTCGAAAATTTTATGCAAATACCGAATAACAATGTTTTGTCTTCACGAATTGTTAAAACACATCCCATGAATCTGAAATAAACAACTACAACGGAAATATAATGCGAAATTTACAATACAGATTTACGGATACAGACCATTCATATCATTTGTTTTATGGGTTGCATGTTACAAAAGGCTGAGGCAAAATGCAAATGCCTTCTCCGAAAAACTTGTTTTTGTTCCTTCTGAGTCCTAAAAGCAACTGTGCAAAATGTCAGCTCGATTCGTGGAACTATATGTTGGCGCCCGATTTTTTTTAAACTGAATTTTACATGGAATAGAATAGAATTTTACATAGGGGAAAACTGTCTTTTGCAAACCAATTTATCTGGAGGTCTCAGAACGAAAGTTGAAGTAATACAGGGGTTTCAAGAGACCTGACAATCGAAAGAAAAATTGTTTGAAAATTGTGAAAATTGTATTAAGCTAAAACCTAGAGACATTTGAATGTTTCAGGTCATAAGAATGTTGCGGATTCATCTAACCTTGTGTTAGCTTCTTCATGTGTTGAAAAGAAAAGAAATAAAACAAATAGAGAAAATTTGGTCTGGAGTTGTGCCGTATTCTGTAGTTGATTTTAAAGATTTCTTGTAGATCAAAAAACTGCGATACAACCTAGGCCAAATGTTCCCTTAATGTGTTTTCTTTTCAGAATGATTCGTCTCATTTTTCAAGATGATAATGTTGCAGGAGCTCTCGAGGAAGATCACGATAAGGGAAAAAAAACCGTTCAACCTTCGATGTTGACCGTTGACTCAAACTTCAGCGGGGGGATCACATTAAAAACCGAATGCATCGAAGTCAAAGCCTGCAGTGCGCAATTTTCAAAATATGGAAATCTATAATATTATGATATGGCGCTTCTGTCGACAGTGCGCAGCTTCAGAAATTTGTTTCATTCTCTGCCCCCTGCGGCCAAACTTGCCCATGATTAATTCCGGAGTTTATTTTTTGAAAAACTCCAGAACTGAATATATGCGAACGGAAAGAAATTCAATCGTGTGAACACCGAAATAAGTTATGTGATAGCGCTGCGTCAAAAACTGCAACTACATATGTAGCAGCTATTACTTCATATCATCATATTTTTTGCCAAAACCGTTACTCGAAACTCATAGAACTATGACAAAGATATCTATAACGGATATAATTTAGTGAACTATAAGTAGCGCCCAAGTAAAAATTTTAGTTTTATTCTAGCCGTATAGCATTCCTCCCGGCTTTGTTGATAAAACTACATTCAAAACTGTTTTGTCTACCAACACCTCCTCAATGCTTCTTTAAAGCCAAAATTTGTACAAAGTGGCCCACTCTATAGACGGTTGTGAAAACAAGTTAATAAAACCTTTATAAGATCATAAAGATTTTGAAAATATTCTAGTGATAGATGCTATGACCACTTGAGAACCTTCATAAAACCTTTTGGCTGCCATGAAAACCTGCATGCGGCCAAATGGCCACAGTTGTCAAACTTCACAGTGGTTGGTTTTTGTTGTTCTACTCTGTTCGATTTTCTGCTCTTCTGATTCATTTAGCAGTAAATAATATCGAAGAAAAAAGGTCAAGTGATGCGGGAAATTTTGTTCGATAGCAAAATATCCAAAGCAAATTGAGTTTTTAACAGCGTATCGTGCTCCAAATCATATGCGTATTTAATTTTGTGGTGAATATTGGCACGATAAGAGCCGAAAATTAATGCGCCTCGGAAATTATGCGAGTTCACAAAAACAAACACAAAATTAATACAAATATATTCGATAAATTAATCATGAATTTCTTGCAAATTGAGGGAATTCAATAAGGTTATCTAAAAAAAATGCAGAAATTGGTCTCCGATCTACAGGTCATTTGCATTACATTTAGAATTTGGTGCATTTATTTTTCCCTATTTCAATTATTTCGTATATTTCAATATGGCGATTGGAAAAAATCACAATTCTGGCATAAAGCCAAATTATCTGCGCAATGACTACTTTAAAACTATTTGGTTATTTGGTGACTTCCCTTAATGCCAATTTACCGTTTAATGCATTTACTGGATGCAAAATGGGTTTAAAAGGGTTTTTCAACTGACCATAATAAGATTATATGCATGAGTCCTAAAACGGCATTTCAAAACAGCATATTATGAGTTCATAAAGTCAAAATAAAACCTTTGATAGGAGTAAAAGGAATTTAAAAAAAACGAAGTTTTAAGATCGTTTTTAACAAGCTGTGTAGGTTTTCATAAACCTGACTAAAATATGAAACCTATTGGCAGCTCTCCGTGTCATAATAAAACCAAATTGATTTCTAGTGGCTTTGATAAAACTTTAATAAAACTTAATAAAGCAGTATGGTTTTGGCAATGTAACTTGGGAAGAGAACTTTGACTGAATGACCTTGATGTTTTATTTAAATTAACAGCAGTGTGGTTTAAAGAAACAATCATTGCCTTAAATGATATAATCAAAAATTTTCGTTGCATAGATAATGTTTGCATCTAAATTACCTTGATCAAAAATTTCTGTTTTTGTCACTAAGTGGTGGATATTTTTGCAAAACGAGCACGGAACTCCCATCATAATTTCTCAACACTTTCCCAAAGGTGCAACAATTAACGTTGGAGTCATCAACTTGTGCTCATCTCCGGAACATTTATTCATTTTCATATGGTCATGTCCAGTTCCGTTCCGGGGGCAGTCAAAGTCTTTCCCGGTCAGAAGTAGCACCGTTGCAACTGTGGTACAGCTTCGCTTCGAGAGGTAAAGCAATTCCACATGGCCACAAGTCGCAATTGCCAGCCAGAACTACCTGTTCCTGATCGCCATCTAATGCATGCTACCCGTCGGTTGCATCTCACCGAAAGCTACCACAGAAGTGATTTGTACACCAGGAAAACCAGCATCATACAGCAGCAGCGGCAGCTCCATAAAAATGAAGCAGCCAACATCACAAAACGAAAGAGCTAGATTTATTAGCTAAAATAAAATATTTTCCCCCTGCGATAACAGTGGAAGAGAGCGCGAGGAAAAGCTATCCCGAGCGCAAATAGGCGAAACACACATGCATTCTTACCCAACACTAGCAATAACAGCAACAACGACGATGCCAGAAATGGGAAATAATGGGGGTAGCAAGATACTGGAACAGTGGACAGAAAAAAAAATCCCTAGTGTGAAGACTGAACAAAAAACTAGATTTATTTTCTGCTGTTTTATGATCGCGCACGCGGCGGCACATGAGAGATGCTTGCATACATACAGACAGCATTAGGCTGGGGCTCAAGGCCCGGAAGGCGCACATCTCATGTAGGCATGCCAGTATCGGCCTGGTTGCGCGAATTCTGGCCTCCTTCCCAAAAGCATATCGTGTGTCGAGGTTGCCCTGCTGAAGGGAAACGAACGAAGCATCTAACTGTAACTGGTGCATCGCCTCATCATCATCACCACCAGAAGCAGCAGCAGCAGCAGCAACAAACGGGACTCGAAACTGCAGCAGCGTTGCATCTGAATGGTGCTGGCCGGTTGATGTTATCGGCCTTGGTAGAGAGAGAGAGAGAGAGAGAGAGAGAGAGAGAGAGAGAGAGGGTGCGAGTGCGAGTGCAAAAAATAAAGGTTTCGGGATCTGATTTCAACTGACACGCCAAGTGTCAGATGCATTGCTATGCGCTGTTAGTGACTGCAACATGATGATGATGATGATGATGCTGCTGCCGCTCCCATACGATAGAAATGCTGCTCCGAAGATCATGCTGAAGGTTTGCTTTTACTTGGATGTAATTAAAGTGGCCTAGTTATTTCGCCACGGTTGGGTGACTGTTGTAATTTTACAACTGAAGGAAAATTGGAATTGATTGCAAAGGAGAGTGTTTGGGTGAAAGAATTACAGTAAGTTTGATTCTTAATATACTGACAGTGTTTTCGTTTTTTGCTTAGCTTTGGCGTCAAAGAACTCGAATTGTGCAATCAATTTGCTGCGAGGATAATTTGGAATGGAAACAATAAGTTTTTTTTTTCCAAATTATGAATCAATGAGTAACATTTACTAAGCATACATGCTGCCCGCTTCAATATGGTTTCACTTCATTTAGTATTTCAATAGTTAAATAATCGTGACCGCCTAAATCGTTGAGGAAAAACGGATATTAAAGGGTGTATTCGATAAAAATGGCACACAGAAAATCTTCTGTAACTTTTGGAATCGTATGAGTAAAAAACCTAGAAATTTGAGTAGATCTTATCCATAGTGTATTATTTACATCTGCCAAGTTTCATAGTTATACATTCAGTAGTTCCAGTCATGTCGTTGAAAAAAGAAATTGTCCGTGAGAAAATTTTGTGCACTCACAATCAAAATCCAGGGGCGTCCCACCGGTGGATTGCTAAAAGGCTTGGAATTGCAAATACAACTGTGTCTCGTGTAATAAGAACCTTCAAGGAGCGTCTGAGTGTCCAAAGGAAGGAAGGGAGTGGTCGTAAAAGTGGTCCAATGGACAGTAAAATGGCCAGGAAAGTCGTACAACAATTCAAGAACCGTCCAAACATGTCAATTCGAGATGTCGCTAAAAAGTCTAAGGTGTCAGTCGGTTTTGTGCAGAAAACCATGAAGCGTGCTGGGTTACATGTTTACAAAGTGCAAAAAGCCCCAAACCGGAATGAAAAACAAAAAATCACTGCGAAAACCCGCGCCCGGAAACTTTACACGAAGCTGCTCACCAAATCCGGTTGCATCGTGATGGATGACGAAACATACGTCAAGACCGACTTCCGTCAACTTCCTGGGCAAGAATATTTCGTTGCCAAGTCGAAGTTCGATGTTCCGGAGGATGTTCGAAAGAAGAAACTATCGAAATTTGCAAAGAAGTTTCTAATCTGGCAGGCGATTTGCGGATGTGGTGAAATAAGTGCTCCCTTCATCACTTCCGGAACAATAAACGGTGCGATTTACACGGAAGAGTGCCTTAAGAAGCGTCTCTTGCCATTCATTAAGAAGCACAAAGGATCAACTCTGTTTTGGCCTGATCTAGCATCCTGCCACTACGCTCGAAGCGTATTGGAGTGGTACCGAGCCAACGGAGTCAATTTTGTGCCAAAGGATATGAACCCACCAAATTCACCGGAACTTCATCCAATTGAAAAATTCTGGGCAATTATGAAAACGGAACTTCGCAAACATCCCAAAACTATAAAAACAGAGCTAGAATTGAAAAAAATTTGGGTAAAAACAACAAAAACACTGGGAAAATCGGTTGTACAAAATTTGATGGGTGGAGTGAAAAGGAAGGTGCGAGCATTCGGGATGGGAGACGAAATTGAATAAAACAAATGCTGTAAATCAAAACTCATTAGTAGTTCTTCATTCCCTGAAAATTTCAAGAAAATCCGATAATCAGTTTAATTTTGATGAGTATATATGTGTGTGCCATTTTTATCGAATACACCCTTTAATATCAACGAGCGCTGAGGATTCGCTTCAAAATCATTCAGCTTCCATGATGAATACCTTTCAACTAACAGTGATAATTTTGTTCTTGTTTCCCAAGTAAGACACGAAACATCATTTTAAGAATGACTGAAAATAGTGTTTTTGGAAATGTATTATCACCGTTTTGCAAATCAAGTCATGTTCTGAGTCAGTTCACTCTGACAAACGATTTAGCTGTAACATTCTTTTTGAAAACATAGTTCCATACATTTATCAAACACTAGCTGAACCCGGTGCGTGCGCTGCTACGCTTGCAACAAAATGAAGGAAAATTTATCGTAACTGGCAGTTTTATGGTTTTTTTTTTGGAATAAGTTTTTTTTTTTCTTGAATAAGCAGGGTTTCAAACTTCTATCAAAACATGCTTCTTACCCGAGAAATACACGTTTAAGTATCCCATATAATTCTCATTTTTGGTAGAAATTTGTGTTTCATTTGTATGGGAGCCCTCCCTTCCAGAGGGGGGTGGTTTCTCAAACCACCATACAATCATTGCCTTCAAAACCCCCCACATGCCAAATTTGGTTCCATTTGCTTGATTAGTTCTCGAACCATCACACTAGGCTCTTTGATTATAATAAAAATTTGAGTTTCATTTGTTTGAACCCCCCCCCCTCCCTTTCAGAAAGGGGAATGCCCATATGCCAAATTTGATTCGATTTGCTTGATTAGTTCTCGAGTTATGAAGAAATTTGTGTCTCATAAGTATAGAGCCCCCCTTCCTGAGAGAGTAGGGGTCTCAAACAATCATAAGAACCTTCCCCAGCACCAAAAATCCCCTTCATATAAATTTTCACGTTGGTCGGTTCAGAAATTCCCGAGTCTATAAGGGTCTGACAGACAGAAATTCATTTTTATGTATATAGAAATCTACCCTTCAAAAACCCCCATATGCTAAAAGTGGTTTCATTTACTTGATTAGTTCTCGAGTTATGCAGAAGTTTGCTTTTTATTTGTATGGGAGCCCCCCCCCCCCTTGAAAATGGCGAGGGGTATTGAACTGCCATAGAAACATTTCTTGCCTCCAAAAACCTCAACATGCCAAATTTGGTTTCATTTGCTCATTGGCTCTCGAGTTATGCTAAAAATTATGTTTCATTTTTAGTGGAGTCTCCCCTTCCAGAAGGCGAAGGGGTCTCAAACCACCTTAGAAACATGTATTCCCTTCAAAAACCTCCACATGCCAAATTTGGTTCCATTTGCTTGATTTGTTCTCGAGTTATGCTGAAATTCATGTTTCATTTGTATGAGAGACCCCTCTTTCAGTGAGCGGAGGAGTCTCAAACAACAATAGAAACATTTCTTGCCTTCAAAAATCTCCACATGCCAAATTTGGTTCCATTAACTTGATTAGCGCTCGAGTTATGCACAAATTTGTGTTTCATTTGTATGAGAGCCCCCCTCTTACAGAGGGCGGAGGGGTTTCGAGTTACCTTAGAAACATTTCTTGCCTTCAAAAACCTCTGCCTGCCAAATTTGGCTCCATTTACTTGATTAGCTCTCGAGTTATGTAGAAACTTTTGTTTCATTTGTATGGGAGCTCCCCCCCCCCCCCCCCCCCTACCAAAGAGAGAGCAGGGGTCTCGAACTATCGTAGAAACATTTATTGCCTTTAAAATCCCCGCATGCAAATTTGGTTCCGTTTGCTTTATTAGATCTAGAGTTATGAAGAAATTTTAGTTTCATTTGTATCACAGCACCCCTTCTAGGTTAGGGGAGGGGTCTCAAACCACAATAGAAACATTTTTCTCCACCAGAAAACCCCACATGCCAAATTTGGTTCCATTTGCTTGATTAGTTCTTGAGATATGCAGACTTCTATTTCATTTGTATGAGAGCCTCCTTTTCTAGAGAGGGGAGGGGTCTCTGACTACCATAGAAACATTTCTTGCCTCCAAAAACTTGTTTAATCGTGTTTAATTAAAAAATGACTACTCCTACAAACAAGTGTTGTACGGGTGATTATCACAAAATAAGTCAAGTTTTAAGAAAAAAATATTTAAAAAAACAAAATGAGCCCTACACTGAAAAAAATCATACGAAAAAAATTCAAAGTCGATTTTAATAAAAAAAATTGATTTCGATGAAATTTTGTCTCATGATAGGAAATTATGTTCCCTACCAACCGATCATACTTCACAAGATGGGCACTTTTAAGGAAACAAAGTTTTTCTAACAAAAACTTTTTCATGTCCCATTGATTTTTTTTCAGTGTATTTTGTTATCAAAAACTAAACCAGTGAAGGTCATACGACTATGTAGTCATCTCAAAATGCAAAGAAACTTAATTTGTGGTGTCAGACAAAGCGAAGCACATAGAACATAGTTATATCTATGTGACATTTGCCGTAGGGTTTGGTTTTGATGAGCTCTTTGACTATTCACCACGTTGTGGGTATGCTATTGGCAGCATGGATGCATTTGCATTGTTGTACAGATCCATGTTGAGTATAAGTGAGGTTGCGTAGCTTGCAGTGGCTTTAATCGTGTCTCTGCAACAGCACCCTAAATAGACACCAGATAGTGAAACAAGGATTGAATGAAAGCATGGTACACAAATTTTACAGCCTTCGGGGGCATAATCTGAGAGACTCTCCACATGATGAGCTTACACATTTTCGTAGTGATGTGTTGATTTCATGACAACGTGCAATCCAAGTTTAGATCCAAGTACTTGAAACATTCTACTTCGTCTATTCTGGTTGAAGAAACTACAACTTCCGAGTGAGGTGAAACTCTCAGACGTGGGGAGTCAAAAATCACATAATTCGTTTACAATAAATATTTAGAGACAATAGATTTTCTGCCAAAAATCCTTGAAGCTTTTCCATCTCTTCTGTCATTAGACAAACAATTTCCTCAACATCTCTCTCTTCATATGAGAAGGGCGTTTCATCAGCAAATAACCTCAGCTTTCCAAACAAAGCAATCTTTGAAAGATCGTTTATGTAAATTAGGAACAGTAGAGTAACCATTTTTTTGAATCCATCGCTTTGTATACGTCATCAACAAGTTCACTTACTTGATCGAGCTCGAAACCCATACTGATGGTTGTACAAAATCTTATGCTCATGTAGAAAGTGTGATAGTGATAAATTTGTATTATTTATTCTAGTCACATGATCCTCTAGACACATGAATAATATCTTTCAATTACCATAAACATGCATTACAATAGTCTTTCTACCGAAACTTTTTTTAAGAAGTAAGTTTTATAAACAAAAACTCGTTTATACAAACTTAGTTGGTCAAAAACAAACCTTTTTACATGGGATTTGGTTCGCAAAAAAAACATAGATTGCGTGCTACGAAAAGAAGAAAAAACCTCTTTAAAAGGGAGCTCAATCCCCTCGTTATTCAATGACTCGCGATGTCACCGGTGCTGTAGTGGTATGCGTGGGTGCCTCTCACCCCAGTCGAACTGGTATCAATTTCTGTCGGCGTCGTTGGGATTTTTTGAGACGTGAAATCTCTTATCACGTTCTCGTTAGTAAGGGAAGTAAAGCCGTTGGTCCCGGCCCATGTGTTGAAAAGTTCGGTATGTAGGGCCCAGATCGTCTCGCGTCGCGAATCAGCCTCAGGCTGAAAGCCACTTAAATACGAAACAATAACAACAACAACAACAACAACAATCAACTAGTCGTGGTTTGATATATTTTTACTACTGTGTAGCTTGTCTTCGCAGAAAATTTGTTATTTTAACGGGAATGAGAGAACACGAAAGTACTCGAGTAAAGTCTAACACCATAAAGATAGTAATTCGAAAACTTATTTCGATATCAACATCAAATTAAATTCAAAATTTAATTTCACTTCACAATTTTCAAATTCGATATTAATTTTCACATTTCTTCTGAGAATGGTAAAATTGTTTCCATTGTCTTGAAAGATAATCGAATAGAATAATCAAATAGAATACTTTTAAATTTGATGTAACAGGAATAAATTTTTGCTATAAATTTCGATCTTTTAACCATTACAACGACCAAAACGACACCAACCTGAGTTATCATTATCGGCAATTTCACAAAATCATGTTGAGCTTTCAATTTGATCTCACGCTCTTCTCGGGTATTCAATACATTTTCCAAACAGATTGACGATTGCTTATGGAAGTGACGGTTGCGCATCAAAGGCGTGAATTGCCAATAGTAAAAGTGAGGCGGCCATTATTTTTTCGATCAGCTTCCTCAGGAGATTATGAAACGATTTTAGAACAAGATTATTTTGTTGTTGAACACAACTTTTGTTTTTAAAGACGACCGTTGAATAATAATAATGAGCAACAGCAAAAAGGTAAAAACAAACATTCTGGGCGCATTGTTGCAGTTTTTTGAGGGGCGTTAACTAATGGTAACGTTATGAATTCTTGCGCTTAGTATCATAAGGACGTAACTGCAATGATCGATTTTTTTTTTCTTCGAAATAGAACGACAAATGGATCAAATGATGCAATGCAATAATGGATGATTGAATCCTGCAGGGTAAAGGGTGAGTCGGAAATTATTGCAACACTTTCAAGCATGATTCGTAGCTTCATACAAAACCAAAATTAATTAATTTATACACACTTTCTCTTTGGAGTACTGTTCGGCCATGAAGATAATACCATCAGGCGGAGTGTGGACTGGATATCGGAACGCTAACACCGAGCCAAGGTTTTTGTGCGTCACTACCAATCAACTCTGTGGCCTTGAGAAAGACCGTTCGTTACGCAACTCATCACGTGGGCAAGTTAGAGAAATAATTTCTTTTAATGCTCAACTAACATTTATTCCACTGTCTTCACTATAATTAACTTCAGGGGATTGCTTCGGTTACCACTGAAGGCAACTAATGCTGCTGTCGAATCCTGCTAGTAGTTGTTGTAATTCCTCCTTTGGATGCTCACTTGGTGGCGGTTGAATTAGTTATGAGCGATACACACGTACGGGTTCGATATTTATACGCTATCTAACCGACCGAACGCCAATCACACGCGCCGACATAACGACGTCATTTGTCTTATGCTTCTGTTTCTTATTCTGTGTGGAACGTACTGCAAATTAATTGCGTCGCAAGAAATTTCTGGAAGCGTTTGTTCGCTGACAAGTACATTGTTTACATCCGCTCAGTTGAACAGTAGTTAGTAAGATTTTGGTCGAGATAGAAGAAAATCAGCATCGACCGTGAAAAGATTTTGTTTATCCACATGAAAAATGATGTCGCATCGCGCCTTGGGAAAAATGATGAATATATATCATTCGACCATCTCAAGGGTCCTCTGAAGGTTACCGGAACGAATAAAAGTGAACCACATGTTGACCTGGACGAAAACTGAGAAAAATACGCAAAAAGCCGAGAAAGCACTGATTGCTCCTTCTATGCGAAATCCGAACATTTCGACGCGAGACTTGGCCAAAAAAACTTGATGTTTCGCAAAGTTTCATCCAGCGAGCCAAGACACGATCCAGATTTAATACAGATTTAAACAGAGTGTTGTCAAAACGCATGCCCTGAACGAAGCTGCTAACGAAAAACCAGTGCTGCGTCATTGATGATGAGACCTAAATCAAAGTGAATTTTAAGAAGTTGCCGGGACAGCAATATTTCATGAGTGTTGTACGGCTAAGGGCAAGTTTGCTGTGGATGGCCGTTTAAAACGGAAGAAATTGTCAAAATTCGCATTGAATCATCTGATTTGGCAGGCCATATGCGCTAGTGGCAAACGTCGTGAACCATTCGTAACCACACACTTCGAAATTATGAACTTTACACGAGACGTAATTCATGTTTGTAGAAAGTCGTAAAGGGGAACGTAAAGAATGATTTCGTGTAAAATTATGTCTAATGAAACTGACACATACGCAATTTCACGAAAGATGTGTTTGATTGAATTTATTTTCTCATCTCTTTCAACTCATTCTTATGTGCTACAGGACGCTTACATGTGTCAGTCTCAGAGGACAGTAATTTACATGACGTTTTGGTAGAGCACAAAGGTACGAAGAAGTGACCCATAACGCTGGTAGATCACCTTTTCGTGGTGCGTTACGCGGTATCAGATCTACCCCCGAAAGCTTGTCTGAATTAATTCAAACTAGGGAACATATTTGTTCTTCTAGTCAAAGGAACATATATTAGTCTTTTTTTTTTTGTCTTCTAAATTACTCGGGTTTGCCCCGGTCTTGGGATTAAGAAAAAAATGTTAGTATTCATTTATGTGAATGCTCATTTTCTATTTGATGTTCTATAGTTTATATTGGTTATGACTAGGGTTCTGATGCATGGTCAGTACCGGAGTCATAGTTTGTTTTCTTTGCAATGAACTTGATTTTGACTGATAAAGGGGGCGCCTTTGATGAGTGCTCTCACTCCTCAAAGGGTTTAAATAGCGGAAACTTTCAATAAAACTCGATCATTGCCAACTAAACAAACAAGACAACTGTAACAACACCGAATACTTCATCATTTCTCAAAAGTGATGAAGTAACTCGACATGCTCTAAACAAAGGATACGGGATATACTACAATAGATCAAATTACTGGTCACAGTCGTTTATGCCCCGAACAGAGGGGAAAACACCAAAGGTACAATAAACGGTGAGATTTACAAAACGCGTGCCTCCAAAAACGGCTTTTTCCGTTTTTGAGACAGCATGATCAAATATCGCTGTTTTCGCCCGTTTTGGTTTTAAACCACAACTCCAAGACCTTGAAGGAGTGGTATGCGGCTGATTCTGTGGATTTTTTTTACCGAAACTCATTAATCCACCAAACTGTCCTGAAATCCGTCCGATCGAAATCTATTGAACCATGATGAAGCACAAACTTCAAGAGAATAGAAGAAAGGCGAAGGATGAAAGGAAACGACGAGGAAGAGGAAACATTGAGAAAAAGTTCCAGAAACGACTGTACTTGCATCAATCGCAAATGTCGACCACCCTATCATTTATCCAATGTATGTAAGCTGAAATAAATACACATACTGAACTGAAAAGCGTTGGTTTCTTTTCGACAATTATAGCCGATTCAGCAATCAATGTAAAGTGTCGCAATAATTATCGACTCACCCTTTAAGCATTCAAGGTTTTGAAAAGTACTGTCTCGATGAAAATATCAACGTGACAACAAATCGTTTAAAAGAAATAGATCACTGTAGTTACGTCATTATGATACTGAGCACGAAAATTATGGGGATAATCTGTGATTTTAAGTGCAGAAGAAATTTATAACAAAAATCACTACGAATAAGAAAAATGGCATGCCTACGCTGATACTTTTAAAACTAAGTTAAATGTTTTGGACAGCAAAAATTAAACGTGGTTTTGGAACTAATAAACCGTATTCACGAGAACTAAAAAAATCAAAAAAAAAAAATTAGCGGTGGGTTATATCAGGGATATAACCGCAAGGTTAACGTAGGACAGCGTTGGTGTGTCCCTTCTTATGAAATCTTCTACATACTGAGCCATTGCTTACGGTTGTCAGTTTGGGTTTAGTGAAAAATCTTTGTCAAATTTATCACTCTCGACTTAAGGCCCCAAACAATCCGAAATGTACTATTTTTTTTTTCTTTATTTTACGTCGGCCTATTTCCTCACATGGTGACAATCACCGACGCCAGGAAGACGACTTCACCACCTGGACCCTACCTAACGACTCATGAATATGAGCCGGGACCAACGGCTTTACTTCCCTTCTGAAGGAAGACGTGACCAGATTTTTTCGCCTCAGAAAAACCACCGACGTCGACTGGGATTGAATCCAGACCCACTGGGGTGCCAAGTAGCAGTCACGCTTACCACTACACCACCGACGCTGGCTGTGTACTATTTTTGATGACATGCAATGGTTGTTTAGGATAAATCACGAACATTTCACTTAAACAAAAAATCTTTTACTGCAAAATTAAATTGGTCGTCCTGAAAAGGACGGTGGTTATGATAAGCGTTAGAAATATTTTTTTTTAAGCTTATTTGGCCAGCAGGACACCATCATGTTCTGTATTCAATACAGCATAGTAGTTTATTAAACTCCTCGACGCTGTGAATGGCGGACGGCAAGATAGTTGGGATGATTCTAGTTATCTAGTTGTCACAAACATCGTTTTCCACATTGCCATGGCAATAGGTCGAGCGGGGAAATTTTCAAACCTTTGCAGCGCTTCTTATATGGCTTGTAGATGAGCAAGCGCTGACGATAATTTGCAAGCCAGACGCGCAATCGCGAGAAAACGGACGAGATAGAAAAAATCTTCGTAACAAGAGAGCGAAAAACACAACCGAACTTGAAAATTCCAATGAAATCATTTTGGTTGGAATCCTTTGCTTTATAATAGCGCTGATAGCATTGCCTACAAAGAAGAGAGGCACGAGAATGCAGTACGAAGCAAATTTCATAAGAGGGGACGGACTTCAGTTATAAAACCAGACATCGGCAACAAAGCAAAATAAATTTGTAGCTGAGAGAGGGAGCTATGGCTGTATTAAACATGGAATGAAACCTAACGAAATAAACGTAAGAAGACAATTTGAACCTTTTGTCACCCATTTTTGAAGACCCGGAAAGGGAAAATCATATTTTCAACCTGTTGATATGCAGATTTGTATGGGAGCAGAAGTAGGTAATTTTTAAGTAAAAAAGTTAACTTCTTATATTAATAGCACTTAATTTAAAATTTAATCAAAAATATTTGTAAGTTTTTCAGATCAAATGGTGTATAAATGAAGTCATTCTATTCAGTCAAACGAAAGTTATTAGCATTCAAAAACCGTTCACTTTTGCGTAACGCTAAAAAAAAATGCTTCCCTAAACAAGATTTGGGTACAAAACCCCTACGATTATAGAAAAAAAAAAAACTCACAACATATACTTAAACTAATCATGTTTAACATGATAATATTTGTTGTTGCATTATATTCACAAAATATGATTTTGCCAAGATCGAACCGTGTCGAAAAGCGAACGCATTTTTATGCGCCACAGTACGGTACTTTTTTTTTAATTTCTAGGGGTCTCCTAGCAAAGCTGATTAACGCATCGGTTTTCCAAGTCGGTGGTCAAGGGTTCGATTCCTGATACAGTCGAATGTCTTTTCGGTTTGGAAAATTCGTTCGATTGCTTTGGAGCATTGCGGGACTTTATAGGACACTTAGGATTGGATGCTTTGGAATGGCAAGGAAAGCTTTCAATTAAGAACTGTAAATGTGCGTAAAAGACAAGTAGAAGAGAGATATTTAGCTTCCAACGAATGGTTTTGTAGGATGTTTTTTAATCGGTTAGGAAGTTCCTCAGATATTGCCGGAAGGTGTTCCGAAGAACAAAAAGTCTCTGGATAACGTTGTAATTCTCGACAAACATTTGACCGTATTGCATAGTATAATCGGCAAATGAAAGCTATTAGAATCCCACAGGTTTCTCAAAAATTGCTCTAGAGTCAATCAACCGGTTCCGGATATATGGACGGGGCTTATCCCAAGAACCAAGTAAAATTTATCGATAACTACTAAATTGACCATCAAATGAATGTTACAAAATTCTCGACAAACCATTATGAATTATAGTGGAATCAGTCGTCTGTTTGTGGTGGTATGATGAAACATTGCATGAAATGACCGTTAATTTTGTCACATCCATCAAAATCAAAGGGATACTGAAGAATTCCAGTTTCATTTGTTTTCTTTTGTTTTAAAATGAATTTTCATTCAAAATCGGAAAAAAAAATCACTAAGATGTACTAGATAGGTAGGCTACCTTTATTTTCAACAAAAGGCTGATAACAACGCCTAGAACTCAATTTAGGTACAAAGTATGCGATCATTTAATTTCTATGCTAATGGCCCTCGATACAATTCGGCACTGATTCAAAAGGATTTTTGTATCGAAAATTTAACTCAAAAACATAAATTTCGTGGGTAGTTTTTTGAAAACCAGCAATGCAAAAAAATTGGCGAATCACCCTGCAAACATTTCAACCCCACATGCATCCAGGAAGCATATGCAGTATTCCCGTTCGTCCTTATTCATCGGCAAGAAGCTTTGCGATGCATTTTTTCTTCCTACGACATGCAGTCAACCGTATTTTTTTTTCTGTGCTGCTGACGGCGCACACTTGGGCATTTGGGTTGGTAAAATAAATTTAAACATAAAAGTTCCTTTCCCAGCATCATAAACGTATGCTCTGTGCGACTGGCAGGCATTTTTGCCGAAGAGAACCAACTTTGCCATGCAGAATACAAACGTGGTGAAAGAAGTTCATTTTGCGGTACTAAGTATATCCCATTCACCTTGCGGGGGTTGAGTCGCTTGTTTTCCACTGAATTCAAGGTTTTTGACAAAGTCGTATAAGGGAAGAGAGTTGACAGCATGACGGAATTCAAAATCAGAAAAGACAACGCTCGTCATTGAGGAGCAAACACTGCATTGACACGAGTTTTGTTTGATTTAGATCACGGATAGAGATTTCGCCAGATTGCATCTCCATGATTGGTTTTGTTATTGGCAAAAAAATATAAAATTAGTTGAAATTTGCTGAAAATGTGGGTAATTTTAGGGTGCTGAGTTCAAATGTTCCATGGCTTAAGAATCATAATTGAGAGCAAAACTTTATTCCTGTGAAATCAATTTTAAAACTGATCCAGTGAGAGCAAAATGAAATTAATGATATGTACATTTTTTTTTCCTTATCGACATCAAAATAAGTATTCCACATGATGATATAGAAGAAGATGTTCGCTCATCACCATGAGGCCCCTAGAGTAGACAGTAATATTTGCTAGAATGCAAGATATGAAAATAAAGTGTTGATAGTTCCGTCAGTGTACGGCAGGTTGAAAATTGAATAGAATGATTGAAAATTGATCGAAGGGCTTGGATATAGCGGTACTCGAACCAAGGACGTATTCCTTTTGCCTTACATCCCCAATGCGGGAAAAAAACAGGCAAAAAAAAAACAATATCCAAGCGCTTCGCTCAATTTTCAATACTTCTATTCAATTTTCAACCTGCCGTACACTGACGGAACTATCAACACTTTTTCTTCATATCTTTCATTCTAGCAAACATTACTGTCCACTCTTGGGGCCTCATGGTGACGAGCGAACATCTCCTTCTACATCACAACCGCTACTCCACGTACGGAAAATACAAACATAACAATTATAGTATTCTACATATTGTTCTGTCAAGTCAACGAAGGAACATCTTCCTTTCTCTAAGAAAAGTGAACGCAAGATGAAAACAATATTTGACAACTGTAAATGTTATCAAATTTTGATTTAATTTTTTATTGATATCAAAATTAGTTTTCGAACTGCAATTTTTATTATGTAAGTTTTTACTTGGGCAGCTCACTAAAGGTACTGCCTCACCTGAAGCACATAGCTTCCGAAGCAATTCATTTGTGATTCATTTTATTAACGTCTCTTTAAACTGTACGTCTGCTGTAGACGTTTTAGTTCATTCGAGACGGCATAAGGACCGCAAGCACCTGAGCGCAGTAGTGTGCTCTTCATTCCCTCTATTTCTATATCATTCGCTCTTTTCCCTTGTATCCCTCATCGAAACCTGCAAGACGTTCGACATGTCTTCATTGACACTCGTTTACAGGCCGCTTTGGAGGTCTATGACTGTGGTCAGCAGTCATTACTTTCTTTTGATGTTCGACCTCTATTCGCTGGCTTATATTTTATCATATAAGTACAGCGCCCTCAGGTACTTTAGTACAGATAATTCTGTACTACGGTCGTTATTCAATACTTCACGTATTGTGCCTAACGGGTGATACGGTCAAAATTTGGTCAAGGGAAAACGCGTGTAAATCGGTGAAATCGTTTATTTAAAAAATCAAATTAAATTTCTTTTTCAAGTTCAATTAGTATAAAATTCAGGAAAAATATTCAGTTAGGCTTCCGCTTTTCCAAATCCGAATTGCCGGGCCTTACGCTTGACCCCTGCCATCAGATTTTGTACAGCCACCTTGTCCACCTTCTTTGCCGCAGAAAGCCAGTTTGCCTTGAACTGCTGCTCGTCCTTAGCAGTTTTTTTGGTCTTCTTTAGGTTCCGCTTGACAATAGCCCAGTATTTCTCAATTGGGCGGAGCTCTGGCGTGTTGGGAGGGTTCTTGTCCTTGGGAACCACCTGCACGTTGTTGGCGGCGTACCACTCCATGGCCTTTTTACCGTAATGGCAAGATGCCAAATCCGGCCAAAACAGTACGGAACAACCGTGTTTCTTCAGGAAAGGCAGCAGACGTTTATTCAAACACTCTTTCACGTAAATTTCTTGGTTGACAGTCCCGGAAGCTATGAAAATGCTGCTTTTCAAGCCACAGGTACAGATGGCTTGCCAAACCAGATATTTCTTTGCGAACTTTGACAGTTTCGTGTGCTTGAAAATATCTGCTACGTTTCCCCTTCCTTTTGCCGTATAAAACTCCTGTCCCGGAAGCTGCTTGTAGTCGGCTTTGACGTAGGTTTCGTCGTCCATTACCACGCAGTCAAACTTCGTCAGCATCGTCGTGTACAGCCTCCGGGATCGCGCTTTGGCCGTCGTATTTTGTTTATCATCGCGATTTGGAGTCACTACCTTCTTGTAAGTCGATAGTCCGGCTCGTTTTTTGGCTCGATCCGCTACACACCCAGCTTATTTGCGGCATCTCGGAGAGATGTGGGGTTTTAGCGAAAAGCATCTCCCTATCTCTTTTTCGCGTCTTCGGCTCCTCGGTTTCCCGTTTTCCCCTTCCCCCCGACCTCCCCCCCCTCTACCCAAACCCCCCCACATAAATTAAAATAGTTTTATATGGGTTGATTTGGCAACTTTTAGCGATTTTCGCCACCTTAGGCGGCGTGGAGCGCCGCGTTCCCCAAGCCCAATAAGATTTTTTTCTTGTTTTGTTCCTACGGCACCATTTTAACAAAAGAAAGAAAAACCACAAAAACAAAAAAGGAGCAACATACACCACCCACCCCTCCAAAAGAGGGGGGGTTTTGTTTTTTAAATAAAAAATAGAAAGAAGAAAATAAGATAGTTATCAACAAAATATTGCCCCTCCCCCCCTTATTACCCCCGTTTCCACCCTCAGTTGTGCTCTAGCGGGGCACCCCACTAAAAGATGAATAACAACTAAATCCCCTCCCCACCCCCGGCAGGCCTTACTACCGTTGATTCGTGGCCCGTGAGTGAGTCGAGTATGTCCTATCCTCAACCGAGTCAGAATCTTCTGATCTCGAGGGTAGGGCATATCTTTCCACTCTTGAGTAGTATTTCTGATGCGCCGTAGGAACTCTTCTCGGTTGTTATACCATGATTCCTCCCACGCGCATCGGGAGGTCCGCTTCACCCAGCGGGAAGCGTCGCTGTACGAGACAGGTAAGTCCTCCAGCTGAGCATGACGACCCTGGTTTGCTAGTTTATCAGCAGCCTCATTACCAGGTATATCTGCGTGTCCAGGTACCCAGACAAAGGTTACGTTAGCAAACTGTTGTACTTCCAATAGCCACGGGTGTCCCACTTGCCCATGCTCAAGGGCAGATAGACAACTCGCATAGTCGGAGAACACAACAGTCTGAGTCCCATTTGACAATTTGCATGCCTGCAAGAGCGCGTAGGCCTCAGCTGAAAAGATACCACAGATACCCCGTAACTAACCTCCTCTTCTATTAACGAGCCGTCCGTAAACAGTAGGTTCAGGCCTTCAAATGTGGAGGGAATTTCCCCATAGGCCACCTTCGCAACCTCGGGGTTTGCCCTTGCTCCACATAACTGCCGGATTCGCCAATCCACTTTGGGTCGCGTAGAGTCCCATGTCCGTTGCCACAGCCTAGGAAGCTGACACAACGTGGGAATCTCTACTCCCGTTAGGTCTCGCCACCACTCTTTTTCCCTACAGACGGTAGGTCTGTAGCAAAGAGTGGGGTCCCTTTGTAGTTACCTCATGGTCTTTGATAGCCATGTCTTCAGTTGCAACATTTGCCAAGGGGACCTTACCACATTCCACCAATAGGGAAGCTATAGGTGAGGTCCGAAAGGCTCCACTACAAATCCAATAGGCCTCATTGTATTGAGGTTCTAGGATTTTAAGCAGGGATATTCCACCCCTGCTCCATAGCTCCAATCCATAGAGTATGCACGGTACGATCATAGCCCGTGCAATCTTGGTCAATGTACAACGAGAAGCTTCAGAGAAGTGGCCGTTTAGGGCCCGGAGAACGTTCAACTTGACGTTGAAGTTACACTTCACTGCCTTGGCGTGCTTCACAAATCGCAGTTTGTGGTCGATCGTTACGCCAAGAAGCTTCATTTCCCGTAGTGTCTTGACTTCAAGCTCGTCGATACAAACGTGGGGTAACCATAGCCTGTGAGTATGACCAAAGCAGACGTGCATAGTTTTAGATTTCTTAGAGGAAATCCTAAACCCAACCCTTTCTGCCCGGTCAATCACATTATCCACTGCTTTTTGCATTCTGCCTCTGACTGCCCTCGCGTATTTACCAAATACAACAAGGGTTATATCGTCAGCGTACACTAGGATGTGTACGTTTTCGGGGATGCATTCAAACACCGCAATGAGAAACAGTGTGATAGATATGACAGACCCTTGCGGGATGCCATTCTCTAGCAACCTTGGTTTGGAGGTTGCACCGGCGTTCAAAGCTCGAAACTTCCTATTGAGTAGGAAATTTTCCCCGTAAGCCAACATGCGCCCTTTGAACTTCCATTTCTTGAGGGTAGTCTCCATGTCATATGCCTTGGACAAATCGAGAGATACTACATCGACGTGTAGGTTCTCTGCTTTGGTCTTGTCCAATAAATGATCGAGTTCGGAGAAGAACGTCTCCGACCCGTAGCCGCATCGAAATGCGTGTTGCTGTGGGTGGATTCGTTCATGCCTCTCCAACTTAGTTGACAGGCGACGGTTAACCATCCGCTCGAGTGTTTTACCCATGCAGCTCAAGAGCGTGATAGGTCTATACCCATCTGTTCGGGTCTTACCCTTCCCTGGATCGGGAATAGGAATGACCAACCCTTCTTTCCACACGTCAGGAATCATGTCGGATTGCCAGACTTTGTTCAACGTGTCCAGAAGGGCCAACCGACCGATAAGTGGCAGTTTCCTCAAGAGGGGATAGCCAATATCGTCAGGTCCTCTAGGTCGAAAAGCCTGTTGTAGTTTGTGGTGTCACTACACGGACCTTTGTTGGTACTACGGTACCTCCCCTCTGCCAGTGTCTTTACACGATGGAACTCATCACTATGATTCTGTTTGCCGACACTTTGGCAAATTGATCAGCAAAGGCTTCAGCGATGAGCTTCGGTTGGTTCGTGTAACCGGTGTCCAATTTCACGACCCTCTCTACATGGCGGTTTTTTCCACCAATGGACTTTACCTTCCTCCACAGTTCCCCGGGGCAGGTGGATTCGGATATATCCGTAGTGAAAGCCAACCATGTAGCCCTTTTGGCCTCCTTGATGACCCTTCTTGTCTTGGCCCGGGCAAGTTGAAACTCTATCAACTTAGCAGCCCGCGACGGGTCGTCAGGAGCCATTCTGCGTAGCGCTCGCAGACTTATACGCCTGCTTTTAACGGCGGTGTGAACATCTGACCCCCACCAAGGTACAGATCTCTTACCGCTTCTACCTCCGGCTTTTGGGATACGTCGGTGCGCGGCCACACTCATGATCTCAATCCAATAAGTTGGGCTGAGTATAGCGTTATTTGGCATCTTGCGGGAAACTTGCTTGCCGAAGCCATCCCAGTCCGCCTCGTTCAAATACCACTTAAGTCTTGTCACAGTAGGCGGGAGGCCTACAGCCTGTAATAAGACGATAGGGAAGTGGTCGCTATCGTGTAAGTCATCGAGAACTTGCCAGTTAAACTGGCAAGCCACATCCCAGGAGGCAATGGACAGGTCGATCGCAGATTCGACTCGATTCCGAACCGAGTGTTTTGTTAGGTGTTCTAGACATTTTTCTTCTTGCTCAAAGCTGAACAAAATTGCTTGGCCGACAAAAATGAGGTTATTAAATTAAATCATGCCTGCACCAAATAAGGAGTGTATCGAATATAAGCTATCCACATACATTTGCGTTGTACGCATGTATTTGTGATGGTTTTTTATGCTCTGAACACTGCATGCTGTGCGTTTGACTGTCAGCTTTCTTTTGTTTACTTGTTAGTGCGGTTCAAATTCAGCGTTTTCAAAATGTCGCGTATTGAAAAAGAAGTGAAAATTAAGGTTCTGGACACATGGCTAAGTGAGAAGGGTATTACTATGCGAAAATTGGCGAAGCGGTTTGGAATTCATCTTGCGAGTGTTAAAACCATCATTAATAAGTTTGGGGAACACTATTCTTTGGATGAGCTACCAGGAAGAGGCAGAAAACCCGGTTCTTCCAACCCGAAACTGGAGCAGAAAGTGGTATCTCTAATCATGAAGAACAAATCAATGTCAATACGTGATTTGGCCAAAAAAGCAGGAACGAGTGTCGGAATGATCCAGCGTATCAAGAGGCGAAACCACCTGAAGACCCACAAGAAGCAGAAAATCTCGAAACAAAGTGCAGAACAGAAGAAGCGAGCAGCAACAAGGGCCCGGAAATTGTATTCGCGTCTTTTGCAGCGTCCGGATCCATGCGTTTTGATGGACGATGAGACCTATGTAAAGGAGGACTCAAAAACCCTTCCAAGTCCATAATACTTTACTGCCGTCGTTGGGAAGGATGTGAGCGATGCGGACAGGTCGATTCAAGTGGAGAAATTCGGTCGAAAGGTACTGGTATGGCAAGCAATATGTTCCTGTGGTTTGAAGTCAACCATTTTTTACACTACCGGAACTATAAATGCGGAAATCTATCGATCTGAGTGTCTCCAGAAGAGATCGTTGCCTTTATATAAGAAGCATAGTACACCCCCACTGTTTTGGCCGGATTTAGCGTCGGCTCACTATGCCAAAACCACTCTCAATTGGCTTGCGGAAAAGGGTATAGATTTCGTTGAGAAAAATATCAATCCACCAAATTGCCCTCAGCTTCGACCCATCGAACGTTACTGGGCAATCGTGAAGAGGGTCTACAAGAAGACTGGTAAGGCAGCTGGGAACATGCAGGAGTTCAAAAAAATTTAGGCTCAAGCGTCCAAAAAATGCGATGCAACACTTGTCCGGAACTTGATGAAGAGCATTCGATCCAAAGTTCGAAAATTCGTGAAGGAATAACTTAAATTTCATCCGGTCTTCATTATGTTCAAGTTTAACCTCATACAATAAAGGATCAATTTTTTGTATGAATAAAATATCGGTTTTCAACATAATTTGAAAGAAAGTTTGTGGATAGCTTATTTTCGATACACTCCTTATACTTGTTATATTTGAAATAATCTATATTTATAATACTTCAGACTCAGATGTTCATCAGGACTTCTCAAGTACTTTTGAAGCCCTCAATATGGGAATCTAAGGATAATATGTAACACGAAGCTTTCAATGGTACATGAATTGTGTTGACATCCGATCAAAACAATCTTATTTGAATGTTAATTCCTTCATTCAAATGTGGCACTAAAATTGAATTATTCAAGCTAGTCAACCACTTAAAGCATTGTTTTAATTTATCTTCATACAATGGTTAAATAATTATTTGAAAAGTGATTCCCCGCTTGTCGCCTCTGGTAAAAATTTTCGCACAAAATTCAACACCAGCTACCAATACAAGTAGCTATGCAGTGACACAAATTGAATGCCAGCTACTTTGCCGGGGGTGTTGATCCATTGATGCACATTAACCCAGTGCAACCGACCTCCTCCTCATTCCCCCCCTCACCCCACTCTTGGGGGGTTGTTACTTCGGCCGGCTGACGTGTAACCAACAATTGAAATCGTTCTGTGAAAGGGAAAAATCCATTTAAATATTGAGCATTTTTTTCAATTGGAACCTTTTTTTTTCTGGGAAATAACACCAGACGAGCTCGGAAGTGCCGTTCCAGGATTCGCGCCGCATTGAATATATTTTTAATATTTTAATGGATTTTCCATTATTTAAAGCAAGTGGACCGGGGCCACTTGAGCTCCGTGCAAAGCAAATCGCAATGCATTTGACTGGTGAATATTTCACAAATGCCGATGCCAGCTCGCTTTAATTCAAAATTCATCGGAACTTTTCATCGGCGGAGAGGGCTCCAGAAAAAAAGGTTATGAAAGCTAATAACAGAAAAAGGCTCGGCCGGTGTTTTTTTTTTCTCTCCTCAACAGACAACGTGATCTGGCAGCTGATTCTTCGGTGGACCTGACCCCGGGAGAATCAATTCCGGTATGCAAAATAAGGTTGACGAAAATCGCTCCGGATGCCCGGCTTGATTGGCACACGATGACGATTGTTGTCCCTAGTGAACCAATTATCTGTGAAACGATTCCGGAGACCGAATGGCCTCGAAAAGCTACATAGCGTCCGACCAGTCTGAGGATCAAATGCGAGAATAAGGCCACAGCCGATGACGCTTGGGAATCGATTTGAGGGAAAATTGTGTTTCATGTGGTGATAGGTTGTGGTTTTCTGTCGATTTCATTGCCCAACTCGAGTGGGTCGATTAGGAAATCGGGTGACAAACCGGAGATGTCCTCCCCAGGCAGGTCATTAGAGATCCCGTGGCAACCACTACTGCACGCACTCTGACTGGACCGCCGGGGGTGATTCGAAAAACGCAACATCATTATCGGGGTCGAATCGGATAAACAAAATTTAATGAATTTTTGACCAAAGAACAGCACACCAGGCGTCGAGTGAGGAGCTAGGATTCGATAGGATTTTCGATGATGATGATGATGATGATGATGTGGTTGCTGCAACAACACAAACAAACCTAGATGGACACATGTCGATCCAGAAAACTCGGCAATGGCTTCAGGTCAAACCGGAAACAAGCGGCGAAATGTTTCGGGTTTTGTGGTCACAATTTGGCAATGGCTCACAGAACTGGTAAATCTACGCATATCAGATCACGTGAGCTGGCTCTGGCAAGGCGTGGGTGCCTGGGTGGTCATCAGCATCAGTTGGTTTGTATATATGGGGGGGATTATTGCGATAATAAGGTGGTTTTGGAATTGATAAATGTGGTGATTTTGCACCGGTTTCTCTCGAATGGGATTGTCGTTTTCAGGCCCGCTGTCGGGATGCTGTGTGTTGATGCCACCAAGTAGCTAGCACAGGAATTAATGTTGGTGTACTGAAAACATTCATTTTCCATCAACTTGCAATGTTTTGATTCGCAGACATGATCCGATTAGCATAGTGAAAATGAAATTGCTATCAATGTGTTCAATTAATGAAAATCCACTTCTTCAGTTCGTTTGTAGGCGAATAGTTGGTTTCGTGGCTAAAAGCTGGTTGGAAAAAAAATTTAAGGAGTGACAGTTTTAATAAGTAAAAAAGAAAACAGGTCTCCAACTTTTACGTTTTGAAAATTATTAAACAATTTAATGATGCCAACACATAGCCTGTCTATAAAGCTATCATCAATATGATCATAGAAAAGGCAGTATCCCATCAAGCCATTAATAGAAAAATGTTGTCATGTTTTGTTAAGGTAAAAACATGGAGGCACGCAAAATTATATGTTTATGAATCGTTGTCACTATGGCAAATTCGCATCGTCGCATCACCTATTTAAATCTAAAAACTACAAAGTTAGCGTAAGTGTTCATACTGTTCATGGTTTGTTATCAAGGGTTGTTGAATATGATTTTTATGCTTCATTAGGACTGTCAATATAATAGTTTTGATGTGTTAGACTGTAGGCAATGAATTTTTCAAACGGTACTTAAAATTCCCGTTCGAATTATTCGAAAATTAGGTATTGCGTTGTTATCGTTTGGACCTAAAATTGTCTTAAATTTTGCAAAGTAGAAATGATTATTAATCATTTTATATCGAGTGCTGAGCTGGATTAAATGTGACGTTTCTCATCACAACACTCGTGTGCAAGTTTTTTTTCCTCGCTTGGTTTTTACCAATAAATAGATCAAAGTGCAAAGGTGACGGCCACCAATAGCCCCGGAAGCTAGTTGCATAAACCGAATCTTTATCGCAACGTAGTGCACCATAAGTCATCGTCACAAAAAAACATCAATCTAAATCAAATATTCACATCACAACAGCAGGCAAACGGAATACTGTTCGACGTGCTCGATCGACTTATTATGATTAGAAAATGAGAAGAAAGATTAGTAATTTCCATTTAATTTCAACTACCTTTATTGCTCATCTTGGCAGATACGCGAATTTTGTCTACAATGTGCAGATCTCGTCAGTGACCCCCCCCCCCCCCCCCCCCCCCCCCTCCTCCTCCCTCCCTTTCATCAAGGAGATGCAGCTCAAACAGCGTCTGTCCTGGCATCTAGCGGCTGAGTAATAAAAGTTGTATCGCGTCAGCTATACCTTAGGAAGCAGTCCCACCAACGCGATGTAGGAGGGTAGCATGCTGAAATCTTGCCCTACCTCAGAAATGGAAGTATTCTTTATACGGTGTATAATTTCAGATCATCTATGGAATTCCCAAGTGTTGTTTAATAATTTTAAATTTTGTGTTTCCTTCGTGGCTATGATAATGCAAGAGCGCCTACTATTGCAACTGGACATCAGACCATCTATGGAATTATGTTGTTTAATAATTTTAAATTTGTTGTTTCCTTCGTGGCAATGATAATGCAAGAGCGTCTACAATTGAAGCTGGACATCAGTATACAGGACATGCAGACAGTACAAATATAATTGTTACTATCATTTTATATTATAACATCCATTAACAATATTTTTAAAGCTATTTTCAGGTTCGCATTCATGCATCGTCGTAAGTTTTAGCCCACCTAACCCCCGATATGTATTTGAAAAGATAGGATGGTTTTAATGCTTTTTTAGAAAGGATCATACGACAAATTCTACTAAATAAAATTTCCAAAAAAGTTTAATAATTCAAAAACTAAAATTGTTTATGATCACTCATTTTCTATTGCACAGATATAAAGAATTATTAATGGGCTCAGAAGAAAGCAAGAGTTATCGGAGAATTCAAGTTTCATTTTTCTTTTCTCTCTCTGGTTTTTTTTTTGTTTATTTTTTTTTTTTGTAGATTTATTAAGCTTCCGTTTTTGGGCAGTAATCATAATCATATGAAATTTATTCCGGCTAATTGTTTGCTTAAATTTTCTTTGCTATTCTGCTTGGCTGCCCGGTGATCAACTTTCTTTCATTTTATCACTTTGGAAATTTTTGCCATTTCAGAGTTTCAATCATCTAACATCACAGCAGAAGAGACAAATAGTTGCATTTAATTTTTATGTGTATACTATTACAACATCGTATTATTTTCATCATATCATCATTATATATATAAGTATAATCATATTAAAAATATTTACTAAAAGATTAATAATAATAATTAAATTTCATTTGCTTCAAGGTTACTAGGAAATAGATTCCAGATAGTACTGATATTTTATTTCATTGTATCTAAAAGTGTTTTTCTATGAATTTAAATCATTGAATTTTATTAAATTTAATAAATGCTCTTCAATTCTGCTGATTATGTATATCTATATGTCATGAATACATACATATTTTTTTGATTCATGTATAATTAAATGGTTTATGTTTTATTTAATTGCAATAAGACCTTCACATTCCAGAGTTACATTCATCTGCCACTGATTAAGCTTTAAAGATGCACCAAGCTGCATATGATTATCGTATGCCTATTATTACTATTTTAACTATTTCATCATATTGTTTTATTTATAACCATATTTAAATTACAGGATGACGAATTCCAACCATGGCATATTTTAATTAAACATTATAGTGTATTTCATTGCTCGATTACATACTGCATATATTGCATTTTATGACATATTATGTAAATTATATATAATAAATACTGGGTTGGGAGGGAGCATCAGGGTCATTCAAGCTGAAACTGGACGATGGTTTGATTGACTGCCTGAGTCTAGGAGGGAACGAGCATTATCATTTTCTTTATCCTACCGATTCGATTGTGATGCTGTGAGTTCTACTCCAACAGTTTCAGCGAGAGTGACGCGCCCTTCTTAACAAGCCATCCTGTAGAAAGCTTAATAAGTATTGCGAATTGGGTTATTCGAATTGTTGGATCGTATCGTTGGAAGGAGATTCTTAATTTCCCGTGGATTTCGCGTGAGTGTCTCTGCTTACGGGTCCACCTCTCCGTTTTTGGCCCTTCATACAGCGATATTGTGAATTCAGATCGGTGGCTCAATTTGATCTTGCTATTAAGTGGAGCTGCATCCAAGCCAAGGGCATGAAGGGATGGTGGCTACCATACATACATACACATACATTTTGCAGATCTCTTCAGTGACGTGTACTAATACTCGACGGAAAGAAAACCTTCACCACCTGCCAGGTATTGCACTAAAAAGCTCACACACACCAGGACTAATTATAGTTGAATAGTTCTTGAAGCATAGTGTACAGTAATTGATGAGAAATCTCGCCTCGCAGCGTGTGCGTGTGTCTCTCCGTATAGGAGAGGCACGAAGGTAGTTGAATAGGTTGGTAGGTCCTTTTTCTGACAATAGTTATATTTTTACTATTATCTTTTTTTGTGGCAAGTTATTTCCAACACAATATTCTATCAATTGGTGGAGTGATTATTTTTTCATTTTTTTTCGTTATGTTTTTTGTTTTCCTATGTATAATTATGGCCCCTCCAGGGGCCTAAACTATACGAATAAAGCACAACTATCCATTCTTGAATGAATCATGGAATATCTTGTTTTTTGGCCCAAAAGTAAACCTTCAAAAACTCTTTAAATTACGAAAAATTTTCTGCGTTATTATCTCGTTATTATAAATCTCATACCACACAAGTTTAACTCATTGGACGCAGTGGTTCTACGCCCAAAAAAAAAAAAAAATCCAGGAATCTCGGCTCATAAGAAGCGATTTAATAGACGTTGTGAAATAGCAAATATGATAGCAGAACACGAAGTTTTCAACAATGAATATTATATCGACGTGTCCTCGCGATATTTGAAGATCAAAAGTATTGTCTCCGAAGTGAGTCTGAATGTTGAGAACATGAAACGAGATTTTGGTTGTTTTAAGAACTCTAAAATCGCTCATGAGCTTGTTACTATACTAAATGTACATCAACTACATTCAGCTTCGTTTTACGACGAAAAAAGGTCTTTTAACTTTCAGAGGTATTTCGGGGGACATTGGCCACCAAAGTAACACCATCCTGCTTTATTCAGTTTTATTAAAGTTTTATGAAAGCCACTTGGAATCAATTTGGTTTTATTATGGCACCAAGAGGTGCCAATAGGTTTCATATTTTAGTCAGGTTTTATTCACTTGTTTTCACAACCGTCTATAGAGTGGGCCATTTTGTACAAATTTCGGCTTTAAAGAACAATAGAGGTAGACAAACCAGTTTTGACTGTAGTTTTATCAACAAAGCCGGGAGGAGTGCTGTACGACTGGAGTAAAACTAAAATTGTTACTTGGGCGGTTCAGTCCTCCCGAACTATGTAAAACTAGACGGAACTTTCTTCCCAAAATGCTTGTTTGTCACGAGGGTATACATTAGTGCCAACTTCAAACTCGTCAATTTCGAAAAAAACGTTTTTCACTGATGGGTCTCCGGGTCTTCAATGAAATCTCTAGCGCCTCCCGCAAACTGCAGGAACCTTTTTATGTTTATGTTGCTGAGCTGGCAGCAATCAATTTCGCATTGGGGTGGTTTCCAATATGCCTGCAGACCACAACTTCATCTTCTCGGACAGCCTCAGTTCGATTGGGGCTCTTCGGTCGATGAAACCTAGTAAACATGCATCTTATTTCCTTTCAAAACTAAGGGAACAGTTGAGTGTGTTGGTCGAAAGATCATATTTGATCACCTTTGTATGGGTCCCTTTATATTGCTCAATCGCAGGCAACGAGAAAACGGACTCGCTCTCAAAAGTGGGCACACAGGAATTGTATGCAAGACAAATTTCACATGATGAATTTATCATTTAGTACGCCAGAGTTGGCATACAGACTTGGACACCGAAAATCTAGGACGGATGTTACATGCCATAATTCTTATTATTTCATCGAGGGCGCGGTTTAAGGACCTGCACGTAAGTCGGGATTTCATTTCTGTGATGGGTAGGCTAATTTCCAACCACTACCAGTTAGATGCACAACTCTATCTAATTAACTTCGTGGACAGCAATCTTTGCCTTCTTTGGCAATGTACAGATAATGACGCCGCCAGAACGTGACTCTTAAATACCCCAGAGGCCACAACCTTATGTTCCTATAAGAGATGTGTTGGGATCTTGCGACCTGTGTTATATGCAATCGAATAATGTGTTTCTTCAAATGTCTAGTATAAGAGTTTAATCTGCTTGTTTGTGTTTGATTTGTTTCGACATCTTGAGGGGTCTCAGCGTCGCCCAATGGTAAGCACACCCGGCCGAACACAAAAAGGGAGCCCTGACCATATAACACATAGTTATAGTTCTGGCGACAACTTTCTGATGAGACTGCAATATTCCATTCCAATGTTCCGTTGTCCAAACCATCCCCAAAAAATGTCACCCATTTTAACCTCGAGTAAACCGCGAATAAACAGTTCAAGTCCTACTAATCGTAGTATGAGGTCGTTTTGTTACCAAATGAAATATCGGCTCCATATTTACTAGCAGAATAACTAATTTATAAGTTACATTTACCACAAAACATATTTCTGCTGGTCCTTAGAGCTGAAAGCAATATTTAATTAGAAGGATATTGTGCTATCCAAGAATTCCCGGGAGTATAGGTCTTCATATCTTCAAGTAAAACGACGAATCTTTTGGTAGTTTATGGGTGCTATATACACTCATAGAAGCTTGTAGATCAAAGCCGGAATAAATATTGACATAAAAGGCGGTTCAAAATTATCGCAAAACTCTTCGGTTTTCAGTACTCCTGCTTTCCTGAACAATAAATTTTCTCTTAGTTATTTGGTTTCAATAAAACTATTCCTGATACACCAAAGATCTAGGCTGGAAGCAGTATATAGTTTCAAAAATGATCTAGGTTATCCAAGAACTCCCTGGAGTATAGGCCTTTAGTTTTCAAGCAAAACCATCAATATTTTGGTACATTCTACTAATTATGTTTTTATTACTCCAAGCGTGAAGTACGTATTTAATTATAATGTTTTGAAAGGAAACATCTTCTTATCAACATGAGATCCTAAGAACGGACAGCAATTTCTGCTGGAACCAAAGATGGGAAGAGGAAGTATTGATAGTTTGGATAGAGTATGGCAGGCTGTGAGAATTGAATCGAAGCAGTTAAAATTGAGCGGAGGGCTATTATGGAAGTTAGTATCCGATCAAGCACACAATCTTTGACCAAGCAGGGTAGCATCAGCTTTAGCTTGGTAAACAAAAATTTACACATCGCTAGGAGGATATCTTTCCCCCCTTGCCTACCCTGCATTGGAGTAGCTTGGTAAAAGATTGAGTGCCTGATCGGGTACTGCCTTTTAAAATGCCCTCCGCTCAATTTCAATTGCTTCTATTCAAATTTCACAGCCTGCGTACTCTAACGGAACCATCAATACTTTTTCTTCATATCTTTGGTTTTAGCAGATATTGCTGTCATTTGGAAGATGTCGCAACCATGAGCAGCAACAAATACCTGAAATAAGTTACCTGCCTAGCCCCTTCCAAACAACAATGTGACCCATTAACCTCGAGCTAGCCACGAGTAATTGGCACCCCACTTTACTAAAATTGAAAAATTATACATTGTAAATAACAATATTGAATATCGGCTCCGTAAAGTGTTACACACGCCTGAACCTAACAAATAAACGAACTGATTAAAAAAATTGCTGTCCACTCCTAGGGTCCCATGTTGATGAGAAGATATTTGCTTTCAAAACATTAATATTTTGGAAGGTTATGCTTACAGTACAAAGCCATGAGGGATTGTAGGTCTAAGCTGAAACGAGTATTCAGATTAAATTTTATTTTCGGTTACCTAAGAACTCTTACGACTTCAGAACTAGATGTTTTCTAGCACAATACATAATCTGTAGGGAATTTATTTGCAAAATATATTTTTAATAATCCGTGGATAAAAGCGGAAAGCAATGTTTACATAAAAAGATAATGTGTCACCAAATATACTACATTAACAATATAAGTCACTGCACATTTTTTCAGGCGACCCTTTTTTGCGCTTGTGGCGCCATAAGTGAGAAACGTGGCAACTACTTAATGCACACGCTCAATCTAAGCTATCCAGCTTTTGTTATACCTAGCGTAATATTTCAAAAGTACTCAACAGACAAATTGAAACGAACCACAAAATGGTCCTAACTAATGAAACGATTTCCGAACAACTCGCCGCAACTCCGACTTGTTGCAAGCTGCGGATATCATGACAAAAGCAATACGCAACTATATTTTGCTGCAACTAGAACAGGATAGGAAAAAGATCATCTGTAGGAAAGAGAGCGAGATTTGCGGCTTGCAATTATTATTTTTGATTACCATAGAATGATTTTCAAATATTACGAAGTAGAGATACTTTGATCCAATTAGATAAAATTTTGGCCAGAAAATGATCCTCAATTCACGCACTGAAAAAAAAACCACAATATTTTTTTGATCTTCGTTGCCATCAATACATTCGCAACATTTTATTGTTGGCAAATAGTTGGGACAAACACATATCACCTGCTCTTTTGTAGCTAGTTTTTTAGGGTATTTGAAGAAAAATTGATTCCCTGGCCCTAATAAAACGACATCGGAAACGGCATCGAATTTGAATCATACTTGTTAACCTAGTGTTGATCACTTCCATTGTTAAGCAGCTCAGACAAAATGATGTTTTTGATTTATGTTGGCGGAACTAATTCAGGGATTGCAATTTGACATATATCGTTTCCGAACCGATGTAAGAATGAACATAAATACCGCGAATACAGTGCATTACACGTCTGGCTGGGTTGAGAGTGAGTTGAAGCACATCGAGTGTATTGAGCGCATTCTTTCAGACAACAAGAAGGTTTTCCGAGAATCCTTCATCTTACTAGGAGTAAAAAAAAGCAGGTTGTACCGACAATTAAATCATGGTCAAGATTACTATTGCATATAATGGTTGCAATTACCATGAAAATGATTTGAGACATTTTTTCATTATCATATTATTGACTATGGTCATAGTTACAGGGACTATTCTGACATTGCACTCAGCGAAATAAACTTTCGATATTAATAAGATTGCATTATGATTATTTGCTATAAAAAATCAGTATGAATTTCATAAATTTGCCTTATGATGATGTTGAAAAAATAAAAATATGGCGTCACCTGGATTCGAACCTTGAACGTTGAGGTTATGGATCTAGTGACAGTGTATTTAGGAAAGCTTAAAGGCGTACAAGAACAACGTCATGTGAATTAAAATCCATTCATAAATCAGCCTTATGAAATTCCAAAGCAACGTTCATAAGTTGAACCTTATGAAATTCTTAAGCTTATTTGCCTGAGTGTATAGTAAATGTTGAATCAATTATTTTGAATGGTCATTTTAATTTTGATTATAGTCGGTTGAAAATCATTATTTTGCCCTAGTCATCCTACTCCCAAATAATGGTAAAATGTTCCATCAAACTCTTCTCTGTGTGAGCAAACCATACTTAAAAAAAGAGTATATTAGTTTTACCGTGGATACACGGTAGAATGAATTAATCAAATTGAAAGGTAAATAGATTTTAATTGCTTTTTTTATCACCAGTTGGTTCTGTTGGCAGCGCTAGACCCGTAACATGTATATGTGGAAAAAGGAAGTGACTTATATTGTTAATATAGTATATTTGGTGTTATCTAAAATGCCCAGGAGTGTAGGTCTTTAGTTCTACATGCGAAATCATGAATCTTTCGGTAGTTTATGGGACTCGACAAACTCATAGAGGTTTGTAGATCCAAGCTGCTATATATAGTGAGATAAAATGTTGATTGAGAGCATCCAAGAACTCTTTGGAAATCAGAGCTTTTGGCCTTCTACTACAACAAATGATCTGTAAGTTATTTATTTTCAATAAAAATAATCCTGAAGGTCTGAAGATCTAGGCTGTAAGCAGTATTTAGGCTCATACATGATATAGGCTATCCAAAAACTTCCTGGAGTATAGGTCTATAGATTTACATGCGAAACCATGAATCTTTTGACAGTTTATAAGTACTGTATTTAGTTTTAGAAATAATCTAAGTTATCCAAAAACTCCCTGGAGTATTGGGCTGGGTGAATTACAAAAAAAAATCGTAATTTTCAAACGTACATAGTAAAATACAGCTACAGCAATGGAGGTGCACGTAGGTGATGAAATTAATATAAATTTAAAGTGTAATATTCTTGTGCTTTTCATGTTATGGACGCATAGCGCCTTGGAAACATGTATAGGGGCAAGGGAAAGCTCGTGGTGATGTAATTAATTTGAGATTAACTAAGAAGGTGGCGCTAGTTGGCATGCAAAATGTTTGTACTAATTGTTTCCAACATGGAATGTCTCGCGATCCTGGCAATACGCAAAGTTGCTACCTTCAGGAAAGTTGTTCAGTAGATCAAAGCCTTCCAGTTGATGGATAGAAGTCCGTAGTTGGTTCACTATGAGGCGCTATTGTTCACATGAATATCTTGTACAATCTGAACCTCGAGATTCAGGCTAGCTAGGAAGACGCCGTCTTGGACAAAATTGTCCAGGTGGCCACCTGAAGACTGTAAGTCGATGACCGACGCAATTTTGGAATCGAAGATGGTGGCTTCTGGTGTTAGAAACCTGGTAATTACTGTCCAAAAACCCTGAAAAATGGATAATTTTGAATCGAGAACGGCGTATTGAGGCGGCAAATTGATGTCTGACGCTATTTTGCAATCCAAGATGGCGGCTCTAATTTCGGAGAAAGTGATAAATGCTGTCACATACCCTGCAATATGGATATTTTTGGAATGCAGAATGCAAATCGATGTCCGACCCCATTAAGGAATTAAAAATAGCGGCGTTAGCTCCATGAAGAGTGAAAAATACTGTCAATAAACCTGCAATATGGATACTTTTGGAATCGAAGACGTCGTAGGAAGGCAGGACATCGATGACTGACGCAATTTTGGCTGACGGTTTCTGTTTTACTATATACAAACTGTACGTACGTTCTTGAAGACGCTCAAAATCTTGAGATAAATAATCTAGGTATTTCGAAAGTTAGAGCATATAGACAAACTTGGTGTTCAGAAAAGTTGTTCAAAAGTACAAGTGCTATTGATTGGAGGATCAATGATTCGGCTTTTTTCTGTTTGGGTTCTTATATTTAGACAACGATTTATTGTAATGGAAGATTTAAAGGGGACTAATGGGAGATAAATTGACCAGGTTCTTTCTTCTGCAATAAAATACAAACTCACATCAATTCTTGCGGTGTCTCATTGCAAGTTTGTATAAATATATTTACATTTAAAGTTCTAACATTATGCATACAGCATTCAGAGAAAATTTAACTTAAACCCAACGTCCTGTTTGTTGCACTTTTACACAACCGTCACGTTTTTCTAGTGAATATATTGTCGCCACTGCTTCGGTAAATTGTTTTACGCAGCGTTCAATGGATTGTCCGAGTAATGGCTAATACGGTACTATCATCGGTGTGTGTTGATGGGCTCCAAGATTTTGTTTTAACCTGCATGTCAGTGAAAGTTCACCGGCTTTGCTGAAGTCAATCAAACAACTTTATGCAAGATGGCATCTCCCTAGATGGCTAGGATCTCGAAGAAGATATTCACTTGAACAATAGCAGCACGTAGAATTACTGGACTTGTAGTAAAATAAGTGGTTTATTTGTTATTTATTTTCATTAAACATATTTCTGATGGTTCAGAGACCTAATAGCAGCAAAAAAAAAAAAGAAAATTTTAACATAATTCTACAAAACCGATTGTTTATTTCACAATAATAGAGTTAAATCTACATTAGAAAGAGTTGATTTAGATGGTAATCGTTCTTTCTGTAAAATTCTCGAACTTTCTGTGGTACACCCGCCATCAGGTACCGTACGGTATCCTCAGATAAACGCCGTGACGGTTCTCCACCTTCTCTTAAAATTATTGGTACCATTTGCTTTCTTCTTAGTTTCGAAGAGTTTCCGCTTAAATAGAGCCCAGTACTTCTCTAATGGGCGAAGTTCTGGACAGATTGGTGAATTGGCTGTTTTTGGTACGTATTTGACCTCTTGTACCTTGTACCACTCCGAACAGATTTCGCATAGTGACAAGAGGCTAAATCAGGCCAAAAAAGAGCTGGAAAGTCGTTGCTTCTGATAAACGGTAGCAACCGCATTTGCAGACATTCTTTCTCGTACACATCCTTATTGATACTTTCAGCGTATCGTTAACCAAAACGAACCCTGCTGTTGCCCTTTTCGCAACTATCCAACATCCCAGTGATTTCCCAGCATTCGGGCACAGCCGGCGCCGGTATTGCTTCATAATTGGTCAACAGTTTTTGCACATTGAGGATGTATGTTAGTCCCAAACATCATCTATTGGCTCTTTGTGTAAACACAGCTGATCTGGCAATAACCGAGTAGCATCTCATGCTCATGCTAATGCTCAAGATCGCGTACCTATAAATTCCGATTTTGCTGCCGTTTGTACGAAATACGTTTGCGACTTTAACTTGATTCTACGCCATTTTACTGAATGTAAAACGGATGTAAACAAGTAGTACCACAAAATAAAGTGGAGAGTTTCAGCTGTCATATAAGTGAAACGTTTCAGCGATTCGTGAAATCATCCAAAATCTACACTGAAAGAGTAGTGTCCGAAATTTAACGGGGACAGGATGGAAGCAATATTTAGTTTCAAAGATGGCCTACGTTATCCAAGAGCTTTCTAGAGTATAGATCTTTAGTTCAAGATCATGGAGGTTTGTAGATCTAATTTGGAACTAGTTTGAATATAAAATGTGGTTTTTAGTTAAAGGTTGTACGGAATCAAATTGCACCACTTTTAAATGGCTGTAACTTTTTACCCGTTGGGTATTTTATATTGAAATTTTGGGTGAAATTAGTTCAATGTGTATTTGTTTACGCTGTTTCACTAGCAGATGTGCAATCGTTGCGAAGATGGAGTCGGAAGAACAGCAGCGGTGCAAAGAAATTTTGCGCACGTACCTCGAAAATCCGGATCTTTCTCATCGTGCCATCAGTAGGAAGCTGGGAATGGTACATTCTACGGTGTCTCGTGTTTTAAATCGGTACCACGAACGTTTGACCATCGATCGAAAAAAGTGGCAAAAATGGACCTCCGTATAGTGTTAAGGATCACAAGCGGGTAGATCAAGCTTTCAAGAGGAATCCCAACAGTTCAGTTCGAGATGTGGCGAAGAAACTGAATCTAACCAAAACTGTCGTGCAAGATGCGAAAAAACGCAAAGTACTACACACGTATTAAGTCCAAAAGGCGCCTAATCGCGATGAACGGCAGAATACGGTAGGTAAAACACGTGCACGGAAGCTCTACACCCAGATGTTGACGAAACCACATTGCCTCGTTATGGATGATGAGACGTATGTAAAAGCAGACTTCCGGCAGCATCCGGGCTCCAGTTTTTCACTGCTCATCATAAATTCGATGTCCTCGAAGGACGTTAGAAAGCAGAAGATGTCAAAGTTTGCCAAAAAATGTATGATTTGGCAAGCAATTTGCTCGTGTGGAAAGCGGAGCACCCCATTCGTGACAACTGGAACGGTCAATGGGCAGGTGTACCTAAAGGAATGCCTCCAAAAGCGTCTACTTCCTCTTCTGAGGTCACACGATGGTCCTACGATTTTCTGGCCGGATTTAGCCTCGTGCCATTACTCGAAAGAGGTTTTGGAGTGGTACAAGGCAAAGGAGGTCAATTTCGTGCCGAAGCATCTCAACCCCCGAACGCACCGGAACTGCGGCCAATTGAGAATTACTGAGCCATCATGAAGCAGGCACTTCGGAAGCATCCTAAGGAAGTGAAAACGGAGGAAGATATGAAGAAAAAATGAATTGCCACGCAAAAAAAAAGTTGGTCCAAATGTTGTACAGGACCTTATGAGTAGTGTAAAGAAGAAGGTTCGTTCATTTGGATATGGAATTGAAATTGAATAAAACAAACATGGGAAAATATTCATAACATGTTTAATTTTACTCCCTGAAAGTTTGAAGATGATTGGTTGAACGGGCGAATTTTGCCGAATATTTGTGTGTGTCGCAATTTGATTCCGTACACCCTTTATCCAAGAACGCCTTTGAGTACCTTCTGCCACAACCAATGTTCTATAAAAAAAAAAAATTCTGTCAATTTTGACACCGTCTTCCATCAGAGGTTTTACAGAATAAACTCTCAACATTAAGGGACAACGCACAACACTAACACTCAGTGGATCAGTGGAGAAATTTTCAGATTATGAAAAATTACGCGAGAATCAAACCCTCAATTTATAGCTCCCAGAATACGCCTGAACGACAGAGTACGCCGCCAACCACACGACCACAAAGCCTCCCAAATTCATGAAGGTTTTAAGATCAAAGTTGAATCTAGTTTTGAGATAAAATGGGGTTTAAGTTTATCCCAGAACGCTATTGGGTTTAATACCTCAGGTCTTCTTGAACAAAAAATGAAAAATAAATTATTTATTCGCACAAAAACATACTTCTGATTATGGAAATAACCAAACTGAATGTAGTGCATTTTTTAAAAGAAGGCCTAAGTGGTCCAAGAACTCCCCTGAAATATCGTTTTTCATACCTGCAATCATATTTAGTGTTCAATTTTTTTCTTTTAAAGGGTGTCCACAGTTAAATTGCATCACTTTTGGGTTGATTTCAACGAAATTTCGGGTGAAATGACCTCAGCGTGCATTGTTTACACTGCGTGAGTTTCATTGTGAAATGTGTCGTAGATTCGAAAATGGAGTCGAAGTAACAGCAAGTGCGCGAGAACATTTTGCACACGCACCTAGACAACCCACTTCTTTCGCACCGAGCCATCGGAAAGATGTTGAAAATTCACCAGTCTACAGTGTCTCGTGTCATAAAACGTTTCGGGGAACGTTTAACTGTCGATCGGAAGAAGGTGAGTGGTAGAAAAAGTGTTCCGTACTGTGTGAAAGATCACAAGCAAGTAGTTGCTGCCTTTTAACGCAAACCCAACTGTTCCGTTCGGGATGTCGCGAAAAAGCTGCACTTGACCAAAAGTTTCGTGCAGAAAGCCAAGAAACGAGCCGGGCTCCGTTCATTCAAAGTTCAGAAAGCTCCAAACCGCAATGAAAAACAGAATAGGACAGCTAAAACACGTGCGCGTAAGCTGTACACAAAAATGTTGACGAAACCACACTGCTGCATCATGGACGATGAAACACACGTAAAAGCGGACTTAAAAAAAAATCCCCGGCAACCAGTATGTGACTGCGAAAGACAAGTTCGATGTTCCAGAGTCTCTCAGGAAACAGCAAGTGTCAAAGTTCCCCAAGAAATTCGTGATTTGGCAGGTGATTTGTTCGTGTGGTAAACGAAGCAAGCCTTTGAAGACAACTTCAACTGTTAATGGTCAAGTATACATGAATGAATGCCTGAAAAAACGACTGCTTCCAATTCTCAAAACACACAACGTTCCTACAATTTTTTGGCTGGTCCTAGCCTCTTGTCATTACTCCAAGGATGCTCTGGACGAATGGTGTCAATTTCGTGCCGAAGGATCTTAGTCCCCCAAAACTCTCCAGAGTTGCGGCCAATTGAAAAATATTGGGCTATAATGAAGCACGAACTTCGTAAGCATCCTAAAGTTGTTACTACAGAACAGGAAATGTTGAAGTCATGGTTGAAAGAGGAAAAAAATGTCGGTTCAAGCGTTGTACAAAATCTTATGCGAGGTATTAAGAAGAAAGTTCGGGCTTTTGGATTTGGTAAGAAAATACAGGGAAATAAAAATACGTAAACCAAGATTATACATTGTTTTTATTTCCTGAATATTTCATGACAATCGGTTGAGAGACTTGTTTTTGAGGACGAGTTTAAAGTGATGCAATTTAACTGTGGACACCCTTTAATTAAAAAACATGTTCATAGAGGTTCAAAGACTACTTTATAAATAATAATCGAGTGTGTGCTATTTTTATCGCTTTATTGTAAAGTTATTGCTAAGTTCGACTTTATGTTGCCATATATGTTGCCAGAAAATCAGGCAGAAAATGATCTTTTGAATTGCAATCAAATCTTGCACCATCCCAGTATTTTGGGTGTGCTAAGAGGGTAGAAGTAAGATAATTCTGGAAACGCCTAGCCTCATATGTCTAATTTTAACTTTGGAGTTTAAGGGTGATACGTTTCTATTTTTAAAAAATAAAAAATATTGAGTATACTTTACATATAAAAGGGCTCATTTAAATCTGCCTTGAACAAAACAACGAATGAACTCGTTATTAAAAATCATTTGGATTTAAAAAGATTCTAACACCATTTTGAAAAGAAAATCGTGCAGCGCATAATGACGTTGCATAAACATTCTACTAATGCCTTGTTTGCTTTTTTCTTCGATTTAAACAATAATTAAAATAATGTTGAATATCCAGTGCATGAATCTACGCCATTCAGTTCGACAATTGAAATTCTTGAAAGTAATTCATAATTCCAGTTTCCAATCTATTTCATTGATAAACCGCAAATCAATTCAACCGGCTAATCACGACGGCATCGGAAATTACTGGCCCAATATTCCTACTCGAAAGTATTTATTGAAACCATTACGCAGCATATCCAGTCACACTCATTAAATCCAACAGCCCCCCCCCCCCCCCCCTCTTCGTCTATCTTCACCAATCGATTGAACTATGCCGATAATAATACTTCACTATTCACTTTTCGGAATATTCACCCGATACGCTATTCCGATTTCGCTAACACATTCTCCAGCAAGACCCGAGGGAGGGGGGGGAGGGTGTCTAACGTGATTGTTGCGTGATAAGCCGAATGAATAAATAGTCCGCCCGGGCCCAGCACCAAATAACTACACTCAGGACCATCGCCGTTGTTTCCCGCTCGTCCCGATCGCAATCGATAATTAATAATAAATATCATTTTATTATGTTTGAATGAAGCCCGGGATGATGGGAATTTCAATTTCCATATTCAACCTTCCGGGTCTCTGTCCGGGCTAAGTTCGCATCGGACAGATTGCTTTTCAACGCACAAACGACCACTCCGGACGATACGGATCTAAAATCGATAGGCCATCAATGTTGTCCCAGCTCCCCGGTCCTAGCCCTTCAGTCGTCGGCGTGGTGAAGCAGCAGCCAGCCGGACGCCAAAGCCCAGCCATACCAGAACCGTGAGCGTGTGTCAATGTGCAGAACCCATGGCACTCATTACACGTGTGCGCACGATCGGAGAAGATGCAGTTTCGGAAAATTAATTAAAACCATTATCTTCGCGGCACGCTACGTTGGCTGACGGTCTTTATGCGGAATTTTCGGCCACTGGCCGGTGCGTGGAAAGCGCGCCAATCCGAACGTGTGGTTTTGATGAACTCGCCGCGCATGAGATGGAATAATGAATTTGTTGCCCACGGAGAGTCGCCTACGAACGTCGTCGCCGGTGTCGTTGTCAATGCCACGTGGGCACACGTCCGCGTTGTTCTCCGCAGCGTCGACGATTGTGGGTACGGTCGTCGTTATAGTAAATTATCGCATCGTTTGACTTGGCTTCGCGTGAAATTGGATAATGGCGTGGATTCGATTTGATCCCGGTCCCCGTGGTATCGGAGCGGTTTTTCGCTCAGGTCAAGCTGAAGTGCGAAATTGGAAAAAAAAATGACAGGTGACAGGCGCTTATGCCGGTAGATCACCGGAAAGAGCGTGGGAAGGCAACTTAGCGGAGGACAAAATTGACTGAGATCCGAAGATTTATTGGAATTGTTAAAAATGAACTTTTGATAATCGCTGAGTAACCCAAACTTAATCTCTATCCTAAATCAATAAACCCAATTAAAAATACCATTTCAATCTTCAGCAAAACTCATTACGACTCATCTCGCGTCCGCTGTTTTTTTCTCTCTCTCTCTATTAAGCAGTGAAAACCCACCAATAAATCAATTCACTTTCTTACCGAACGAAAACGCACTCCGGCGCTCTGACGGCGCCCAGATTTACGATTACGAGACCAGCTTCGTTCGGCTTCTGGCTTCATTACCTGAAAATAGATAACACAAAAGAAAGAAAGCAAACGATTAATTGATGTTGCCAAAGTTTGTTTCTGTTTTTCAAACTTCACCCAAAACATCCCGCCTTTCCATATCTTAATAACTAGTAATTAACCTAGAAAGCTACTGCTCGGGCGGCAAGCGATGGCGAAAGGGCAAACACGATCACGAAAATTTTAATTCAATCAAAACGGCGCCCCTCGCTAGGCTGGCTTTCCATTTCGGTCCAAGCAATTGATACGCACGTTTCGTTCCCGTGCGGGGGGAGGTGCCAGTGGAAGGAGGGGCGAAAATTGTTTCCGAAATTACTACATCCACTTCACATGATCGGCGCGGAGGTTTCTTCCGTCTGCTAAAAAGCAAAAGTGTATCCATTCCACCATGATGGATGGTTAAGGGCCGTTTTTCTTTTTTGGTGAGGAAAAGTGGGCAAACACCTTCATCTGGTTGTTGTTGTCGAAAAACCACTACCGTTGCAATGGGATCGGATGGGAAGTGTTCAGTGTTGTTTTATGGGTTCAATTTAAGATCGGTGCTTTGGCTTTGGTGCACGTTCGGAATTATACCGTGGTCCATCAGTTATGGCCCATGTGTGGCAGGTGTCGTCGGTAAAATTGGGCAATCAAATGAATTATGTTAAGCTAATGGGTTTCTTGTTGAATGTTGGGGCAAGTTTTTGGTTAATGTTTATCAAGTGTTTAATGAACCTGCTCTGAAGGCAGCCACATGTTCATCAAAGTGTCAAAGTCAATCATACAATATATGGAATGAAAAACATTCACCAACTTATAATCAGATTCGCAAGTCAACTTGAGAAAAGAAAAAAAAATCATTTAATAGATAAAACTAAATAGATGTTAATTTTTCAAACGATTTTTTGCAGTGAGAACTCAGTTGAAGAAAGTTTTCAAATTGTCTGTACGAGCTCAGCTGCTATGTTGTTGATGTTAAATACTTGACATTTATATCTGTTGTTCATCGATTGAATTTTTCGAATTTTTCTTTCCCGACCACTTGCTCCATAAAACAAGTCGAACGCCCTGAAACCTGAAATGTCTAAAACCTATAATAGACTGAATGTTTTTCTAACTAAACGATCGACCCAAAAACCTCACACCCTCTAGTTCAAATTTTCCGCTACTCACAACAAATTATCCCGTCACATTCCCCGACCGCACGCATCTTAACCTTTAAAACTATACGTATTCCGAAACACTCGAAATGCTCCACCAAACGATACGACTAAGTACTAAATCTGTCCACCCATATCGTATCGCTGCACTTCCCACCCCGCGGCTGCAGCTTTGGAAAGAAACGCTGAGATTTATGAGAGCAAGATTTTAATTGGGCTAATTCGGTGTCGCGCTTGTATTGACAAGATTTATGCGCACCACGCACGGCCGAGGCGGACGAAGAGCAGCAAGGTGCGGCGGCTAATTTAGTGGTGCTAACCAGAGCAGATGGCAGTCAGTGGTGGGATTTAAACGTTTCTCCGACTGTAGGCAGCGCTGCCATTTGTGGTCGGAGTGCATCCATCGGAACAAGACTTACTAAATCACTAACGATTCGGGGGAGTGACGGGGTCGATTTGGCGTTTCAAGGGAAGGTGGCGGTGGTTTGCGAAGCAGCTCTTACGATTGAATGCATTTCTTTGAAAGTGGCAAGAGCAATTTTGTTTTATGATAATGAGAGGGCACGTTAAATAACTAGCGAAATAAAAATGCTACGGAAATCTTGATGTTCAATGCATACCGAGTAAACTTTACGCCAGGAGTCGAAATGTGTCGAAAAAAGCATGGAAAGGTTGATCGCAACAATGAAGTACCAAATGGGACAGTAACAGAACTCTAAAGTGCCTTCGTTCTTGTTCAATTCCATAAATATCGATGGATTTGATGTATATCGATGTGAATGTTAACTACCTTCTGCAAGGCCATTAGGCAAAACGCCGTTAGGCTGAACGTTTCAAGGCAAAGTGGGTCTTTCTCATTTCAAAATACTCAAAAGGGCTGCGTACCTATCCCTGTCAATCGTCGCACTGACTTTAACAATCAATAACCCTCTCTAGCAGCACACTTGTTGCAAATCGGTTGAAATAACTTCAATGTGACTGAATTAAGTCACAGTTAAGTTGCTGTAACCAGTTTTGACGATTTGGTATTGGTTAATAACCAATTAGCAACCCGGGACAAGAAGCGGGTGCTTACCAAGGATGCAGCGGGATTGGACAGGGGACTTGGTCGAATTTCTATTAAAAAAAAACCACAATATACGAAGGTACCGCTGACTAGCGAGCTAGTGCCGCTTTAAGCACTTCAGCCCACCAGGAGTGCAACCCGGTGTGATCCTTATTACGATGTACTCGTCGATTCGTTGAGATTTGCCGTTCAAAGCTGGTAGTGGGTCAGTGCTATTTCCTCAGTATGGAATAGTGACATCTTTCAGATATGACGAGCGGCATAATGGTGTGACTGCCCCTGTCCTGGTAAAACCTTGGCAGACCGGTAACGTTCGAATTCCACCTCCAGATGGGTGGGTAGTAGGCTCAGATCTAACATTCCTGTCTCACGCCAAACCGGCTCTGAACGCGGTCCCCATGAAGGATCGTGCCAACCCTAGCATGGCCTGCCTGCTTGCAGAGATAACGATGGGATCACGATAGGTGACTATCTACAGGGTAGGCCCAAATAAGTAACGCATGAAACAAAGGCTGTATCTCCCAAGAAAAGACAAATAATTTAAATTTTTCTTTGTTATTCTATTTTATATTTTATTGTTTATGTGTACATATTTACAGTTCGATTCGATCGCCTTTAGCTTTAATGATTGCCCTTAGTCTCTTCGGAAAGGCATTACAAGCGACACGCACCTGATTTTCGGGGATTTCATCCCATATCTTCTGTATGGTAGCTTTGAATGTTTCAATCCCCATTGGTTTGAGATCTCGAAAGTGAGCTTCCAAGATTCTCCAAACAGAGAATTTGCAACTGGCGAAGAAGTTGGCCATAATTTCTAAGGAATGAAGTCTGGCAAATTCATGGTGCACCATTCTTGAATAATCTATGCTCCATGGGACGGCGCAGAATCCTGTTGAAACACCCATTTGCGGTCACCGAACGTCGTTGAAGTATGCATCTTCACATGCTTTTCCAGGACCTCTTTTACGTAGTATGCTGCGTTGATGTTTACACCCTTATCAATAAAAAGCAGTGGTAAACGACCTTCCGCAAAAATCGCTCCCCAAACCATGACCGAAATATGATTTTGAAAGCGTTGAACTGCGCTTATTGAAGAAGGGATATCCTGAATACTCGCTGCAAAGACCCTGTCATTTTGAGCGTTGAAACTTTGATGCAATACGAAATTTTTCTCATTCGAAAACACAGTCATGGAATCACCGTGCCGACGAAGTAATTCGCCACAACGAATGACTCTGTTCTTCTTGTTGGCTTCCAAAAGTCCATGAATTTTTCTTTTCTTGTACGGCACCAATCTCAAATCTTCTTTGAGAACTGATCTGATAGTTTTCCTGGAGACGTCCATATCCTGAGCCAGTTTATATGAAAAACGACAAGGATCTCGGCGAATTCGCTCACGCACCGCCTTTACAAGCCGTTTGGTACGTACACTGCGAGGACGACCTGGTTTTTTCTTTGGATCGATGGTTCCCATCTTCATCCATCTTCTCAACGTCCGGTCGGTTAATGTGCGGCATATTCCTTCCTTCCGGGTCTCGGCCAGTATCTGGTTGGGACACTTTCCCGCCAAATGCAGCTGCAAAATCCGTTGTCTTTTGAAATCCATAATTTTCTTAGGCACTTCCTGTCAACGGAATCTAGCGAACACAATTTGTTTACATATTAATCAGTCCCTCTTTAATATGCTGGCAACCAGATGGCTCTTGCGATGGCTAGAAGAATTCCACACTGAAACAAAATACTGCGTCACTTTTTTGGGCCTACCCTGTAAAACGAGTGGAGATTGCAGCCCGAAGCCCGTTTTAGAGATAGTGGCGCTCCAAGTGGTCGGATATGCAAGTTTTCTATAGCGGTTTGTTGTTGTTAAACAGTTCTGCTCGGTCTATTTTTTCACAGTTTAAAACTAGCGTAATTCCAACCTATTGATCATGCAGGAAGAGAAAAGAAATTTAAGATTGCACATTAACCTATAGTGCGTCAACTCGAGAGCTGGCAAAACTGCTGGATTATCCTCAAAGTACTGTGGCCCGAGCGACTAAGAAGCATAAGGAAACTTTAACAACTGCCCGCAAAGTGCAAATCAAGCGTCGATGTGGAACCGTTGATCATGAACTGCCTTTGAAGGTCATTCGGAAAATCAAGGCTGATCCCATTATCTCGGATTATGATTTGGCAAAAAAAAAAAAAAACGGAATGCCGACCATTGTACTGTGCGGCGAATCCGTCTTCGAAAAGGTTATAATTGTAACCGAGCAAGTCCAGTTTGGCTTTGGCTAGTTAGAGTAGAGAAGAATTGAGTGATAACTAGGCGGACATTGAAGATGATCTGCGTTGGGATAGAAACGTCAGGAGAAGAAGAGTAGCAGACGAAGCACAAGAACGGCGAACGTGGCGGACTGTCCAGAGTGAAACGACGAAGAAGATTGATTTGAAGAAGGAAGAGTGCTGCGTAAAGAATCGATCGGTTTCTTCTTCGTTGAATTCTTTGCGTGTGAAATGTGTGTAACACATCGGTCAATAGGTTCCAGGCTTTACTACCAGATGGCGCCACTAGTAAAGTATTCATACGATTTTTCGAAAGTACTAATCTTCAAAAGATTACTGCCAACATTTAATGACGTTTGGTTTATTATTTATCGAGTTACAGTGGTTTAAGTGACGCTACTTTTGTGATTCTTAAAAACGATGGATTCAAAGCAATTTCGTGTGATATATCATTGCGTTTTGATGGGATAAAACACCGTTTAAGCCCAAGCTTGGCTTGAAATATGCTATCTGGACTCTGCTCCATCTAAAACGAACATCAAACGATGGTTTGCCAATTTCAAACGCGGTCGTACGGACACCGATGATGCTGAACGCCCTAGTCGGCCAAATGAGGCAGTTATTCCGGAAAATATTGAAAAAACTATGAAAATCATCATGGGCAATCGCAACGTGAAATTGGAAGAGATAGCTGACACTCTGAAGGTATAAAAAGGTAGTGTTCACGCCATCATACACGAACATTTGAGTATGAAAAAGCTGTTTTCCAAATGAGTGCCGCGTTTGCTCACACCAGAGCAAAAACAACAACGAGTCGATGATTCAAAGAGCTGTTTGGAGATTTTAACGCGAAATAAGAAGGAGTTTTTGCGTCGATACATCACAATGGATGAAACATGGATTCACCACTTCACTCCGGAATCAAATCGGCAATCTGCTGAATTGCATGCAGAATGACAAAGCCGCCAAAAGCGTCCAAAGATTCAAACATCGGCTGGGACGGTGATGACCTCTGTATTACAGCCGCAAAAATAGTCGAATTGGGTTTCGAATTGCTACCGCACCCACCGTGTTCTCCAGATCTGGCCCCAGCGACTACTGGCTCTTCGCAGAATTTGAAGGTCTCAATTAATCGTTCTACACCGGTCGTATCGAAAAGCTAGAGAAACGTTGGAATGATTGTATCACTGTAAAAGGAGATTACATCAATGATTAAAAATGAATTTTGGCAAAAAAATTTTGTTTTCCTACTTAGGGCCGGGACTTATAGACCGATGTGTTACGTTATCTGAATGTGCTGAGCTGTGACATAACAGTCAGATTTTGATGAAGAAAGAGATGTTCGTTCATCACCCTGAGGCCCCAAGAGTGGTCAGTAATGTTTGCAAGAAAGAAAGATATGAAGAGAAAGTGTTGATACTTCCGTCAGTGTACGGCAGGTTGAAAATTGAATAGCAGCGTTGAAAATTGAGCGAGGGGTTGGGTATAAGGTACTCGAACCAAGGACGTATTCCCTTTACCTTTACCTAAACCGCTGTATCCAAGCCCTTCGCTCAACTTCTAACACTTCTATGCAGATATACAGATATGGGTCCTCCCTTAGCTCAGTCGGTAAAGGCGCAGCTACAAAGCAACACCATGCTGGAGGTGGCTGGGTTCGATTCCCGGTCTGGTCTAGGAATTTTTCGTTAAGGAAAATTTCTCGACTCCCTGGGCATAGCGTATGATTTACTTGCCACACAATCATACAAATGCAAAAATGGTACTTGGCATCGAAAGCTCTCAATTAATAACTGTGGAAGTGCATTTAGAACACTAAGTTGAGAGCAAGCAATAAGCTAATTGTGAAAGCAGTAAGCTTCAAATGCTAAAGAAGAAGAAGATGCAGATATACAGAGAGAGAGAGAGAAAAGAGAGAGAGAGAGAGAGAGAGAGAGAGAGAGAGAGAGAGAGAGAGAGAGAGAGAGGGAGAGAGAGAGGATCGACGCGCACGCGAACCGGCTTAGTGACCCGCTATGTCTAAAAGCAAGGATCTTCGCTTCCTTTGGCCAACTTTTTTCATGAAGCGATTTGTATCGGGAATCCTCCCTTACCGCCAAGGAGACTTCCCCGCTCGGCCGAGTCACTCCGGCCTGTCCTGAACGCTACCGATACATAAGCTGATAAGAGACGACGAGGTTTCACGCACCAACTAAATCGCTTCCTCACACCACCACACAGCAAAGTTTGACCACAATCGCCAACCGAATCCGGACAGTTTGTGGCTCGGTAGCACTTGCCCAACGTTGTCGAGGCCGTCCCTGTTCAACATTGTCAACAACACCCACAGTAATTATTATTTACCACCAAACCAACCCAACCAACAATAGTTCTTTCAATAAAACCTCCATCTTGAATCATAGTAGACAGTTTTCAAGTCAAACTGTTTCAAGGAACTGCCGATGGCAATATCTGGGGCGACGCATAGCGGATAGTCATAGCGAAAATCAAGGGTCCAACCATGCCCAGCCAAGCTGAAGGTCCCCCTGGTCACACACACCTTACATCGAAGTAGACAACACCGAAGATTGAAGGATTGAAGGCAATAAGCTCCGGGTCAGGATGAAATTCCCTACGTGACCCTGAAAGCTGCGTTACAGGCATTTGCTGACATGTTCAAGACAGAACAGGTATACAGAAATTGTCTCCATTCAATTCGGTTCAATGCTCCACTTCGTCAGCCTCGCAGTCTGCGAAGGGTCCGCAGATCGCCTTCTACTTGACCGATCTAACCGTCGGATCAGTATCGTCCAATCCGTCAGGTCGTTGCCAGCCCACCGTTGTCGACCGATTTTTGCGGTGATAAGGAGCGTGTTGCAGAGATATATGGAGGAGGGATGCTACCCAGACAGCTTGAAGATTCAAAGGCTAGTGCTGCAACCGTAGCATGGAAAGCCGCCGGGGGACCCAGCGTCGTATAGGCCAATATGTTAGTTGGATACACTTGGAAATGGACATCCACAACAGGTTGACGAAGTGTACGAAGGGTAAGCATGGTTTGTAATCGAACCAGTTCGGGTTCCGAACGGAAAGTCAGTGGATGCAATTTGAAATGTCGTCGAAAATGCGAAGAAAGTGCACAAACAGAAGCGGAAAGGAAATAGCTCAGACGTCAAGAATGTCCTCGATAGTGCTTGATAGGAAGCCATCGCCGATGTGCTGCACACAACGAGAGTTCCTAATTACCTGTGCAGGATTCTGAGGAGCTATTTCCATAACCGGGTTCAAGTGTACGGTACAGAAATGGGACAGAGTTCGATTAGGATCACGGCGTGAGTTCCACAAGGTTTCATTCTTGGCGCTCCTGACGCTCTGGTATGGGATGTACAACGGCTTGTTGACGCTAAAGTTGCCGATAGGAGGTTGAGGGCGTTGGCTTTACGGACGACGTCGTCCTGACAGGTTCAGTTGAGACGCTGAAAGAGGCAGAATTGTTGGCGTTCGAAGCGATCGACGCGATTGAAGACTGAATGCATAGAGTAAAGCTACAGATAACCCACCACAAAACGAAACAGTTATTGGTCAGCAACTGTAAAGCGGTCCAGTGGGCTGAAATTGGAGGACAGGCTGAGCGTCAACAGCTACGCCGACTATGCCTATGTAAAGGCATCGAAGGCTATCAACGTGGTAGGCTAGAATCATGCCGAATAACAGTGGACCAAGCAGCAGCAATAAATAGGCGTCTGCTGGCTAGTGTCCAGCTGGGTTTCAGCGCTGGAAACCAACCAAAACTGAGGGAAATTGAACAGGATATATCGTCTCATGACTATATATGTCGTCAGGACCATCTCGTTGGCAGCAGTATTTGTTATTGCCGAATCGATCCCTCGGTATTACCCAAGCAGAGGACAACGAGTGCAACAAGCGGAAGGGTAGCAAAGCAGTTCGAAAGATCGTTTGAGCGAAGTCTATGGCTAAGTGACAGCAGGAATGGAAAACGGCGGAGAATGGCACGAAGGCATACACACTGAACCGGTTCTGTCGTTCTGGGTGAACAGAAAACATGGAACATGGAAACTTCCACTTGACGCAGTTCCTATCAGGTCAATGCTGCTACAGGGAGTATCTGAACAGAAACGGGCACGCGGTATCCGCTCGCTGTTCCCTTGCTATCCGGAATGCGCAGACGTCAAAAAGACCGGACTACGTAATTTTTGATTGCCTACGATTTGGTTCAATGTAATGCGTTATATTTTCATCAGCCGAGACACGGTCGTTCGTAGAATGTGTGATATTACTTAGAACGCAATTAATAGAGCACTCAGAGTCTTGAGGAACCATTCTGAAAATATGAACTTTAAGGTGAAGGCGCTTCAGAGTGTCAGTTCAAAGTTTTTCTAACTGTTAATAAAGTTTGTGATATGTAACTGGATAATGATTCGTTATTCCTTGATAAGTCATAAGACTTACTGATGTTCCCTGATTTTCCCTGACAATGATTGCACTCCCTGACATTCTCTTATTTTAAAGGATTTTCTAAATAATCAAAACTCTGCCTCTATCTAACCTTTATCATAGATTACTCAAGAATTAGTCTTTTTTAATGTATTATGTCATTGTTCCTGTAGATGAAGGTTGCTAGAATCGATTTTGTTAATGCATATATCGAAGAAACTATGAAAATTTCAACTGCAGCATACATTGCCTAAATCTTTACATCAGTCTCACATGGAAAAAGTGTGCATTGAGGAAACAGCAGTTGAATGTACAATCTGCAATTTCAATGTAGATCTTTGATGATACCAAATAAATTAATACATGTGTTTTAAAAGCTCTAATGTCGGAATAAAGTTAAAAGTGCATGTCTTTAACGAAGCTTATTAAAGCTTATTGAATTTCAGAATATGATTGATAAGCGAATAATTTGAATGATGGGACAAACTGACCTGATATTGTTCTTCATTTTTCTTGAACAAGGTTACAAATTTCCTCTGATTATATGATGGTAGATATGAATAGAGCGTGGATATTGTTATTAACTTAAATTGATCGCAAATCCATGTGGAACTGATATGCGGTTACAGGCAGAAAGCGAAATCGTCATTAAAGCTTTGCATGCGAAATCACTGTACTTTCTTAGATTTATGTCTTCAAAAAATATCGTATTCTATCGACCTTCACCATGAAAGCTCGACGCAACATTGGGCTCTCACATTCCCCGCACAATGACAATTTTCCGTCAGGACAAATTGGATCGACGAGCGCGATAAAAGGCTGCGGGTAAAAGTGCACATAAATTGCATCAACGCCAGCCACCACCAGCCAGCATCGTCGTACTCAAAATGTCATCACGGCGCAGTTCGCCAAGCCAAGGCATTAATGCAAGCAGAGAAGTTCACGAGCGTGCCTTTCTGCCTCTTCCATGGAATAGAAGCAATATGCACAATGTGGCACAACCCATCGATGTCAACTGCCCCCTAGATCGTCGTTCGGTCGTCGTCGTCGTCGTCGTCGTCGCACAGATGTTAGTCAATTAAAAGAAAATTTACTGGAATCTAGCACCTCGAGTGCATGGGCACTGGAAGATGTGGATTGCGGAATGGACGAGGTGAGAAATTGGTGGTATATTTCAGTGAAAAATACCGAAGAACGTGAGTAGATGCTATCTTTGGTTTTGTTTTCTGTCAGGCTCCTTTGCTTCCGGTTGCCCGGCAACATAAATAACGTCGATGGTTCAGGTTCTGAAACAATTTTGGCACAAACTTTTCAGGTCTGCAAAGCCCGTCGTAGAGCACTTTCAACAGCTAACAACCCGCACAGACTTGCTATGGTACACGCGAAACAGGGAGCACGTTTCCAAGGAAACACAAACAGAAGCTCTCTGTGCGCGCCTTGTTTCGATGCCAAAAACACAAAGGAACAGCACGCTAGAGTTGCATTTCTGTCTACTAACAGCTACCTTCATCCTCGTCGTCGTCATTCACCAAAGCAAAAGTTTCGCAACTATTTCAAGATTTATGAAAGTTTTCCTCTCGTAGGAGTATTTGCTGCAAGCAGAAGGAAGTTCAAATACTTCACCTTTGGCATCTGCCCCCGCGGCATCGTTGCGGCATTTCGGTGGCGGTGTCACCTGTGCTCTGCGGAGAAACCCCAAGGCGGGCCCGACACCGTGGGCAAGTTGGTTGCTAATCAGCAACAGCAACCCGATGGCATCTTCGAAGATTGAAAATGGGTTCACGCTGATATACCGGTAATTTGTAGGTCTATGACGGCTGCTGACTGCCCTTTCATCTCTCTTGTTGCTAACACCATCCTGCTTTATTAAGTTTTATTAAAGTTTTATGAAAGCCACTTGAAATCAATTTGGTTTTATTATGGCACCAAGAGGTGCCAATAGGTTTCATATTTTAGTCAGGTTTATGAGAACCTACACAGCTTGTTTACAACGATCTTAAAACCTTGTTTCTCAAATTCCTTTTACTCCTATCAAAGGTTTTATTTCGACTTTATGAACTCGTAAAATGCTGTATTGAAATGCCGTTTTAGGACTCATTGATATTATCTTATTATGGTCAGTTGAAAAAGCATTTTAAAACCATTTTGCCTCCAGTAAATGCATTAAACGGCAAATTGGCATTGAAGAAAGTCACCATAAGACCAAATAGTTTTATAATAGTCATCGCGAAGAAAAATTGGCTTTATGGCAAAACTGTGATTTTTTTTCCAATCGCCATATTGAAATATAAGAAATAATTGAAATGTGGAAAAATAAATGCATCAAATTTTCAATGGTATGCAAATAAACTGTAGATCGGAGACTTATTTCGGCATTCTTTTAGATAATCTCATCCAATTCCAAGCACTTTTCAGGAAATGCATGATTAATTTATCGAATGTATTTTTTTAAAATTTGATTTATGTTGTTGTAAATTCGCATAATTTCCGAGGCGCATTAATTTTCGGCTCTTATCGCGCCAATATTCACCATAAAAATAAATGCGCATATAATTTGGAGCATAATACGCTGTAGAAAACACAATTTGTTTTGGATATTTTGCTATCAAACAAACTTTCCCGCAACACTAGACCTTTTTTTCTGCTAAATTAATCAGAAGAGCAGAGAATCGAACAAAGCAGAACAACAAAAAACAACCTCGATTTCACAGTGAAGTTTGACAGCTGTGGCCATTTGGCCGCATTCTGGTTTTCATGGCAGCCAATAGGTTTTATGAAGGTTCTCAAGTGGTCATAACATCTTTCACTAGAACATTTTCAAAATCTTTATGTTCTTATAAAGGTTTTATTAACTTGTTTTCACAACCGTCTATAGAGTGGGCCATTTTGTACAAATTTCGGCTTTAAAGAAGCACAGAGGAGGTGTTGGTAGACAAAACAGTTTTGATTGTAGTTTTATCAACAAAGCCGGGAGAGTGCTATACGGCTGGAATAAAACTAAAATTGTTACTTGGGGCACAGTGGGAAAAAAGTGCCCGAAACGCGAAAGAATTCTATATCTCAGCTCGGAGTGGAACGATTTCTGTAAATGTTACCTTTACTTGAAGGAAAATTTCTAAGAAATCGAATGGACGTGGTCTCATTGGCCGCACGGAACTGCTTGGGGAGCAAATGAGCTCATTTTACCCTGGTTCCCCTAATATTTCCTTGTTGTTCAGAAATTTCTTTGCTCGGTGTGACTCAAGATCAACAAAATGATGCTAGTTCTATGTAAAATTTTCAGGAAAATCGATTGAAGTAGGTTTCGTTCACCGCACGGCTCTGCGAATGAAGATATGGTTGATTTTACCCTGATTCCTCTAATAGTTTTGTGTTATTTAGAGATTGCTTTGATCGGTGTGACTCAAGAACAACAAAATAAGTCTAGTCCTATGTAAAATTTCCTGAAAATCGATTGAAATTGGTTTCATTCACCGCACGGCTCTGTGAACGTGAAGATATGGTCATGATTTTACCCTTCGATTCCCCTAATATTTTTGTGTAATTCAGAAATTGCTTTGTTCGGTGTGACTCAAGATTAACAAAACAAGGCTAGTCCTATGTAAAATTGTCTGGCCAATCGATTGGAGTTGGTTTCATTCACCGCACGGCTATGTGAATGAAGATATGGCTGAATTTTCTCTGATTACCGTAATATTTTTGTGTAATTCAGAAATATCTCTGCTCGGTGTGACTCAAGATCAACAAAATAATGCTAGTCCTTTAAAAAAATTCTGGGTAAAATTAGCCATATCTTCGTTCACAGAGCTGTGCGGTGAACGAAATCAACTCCAATCGATTTTCCAGAAAATTTTACATAGGACTAGCCTTACTTTGTTGATCTTGAGTTACACCGACCAAAGAAATTTCTGAATTACAAAAAAAAATATTAGGGGAATCAGGGTAAAATGGGTCATATCTTCATTCACAGAGTGGTGAAACTAACTCCAGTCAAGTTTCCAAATTTACATGGGACTAACCTTATTTTGTTGCTTTAGAAAAACACCGAACAAAAAATTTCTGAAAAAAAAACGAAAATGTCAGGGGAATCAGGGTAAAATCAGCCATATCTTCATTCACATAGCCGTGCGGTGAATGAAACCAACTCCAATCGATTGACTAGAAAATTTTATATAGGACTAGCTTTATTTTGTTGCTGTAGAAACACACCGAACAAATAAATTTCTGAATCACACAAAAATACTAGGGAAATATGGGTGAAAATCAGCCATATCTTCGTTCACAGAGCCGTGCGGTTAATGAAACCAACTTCAATCGATTTTTCAGGCAATTTTACATAGGACTAGCCTTATTTTGTTGATCTTGAGTCAAACCGAACAAAGCAATCTCTGAATAACACAAAAATATTAGGGGAATCGGGGTAAAATCGACCATATCTTCGTTCACAGAGCTGTGCGGTGAACAAAACCAATTCCAATCGATTTTTCAGCAAATTTTACAAAGGACTAGCCTTAATTTGTTGATCTTGAGTAACTCCGACCAAAGAAATTTATGATAAACACAAAACTATTAGGGGAATCAGGGTAAAATCAGCCATATCTACGTTCACAGAGCCGTGCGGTAAATGAAACCAATTTCAATCGATTTTCCAGAAAATTTTACAAAGAACTAGCATTATTTTATTGATCTTGAGTCACACCGAGCAAAGAAAATTGTGAAAAACATGAAAATATTAGGGGAATCAGGGTAAAATCAGCCATATCTTCATTCACAGAGCCGTGCGGTGAACAAAACTAACTCTAGTCGATTCTCCAGGAAATTTTACATGGGACTAGCCACATTTTGTTGTTCTTTAATCACATCGAGCAAAGAAATTTCTGAAAAACACAACAATATTAGGGGAATCAGGGTAAAATCAGCCATATCTTCATTCACAGAGCCGTGCGGTGAACGAAACCTACTTCAATCGATTTTCCTGAAAATTTTACATAGGACTAGCATCATTTTGTTGATCTTGAGTCACACCGAGCAAAGAAATTTCTGAACAACAAGGAAATATTAGGGGAACCAGGGTAAAATGAGCTCATTTGCTCCCCAAGCAGTTCCGTGCGGCCAATGAGACCACGTCCATTCGATTTCTTAGAAATTTTCCTTCAAGTTAAGGTAACATTTACAGAAATCGTTCCACTCCGAGCTGAGATATAGAATTCTTTCGCGTTTCGGGCACTTTTTTTCCCACTGTGCATTGGAAGTGGAACAAATCGAAAAGTATGTTCCCGACAAATGGACAAGAAGGTGGTAGCCATTATTGAGAAAAATCCCAATCTTTCTGTGCAAAATGTGACTCGCAAAGTTGGGAAGTCAAAATCATACGTACAAAAAGTGAAGCAGAGGCAAGGACCGAAGGCGTACAAAGTGAACAAGGTGCCCAACCGCGATGAGAAGTAAAATTTCACTGCAAAAAGTCGTGCTAAGGACATTTTACACCATTTTTTTGCAAACATTTTCTTGTATCATAATGAACAAAACATACGTACTCGAAGACTTCAAACAGCTTCTGGGCCTGGCTTTTTATACCAAAATTCAAAGAAACGCCGTTGCCAAGCATTTCCGGACAAGAAGGTGTCCAAATTCCCAAAGAAGTATTTGATTTGGCAGGCCATATGTAGATGTAGTCGAAAACCTAAAACTTTCGTCTCTACCGGCACTATCAATAAGGATGTGTACATGAAAGAATGTCTGCAAAAGCGGTTGCTACCGTTTATCAGAAACCACGACTCTTCAGCTCTGTTTTCGTTTGATTTGGCCTCTTGTCACTATGCGAAATCCGTCTTGGAATGATATAAGGTACAAGAGTTCAAAAACGCGCCAAAAACAGCCAAGCCACCAAACTGTCCAAAAACTTCGCCCCATCGAGAAGTACTGGGCTCTAGTTAAGCGGACACTCTTCGAAACTAAGAAGCAAGCAAATGGTACCGATGACTTCAAGAGAAGGTGGAGAATCGTCACGGTATCTGAGGATACCGTACGGAACCTGATGGCGGGCATTGCAGGTGGCGTTCTTAAGGACGACTGGGATCTTTAAACGCTCCATCTCCTCCAGCGATCGCTTCGCGTAATGTGCCGAGGCCAGATCTGGCCGTAGCACGACATCGTTCTTTGGGTGGTGTTTCTTAAAAAATGCCGCAACTTTAGGTAAGCACTCCGTAATGTACACCTCCCCGTTGACCGCATCTTCTGAAGAAAAGAAGAGCGGCTATGACATCCCGTTCTCACTGATTGTCAGCTTCAAAAGGACCTTTTCGAGAAATTCGAGAAATTTCATTATTAGTTGCAGTAACTTGATTATGACTTGGAAAGTCATATTTATGTTATCTCAACCGAATGGCAACAAGTGTGCAACTAGGGAATGTTTTATTATTCGGTGAAATTTCCAAGAGAAGAAATCAAAATGAAACAAATCGCCAACATAAACAAACTTTATTTTTTATTTTTTGGTGGCACTTTCTATTCGAAGGTCAGTCAGTTAACATATTTTTATTCAAAGAGATTTCTTATAATCTCGCAATATTTGGCAAATGTATTATTTTAAATCGTTATAAAACAGGGGGTAAATCGTGTTTTGGGGTGCCCGAAGAAGTTTCCTCGAGTGTTTCTGATTTTCAGCATGTCTGTCAAACCAAAATTGAAAAGTTATGCATATTGGCAGCCAGTTGCAAATGATGTAAACATGCGTGTGAGTGGTTTAAAAAAACAAATAAATCTTGTTTTGTTGTGGTGTGTGTGTAGATAAGAGTGTGTATATGAAGGAATATTTTCCCCCCTTAAAAAAAAAATAAAAAAATTTTTTAAATGATTTGAAAAAAGCTACATCAACATACTTCCTGATATAAAAAAAATAAAGACTGTATTCGATATAATTTGGACACACAAAATATTTTCCTTGTATTTTCCTTGAGCCCGATTCTTTTCAAACTTTCTGGAAATAAAGTACTTCTAAATGGCTAAGTTTTGACATCATTGGTTTATTGAACCTCTTCCCCCAACCCAAATGCCCGCATCTTTGCCTTGACCCCTTTCATCAAATTTTGGGCAATGATAGGACCGACTTGCTTACTTACTTTTAACCACACTTTCTTTAGTTCAAGTTCATTTTCTATCAATTTTGGAGTTTTAACGAGCTTTGCCTTCATGATTGCCCAAAAATTTTCAATTGGGCGAAGTTCCGGAGTGTTTGGAGGGTTGACGTCTTTTGGTACAAAAACTACATTATTATCTTTGTACCAGTCTAAGACGGGCCGGGCATAGTGGCAAGATGCCAAATCCGGCCAAAACAGTGTCGGGCCATCGTGAGATCTCAAGAAAAGCAGAAGTCGTTTTTGGAGGCATTCGTCCTTGTAGATTTGTCCGTTGACGGTCCCAGAGGTGATAAAGGGCTGACTCATTTTGCCACATCCGCAGATCGCTTGCCAGACAAGGAATTTTTTGGCGAATTTCGACAGTTTCTTCTTCCGTACACTCTCCGGAACGGCCAACTTAGAGGTGGCGACGTAGTGTACCTGTCCTGGCATTTGTTTGGTGTCGGCTTTAATGTAGGTTTCATCGTCCATCACAATGCAGAACGGTTTTGTGAGCCACTCCCTGTACAGTTTTCTTGCACGAGTTTTGGCCACCGAGTTCTGTTTATCGCTCCGGTTCGGTGCCTTCTGGATCTTGTACACATGTAATCCAGAACGTTTCATTGTTTTCTGCACAAAACAAACTGAAACTTTCGCCTTTTTCGCAACATCCCTGATCGAAATGTTGGGATAACGCTTAAATTGGTTCAATACCATCCTGGCCTTCTCCGGATTTGATGTGCCACGTTTTTTGCCACTACCATTTTTCCGCTTGGTTGTCTTACGGTCCTTGAACGTTTTGATCACATGAGATACGGTTGAATGTGCGATTCCGAGCTGTTTTCTGATCCATCGATGAGAAGGGTTTGGGTTTTCGAAGTGAGTGCCCAACTGCCATCACTGAAATCACTCGACCGATTTTCACGAAACTCATTACACAATTGACAAAACACAATGAAATACATTCAGTTGAAATTTCAATAATTTTTACTCAGACTCTAAAAAGTTACGAACAATATCGTGTGTCCAAATTTCATCGAATACAGTCTTTAACCAAATTTTAAAAAAAAAAAAAAAAGGAATATTTTTTTTTTTTTTTTATTGATGTTTTATATCTTTTTTTTTTCCCTTTTTTTCTGCTTTCCCCGGGGGGGGGGGCAAATTTGGGTTGGGAGTTTACCTCCCCAAAAGCCTTTTAAAAACCAACCCAAATAAGAGTGAGAAGGAAGGTCTCTACCCGCTTCCCACCGTGCAATCTACGGATTATTTAATTATTAACGCAACGCATTGAAACGCAAACATGATGACTTATCAAATATCTTTATTGAGAAACACAACAACTTGTATTTTGATTAATTGAGCTTGGAGCTTAATGAGGCTTAATTTCTCATCGATCCCTACAAATTATTTCGAGAAGCCATCCTTAAACAATAATTTAGAAAACTCTGAAATTAATTCCTTCTATACAGTCACTATGTTCACTCCAAGTACAATTTTTGTCCTAAATCAGTTAAAGAAACTTAAAAAAAAAGTCATTTTAAACATAGACAAGTTACTGTTATTCGTTGTGATGGAAGGTTTGTGTCGAACTCACACCATGAACTCCTATCTTTAAATGTTTGTGGTTTCCTGAACCAGCTAGAATTTGTGAAAATTCTACAAGTTTCACAATTTCAATCGATCAAATGTTCTTTTATTTGTACAGAGCTAATTTCCAAAATATAGAGAAAAAAAACCTAAATTGACAATATGTTAAGGTAATGCAATGTTGTTTCGGCTGTCCGAGAAATCTGAAAAGTTCTCTTTCAACACCCGTACTTAGAGATTTTTCTCATTTCAGAGAGCGAGTAATGCCGCTCTAACGATAAGCCGTAATGTCTAGGACTAAAGTTTGAGCTTAAGTCTCAACCATTTGGAGAAAAAATGGAGCATCACTTAACCTTCTTAGACTCAATGCTCCCAACGATCATATAAATAAATTTTTGTTCTGTACACCAAACAGGGCATTCTGTTTAACTATTCTCTCAGACTATTCATTTCTCTTTTCCTTTGATATCTACTGAAGGCTACGTGGGTTCCCCGTGTCTCCATAAGGTTGATACCAAATGCTCCCTATCTCCAACGGTTGCATGGACGTGGCCAGGTTAGCGATCGAAGAGTGTATTTGTGGAGATTATTGCGTGAAGAAACGTATCAGTAACTAATTCCATTTCATGGTGACATGCAATGTCTTCAACAAATTATTCCTCTTAGTATCTCCATCCACGAGGTGTGCAAACGTCAATGCTAATGCTAATGCTAATGCTAATGTTTTCAAATCAAAACGCCATCTGTAGTTCAACGAATGAGTCGAATCAGGGTTGGCAATACCCTTTAATCTTTATATATGTGCAAAAACCAGAAGGAGCGAATTTCAACGAACGTAACCTACAAAAGTAGTGCTGCAAAAACCTAATAAACAAAAAGACACGATATCCATCCTTGAATAAGCAGCATAATCTCATCAAACCCGATGAATTCATTGAATGACGAGCTGATAAATGAACAGCTATTCTTTTTTTTCTCCTTTCTTTCAACCCAATCTCAAACGTGCAATCCTTTCTGCCATCGTCCTTTTAGCTCCATTGATAAATTTTCCTTCCATCTGACTAATAAGGAAAGCAAATGAGATTATCTTCCCATTTTACCAAGGTTGCACTCTCGGGCTCTACACTGCACGGTACAGCTCGAAAAACATCAAAACACGTACGAACACTAGCAGCTGAGTAGAGCAAGGAAAAAACAAAATCCCCGACCAAATTAGAGTAAAAGTCTTTCACTCTGTCAGCTAACGAGAGAGGGCTTGGGCGGGATAGCGCTAATTTCCCCTACACGCGCTTCTACGCGGAGATGTTTGCGGTAAAACATGTGTGCGCTGGATTAGTACCGGATTAGAGCCTGAGTTTCCTCGTGGAAGAAGACTTATGTACCGACAAGGCGCTTTAATTTTTCGCTCGTTTCGAAAAAGCTTTTTTCCGACCTCCCCTTTGGTTCGTTGATCGCGGGTTGGTAGTTATCGTTTGATGGTCGGTTGATAGACGGCTACCAACAGCACCGTTTTGTTGATGTTTAGAAACGATGAACCAAAGAGTAAAAGTGGGAAATTAAATTAAAAAGTTATGGGCCTCGGTCACGGATTTGGGCTCGCTTCTAGCCAAGGCACAAGGCGAACCAATTTATCGCCTAAATTGTATCACTGTTTGGCTGACATATTCCATGTTTGATCGAGAGTTTCTTTGTCCTTCAACCGCGTCCCCTAGCCCGTAGCAATTATAGCAAAGCCTAATTGAATCCTCAGAAATCTGCTCGAACGTCTGTCGATGCCATTGAAAAACAAGTTGCATAAACTTTATTTCCCCGGATGCCCTTTGCGCTTGATTCGAAACAAAGTAAATTGAGTTTCTACTTTTCATTAGATTACAAGCCACTTGCATGCAGTCGAATCCAGTTCCGATCCGGAAGGTAACTATCTTCCTTTCTAATTTCGATTCCAATCCAAGAAAACAAATCTAACCTGCATGGTATTGGGTACACAAGCACCCATTCGATAATAGCAGCCACCTGGAATGGGGGCACGATTCGTTTTCCAAATGCAAAGAATCCCATTCGAAATGAGTGTTTGTATGTATGTGTACCTGTCTGACTCCGTTCGATTCCAGCTTACTGGAGATCTTCCTGTTGGCGGAGTCTGCTCCATCTAAGGTACGAATTGCTACTTAGAAGAGAAAACTCATTACAAGTACCATGCAAACACACGATGCGATTTCCAATTTCAGGGAGTTGATTACAACCTACAACGAGTCGATAAATGCTCTCAACTACGGTTTTTCCCCTCCCACTAGAACATTCAGGAAAATTGCTTCCTCCAATGCAAGCAGAACAATAACAATTTAGAGAAATAATATTTCCGCTCCAACTAACGTGCGTTCATTCATCACAACGGCGGAACATACCTCCGGGGGACAAATTTGTGCTGCCTTGTTGTGGCCATTATTCTTGGCACGAGAAGCGAGTACGATCAAACGTAACAACGACGAAAAAAAAGCTCATGAAAAAGCACACTGTCATGTGTCATACTGCTGCTGCTGAGTCCGGAAAAAATGGCGCATAAGTTTTCATCGTTTGCTTCACTAGCATATTTGCGCTTCCTTCCGGCAATGTTTCGACTTGGGCTCCACTGTCGACTGAAGCGTGGCGTCTAGGACGTTTCCTTTGGAAAACTAGGAGGTTTTTCGTCATAGCAGATTCTTAAGGTGGAAGTTGGAAAAGACTTAGCTTTAATGCCGGGCAGAGCTGAAGATAACGGGTTTGATATCCGTTCTGGTTGAGAAACTGCTAAAAGTAAATTGGTACGCCCCTCGCACACCGCTAGCACGCCTCTAGTATTGGGAATCGAAAATATTTGACAGCGGTTTGTTTACACTTCTAAAGAGAACAGCTGTTGCAAGTTTAATCAAAGTAGTCGATCGCGTTCAGAAATAACGTCAAATGGAACTCGAAAGAAGAGAATATATTGTGCACAAACACCTGGAAAATCCCGAGAGGTCCAGATCCAAGCTGGCTAAAGTGCTGAAGATGCCCAAAACAACCGTTTGTCGAGTGCTCAAAACCTACAAGGAAACCCTGAGTGTGGAAAGGAATAAGCGGACCTACGAAAAAACTGGAACCAGGGATCGTCAGCTGCGCAGCAAGGTCTTGAGGTGCGCTAAAAGCGGTCTTTCGATCCGAGATGTGGCCAGAAGGTACAACGCAAACTTTCAAACGGTGCGGAACAATCTTGCCAGGGAAGGATACAAGTCGTACAAAGGCCAGTAAACATCCGAACCGGCACATGAAGCAGAATTCCGTGGCCAAAAAGCGTGCAAGGCTCTTGTACGACCGTGTTTTGACGAACCACAAAGGCTGCACTTTGATCGATGACGAAACATGATTTGGGGATTTACAGTTGTGGCCTGAAAACGGAACCATTCGTCACATCCTCGACGATGACATCCCAAGTTTACATCGAGGAATGCCTGAAAAAGCGTGTATTGCCGTTCATCCGCAAGCATAGGGGCAAAGTCATCTTTTGGCCCGATTTGGCCAGCTGCCACTACTACAAGGTGGTTCTGGGGTGGTATGCTGCCAACACGATCGATTTTGTCCCCAAGCTAATGAATCCTCTGAATTGCGCGGAATTTCGGCCAATCGAAAAAATACTGGTCAATTTCAAAGCAGCGACTTCGACGAAGGGGCGGGCCAGTCAAGGACATCCAGCAAATGCGGGCAAAATGGAAGAAATACGCTGATTCCGTGTCCGTTTCCACTGTGCGGGCGCTGATGGGCTCCATCAAGAGGAAGGTTCGAGATTTCGTTCGAACTGGAGAAATGAAACCATCTAATGCTGTGACTTTGAAGTTTTAATAAAAGTACTGTAAAGGAGCCATTAATGGACTTTTTGAACTTATTGAATCACGAATTACAGGTCCTTTTTGGCGAACCAATTTACTTTAAGTCAGCCTTTAAGGTTGAAAACTGCGTAAATTTTCCTGTTAGCTAAGTATTTTGAGGACGAAAATGTCTCACCAACTTTTTTTTTCTTTAATAAATCCTCATTTGTATGACAGTGAAGTATATGAGAAATAATCCGACCTTGATTCCAAGTCCGTATATGGAAAGAAACTGAATATTGATAATTGGTATTTTATAAATTATACTGAAAAAGCAACAAAGCATTTAATATTTTCCACCCATGTTTCTACCAATCCTGAATTTTATAGAGAATGAAATGGATTTTTGTTTTATTTTCGAAAAGCGGATAATAATTTAATTTCCATCATTTGATAGGTTTGATACGCGCGAAAGACTACGATTGTGTGGGACGTATAGAAATGCATACGAGCCGGTGACCTTTCGGAGAAAGTCCGCCCAATCGTGCAACATTTGCTGAACACCCGTTTCCATCGATCGACTGACGTCTACACCGATGGCTCTAAGGGTGAAGATACGCTAGGGGCCGCATTCTTCAACGGAGGAATTGCTGGCACCTACAGTCTTCCAAAACCTGCACCTGCAGCGTCTTCTCTGGTATACGCCATGAAGATGTCTGTCACGATTCCGAACCAGAATAACGAGTTGGTTGTTCATTCGGATTCTTCTAGCTGCCTACTGGCATTGGAGGCGGAAAAATCTCGACACCCATGGATCCAAGAAGTGGAAGAAATAGCGCGGAACAAACCTATTCGATTCTGCTGGATTCCTGGGCACGCCGGAATCAGTGGCAATTCCGAAGCCGATCGACTAGCCAATGAAGCCAGGAGGGAACAGGCCATCGATATACAAATTCCAGGAGAAGATGTTCAGAGAGAAGTTAAACAACTGATACGGCATCGGTGGGATAACCAGTGGTATGAGACCGGGGAGTCTTAGTTGAGGGAAGTAAAGGAAGATACCTGCAGGTGGACGGAACGCGGGAGCATGGCAGACCGGCGTGTTCTTACACGTTTATGGATTGGACACACGCTCCTAACACACACATTCTTGTTGAAGAAGGAGCCGCCGCCCAATTGTGAATGTTGCGGTACGGTGATGGATGTTCGGCATTTAATTCTCGAATGCCGGAAATTTGTAACCGAAAGGCAGAAAAATAACACTGGGACCAGCCTACGTGACGCCCTGGGTAATACCGAGGAGCAAATAACACGAATGCTAAACTTTCTAAGGAAAACAAGACTGTTCTCCAAACTGTAGCGAAACCAGAAAATGGAAGAAGCCGAAGAAGAAAACGAGGAAATGGTGAAAGATGCCAAGCCAACAGAAGTCGATGGAGAAAAGTGGCGAAAGAAGAAATAATGATGAAAACAAGTACGAAAGAATAAAAGCTGAAGAAGAACAGTTCGGAAATAGCAGCCGTAGCCGTAGCAGTAGCCGAAGAAGAGAAGACGTAGCAGTAGCCGAAGAAGAGAAACGTAGCGGAATCAGCGGAAGAAGCAAAAACCGAAGCGGATGTAGGAAAAAATGAAAAGCAGAGGAAATTGAAGGAGGCACAACGGAAGAAGCAATGCAGTGGAAAGAAGCAAAATAAAAAAGTGAAATAGAAGAAGACAACGTGAATGAGAGAAACGTAACACAATCGAAGAAGAAGAAAAGCGAAGCGGACAAAGTGGACGAATAAAAGTCGAAGAAGAGAAACGGAAAAGCAGAAGCACAAGAAGTTGAAGACGTAGAGAAACAGAAGGAAAAAAATATTGGAAGAAGATTAGCAGAAGAAGAAAAATGGAAGGAGAAAAAGAAGAGTAACGGAATCAACGGAAGAAGGAAACCGAAGCGGATGGAGGAAAAAATGAAAAGCAGAGGAAATTGAAGGAGGCACAACGGAAGAAGCAATGCAGTGGAAAGAAGGAAAATAAAAAAGTGAAATAGAAGAAGACAACGTGAATGAGAGAAAAGTAACACAACTTAAGGAAAAGAAAAGCGAAGCGGACAAAGTGGACATATAGAAGTCGAAGAAGAGAAACGGAAGAGCAGAAACACAAGAAGTTGAAGACGTAGAGAAACAGAAGAAAACAATATTGGAAGAAGATTAGCAGAAGAAGAAAAGTAGAAGGAGAAAAGTCAAAAAAGAAGGAAAAATAACAGAGATAAGAAAAGCAGAACAATCGCAAGAAGCAGGAAAAGTTTAAAGCAAACCAACGGAGGAATAGAAGGAGAAGTAGAGAAGTTGAAGAATAAGTAGAGTTGAGAAGGGTGGAATGAAGTGGAGTGGGAAACGAATTATTGGATTAATATTATACGTGAAATAGACTAACGAAATCAGAATTTCGTAAGACACGAATGCACCCTTCTGGTGTAAAGTGTAATTAATAAAAAAAACACAAAAAAAAAAAAATATTTTAAATGACAAAAAAAGAAAAAACAAAAAAAACTATCACCTTTAAACGAGACACAATTTCCCCCCCCACACAAAACCGAGGCTATAATTTTTATACAAAAACACGAAAAAAAAAAAAAAAAAAAAAAAATTTTTTTTTTTTTTTTTAAAATTTATTTGCTCTTTTTTCAAAATAAAACCCATTTGAAGCTCGATCTAGTCATGCATGCACTTTTCATAGGCCTCCGGAGGGATGACCTAGCCCCAATGGACTCAAATATCTTTCCCCGAAGTGGTATTTTGAGTAAAGAGTGGGGCCATATCTGGAGAAAACGGAGCCTGCTCGAGTTTTTGGGCCTTGGAAAACATGTCTTCAGCACCCTTGTTTCGATGAACTTTTAGCACGAAACTCAACTCTTTCGGAACATGCCGTGTGGTAACGCGTTCCATGCCCAAAATATCAACAACAATGTACTGAACAGTTCCAAATCACAAGAGATCACAAGCCACTCTAAGGGTCACATGGAGATTTTCATAGTTTTCTTAATAATTGCCGAGTTTTCATCGGTATCCATTATTTGAAGGCATCCAAAATAAGGCAAGTCTTCGGCCACTTTTAAACTTTTTGTACCATTCGATTTGTATGTTCTAGTTTTCGAAAGAGGAGACTACCCAAAAGGCCCCCTGCAACATTTTCAGCGATCCCGCACAAGAAATATCGTAGGAAACACAACCTTTTTGCTCAACAAATGACCCAGTGAACAAGCAAACGGAACAGTTCGTTCAGTCCGCTCTACGTTGCTTTGGAAGCTTTTCACGAGTTGTTTCAATTCTTCAGTCTTAAGTTTTTTTGCACTCGCGAGTGAAATCGAGTCTTGGTTTTCTGAAGAAGTCAAAGTTGTGTGATAAGCAGTGCAACAACGTCACTAATTGCAATTAGCAATATTGCAACGATCTAAAAGGCATATTGCTCCGCATCCATACGGCACGCACACCGGCAGTCCATCGTGTGTAGCGTGCAATCGTTCATCTGCCAACCACCACCGACCAGTATCATCATCATCATCATCATCATCATCGCTGAGCTCCCAGTCTGGCCGGTACCTGCGGCCGCAGTCGTCGCTCGGCGGCAGCGATGCATTCGTCGCCCGTCTGCAGTAGATCAGTGATAAGTAACAAGATAAGTTTTTGTTTCTCGCTCGCTACAGAATTAATTTTAATCGTATTTTGAGTGTTTTGGTTTGTTTGGATTGTCCTTTATTACTTTTATCTTGGTTTGAATTTGTTTATCTTTTGTTTAGCTGCTTAGCTTGGCTCATGAAAACACGGTGCAAAGCTGGATGATTGTCGGAAGATGAGATTCATCATGCCGCTAAATGATGGGGTAGCTCGCAAAGTTACCCGATCGCGTGCTTATCGAGATAGATTCAGCTGGTCATCGGGTTGTCTATTTTTGGCCCATTAAAGCGAAACCTCTCAATGTTTACCAGATTTCAAACGATCTGACGAAACGATTCTAGGCCGTGACCGAGATAATTAAGGTGAGACCCAATAAACTAAAAGTCGTTGTGTCCAACCTTAAACAGGCTAACGAAATTGCAGTCTCTCAGTTTTTTACACTGGAGTATTTAGTGTACATCCCAGCTCGAGGTATTGAGATTTAAGGGGTTGTCACCGAAGCGAGTTTGACCCCTGAGATCCTGTTGAAGCTGGGGGTTGGTCGGCTTTACGAACCCTCTGCTTCCTTCAGTCAAGATCCATGATGTGTACCGAAAACTAGGCACAGTATTGATCACGAAAGGGTGAAAAGAAGTTTACACCGTCAGACTCGTTTCGCGTAACCTTCTCTGGTTCAAGTGGGCTGTTCTCATTTGATGACATTGCCGAAGGTATCTTCAAGTACCTCGAAATTTCTGACCCTCTCAAAAGCATTGTTTTGGCAATGCTTCCAACAGTGAAGACTTTTTTGAAGCAATTGACAATTAAGTGGCCCCTCCTTGCAGCTATCATCTCCTTCGATGGATAATTTTCCAAATGAGGTCGGGGATTTGATCACTGTTCTACAGTGGAATTGTCGAAGTTTGATTCCTAAATTGGAATCTTTTAAATATTTAGCTCACAATACCGGTTGTGATGCGTTCGCTCTTTGTGAAACATGGCTCTCTTCCGAAATCGATCTTCCTTTTCATGATTTCAATATTATTCGTCTTGATCGTGAGGATTCACGTGGAGGAGGAGTACTTTTGGGGATCAAAAAGTGCTACTCCTTCTATAGAGTGAATTTTCCTCCAATTCCAGGTATTGAAGTTGTCGCATGTCAGGCTGTTATTAAAAATAAAAGCCTTTGCATTGCTTCTGTGTATATTCCTCCTAGAGCCTCAATTAACCGAAAACAACTTTCAGATATTTGTTCGGTCCTTCCTTCTCCACGGTTGATCATGGGAGATTTTAACTCTCACGGTACAGGCTGGGGAGAACTGTACGATGACAACCGGTCTTCCCTGATATATGACCTCTGTGACAACTTCAATATGACCGTTCTTAACAATGGAGAAGTAACACGTTTGGCTGGAACATCCTCAGTTGGCAGTAGATTAGACCTCACACTTTGTTCGAATTCATTATCGTTGGATTGCACATGGAATGTGATTCAAGATCCCCACGGTAGTGATCACTTGCCCATAAAAATTTCGGTTGCCACCGGGTTCAATCCGTCGAGATCTGTCAACGTCACGTATGATCTTACCCGTCACATCGATTGGACAAAGTTCAGGACAGCAGTAGATGAAGCCGTAACGACGGTAGAAAGGCTTTCACCGCTGGAAGAATATAACTTCCTCTCCAACCTGATCATAGACAGCGCGCTTCAAGCTCAAACTCGACCAGTTCCAGGGACGTCATTTCGCAGGAAACCTCCTTCTCCATGGTGGGATCAGCAATGCACCGAGGTTTACCGTAAAAAGTCCGACGCGTTTAAAGTTTTCCGTAGACGTGGAACACCTGAGCACTTCGAAGTATACACGGCTCTCGAACGCGAACTTAAGAGCCTCATCAAGGCCAAGAAACGCGGATACTGGCGAAGATTCGTGGACGGGCTATCGCGCGAGACGTCGATGAGTACTCTTTGGAACACGGCGCGAAGATTGCGTAACCGAACTAAGAACAACGAAAGCGAGGAGTACTCGGACCAATGGATCCTCAAGTTCGCGCGAAAAGTTTGTCCAGATTCTGTGCCGGCACGGATCATTCCTCGCGAAACCGAGAATTCGATAGATGAGATCAGCCAACCTTTCTCAATGGTAGAACTCTCTCTCGCGCTCCTTTCGTGTGGCAATACGGCTCCAGGAGCTGATAGAATCAAGTTCAACTTGCTTAAGAACCTTCCAGACGTCGCGAAGAGGCGCATGTTGAACTTGTTTAATCAGTTTTTGGAGCTCAACATTGTACCGGATGATTGGAGGCGGGTGAGAGTTATCGCCATTCAAAAACCTGGCAAACCCGCGTCCGACCACAACTCCTATCGACCCATCGCGATGTTATCCTGCATTCGAAAGTTGTTGGAGAAAATGATCCTCTTCCGTCTGGACAAATGGGTTGAGACGAACAACCTGCTTTCAGATACTCAATATGGTTTCCGTAGGGGTAAGGGAACGAACGACTGTCTCGCGTTACTTTCCACAGATATTCAGCTAGCTTTTGCTAAAAAAGAGCAAATGGCTTCTGTATTCTTGGACATAAAGGGGGCTTTTGATTCAGTATCTGTTGAAGTTCTTTCAGATAAACTCCACGCTTGTGGCTTTTCTCCATTAATGAATAACTTTTTGTACAATTTGCTGTCAGAGAAACATATGAGCTTTTCTCATGGAACCTCTACAGCTTCTCGATTTAGCTACATGGGTCTCCCCCAGGGATCATGTTTAAGCCCCCTTTTGTATAATTTTTATGTCAAAGACATTGACGGTTGTCTAAGTGACAACTGTACGTTGAGACAACTTGCAGATGACGGCGTAGTGTCGGTCACTGGACCCAATGGGGTCGATCTGCAAGGACCCTTACAGGATACCTTAGACAATTTGTCTACTTGGGCTCTAGAGCTAGGTATCGAATTCTCTACGGAGAAAACTGAGTTGGTAGTTTTTTCAAGGAAGCATAACCCAGCACAACCGAAGCTTCAAATTTGGGGTACACCGATAACTCATTCTATGTCCTTTAAATATCTTGGGGTCTGGTTCGATTCTAAGTGCACCTGGAGATCCCACATTGAGTATCTGAAGCGAAAATGCCAGCAAAGGATCAACTTTCTCTGCACAATTACCGGGACCTGGTGGGGAGCAGATCCGCAAGATCTTCTAACGTTGTACCGGACAACGATTTTGTCGGTTATGGAATACGGTAGTTTTTGTTTTCAGTCGGCGGCTCGGTCGCATATCATTAAACTGGAACGTATTCAGTATCGGTGTCTTCGTATCGCGTTAGGTTGTATGCACTCGACTCATACGATGAGTCTGGAAGTGCTGGCTGGCATGTTGCCACTCTCGGATCGATTTTCAGAATTGTCTCTCCGGCTCCTCACCAGGTGTGAAGTTATGAACCCCCAGGTAATCGAAAACTTTGAGAAGCTTCTCGAGTTGAATCCTCAAACTCGCTTCATGACATTGTACCATTGGTACATAACACAGGATGTCAGCCCTTCGCCAAATATTCCCAATCGTGTTTGCTTCTCCGACTTCGGCAGTTCGGTTCATTTTGATTTATCCATGAAGCAAGAGCTTCGTGGAATTCCAGAGCATCATCGTCCTATGATTGCTCCTGTGATATTTTCTGCAAAGTTTGGCCAAGTTAATTCCACTAAATCGTTCTTCACTGACGGATCATTGATAGAGGAGTCTGCAGGCTTTGGTATATACAATGAAATTTATAGCGCCAATCGTAAACTTCAAGCTCCTTGTTCCGTATATGTCGCCGAATTAGCGGCAATACACTTTACGCTAGAAATCGTTGCCTCACTAACACCGGATCAGTACTTCATTTTCACGGATAGTCTCAGTTCTATAGAGGCTATTCGCTCTTTGAGGCCGGTAAAGCACTCCTCGTATTTTCTCATGAAAATACAGGAGCTTCTAAGTGCTTTATCTTCGCGTTATTTTATCATCACCTTTGTATGGGTCCCTTCTCATTGTTCAATTCTGGGCAATGAGAAAGCGGACTCGCTTGCAAAGGTGGGCGCTATAGAAGGCGATATTTATGATCGACAAATCGCCTTCAATGAATTTTTTACTATTTTTCGTCAACAGTCACTCGTCAGCTGGCAGTATAAATGGAGTAAAGGAGATTTGGGGCGATGGCAACATTCTATCATCCCTAAGGTGTCGAAGAAATCTTGGTTTAGGGGGATGGATGTGGGACGAGACTTCATTCGTGTCATGTCTCGCCTCATGTCCAATCATTATTCTTTGAACGCTCATTTATACCGGGTTGGGCTGAGCGACAGCAATCTCTGTGAGTGTGGACAAGGCTATCAGGACGCAGATCACGTTATTTGGTCTTGTGTTGAGCATCGTGGAGTCAGATCGGAGCTTAATGATTCCCTTCGGGCTCGAGGTAGACAACCCAATGTGCCAATTCGAGATATTTTGGCTTTGCGTGATTTGGAGTATATGCAATTAATTTATGTGTTTTTGACTAACATTAGCATTAGATTGTAGTTAGTTTAACCTGTATGTTTACTTTAAGTTTTTTTTTCTTTTTTTTATCTGTGTTTGTGTGTTTTTTTTTCTTTTTCAAAAAAATGTTCAAGTTAAAAGAAATCCATACATTGTATAGTTTTAAGTTTTTGACAATTTAGAATTTAAAATTAATGTGTTATGTATACCATACTTTAAATTCCCACCCATCTTCCCATCCGTAATTTGTTATTCCTATTAACCTCGAGACGGCCGCGAGTAATCGGTTCTATCCCCCTAACTTTAGTTATAAGATAAATAATGTAAAATAAATATGAAAACTTGGCTCTGTAAAGTTGATTCGATTGAGCCTGTACAAATAAATGATTAATAAAAAAAAAAAATTTATTGGCGTTTTTTCTTATAGAAAAGCATCAGTTCATGTATAAATACTCAGCGGATTTTAAATAAGTTCGATAACAGCCTCGATTATTCCCACTGTGCAGTGGTGCCACTTTGAAAAGTGTGAAATCATTGTACAAAAGCAGCACTTCATAATGAATTTTCTAATTGTCTTATTTTAAACTCAATTTAAGCACGGTTTAATTCAAATACTTCATAAAAGAAAGTTTCGTGTTTTCAAGGCACCTCGGATGTTACAGTTCAATTTTCGAGTAGCTTTTTTGAATGAAAACTGAAAATACTACTTTCCTTGCCCAGAAAAAGTCAAAATCTCTAAACGATGTTTTAAAATCTGAAACTGATCAGGGACTGTTTTTGGAATATTTCCAACCATAATTTTCACTGCACATTAGCAAATTCGATTTTTATTGAAAATCAACACAGCCTACCCAAGTAACAATTCTAGTTTTATTCCTCACGGCCTTGTTGATAAAACTACATTGAAAACTGTTTGGTCTACCAACACCTCCTCTATGCTTCTTTAAAGCCAAAATTTGTACAAAGTGGCCCACTCTACAGACGGTTGTGAAAACAAGTTAATAAAACCTTTATAAGGCCATAGAGATTTTGAAAATGTTCTAGTGATAGATGTTATGATCACTTGAGAACCTTCATAAAACCTATTGGCTGCCATGAAAACCAGCATACGGCCAAATGGCCACAGTTGTCAAACTTCACTGTGATATCGTGCAACTCAGGTGTCTCCATACGTGATTTGGCAAAGAAATACGATTCCAACTTTTCCACCGTGCGTAACATCCTTTCAAGGGAAGGATATAAGTCTTTTTGTGCTAGTAAACATCCAAATCGCTCCCTGAAAAAAAATTTAGTGGCCAAAAAGCGAGCACGATTACTATACGAACGAGTTTTGACGAAATTTGATGGCTGTTTTTAATGGATGACGAAACATATGTCAAAATGGATTATAAACAAATTCCCGGACGAAAATTTATACTCGGCAACTGGTCGTGGGGATGTCCCTTCCAGGTATAAATTTGTTTTTGCTGATAAATTTGCTCGGAAACTAATGATTTGGCAAGGAATCTGCAGTTGTGGCCTTAAAACCAAGGTTTTCATCACATCTCACACAATGACATCGAAGGTTTACATTAAAGAGTGTCGATTAAAAGCGGATTTTACCCTTCATTCGGCAACACAAGACCAACGTTATGTTTTGGCCGGATCTAGCCAGCTGCCACAACTCCAAGGAGGAACTATAATGGTATGCTGCAAACAATGCTAATTTCGTTGCCAAAGGGATTACTCCTCCGAATTGCCCTGAGTTTAGACCGATCGAAAAATATTGGGCAATTGTCAAGCGAAAACTTCGAGGATGCGGTGAAGAAGTGACAAATGCATTTAAAGTGGAATAAGTTCGCCGGTACAGTGTCACCAGCGACTGTGAAGATCATGATGGCATCGATCACAAGTTAAGTGCGACAGTTCGTTCTAAACGGTGAAATGTAATAACTTGTTATACATCGTTTGAAATCTTAATAAATACTCTTTTGTTTGACGTTTTGATCAACCGTGTATGTTGTTGAATTCTTGAGTTATGATTACTGGAATGCGTCCAAATTTACTTTGAATCGGGCTTTCGTGAGCTGAATTTATGAGCAATTTTCTAGCCAACATATAATTCGAAAAAGATTATTCATTGGGGAGCTCCACTGACATACGTAAACAATGACTTTTTCCCTTAATATCTCGTGATACAAAGTGTATCCATGTGATCAACAAATTATATTGGATCCTCTTTGAAATTATCGTGGAGGGTAAATAAGGTAAGTTCTCAATGTTAGGAATTTGCAGAAAAAGCCAATGTTAATATTTTTCAGTTGATTCCTAATCAAAAATCTTTGTAGAATGTACCAATCTCGACTGAATGCCTCAAATAACGAACACCTTTTTTCTGTAATATATTATTGGTCGTTTTAAAATGGTACGTATTAGAAATTAATTTATGTTTCCGGTCTTTTGTATTGTCAAAACTAAATTCTCAATTTCAAACATGTTGAATATAGTGCCAAACTTCTCAAATGAGTGAAACTATTGTCGGCAGACAATTTTTTCGGCTATCGATCCATTTGAACTGTGCAACAAAAAACTTGTTCAATTAGAGGCAACGATAACAGCAGCATTTTCGGGTGCATGTGGTGTATTTGATGGAAAATTAGGCTTAACGGATCGATTCACTATTTGAAAGGTAATCAAATTAAAGCCTATTAAATAGCCAATATCACCAGTTATCACATGAATATATTCAATGTTATGTTTTATAGAACATATGGAATAAGGATTTTGGAAATCGGTTGCCGAGAAAAGTCAACTTTGCCGACACCACAATTTCTCCTATTTTCAATTTATTGCACCCACTCGTAAAACAGCCCGGACAACATTCTCCAATTAATGCTGTCTTATCAACACTATTCTGACTGACGCAATCACCCTGCCGTTATTATGAAAGTCATCAACAATTCAGGCTCTAATAAACACACAATGACCCAACAGCAGCGTGCAGTCTGCTGGGAAAAGTTCGAACCATTTGGTCACGCCGAAATAAATCACAATCAAGCACACCACCGTCCTAATCCTCCAATTCATCCCTTTTCTTGATCTGAATGGTGATGATGAGAGGGGCTCGGAACAGCAAAGTTTACACTAAAGCGGCCAAGTGTGGCTGCAAATAAAAAGAAAGAAAAAAAATCCGCAGAAAACTTTGTCGTTATTGTTTTCTCACCAAGAAACTGCAGTACGAACAAGCGCTCGCCGAACTTGCCGAGAAGAAAAACAACTTGGGGTTTATTTGGGCAGGGGAGACCAAAAGGGGGGACGTCTTTCGTGCTTTACTTGCCGCAGTTTATAATTAAAAGATTTTTATCTCAATTTGATAAAATTTATGTTCTTCCTCTCGAACCAATGGACCGTGGTGGGACGTTGCCCTCCGCTTTCGGGTGGAGGTTTGTCGGTTGCCACGCGATTGGGACCGTGTTGCTCGGAAAGACATTTGCCAGTGGCAACAGGAGCCAACTGACCGGAAGTGGTGGCTGACGATTGGCGTCCGAATGAATTAAAGTTGATTTTAATTTAGGAATATTCACTTCGCGGTTGACTTGGCAATGGAGAGAGAGAGAGAGAGAGAGAGAGATTTAATCGGGGATTATTTGTGGATTGAAAATTGGGCAAACCGAATCAGATAATCTGCTACAAATTAACAATATACAAATTAGAGTGTTGCCGTGCCAATTCTTCATTAACTCACAACGAAATTCATGGCCAGCTTGCGTTTTATAGCCTCTCACTTCCCATAAAAAAAACTGCCCTCCGCTGATGGAAGTGCCAAGTGTTAGGCTGTTTACATTGGAAAATTTATGGGCTCTTCCAAAATTGCACTAACATTCCTTGGCCATAAAATTTGATTTAACGCAACTCTCGTCCTTAACCGTTATGTGTCCAACAGGGAACAAAGTTGCCTTTTTCGATTTCAAAACATGATATTTCATTAAGTTTTCATAGTAGGATCTTGAAACTTTGTGACATCTCATATCTCGTTAATACTTATCATCCTGGAGTGAAATAATGATGGCATAGCTAGGGGGGGGGGGAGAGGAGGGGCTTCTGATTTTTTTTTATTACGTAAAAGGCCGACAGGGAACGTTTTTACCCACGGAACTAAAATGACCATTACTATGGAAATACCCAACCGATTTGGAATATTTTGGCAGTTTTGGATTCAGAAACTCAACCGCTTTCTCTTAAATTGTCTAATATGACCGATGGACATCATCCGTCTCCGAAAAAAACCGGATATCCGGAACCGTGTTCCGTAAATGGTATACTTATAAATGTTTCAATAGAAAACCAACAATAATGATACAAAAACTGTGGAATGAATACACAGGAATGTGTGTGATTGCCATATGACAATCCGGTGACTTGATTCAGGAACAGTCACCCCGGAGCAGGTTCCCATGAGGCCACGGATGGCCAGAAAATTATATGAATTGAACCCTAACAATATGGGTGTCAAAATTCTTGAAATCGTTCCAGAATACCATTTGCCATAGTTATTGGACCATCCGGTCACTTGGCTTCGGATTGGCCAGTTCAGAGTAGGTTCCCATGAGTTCCCATCCCTAGAATATAGATTCATTAAGACTATTAAATATTGTCAGATGAATAAAATAAATAAAACAATAAATAAATAAATATGTGGCAGGCACCATTTTGTGGGTCTCTTGCGGCTGCATCACGTTCAGCTGAATTCTTTACAGGTTCAGGCGCGACTGCAAGTTCTCTTCCAAGAACTTGATCAATAGCCGTCCGTGTGAAAAATTTGGCCAGCACTTTTGGATTGTCCATCCGGGATTCTATTACCGACAAACATAACTGTAGCGATAGTTCCTGACTCGCGTTTCTTACTCTAGACTGGCCAATCAGTAGCTAAGTCATCGAATGTACCGATAACGATAAGAAATTTTCTTCTGGAACGATTCTAAGAATTTTGACACCCATACTGTTCGGGTTCAATTCATATAATTTTCTGGCCATCCGTGGCCTCATGGGAACCTACTCTGAACTGGCCAATCCGAAGCCAAGTGACCGGATGGTCCAATAACTATGGCAAACGTTCTTCTGGAACGATTCCAAGAATTTTGACACCCATATTGTTAGGGTTCAATTCAAATAATTTTCTGGCCATCCGTGACCCCATGGGAACCTGCTCCGGGGTGACTGGTCCAGGATCAAGTCACCGGATTATCATTTGGCAATCACACACATTCCTGTGTATTCTTTGAATGACTTTTAGTGTCATTACTGCTGATTTTCTATTGGAATCTTTTATAAGTATACCATTTTCGGAACATGGTTCCGGATATCCGGTATTTTCGGAGACAGATGATGTCCATCGGTCATATTAGACAATTTTGAAAAAGCGGTTGAGTTTCTGAATCCAAAACTGTGAAAATATTCCAAATCGGTTGGATATTTCCATAGTTATAGTCATTTTAGTTCCGTGGGTAAAAACGTTCCCTGTCGGCCTCTTAAAGGTGTTTTTTTTTTTGTTGGACACACAACGGTTAATGTTCCGCCTGGTTCGTTCAGCAAACCATGAAACGAGCTGGGCTTCGTGTATTGCGGACCTTGGCAAGGCACCGAACCGGCGTGATCAACAAAACACGGCGGCCAAATCCCGCGCAAGGAAGCTGTATCGAAAGTGGTTAACGAAACCGATGTGTGTGGTTATGGATGACGAAACCTACATCAAAGCAGACGCAAAGCAGATACCGAGGCTAGAGTTCTACGTTGCCAAATCACGGTTTGATGTTCATAGGGAAAAAAGAAAGTGGACGAATTTGCCAAATATATACTTGCTCTGGCAGGCCATATGCCAATGCGGTAAACTGAGTAAACCGTACATCACAACGGGTACCATCAACAGCGAAATTTACCGCACCGAGTGCCTCCAGAAGCGTCTGTTGCCCTTCCTGCGGTCCCACGGAGACGAAACATTATTTTGGCCGGACCTGGCATCATGCCATCACGCGCGTTCGACGTTGGATTGGTACAAAGACAATAACGTAGTTTTTGTACCAAAAACCGCCAACCCCTTAAATGCACCAGAGATTCGTCCGGTGAAAAGATTTTGGGCCATAATGAAGGCCAAGGTTCGAAAATCGTCCAAGGTGTTTAAGAACGAGCTGGAGATGAAGAAAGTATGGATGAAAGTGACCAAAAAGATCGGCTCCACCATTGCACAAAATGTAATGAGGTGTCTTAAGGGAAAGATGCGGGCGATGGAAAAGAAATTGAATAAAGTTATTATGCCGAAATATAATCCATATGTATAAGTTCATTCCCTGAAAGTTTCAAGAAAATCCGACTTAAAATAAATTTTTGGCTAACACTTTTGTCTGGTGCTTTTTTTTCGAGTACAGGCCTTAGTGTGAATTAACAATCTTTGTTCTTAGTTTTACAATTTGAATAATTTTCTGTAGTGTACATGCATGTATTTTAAATTCGAGCTAGACTACTATTTATTATTTTATTTGTACTTCTTCTTCTAAACAAACAAATAAACAATAGACTTTTCCTAGAATAATGTCGGTAACTAATTATATCTTTTAAACTGACAAACAAGGGATATTGTGTCGCAACGGTAACACTTTCCTTAGGGTGGGTGTGTCCGATTGCTGAATACACGCGTGGTTAATTTATTTTATTTCTACCCATGCCGGGCTTGTTATACTCAATAAAATTACCCACAAGAAAACAAACCTATAACCCAAATTATCAAATTTTTAGAATCATCCGACGAGCAATGCTCTATCCGTGGTAACCAGTGTCAGACTGGGTGTATGTTGAGAGCTTTCTTGTGATCGTAACCACTCGGCTCGGGTGTTTTCCCAAAAATCAAGACACGGTGTCTAAAGCAAAACACGAGCGTGTACACTCGTGTCGCGTCCTTTGCGTTGCGAGTTCATCTATAAGAACGAAACTGAAGTGGTATATTATTGCCACATGGTGGTGTGTTTGCAGTCAAGTTCGGCTCTCGTGCAGAACGGTTTGGTGTTTTCACCAAGGCTGGCTGCCAGGAACAGTATTCATGAACTAGGTTCGAACCATAAACTCTAAGTTTACTAGATTTGTCTTCTTACCACTCGACCATTTCAACATATGAGAAATGGAATAATTAGAATCCACTAATTATTCCATTTCTCATATGTTGAAATGGTCCACACAACTATATCATCATTATTTAAACCTGCGCCTAAAGGGCGATACGGTCAAAATTTGGTCAATATCAACTTGACGTATTTCTTTCAATTTTGCATTTAAAAAACCTGATCACCCCTCATTTTGAAGGTGTGTGTGTGTAGAATGTTGCTCCTATTTTGATTTTGGAATTCACTCTTCAGTTGTCAAAATGCCGTCCAAGCAAGAAGAGCAGCGTATCAAAATTTTGCTCGCGCATCGCGAAAATCCGAGCTACTCGCACGCAAAGTTGGCAAAATCGCTAAAAGTTGCCAAATCAACCGTTACAAATGTAATTAAAGTGTTTGGGGAACGTTTGTCGACAGCCAGGAAGTCTGGATCGGGGGGAAATCGAAAACCGGAAGCCGCTGAGACGACAAAGAGAGTTGCCGGTAGTTTCAAGCGAAACCCTAACCTATCTCTCCGAGATGCCGCAAATAAGCTGGGTGTATCGTCTACAACCGTGCATCGAGCCAAAAAACGAGCCGGACTATCGACTTACAAGAAGGTAGTGACTCCAAATCGCGATGATAAACAAAATACGACGGCCAAAGCGCGATCCCGGAGGCTGTACACGACGATGCTGACGAAGTTTGACTGCGTGGTAATGGACGACGAAACCTACGTCAAAGCCGACTACAAGCAGCTTCCGGGACAGGAGTTTTATACGGCAAAAGGAAGGGAAAGGTAGCAGATATTTTCAAGCACACGAAACTGTCAAAGTTCGCAAAGAAATATCTGGTTTGGCAAGCCATCTGTACCTGTGGCTTGAAAAGCAGCATTTTCATAGCTTCCGGGACTGTCAACCAAGAAATTTACGTGAAAGAGTGTTTGAATAAACGTCTGCTGCCTTTCCTGAAGAAACACGGTTGTTCCGTACTGTTTTGGCCGGATTTGGCATCTTGCCATTACGGTAAAAAGGCCATGGAGTGGTACGCCGCCAACAACGTGCAGGTGGTTCCCAAGGACAAGAACCCTCCCAACACGCCAGAGCTCCGCCCAATTGAGAAATACTGGGCTATTGTCAAGCGGAACCTAAAGAAGACCAAAAAAACTGCTAAGGACGAGCAGCAGTTCAAGGCAAACTGGCTTTCTGCGGCGAAGAAGGTGGACAAGGTGGCTGTACAAAATCTGATGGCAGGGGTCAAGCGTAAGGCCCGGCAATTCGGATTTGGAAAAGCGGAAGCCTAACTGAATATTTTTCCTGAATTTTATACTAATTGAACTTGAAAAGAAATTTAATTTGATTTTTTAAATAAACGATTTCACCGATTTACACGCGTTTTCCCTTGACCAAATTTTGACCGTATCACCCTTTATTGTGTTGCTACATTTATACAACATATTAAGCAAACACGCAAGACGTCAGAAGTAAACAAACATGTCCTAACTCAAAACATTAAACAGATACATGCCATAATAAGTGAATCTATATTACGAATACCATGAAACGTACATCTACACTACTAAACTAGTCAAATTACACTTTTATAGATATACAGCATTACACATGGAAAATATAACTTTTATATTTATGTTTTTGGTGCTACTTGGGTACATATTTACATGTTAGTATACACATTTATTTATTTAAAATAAAATATTTATCCTAGTATATTTACAGTAAGCTATTCGCATTTGTATATTTACATTAACACATGTTATAAACTTTCTATTTTACGTACCCAAGCGTAAACTTCATCTTCATAATACATGTATACTTTAGTCCAATTGAACTCTAAATCTTGCAGGCAGCTAACGAGATCTTTTTACGGATTGTTTTTGGGGCCCAGAGAATCCATAGTCCGGTAAAATACATCCGCAATATTAGCAGCTCTTGACATTTTCCTAAACGTTCTAATGTAAATATATAAATGTAAATAAATTATGTCAGTTATATATAAATTCAGACAAACAGCCATTACACTCGCAGTTTCTTCATCGATCACGCATTAAACGGTTAATTCAAATGTTTCATAGTTGGTAGTATCGATTCCCTTACTTTTAACGTTAGCACACTACCGCCATCTGTTCAGCTTTACTATACATCATGTAGTGGAAAATTTTCAATGTGCTACGTCTGTTTGTCTGGGATATAATAGGTAATAAATAAATAGAGATAGGTAAATATAAAACTATGAACATTTTCATAAAAAAAAACTCACGTTGATGACTCTTTGATGATAATTGTTGATGCTGCTGATTGAAGGTTATGCAGAAAAAATAGCAAAATCACCTTTTTCGAAATGTGATTTTTTCCAGAGGGGAACAAGAGGGGAAAGACGCTTTTGCATTGATTTTTTAATCATGAAAATTCGAACTTTTAGCCTACATGTTCTAATTTTGCAAATATTTGCGAATAAGGGAGTAAAATGTCTTGAAAAAACATATTTTATAACTTTTGTTAAACAATAGCTAGTAATTATCTTTTACCTTCAAATTGTGCGTCATTCTACGCCTTAAAAGTCCAAGGTTCTCAAATTCAAATTGAAAAAAAAAAGAGCAAATTTTTAAGTGAAAAATACGATGATTGCCGGGTCAACAGTATTGAATAAATTTAGAAAAATTCCAAAGACTTGAAATTCTGCTATCTCTCACACGGCTTAACGATAATATTATTTATTTTTTTTTTTGCTTAAACTTTCAATTAAAATATACATTCACACTACGAGATTTTAGTACACCACTTTCATCGAGACACCCACGCAACGCCCTTGTCTCTTCTCCATTAATCACTGCCACTTCTCCTAAAGAGCAAACAAGTGAGAGTGGTCAACACGCTTAACTACAAAGTCTATACATTCAAACTATCGACACTTGAATGTTTTATTTTGTTTTCATTATCTCCACATTTGCCACCCCGTACTCCATCAGCAGCAGTGAAATCGAAAAGTCCTGCGTCGGTATTGAGTCCCTCCGTCGAGCGGACGGAAGGTTTTCCAATCCAAATGGGAATCCGGCACGAGTGTGTGGGGCATCGGCGTATTCGGCGCGTATTTTGCGCTAGTATGCCCGCGCTTAAGTAGTAGAACCGCCGGCCGAGGTCCAACATTTCGTGCAATTCGCTTGAGCTTTTCGGTTCAACAGCTGCTTAGGCTGTAGCTGCAGTCTTCATAGACAGAGAGACCGGGTGGTGGTGCTGGTTGTTGTTCTCCGGGAAGCCTCATCCTTCTCACTGAACCACAGAACAGAAAATCGGGTAGCGTATCATTCTGATCCTATATTGATGTGGCTGTGTGCTGTTCTGCGTGCTGTGAATACGGTTTGATTGACGGGGTGAGAAAATCAGAGATCCGCTCGTGGAGTGTGAGAAAGAGAGTGTTTTCCAACGTTTGTGTGCGAGGGTGGAGTAGGCTGTGTATGTTGGCAGTTTGAAAGGAAAAGTTTTGGTCGGTTTTGCTTTGTCCGTTTGGCTCAGTTGAATTTGTAGTCGCATCGTGAATAGAAGCCATACAGCTGAGAGTGTTTCCAATAGTGGAAATTAAATGGAAAAGGAAGATATACTTCTCTGATTGACTCTAACCTTGACTGCTTCGTGTTTTTTTTTTCTATCCCCGAATTTTTCATCGGTATGTTTGGTGTAGCTAGTGGAAAAGAGTGTTTTTTTTATTTGATTTATATTCTATAGGGAAACTAATTTTTGTTTTTGTTTCTTCTCTCGTTTCCAGGTGGAAGCCAAATTCCTAGTATTTGCCAATATTACTCTGTGATATGATCTGAGAACAAAACGATCGAGATCTACTTATATATTCAAAATTATATCCTGAATTTTGTGTAAAATTTCAAATCGTGTGTGAATAGTAAATTGTTTGTGTGTGATAAAAACAGGGAAACAGAAGAAGATGGCATTAAGAGTGGTGGGTTTATTGATTCGCCAGGAAGTGTCTGCTCTTGGCAGCAAATCGACAACGCGCATGATCAGTACCAGTACGGTACGATCTGCACGTATTCTGAAGGAGTCACCCAATGCGCACATGAACAAAACGCTGTTGGATCGTTTCCATAAACTGAAGTACGATCCCAAGTACGTGCAGGCCACCTACGTTTGGATTGACGGAACAGGAGAAAATGTCCGTCTGAAGGATCGCGTGCTAGACTACGTTCCAAAGAAACCAGAAGACGTGCCAAACTGGCAATACGATGGTAGCTCAACTTATCAGGCCTTGGGAGGTAACTCGGACATTAAACTGGTGCCACGAGCTTTGTATAAGGATCCGTTCAAGCCAGGACCGAACGATGTGATTGTTCTATGTGACACTTATCAGCCAGACGGAAAACCAACTGAGTCGAATAAACGTGCTGCTATGCAAGATGCATACAATAAGACAAAGAAGTTTGAACCATGGTTCGGAATTGAGCAGGAATACACTTTCCTGGACATTGATGGAAGGCCTTTGGGTTGGCCTACGGCTGGATTCCCTGGACCTCAGGGACCGTACTACTGCGCAGCTGGTGCCCAGAATGTCGTCGGTCGTGATATCGCAGAAGCTCACGCCATCGCTTGCCTGTATGCTGGAGTTGACTTTGCCGGAACTAATGCCGAAGTCATGCCAGCTCAATGGGAATTCCAGGTTGGGCCAAACATAGGAATGAAATGTGCTGATGACATCTGGCTAGCCCGGTACCTTCTGTGGCGTATCGCAGAAGATTATGGCGTCGTGGTGACGTTTGACCCGAAGCCCATGGAAGGAAACTGGAATGGTGCCGGAGGTCACTGCAACTTCTCGACCAATGCAATGCGAGAAGAGAACGGTATCGAAGCTATCAAAGCTGCCATCGAAAAATTATCCAAACAGCATGCTAAGCATATCAAGGCCTACGATCCCCGTGGAGGAAAGGACAACGAACGTCGTCTGGTAGGCCGCCTGGAAACCTCGTCGATCGACAAGTTCAGTTGGGGTGTTGCCGACCGTAGCACCAGTGTACGCATTCCACGTGGTGTCGCCGAAGCCAACAAAGGCTACCTCGAGGATCGGCGTCCTAGCTCCAATTGTGATCCCTACAGCGTTTGCCATGCCATCCTCGAGACTTGTCTGGTCGAATAAAAATGCCCTCCATTCATGTTACACAACCGTCAAACCCACTCATAAGAAGAATATCCACTTATTGCAATCGAGTACTTTCGAGCGGACATGATAGAAACATTGTGTATTTTGATAAACAGTAACGGCTAAATACATAGCATTTGTTATAATTGTGTGTCAAAGCGTCTATATCAAATTAAATCTAAAGCAAACAATATTAAAAGATAGCATTTTCATATATACGTAATCATGAAGGGAATGAAAAACGATATTAACAAATGTTGTAACTGCCTGCACAACAAGCACTTATTTACAAACAAACGACAACGCAAACAGGAATACCAACAAACAAACGGTACAACTCATCGCAGGCTACAGCTCACGATACAGAATGAATTCCGATTGAAGGACATTCTTCATTAGTTCAGAATTCTTTTTTTTTGCAACTCAGTGAACAACAAGTGCCCGACGTATGTTCATCGATAGATAGGATGTTCAGGACAAGTGGGAACCTTTTAAGCTAGCAAATTTATTAAGATACAAAGTATACTTATTTGCAGAGTGTTGCAAGTTTTACTTTTTAGGAACCTTTGTTTTTATTGTTTCGGATGATAAAGGCAGAAGTGTTTATTTATCGCATTATCGACTGAAGGTGGTTTTCTTTGTGTTTTAGATTATTTTAAAACGTAATGAAAAAAATGAAAAATGATTGTATGTGCCGACCGATTGGCCGTGTGTGTCAGCCCATCGGAATCAAAAAATGATTTGTGAATGCAATTTATATTAAACGCTATACTGACTATTATTGGCACGGAGAGAAAAAAAATGGTACATATTAAATGAAAACAACAAATATCATTTTTGGGCAGCGTAATAAATAAAGACAACTGTTGTAGGATATAAGTAAAACATAGTAAACAGAAATACAAAAAAAAAAGATATTCATCTCAACGAACCCTCTGGTTTATTATTCATTTTATTTTTATATCACACGGCTCCATTTACCTTTTAGCGTAGCAACAGAGTCGGCGAGCAAACATTTATCTTCGGGTGTTTTGTTTTGATCGCTGTTTCGAGTAGGGGTTTTAACTGTTTGTTTTTTATTATTGCTGAGGTATCACCCCGAATACAGCGGCGTGCCGAACGGCAGTCGGACAGTGTGTCTCGCAGCTCAGCTGATTTGCATGAATTCAGTTTTAAACTCCTGGTATTTTTCCTTTCTCCCTCGATGGCAGTCTGTTGGTGTTAGTTGCTTCGTTTTTGCTTGTGTTGAGAAGCAGAAAACGAGTGCAGTGTTTTGGCCGATGAAGAAATAAAACCTTGTGGCAAAGATGGTTGTTTGAGGTACGAAAAATTAAACTAGAATGTTCAGAAACACAATTAAACTGAAATTCAAAGTTAAAGTGCCGACCATCAGTTAGTGGCAACTTTTTGCCATCGATCCCAAATATTAACACATTAAAATCATCCTATCGACAGGTACAGAAATGTTCCATCTGAAAACTGTTATTTGCTTGAAAGTATAATTTGCAAAAGTTAGTGCTAAGGGCCACGTCAAGGACGTCAAGGATGAAGTCCATTGTTTACAAGAGCAGTTTTACCTTAATGAAAGTTGCTACTTAATAAAAGTTGTTGAGCTTGACAAGTTAAATATTGTGGTGGATTTTTAAAAGAAATAACCTCTCGAGGACACACAAAGAAAATGATTTAATAAATATAATGTGTTTAAGTTATTATTTATTAAATTATCTTTTTCTTATTCAGACAGACTTGTGATCAATTAATGACGGTTGAATAGTTTGGTATGACTTTGTCTTAATTGTTGTTACATGTATTGAACATATAAATATTATTAGCAATGAATACTGGAATGGATAGTAACAAACCTCAGCGTCAAACCTGGATTGCTGCTTTTGAATAGAAGACGTTGAAGGCTCTCAACAACCCTTCTGAAATATGTTCAAGTCTCTGTAAAGGAACGATTTTTTCGTTGGTTTCAAGTAATTTGTAAAATTTGTAGACGATGCTGTGTCCATTTGGTGTTATGTCGTCAAGATAATAGCCTGACCAACAGTATCAACTCCATCAAAATGAATAATAAATAGCTTTTATGCTTGAATGTAAATGTAATCAAATCAATTCATTTTCCTAAATTCAACGTGTTGAATTTAGTAAATAATCACTTCATTCCTTCCCCATTTCTAGTTTTTGTACCTTGCCGTTGGTAGGTCGAATTTATCTCATGCTTGATAATGTAGCGTTGGATACGGTGGATTCTTTATGGTCATTGCTGTTTCTTGTCACATATTTGTGCAGCATGAAGAGGCTATGCGGATTATTTGTGCTACCCTCTCTGATGAGCTATTGCATGAGAGAATTAAAGATCCTGCTAGCAGAGATAAAGACTGTATTCGATGAAATTTGGACACACAAAATAGGTCACCAAAAATTTTCCTTGAGCCCGATTCTTTTCAAACTTTCTGGAAATAAAGTACTACTAAATGGTTAAGTTTTGACATCATTGGTTTATTGAACCTCTTTTCCCAACCCAAATGCCCGCACCTTTGCCTTGACCCCTTTCATCAAATTCTGGGCAATGATAGGACCGACTTACTTTACTTACTTTTAACCACACTTTCTTTAGTTCAAGTTCATTTTCTATCAGTTTTGGAGTTTTAACGAGCTTTTCCTTCATGATTGCCCAAAATTTTTCAATTAAGCGAAGTTCCGGAGTGTTTGGAGGGTTGACGTCTTTTGGTACAAAAACTACATTATTATCTTTGTCTAAGACGGGCCGGGCATAGTGGCAAGATGCCAAATACGGCCAAAACAGTGTCGGGCCATCGTGAGATCTCAAGAAGAGCAGAAGTCGTTTTTGGAGGCATTCGTCCTTGTAGATTTGTCCGTTGACGGTCCCAGAGGTGATGAAGGGCTGACTCATTTGGCCACATCCGCAGATCGCTGGCCAGACAAGGAATTTTTTGGTGAATTTCGACAGTTTCTTCTTCCGTACACTCTCCCGAACGGCCAACTTAGAGGTGGCGACGTAGTGTTCCTGTCCTGGCATTTACGAACAATTGCGAGTGTCCAAATTTCATCGAATACAGTCTTTAGTATCACATCTGTTACACATTTTTTTAACAGCCATGTCGTAGAACATTTATGTCAAGGCATTGACGTTGGGTCTGATACTGGTGGGTTTTGCCGCAAATGTCTGTTTCGAGTTGAGGGTAGGGTTTGAAAAATAGAGCATTGAAAATTCCACAATATCCCTCTAAGTGCACCTTCTACTTACGTGACAAGCTTTCAGTGTTGTTTTTTTAGGAATATTATTTTAGAAATAACCTGAAATACCATTTTGGTTGCCAGTGGTACTGTAATTAATTTTTCCTGTTCCGATTTGTGGTTAAAATTTTGACAACACAGAAAAAAATAATGAATTTTAACAGGCGCGTAAAATTTCCCCTCGTTTAATTCCAAGCCAAAGGTGGTGTAGACAACGACATTGTTTGCAATCTTGCATGCGCCATACAACAATGTTTGCAATCTTTCATACAACAGGCTAGATTCAGGTGTTATCTGGATTAAATTTACATGAAATATCCCATTATTTTCTGCCAAATCTAGCATTCTCTTTATGTGCATTAGATAACGCAGAAAATTAAGTGTTTCTTTTTATCTGTGTATAACTTGGAATTTCCATTATGTTGCCGTGCTTGTATTATGTTGCATAATTGTGTGGTATAGTGAAAAAGTGTACACGTAGTTAGAATTCTGAAGGAGTTGATCGGTGTGAAATGATTAATCACTAGAATGTTTCAACTAAGATAAACAAAGATCCACCACTTAAAGAAAACAAAAACTGAACCTAAATACATCATTCCTCCTTAACATATTTTGCTTAATTGTAGAGCTCAGGAGGAAATTTCAATAGAATTTTGAAATAGTACGCGGAAAGCCCATTTTTGTAAACATAAACAAACCTTTGAACAGCTTGGGGATAGCGTGGACTTAACTGTAATATAATTAATTTTTTCATAAATTTTCATAACGCTATTTATAGATCAGTGGATTCAATTTTCAAAATAAGGTTTTATTTATTTTCCCTAATTTTAAAAGTTCCACCGTTGTTCAATTTGGCATGGATATTTCAATAAATTATTTAATTATCTACTCGATTTGCACAATGAGTTTCAATTCGAGCAACTCTAAGGATCTGGGGTATCTTCGAATGAATCAACTTTTCAACAAATGATATTATTTGAAAAACTAGGACAATTTAAGTAGCACTTCACTTGATCACTTTTTCTAAAAAAATAAAAAAAACTGAAACACTTTTCTAAACTATCACTAGTTAACGTAAGCAAATTTCGTTAAATTCCACTACAAATAGCTTATCTTTTGACAGATAGGCCTATTTCGTCTGCGACTTTCAGACTTCTTCAGTGTCGAGTGCTCGATTTTTTTTAGAAAAAGTGATCAAGTGAAGTGTTAATTTAAATTTTCCTAGTTTTTCAATTAAATCGTTCTACTAATACCTTCACAAAAGTGTTTTTTTTTCAAAAGTGAAGAAATGATATTATGTTTATTTTGGTGGCATTTTCTAATCATCGTGGTTCGCATGTTCCGTAGTTCAAAAACTATTTCCCAATGAAGAAAACCACCATCACACTTTATGAGTGGTTCCCAAAAGCATCCTTACTTTTGGTTTAAATCAGTTTAAATCGAGTCTATAGTGTAGTTTAAATACATGTTTGTTTCCTCCATGATGTAAACCACTATCACAGTTTGTGTGTCGCTCCAATAGCACCCTAACTGATGGTCAAATCGGCTCACAAACTTTATAATTTCTTCTTAGTTCCCTTCTTATTTTGTGACTGTTCTCAACAGCATCTGTACAGATGGTTAAAATCAGTTCAAAGCGACCATTTAAGCATAGTTTAAAAAATAAGTAATGTAGTAAACAACCATCACACTTTGTTGAAATTGATACAAATTGACTCTCAAGGATAGTTGATAAAAATGTTTGCTTTTGCTTTGATGTGAACCAATATCACACTTTGTGAGTGGCCCCTATATTATCCTTACTGTTGGTTTACATCGGATCAAAGCGGCCATTTAGTAGAGTTTCAAAACATGGTTGTTGTCTTAATGTTTGAAATCACCATCTTACCTTGTAAGTGGCTACAATAACATCTGTTCTGTTGATTGAAATTAGTTCAAATCGACTTTCAAGTGAGGTTTAAAAAAATGTTATAAACCGTTGGTTTAAATCAATAAAAGTCCACTCTCAAGTGTAGTTTAAAAACTGTTTGTTTTTTTTTCAATTATGTGAACCCAAGGGATCGGTCAATCTGTTCAATTTTAAATCGTCAAAAGATTTCAAATCTTATTCAAAGATCGGGTCACTGATCATATCGAGGGTTGTGTGAGCGAGTGGGAGAATCCGGGCTCAGTAACGTGTAGTGACCAGAGCTGACAAATCTCACGGCCATCATGGCAATGAAAAAATCAAATGAAATCTACCCCGCAGTGGGATGTTAGGCAATGATAACGTCCTTGGTTCGAGTACTACTTTACCCATGCCCTTTCGCTCAATTTTCAATACTTCTATTCTATTTCCAACCTACCGTACACTGACGGAGTTTTCAACTTTCTCTTCATATCTTTCATTCTAGCAAACATAACTGTCCACTCTTGGTGCCTCATGATGATGGGCGAAACATCTCCTTCTACATCAATGAAAAAAGGCCATCTCACTAAAATGTTTAAAATCAATAACATTCAATATTGAAATCGACGCATAGTTAACGTCTCGATCGCTTGGTGCAAACATTTTGGAAATCGATCGTGAAATGATTGGGTTATTAACGTTCAAAATCTAAACATATTTCGTGACGCTCCAACTTTTCGCACTCACAACGTGTACACAGATGTAGTCCTAAGTCAATATACAGTACAACCTGTAAGAACTATAGTGGTGACTCGGTGACGAACTAGCCCAGGTGGCTAAAAGTCACCTATATAAAGTCTAGGGGTTTTTTTTTTCATTAGGGCGAATCTACAATTGAGAGATTCTCTCCGGGCTCGCTCTCATTCATTCATAAACCAATCACCTTTACGTTTTTCGTTCTAATATTTGTAGACTATGCTAGCCAGCACTGTTGTGTTTCGAGCTGTACTAAAGAATCCCTCGAAAGTTTTATAACGGCGATGTAATGAATGAAAGAGAGCGAGCCCGGATAGAATCTCTCAATAGTAGATTGGCCCTAATGAAAAAAAACCCCTAGAAGTATTAAAATTAACATAAAATGTAGTGGTGACTATAGACTGTTTCATAAATTATAAGCACACTTTCAAAATATTAAAAATGTATGGTTTTTAAGATTTCAATTATTTTATTTAGCAAATTATATCAGCACTGGTGTAAACATAACATTTTACTCTTCTTCAATCAAAATCTTTAATTAGAACCGAGATGTCTCACTTTTCCTCTGACATGACCCATAAGCTTCTACACAGTTGAACTTCCCACCGTTGTCACCACTTTTGTCCAATCCTTTTTAAATTTTTCGATGTAATCCGCAGGTTTTACGAATTTCCGTGGCTTTGCTTTGGTCAAAGCCCAGATAGTTTCGATTGGCCGTGCAATTTGGTGCATTCATGTCTTTCGGCACGGAACAGACATTTTGGCTTTGTACCATCCTAGTGTATCTTGGCGTAATGACATGCACAGAAAAAAATAATGAATTTTAACAGGCGCGTAAAATTTCCCCTCGTTTAATTCCAAGCCAAAGGTGGTGTAAACAACGACATGCAATCTTGCATGCGCCATACAACAATGTTTGCAATCTTTCATACAACAAGCTAGATTCAGGATTCTGGATTAAATTTACATGAAATATCGCATTATTTTCTGCCAAATCTAGCATTCCCTTTATTAAATGTTTCTTTTTATCTGTGTGATACCAAATCAGGCCAACATATGACTGGGCCATCATGCTACTTGATCATCGGCAATAAACGCTTCTTGAGGCATTCCTTGGTGTACTTCTGGGTGTTCATTGTCTCCGATGCTACGTACGGGCTAAATATTTAGCCGCATTCGCATATAGCCCGCCACACCATCACCTTCTTGCCCATTTCTTGGGTGAAAATGGCCTTCGCCGTTTCGCGGATATCCCTGTCCTTGCGAATTGTGGTCCGGGAAAGGTTTTATAATCAAATTTTGCATACATTTCATCGTCCAAGATTCTACACTTATAATTTCTGGCCAATTTTCTTAAAGAGATTCCACTCACAGTGTACCATTTGTGCTCGATACTTTTACTCTGCCCCGGAGTAAGACTACGCATTTTGCAAACAACCAGAATTTTTTTTTTATGCTATGACGTACAGAAATGTATAAACAAAAGGACGCAGCCAGAATAATTTGAAAAATTTCATTCAATTCAAAATGACCGTTAACATTGGGTGTGCTTATAATTTCTGGAACAGTCTATACTTGAAGTCATTAGATCTACTGATTTTATCGATGAAAATTTTATTTCTCTATTCTATAAATTTTTTTCTAGAATCTTTATATAAACAAAAGGATTGCAGATTGATCTAGCATCACTAATTCTTTAAAAATATTTAAAAAAAACTTTCAATAAAATTTTAACTTTCATTCGTTAGCATTGCTAGCCGGTCCAAGTCGGCTAGCTAAATTGGTCTGCTAGGGCGTTCCGTAAATCCGCTCTATTGAACAAATGGCTTTGGCGCTACCTCATCAGAGGACCAGTCTTTTTCGTATGCTCGGTAAACTCAAACCTCATCGCGAGTTCAATCTAACACACGCTAGTAAACGTAAAAACTTGGTATTATTAAAAGCTACCATCTCCAACCAAAACAAAACTAATCGAAGACTGACTTTCTATGCACTGCAGATACCAACTATCATCACAGGACAGATCTTCCTGAACACAAAAATTGTACGCTTCAGGACAAAACTGTTAAGTGGACTGAGGTTCCCAAGCAGTCCAACTAAATCTATAAATGCATAAACGAATAAACCTGAAACATCTTCTTAACAGTGCACTAGTATTACTGAAATCTCTACCTTACAATTAAACAAAGAATAGTTAACATTATAACTAGGAACCCAAGTAACAATTTTAGTTTTATTCCAGCCGTATAGCACTCCTCCCGGCTTTGTTGATAAAACTACAATCAAAACTGTTTTGTCTACCAACACCTCCTCTATGCTTCTTTAAAGCCAAAATTTGTACAAAATGGCCCACTCTATAAACGGTTGCGAAAACAAGTTAATAAAACCTTTATAAGAACATAAACATAGATAGAGTGCCGCATTCTTTGATGGTGGATAAATTTAATAGAATGGGCTTGCCCGCTTGGTTGACGCAATGGATATTCTCCTACCTAACGGAGCATTGTGCCTACGTACGCAATAATGGGACGTGCTCGGATCCATTCGATATCACATCTGGTGTGCCCCAAGGGAGTCATTTGGGTCCACTTCTTTTTGTGCTATTTGTCAACGATCTTTGTGAAACGATTAAATCGCCAAAAATAATGTTCGCAGATGACCTAAAGTTCTACCGCGCGGTTTCATCGTTAGTTGATTGCTGTTCTACCCAAGCTGATATCGACGCATTGTTGAGTTGGTGCAAGCTAAACGGCATGGAAGTCAACGTTCGTAAATGTAACGCCATCACATTCGTTCGAACAAGGAATGCAACCTTCTTCGATTACAGAATGGAGACAACCAGTATCGCTAGAGTGAGCACAGTAAAGGATCTCGGTGTACTACTTGATAGCAAGCTAAACTTCTCACAACAAATGGCAGCAACGACCGCTAAAGCCTACGCGGTACTTGGATTCGTCAAACGAAATACGAAGCAGTTTGAAGACGTTTACTGCTTGAAGTCGCTTTACTGTGCGCTGGTACGTAGTATATTAGAATATGTTGTTCTAGTGTGGGCGCCGTACCATGCCGTTAATATTCAACGAATGATCCTGTACGACTGCCCCCCTACGAACAGCAATGCGCTGTGGTACGCCTACCGACGTTGGCTGATAGAAGGGTTTTTTTTGCAGCGACTCTTCATCTTTGACATCTTGACTAATAACATCGATTGTTCAGCGCTCCTGAGTAACGTGCAAATCAACGCTCCAGCAAGAATAACTCGGCGTGTGGATTTCCTTCGCTTATCTACGCATCGTACTTTATTCGGACAGAACAATCCATTTGACGTTTGTTGCCGTAGGTTTAATGAAGTGTCTGACCATTTTAATTTTAACACATTTAAGGCAATGTTTAAAAATAGCATTAGTTTATAGTATAATCTGTCTGTGCGAGTTTTTCGCAGACAAGTAAATAAATAAATAAATAAATAAATAAAGATTTTGAAAATGTTCTAGTGAAAGATGTTATGACCACTTGAGAACCATCATAAAACCTATTGGCTGCCATTAAAACCAGAATTTGGCCAAATGGCCACAGCTGTCAAACTTCACTGTAAAATTGCGGTTGGTTTTTGTTGTTCTGCTTTGTTCGATTCTCTGCTTTTCTGATTAATTTAGCTGTAAAAAAAAGATCTGGTGTCAACATATCCAAAAAAATGGAATTTTCTACAGCGTACTATGCTCCAAATTATATGCGTAATTATTTTTATGGTGAACATTGGCACGATAAGAGCCAAAAATGAATGCGCCTCGGAAATTATGCGAATTTACAACAACATAAATCAAATTTAAAAAAATACATTCGATAAATTAATCATGAATTTCCTGCAAAGTGCTTGGAATTGGATGAGATTATCTAAAATAATGCCGAAATAAGTCTCCGATCTACAGTTTATTTGCATACCATTGAAAATTTGATGCATTTATTTTTCCACATTTCAATTATTTCTTATATTTCAATATGGCCATTGGAAAAAAATCACAGTTTTGCCATAAAGCCAATTTTTCTTCACGATGACTATTATAAAACTATTTGGTCTTATGGTGACTTCCTTCAACGCCAAATTGCCGTTTAATGCATTTACTGTAGGAAAAATGGTTTTAAAATGCTTTTTCAACTGACCATAATAAGTTAATATCAATGAGTCCCAAAACGGCATTTCAATACAGCATTTTACGAGTTCATAAAGTCGAAATAAAACCATTGATAGGAGTAAAAGGAATTTGAGAAACAAGGTTTTAAGATCGTAGTAAACAAGTTGTGTAGATTCTCATGAACCTGACTAAAATATGAAACCTATTGGCACCTCTTGGGGCCATAATAAAACCAAATTGATTTCAAGTGGCTTCATAAAACTTTAATAAAACTCAATAAAGCAGGATGGTGTTAGCAATGTTACTTGGGAGCAATTATTTGCATTTTTTTTCAAACGGGTACCGCAACTTTCTTCTCTTCACGGCGGGACAATTTAACTCAATTTTGAATCGTTTTTGACTCACTTTCGTCAAAAGTGGAGTCACTCATTTATGAGCAAATGTTACTGAGATTGACAAGTCGACATATCTAAAACATCAATCTGATTTAAGTCGGTGTCTTAGATATGTCGACTTGTCAATCCCAGTCACATTTACTCATAAATTAGTGACTCCACTTTTGACGAAATGAGTCAAAAACAATTCAAAATTGAGTTAAATGCGGTGTGCTTTGTGGGAGATGACTTAGCTAGCGGAAAAAAGGTTGCCAAACGTCTGGACTTTGCAAACGCACAGTATGTGCCACACATAACTCCGGAGCAATTTGCGATTAGGGCGAACATACAGAATGTCAACAAAAGGGGACTGATTATTGTTATATTGCAAGTAGAATTGCAAATCATAATTTACAAATTGACGTATAAATTCAAATAAAATCTAGCATACAGACAGAGAACAAAGCTAGCATTTGATTCGTACATAATACTGATGGAAATTCGTTCGTTTTTATTGAAATTTGCTCTTTTAATTTTCGCCTGTCAATGTTAGTATGAATGATTACGCCATTTTTAATGTAAACCTCACGAGCACTGGAAAAAAAAGTATCACCCCATACTATTCACCTATTTTTGACATTTTCATAAATTTCGCCTTTCACTTTTCGACATTGTTTTGATTATTTTGTCAGTATCGCCTTTTACTTTACGCCAAATCTATGTTTTGATTTAAATTACTCCAATCGCAAATTACTCCGGAACTATCCTCGCCATTTGACTAAAACACCGTTTGACTAGTGAGATTGAAGTCTGAGGACTTGGTATGGTCTGATCTTATTTTATTGGTTAAATCGTGAAATTTTGGATCTATCGTTATCGTCCAGCTGCTTTCAACGGCCCTCGAAAGGCAGACAGCCAGTATATAGTTCTTACTCTTTTGATACTCCAATTCGATATCGTAGGACTGAATCTTCATAGCCCACCTTAATAGCTTGGGTTACCGGATTCTACACCTATAGTAAGCGACCGTAATAGACCTCTCGCATCAGTAACTAATTTAATGCGATTTTCTTCAACATAATTTCGTAAATGTTCAATCGCTAGACGTTCCTTTCTGACACGGGCGTTCTTCTTTTGTGTGCTGCTAAGTTTTTTTTTTAATCTTTATTAAGGTGACTTTTAGCCACCTGGGCTAGTTCGTCACCGTGCTGCTAAGTTTTTCTTACTAAAGTACGCGATTATCTTTAGCTGCTTTTCCAGCTGTTGAATAAGGGCTGTTCCTACAGCGTTGTTCGATGCGTCTTACTCGATAATAAATGGATAGTTGAAATCCGGATTGCTAATGAGATGCTTTGCGTTCACCAATAGCCTTTTCCACTGCTTCCGTCCAAACAAACTTTCCCCTAGTCTTTTCAGTAGATCGGATAAGAAATGTATCGAAAATAAGCTATCCACGTACATTTGCGTTGCACAAGTGTATTTATGATGGTTTTAATGTGTTCATCATATCATGTTGTGCGTTTGACTGTCATCTTATGTTTATTTACTTGTTTGCAAGGTTTAAATTCTTCGTTTTCAAAATTTCATGCATGGAAAACGACGTAAAAATTAAGGTTTTGGACACATGGCTACGTAAAAAGGGTGTAACTATGCGACAATTGGCGAAGCGCTTTGAATTATTGAATATTAAATCCATCATAACTAAGTTTGGGGAACACTGTTCTTTGGATGAACTGCCAGGAAGAGGCACAAACCCCGGATCTTCCAACCCCAAACTGGATCAGAAAGTGGTAGCTTTAATTCGGAAGAACAAATCAATGTCAATACGTGATTTGGCCAATAATGCGGGAACCAGCGTCGGAATGATTCAACGTATCCAGGAACGGAACAACCTGAAGACCTACAAGAAGCAGAGAATCGCCAAACAAAGAGCAAAACAGAAGAAATGCGCAGCAACAAGGGCCCGGAAATTGCATTCGCGAGTTTTGCAGCGACCGGATTCATGTATTTTGATGGACGACGAGACCTAGGTGAAAGAGGACTAAAAAACCCTTCCAGGTTCACAATATTACATTGCCATCGAAGGAGAGGATGTAAGCGATGCAGACAGGTCGATTCAAGTGGAGAAATTTGATCGAAAGTGCTGGTATGGCAAGACTGGTAAAGCAAGTGAGAATATGCAGGAGCTCAAAAAAGAAATTGGACTAGGGCGTCCAAAAAATGTGATGAAACATTTGTCCGGAGCTTGTTGAAAGGTGTTCGATCAAAAATTCGCAAATTCGTGAAAGAATAATTTTAATTTCATTCGGTCTCCACAATGTTCAAGTTCAATCCCGTACAATAAAGAATCATTCATTTGTTTGAATAAAACTTCATTTTTTTGTTTGATTTGGAACTTAAATATTTAAACGACATTCACACCGCCTTCAACTCGAGGTTGTACAGACTGAACATTGAACATAGAGCGAATTACAACGGACAACTTAACCTAACACCCAGTGGACCAGATTGGACATTTTCGTTTTTGCGAAAAGTTCCAAAGGCTTGAGCGGGAATCGAACCCTCACTTAATGGCGCCGCTAAACGCTTGACCACAAAGCCTACAAGTATGTGGATAACTTATTTTCGATACAGTCTTCATTGGTGCTACTTCTGCACTGTAATTGCATATAAACCATTGATAGAATTCAGCAACTCCAAATAGTTTTCGTATGTCCATTATGTTTTAGGACGACTGTAGTCCAAAACTGGGGAAATTCTGCAGTTGTCGATTGAAACGCCTGCTTCGGAAAGAAGGTATCCTATATACTACCAAAATGTCGGGTGAGGTAGGACTTCCCATTTGAGCGTTTCCAAGTAGGTTTTTTACGGGTTTCGCAACGTGAGGTCGAGCGTTGTCATGCTGAAGAATCACTTTTTCGTGTCTGTGCTCGTACTGTGGCCGTTTTTCGTGCAGTGCTCGGCTCAATCGCATCAATTGAGTTTGATACCGTTCCCCGGTAATGGTTTCGTTTGGTTTCAACAGCTCATAATAAATAACACCAACTTGGTCCCACCAAATACATAGCATAACCTTCGCAGCGTGAATATTCGGCCTAGGCGACGAAGTTGAAGCATGCCCGGGCAGTCCCCATGAATGTTTCCGTTTTGGGTTACTGTAATGAATCCATTTTTCGTCACCCGTCACAATGCGATGTAGAAAACTCTTCCTTTTTTTCCGCTGGAGCAGTTGTTCACAGACGAAAAAACGACGCTCAACATCTCTTGGCTTCAAATCGTAAGGAACCCAAGTTCCTTGCTTTTGAATCATTACCAACGCATACAATCGCTTAGAAAAGGCTTGGCGGGAAACCCCTAATCCTGAACCAAGCTCTTCTTGCGTTTGACACGGATCCTCATCGAGCAATGCCTCCAATTCAGAGTCTTCGAAGTTTTTTGGCCTTCTTTCACGCGGACGATCATCAACACTGAAAACCACCGTTTTTGAAGCGACGAAACCAATCACGACACGTTGTTTCACTCAGAGCAGCATCACCGTTAACTTTTTGGAGCTCTGGATGTGCTTCAGCCGCCGTTTTCTTCGAATGAAAGAAGAAAATCAACACTTCCCGCAAATGACGATTATTTGGCACGAAATCAGACATCTTCAAACAACCAAAATATATAACACTAAACCAAAATCACTGATTTGGCAAAGCGGTTTGTTTACCATATGTCTGAGCTTGGTTTATGGCGCTTGAGATGTACAATATTCGACCAGCACTTACTACTGGCGCCATCTATTGCTAAACAGCGGGAACTTAGTTGCACACCTTATATAACATTAATTAGTTTTGTACTGTAGTTATCAACACATTTTTTCAGCATTACAGCATGGAGAAGCTGTTTGGCGTAGCCTGGGCAGTGTTTTCAACTTGGCAATAGAGAAGTGAGTGGCAGTGACTCAAGATCGTGTTCAATCAAGGAAATATTTTCCATTCTCATTTAACTAATAATTTCACGCATTGGGACAAAAAAAAGCAAAATACGCTTTGGGGCATCCTTGCATTTCAGAGTATAGAGCAGCATGACAATTTAATGCTTGTAATGCTCAATTTGATTTTCAGCATTTCAGCATAACATTTTAAATGAAATTCTATTTCTGAACTTCAACTACTATTCCATAAAAGACTGGCATGTGATTGAAAGCAGTATAGGATTATATACATGTAATATGTGTTTAGTGGTATTATGATAAGATATTCCATTTATTTCAGACATCATCAAACCAGGCTCTTCGATCATTCAAACTGCTTTCTTCTTAGTTTGTTGATTCTCAAAAAAAAAATCAAATATCTTTTCGTTTAAACTTTATCTTTGTTGATTGGACTGATCTACTCTGAGTTTCAGCTTTTCCAGGACTAATAAGATATTGATGCATACGTAAATTACATACATACATTCAATAACAAAGGGTAAGGGGGAATACAGGGTGCCAGACGAAGTGTAGGCTGGATGAGGCATTTGTGGTTATCTAATTATGCCTTCCTTGGTGTAAATCATCAGATCAAGATCAGCGAAGGTCTAATTATCTTCCGACAGTCTACAGTAAGTTTGCTAACCCTATTTTTAACAAGCCACCAGACGGAAATCCTAATGTGTATTGCTAACTGTTCATTTTCTGTAATAAGAGCGTTTCGTTGGAAGGAGATTCTCTATCCTTTCCGTGGGTTTCGTGTAAGTGCTTCTGCTTACGGGTTCCACACCCCCGTTTTTGGCCCTTCATACAACGGAATAGTGAGGATTACAGGTATGTACAGTTTGATCTTGCCATTAGGAGGAACTGTACGCCAGGGCAAGTCCTGCACTAGTGGTGGCTTCCTATCACATCACATCACATGAATTACGTTACTCGTGTAACATTCATTAGAGTGTGTAAGTATGGCACCTGTTTTCGACAGAACCTGTTTTTATCTAGTGAAATTGTCAAACTTGCTCTAGTCAAACGTTCTGCAACTTTGTCAAGCAGTCGAATATGCTCCTCAAAGCTATTCGTTATTAATAATAAAATCGTCTGGATACACAAAAACGTTAGTTTCTAAATCAAACTCCCTGACTCGGTCCATTAAACGGCACATTGTAAAAGATGCATTTGTAAGTCCAAATGGATAGATTGGAACCAGAACAATCCATGTGTGGCTCTGAAAGCAGTATAATCTCTAGGTTACTTTTTCAGTGGAATTTGGAAATATGCGTCTTTCAGGTCCACGACCGAAGAGTATTTCGCACTTTCTAAGCGATGGAAATGTTTTTCCCGTGTTTCGCATAGGGTACGAATACTTTTTAGTCCAGCCGTTAACTCCTCGGGATATCAAGCAAACTCATAGCTTACCATCCGACTTGCGAACTGTGACCAGAGCGCTGGCCCATTAAGAGGCACATTGAACTTTGCGACGAAGTAACTTGAGCAAATGTAATCGGGTAAGGAAACAAAAACACCTTTTTCATTCTGTATGTAGATGAATAATAACGTCATAAACGAAAACGTGTCATCAAGCATATTTTCGGGACTATTTCTACATGCCTTTTAGCACGTATCGTAAACAATGCAGCGTTCCATTGGAATTCAACGGTTACCGTAATCTATTAGCGATCCAAAGAACGAAAAAAAAAATCTTCAGCGCTTAAGCTATAGTATTAAGTGAATGGTTTAACAAATGCGTAGTAGGTCTAAGTATACCTTCGGTCCAAGTAAAAGTGAATGGCACTACTCATGGTATATTTGGCATCAGTTCTGCAATGCATGACTCTTTCGTTCACCTCTCGATTATTACGAATAAGCCGCAGCAACAAAAAAAAACCTATAACACCTTCTTTGTTTACCTTCGTTTTCCCTCTACAAAACATGCAACAAAAGTGCACTGTGCACAGAATGCAAATAAAGCCACCTTGTCTCAGTAACCGAGCTCAGGTTCTGTTGCCATAGCAAGGAATAATAAAAAGAGTGAAAATAATAATTCCTTCAATTCAGCTGACTCAGTCACACAAAGTAAAATTTGTTGTTAGTCGCTGGCGGGAACTTTGTTTTTTCTTGTTTGATTGAGATTGGCCGACGGACTTAGACCAGCATCATTGTTAAAATAACATCGGCGCCGCTTTGACTTGGTCTATTTTGACGGGACGCTATTTTAATTCAAATCTCTACGGTGAAGACGCTTACTGACGGGGCGGCGGAGTGTGATTGACCCATATATCGCCTCTCAGATGGTGGTTTCGGTGTAGAATTGTAGGAATCAAAACTCATTCGAGTCACCCGTTCCCTGACCAACTGTAGTGACTATCGAGGGGAATTGAGAAGGTCATTTTTCTGAATAAAGAACCAAATATATTACACAAAAAATATGGAATTGGTAGGTATATAACAATGAACAAGCGGGCTTTGAACTTGAAACTGGCGAGTCAAGGATGGTTATTTACAGTTGGGATTCCGTTGTGTGCGAAGCAACAGTATGGATGAACAGAAAAGTGTAAAAATGTGACAGCGTAGCAGTGACTTAACCGGTATATACCGGTTAGCTTGAACACATTTGCAATATCCAATGGTTGTATTCGTATTTAGAGATTTAAAAATAACACGTTGAATCTCCTGCTCTAACATCGATCGATATGGAAAAGTACAAGCAATGTATGAACATATACTGCCAGCAACTCTGGAACGTAAGATGTTCGAACCAACATAGAAATAGGATATTTCCGAAGCAAAAGCGAACGCTATCAATGCAAGATTTCCTATTCATTCATTATTCCCACTCATTCGCAGAATCTGCCAGCCGAGCCAAAGGAGCTCGACCCATTGATGATGACGATGATTAAATCGGTTGGCATCGGTGGTCATATGACTGCTGCGTGTTCGTTCGGATGCGAACGATTTGCTCCTCGGCGGTCAGCTCACAGTTCGTTGGAAGCATTTGCAAAAGCGTGCGACCGAGTTTTTTTTTCGGTCATTTTTTCCGAATTTTAGGACAGGCATTTTCCGAGAAGAGATACTGTCACGCGGTGATCAGGTGTGCGTGATGATGGTCCCGAATACTTCTTCGATGTATTCAGTCGCCTAAAATCAAAGACGATTGTGAACGGTTAAAGGCGTATTTTGAGTTGCACAGCTGGTATAAGGAACGAAACAATAATCGTAAAAAATCAACAAACATGAATTACAGTTTGGTTTCCTCTCGAGCAGACTCTAATTTTTCGCATCTGACGTTTCATATTCTGGTCATGACTTGTGTAATAAAGCCTTGCCATTCCAGACACTATTTATTACTGAAACTATTAACGATTTGTAACAGTTGGGGATTTTTTTCCATTATCGTACAGGTTTGGGCCGAAGGGTCTCAGATTGTTACGAAACTTTGTCCACGCGTAGGGTTTATGGATATATGAACAAAAAACAATATGAAAAAATTCACGATTGCCAGTTTTCCTGGCAAACGCCAATTGAAGTTTTCCGAATTTCCTGAACATCACTAAATTTGAAAATTCATAACTCAAGAATGATTCATCGTAGAACAATTTTTTTTCTAAACTATAATGAATTTGGAAAAAATATAATCCTAAAAAAATTTCCTACAAAATTTTCCACAATGAAGCAAAATGTCATGGAAAAACCATTTTCTGAGTCTTGAAAAATTTTGAAAAAAAAAAATAGTGAATTAGTTCATAAAATTTCATTGGTGAAGTTTTGGCGATGGGTTTTTTGTTTTGTTTTTGAGTAATGCTCGAAAAACTATGGGCCCGTCACTCGGCTTTATACAAAAATGAAAAAGTTCCTAAAACTGTCGCCTTCTTGTTTGCTCGTTTGTTTCTCAGATGGTTGTTCGGCTTGTTTCCCATTCGATTGGTTGCCACTAGGTAGCTCACTTTTAAAATTAGTTCATTTTGTAAGGCTGAACTGCAAATTCTTTAAGAAGCCGATTTTTTTTTTTTTTAATAACCAGGGCTTTATAGATCCACCCCGCCAACAAAAAAACCCCTAAATTTTGACGAATTCCATTGGGCCATAGACATAGAACCTACCACCCCCCAAAAAGCCCGATTTTTTCCGCCTCTCAAAAAAAAAAACAAAAAATTTTCTCAACACCCCAAACACTTGACGACGGCCCCCCCTTTTTCCCCCCCCCCCACATATAATAAGTTACTTTTTTAAATTAAGATTTTAGTTTTACACATGACCAGTTTCTTGGCAATAGTCTAAGAATTTCAACTTTTTTCTCAGTTGTGTCAGCTTTTGAAAAAGCTGATTTCAAATTTAATAGCCGCTTATCGAAATCCGACACGTCAGAAACTTCATTTGGAAACCTTCTTATTCTTATCGTTTGTGAAAATATTTCAGTTTCAGCTTTAGAGAAGCGGTAATTGCTACTAGAAGCATCGAATCATGATAACTTTCCTTCGATAGATAGTCCTAAAAACTGTGCAAGAGCATGTATTTTTTCTAAATTAATCAATGATTCTACGGATTCTCCCGTGGAAGGTGTTTCCTTGAAACCGACGACGTTGGAGGTGAGGTCTGTTCCTCAATGTTTGCTTCTGCAGAAACTGTTACGAGAATGTTCTCCTCACTAGTGTTTGTAATCCATAAGTGATATTTTGTACATAATTTCATTTTATTCGTTACCCAATCCATGCGTCCGGAACGTAGCATATCTAAATAACTCTGAGTAATTGACCGCAAATGAGCGCGTTGAGCTTCGTAATATGTATTTTACCTTCTCCGTGATCGATGGTGATGTAGTGTCCTTTTCGATGTATCAATGCACTGCACTCTTGAAGTATGATGAAGCCTATTCTTCGAAAACGTTTCACGCACGGATGAACCACTTGCTGATATTCAAGGTGATCTAATGATTAGTTTGTTCGCAAACGCCCTTATATAAGAATTTTGTTTGTATCTATACTTAAATAAACTCTTTACCTATCAGCTACCTTGAACAAAATAAACAAACCACATACTTACCTTTAAAGCATACGTTAGGTACACATAAGCAAATAGGAAGACGACACTTTTCGGATTTTTTTATTTGTACGAAAACGATTTTTATTTTTGTACGAAAACGAGTGATGGGCCCATAGTTTTTCGAACATTACTCAAAAAAAAAACCATCGCCAAAATTTCACCAATGAAATTTTATGAATAAATACACAAAAAAATATGGTTTTCAAAATTTTTCATGATTCAAAAAATGGTTTTTCCGGCTTTTCCAAGCAATTTTCCTTCACTGTGGAAAATTTTGTACGAATTTTTTTTAAGATGATATTTTTTCAAAATTCTTGAGCAAATTTCATTATAGTTTGAAAAAAAAATTGATGTGCATGTACATTACAGTCAGTTATATTTCTTTTTTGCCAGATATTTTTTTCTAGGACAAAATAAATCATACACTTCAAAACTCGGATTTCTCGATGCTATTATTAAAGCCAGTTATAATGTTTCGGCAGCACTGCATTTTTTGACAGTTGTCATTCTGAACAGCCGTTGTAGGAATAACACCATGCAAAGCTCACATGCGCATGTCATGTTACCAATTATTAATGCTTCTCTCCTTTCTCCAATTCTCTTCCCTATCCCATGGCCGCGAGCGGTGCCATATGACACATTGTGAGTCTCGATATGCGCTACTGAAGTCAGCTCTTCAAAAGCAGAAACATCGAGATGACCCTACAGCAAAGGAAGGTTGAAGCAGTAAGTGGGGAACGGTATATAACCCTAACAAATTTTACCAGCCAAATTTTCTAACACAAGCTTCAAGGTAAGATGATTTCAAAATCAAGGTAAGGAAATCATATTATTTCTCTAAATTTTGCATATATTTAAATAACACCATATGCTGGGATAAAGGGAGGGACCATCAGAGCACCCAATTGAAGCGATTTGGATAGGAAGAGTGGGACTGCCAACTTCCTGTTATTAACATTTCGTGAATAAAGAGCGGGCTCTTCTCCCCATCTAGTGGGACTTTTAACTAGGCGGGGGCTCGGTTTTGTTGTGGTTTCTGCGAACTTGTTTCTGGAAGAAGATTCTCTTTAGACCCCTGTAGCTCTGGATTGCGCGTAAGTGTCTCTGCTTACGGGTCCACAATACGTTTTTGGCCCTTCATACAGGGACATGATGAAACATTTACCACAATGAAACCTTGATCAAACCGTTTAATTAAAACAGCCCAGTGCTATAGGCAGTTGCCTTGCTACATTCGATGGTAGTTCACATCATCATCATCATCATCATCATCATCATCATCATCATCATCATCATCATCATCATCATCATCATCATCATCATCATCATCATCATCATCATCATCATCATCATCATCATCATCATCATCATCATCATCATCATCATCATCATCATCATCATCATCATCATCATCATCATCATCATCATCATCATCATCATCATCATCATCATCATCATCATCATCATCATCATCATCATCATCATCATCATCATCATCATCATCATCATCATCATCATCATCATCATCATCATCATCATCATCATCATCATCATCATCATCATCATCATCATCATCATCGGTAAATCGGTTATCTAAAAAATCAAATTAAATTTCTTTTTCAAGTTCAATTAGTATAAAATTCAGGAAAAATCAGTTAGGCTTCCGCTTTTCCAAATCCGAATTGCCGGGCCTTACGCTTGACCCCTGCCATCAGATTTTGTACAGCCACCTTGTCCACCTTCTTCGCCGCAGAAAGCCAGTTTGCCTTGAACTGCTGCTCGTCCTTAGCAGTTTTTTTGGTCTTCTTTAGGTTCCGCTTGACAATAGCCCAGTATTTCTCAATTGGGCGGAGCTCTGGCGTGTTGGGAGGGTTCTTGTCCTTGGGAACCACCTGCACGTTGTTGGCGGCGTACCACTCCACGGCCTTTTTACCGTAATGGCAAGATGCCAAATCCGGCCAAAACAGTACGGAACAACCGTGTTTCTTCAGGAAAGGCAGCAGACGTTTATTCAAACACTCTTTCACGTAAATTTCTTGGTTGACAGTCCCGGAAGCTATGAAAATGCTGCTTTTCAAGCCACAGGTACAGATGGCTTGCCAAACCAGATATTTCTTTGTGAACTTTGACAGTTTCGTGTGCTTGAAAATATCTGCTACCTTTCCCCTTCCTTTTGCCGTATAAAACTCCTGTCCCGGAAGCTGCTTGTAGTCGGCTTTGACGTAGGTTTCGTCGTCCATTACCACGCAGTCAAACTTCGTCAGCATCGTCGTGTACAGCCTCCGGGATCGCGCTTTGGCCGTCGTATTTTGTTTATCATCGCGATTTGGAGTCACTACCTTCTTGTAAGTCGATAGTCCGGCTCGTTTTTTGGCTCGATGCACGGTTGTAGACGATACACCCAGCTTATTTGCGGCATCTCGGAGAGATAGGTTAGGGTTTCGCTTGAAACTACCGGCAACTCTCTTTGTCGTCTCAGCGGCTTCCGGTTTTCGATTTCCCCCCGATCCAGACTTCCTGGCTGTCGACAAACGTTCCCCAAACACTTTAATTACATTTGTAACGGTTGATTTGGCAACTTTTAGCGATTTTGCCAACTTTACGTGCGAGTAGCTCGGATTTTCGCGATGCGCGAGCAAAATTTTGATACGCTGCTCTTCTTGCTTGGACGGCATTTTGACAACTGAAGAGTGAATTCCAAAATCAAAATAGGAGCAACATTCTACACACACACACCTTCAAAATGAGGGGTGTTCAGGTTTTTTAAATGCAAAATTGAAAGAAATACGTCAAGTTGATATTGACCAAATTTTGACCGTATCGCCTTTATTCAAAAAGTATGAATTTCAGGGAAACTGATTTCGCTTGATGTGAGAAAATTGGTGATTTGCGATAGTGAAAACGGCCTTTCTCTCCCGAATATTGCTAAAAAAATCTCAGTTTCACGTGGGGCTGGGCAACACATTTGGAGGAATTATGAAAACTACACAGAAAAAAATAAACAATGAATTTTCTGCATTATGTAATGCACAAAAAGGAAATGCTAGATTTGGAAGATTATTAATGGGATATTCCATATAAATTCAAGCCAGATATAGCCTAAATCTGGCATGTTGTATGGCGCATGAAAGATTGCAAACAATAGTGAAAAACTTTTCCGGGCAAGGACTTTATGGTTCGACAACACACCGTGTGGATGTCAGGATTGTTCGATTGACTAGGCAAAATCAGAAATTTTCATCGAGAGAGATTGTTAAATCTCTAAATCTAAGATCGACGTAGTGTTCGATGACGGCTCAACGACAGTGGATTGAAGAGCTGTTTCGCGCCCAAGCGACCTTTCATTAGCAGAAAAAGCGGCTGGAGTTTGCCAAAAAATACGCTGGTATATCGCTAGATTACTGGAAACGGGGTTTATGGACTGTCGAGAGTAAGTTTGAGCTATTCGGACAAAAATGGTGTTCGTGAGCTTGGAGAGCTTCTGGAGAAGCATACAATTATAGATACATCCAGAAGACAATGAAGCATGGAAGTGGGAATATCATGGCCTGGGGAGCGTTTGCATGTTATGGAGTAGGAAGTTTGACACATATCAAAGCGATCATGACTGCGGATATATACATCGAATTGTTCTGCGAAAATTTGGAGGTGTCTCTTTTGAAAACTGGCCTGGTAACCAACTACTGCTTTCAACAGGATAACGATTCAAAGCACACCGGGAAGAACACTACTGCGTACTTCATGTCAAACGGAACCAAAATCCTCTGAAAGAAATTCTTACGTAGACTCAAACCACTGACGCGACACATGAATGGGTTGGTAGGGAAATAGATTGTAGAAATTGTATTAACTAGCAGGGAAATTGAATTTTAAAACAAAAATACTTCTGTATCTCTAAACGAATCTTGTATCACATTGTATTTCTCTCATCAACGGTAAAAGACTTTCGCAGTAGGCACTTCTCTCGCTATGCAAGGATGCTTTAACCCGTCAAGTATTTTGTTTGTTGTTCGTTTTTCAAACCTTCATCACTCACAAGCTGTTAACATCGGTTCGAATATTCGAGTGATATATTCAAAAGCCACTCGATTTGCAAACGATAAATATTCACAGGCGAATGTTGAGTTCTAGTAATAAATGTCCCCTGTTTGGTAACATTTACTTGTAACAAATGAACAAATTAGTCCATTCCATTCCCGACGAATAGCTTATGGTGAAACATATCCGTGTGTGGAGCAATTCGCATCCAATCGGTTCGGTTGCAACGCGAATGTGAATGGATCGAAGCTGCCAGGAAGACAGCTTGAAAAGCATTTGTTCTCATCGCTCGCTACCCACTTAAAGGGTGTCCACAGTATAATTGCATCACTTAGAACTACTCACGCTGAAAATAAGTCCTTGAACCGATTGTCATGATACACACTTCTAAAAAAATGTGTAAATTTGTTTAAAAAATAGGCATATAAAAGGCATACAAGCGACATATATTTAGTTGATATGATTTTTCAACGCCATGTTAATGGCACTAAACGAAATGCGAAACGGATACTTTATGTGAAAATTGATTTCCAAAACTGTGTTTGTAAATCCAAAAATGTGCACCCAATATAATAACCCGCAGGCATTATACCATGTTATACAAACACCAGATCCAAGTATAGAACATGATTCAAAAAAATGATCAATTTTCCTCCAGCGCCAGGGAGTTGGAAACAAAACTTGATCACAAAAAATACATAATTCAGTCCTTATATATAGTAGTGATATCACATCTGAAGGATTGAAATAAATTTGTCATCCACTAGCGACTCTTTGCAGCGCAAGTCTGCAAATAATATTCTCTTTTTAATGTGTTCGTGTGTTCGCAGGATACGAAAAACTGCAAGCTCACGTGATTGACTATCTTGAGTCGAGATAAAGCTGAAACGCATATAATGCGAATAGTTGAGGAACGGCTAGTTTAGTTCACACGAATGGTCTAGTAATTTCAATTTTTTTTATCTTTTGAAGGTGCAAAGATTGATATTTAAGTATTTTTGAAATACCCTTAATAGGACCGGAAAGTAGAGTTTCCAACCATTTGATTATTTTGTACTTGTTTAAAATTACGATTCTTGTAATGTTCATATTTTTTTAGTGTGTATTTTCAGGAAACAAATAACAACACACTCTTAGAAAATATCATGTAAATTTAAGTCTTCTTGAATGCTTAATAATCGCAGTCCATTAGAAAGAAATTTGCGTCTGTTCTTATAAAGTGCTGGGAAAGTCTTGGGAAAACCCGGCGGATAAAAAACGGTTTCTTCACCTAGAACGACCTGAAATTGGGGGTTTAGGGTCACCACATGTTACGGATTCGCTCAGTTGAGTTGCTCCGCAACTCATACAATCTTCATCACCGAAAACAACATCTCACAGCTTGTAGTGTACCTCAGCTTGGACAACTCGCTCACCGCCGGAACCTGGTTTCAGTTCAACCTGTCAGTCGATCTCGGAAGCGTTTTAAAACGCTTCTTACTGTCAACCAAGGAATGCCGAGTGCTTTTGCTATGTCACTTTTGTGCAGAATATTTTTACGCATTTGCTGTTCCTTCGACTCCATTTTCTTAACAAAGGTCAAATGTCAACAATGCGTAGTTTTTAGACGTTAAAAATACAATGAACTTCCGTTAGCTGTATTGGTTTTATCTTTATTTTGAGCAATGGGAAAGTATTAAAGGATTTTCGCAGAGTCATTCGCGTGCCCCCTCGACTCGGTGGTACTGCTCGAGGACTCCCCGGTTTCTGAGAATTTTTCCGGGAGCTCTTGAACCTGTAGTAGGGAAGAGTATTAGATTTTGAAGTTCCTAACGAACAGAAAAAATACGGACTCATTTCAAAATAATATCGGTCCATTTGTTCACCTAATTTGTATTTTTCGGCTATTGATTTATATATTATATAGTAGATCAATCTGTCAGCTAAAGACTCAACTGTAAAAAAAATCGTACTCGTATACCTTAAAAGTGAGACAACCTTTGATAAGTATCTCGCGGCAGTTCGTTCCAACTTGAAGGTAAGAGTTATAGGAAGCGAGGTGTTGAACTGTGTGGAACAAGTCTGGTTCGCCGTCAATCTGAGCGATCGCACACTGTACCTATGTGCGGTATATATTGCACCTGACCGGGTTCGTGACAACGATCTAATCGAAACCCATTGCCGGACCGGATTGACTGACCGTTTTCGCGATAATCGAGAATGCAACTCCTGTTGACGAGATGATCGTCCTTGGCGACTTAAATCTAACTGGTATATCGTGGAAACCATCTCACAGTGGCTTTCTCTATCCAAACCCAACACGCTCTGTATTTCACACTGGGTCAGTAAGTCTTCTTGATAACTGTAGTGCAGCCACTCTATCTCAAATCCACCACGTTGTAAACGAGAACAACTGAAACTTAGATCTCTGCTTTACAAGCGCACATGACACTGCTCCATTCATTTCTACGGCTCCAACTCCACTAGTAAAGCTGGCTCCTCACCACCCCTTTTAACTGTCGCCGTGGAAGGTAACCACGTTCGAGATTTTGACTGCTGCGCAAACTTTTTTACACGTCTTGGCTACTACTACCACTACTACTAGAAAAATGTCGTACCCATCATGCTAGAAAAAGGTTACGAGTTGATAATCTACATGACGTCTTTATTCGAGCTATGAACTCATCTGATCCTTTGATAAGTTCAATAAATCTAGGTAATAGAATGCGAAAGAAGGTATCACTTGAATATCCAGATGTTATGAAATCACTTTTAGTATTCGAAGATGCGCTGAAAATTTAAGCACTGAAGGCAATGCACATGACGAATTAATAGATGATGTTGAACAACTGGATGATGATTTTGATGAAAATGTAGAAAATGAGTAGAATTGCTTGTGAATTTGATTTAGTTTTAAGAGAAAGTTAATAAATAAAATTTATTATGACAAATAATCAATGAAAATTCGACAAAGATTTTTTATTAGGGCCTAGCTGACAAACGTAAACAATGGCTTTTTCCGTGAATTTCTCGTCATTGAACCCCCACCCACCCCCCCCCCCCTTCCGAGGGGAGTTCATCTATCCGATAGAATTGGAGGCCTACATGAGTAGCTTTTGTGCCACGAGAAATTTACGGAAGAAGCCATTGTTTACGTTTGTCAATTAGGCACTAATGAAAAAGTTTTGTCGAATTATGTTTTATTTTGTAGTATATTCATCCCTGCAGTATAAAAAATGGAGACAAATCATCAACTTAGTTAAAGATGTTGATATGTGTTCAGTAAAAAAAATGTAAACATGTTAAAAAATAATCCTTTCGACTAGTTTGAATGATTTATTTGTTCGGAAAAAATATTTCCGGGGGGGGGGGGGGGTCAGATAAGTTTGTGTGGGGGGAGGGGGGGGGGGGTTTGGTTTGGTAGACAAATAATTCTTCACCAAAATATCTGATTGATAAAATAATACTCTTATACAACATATTTAAAAAAATGGGGGGGGGGGGGGGTCAGATCTTTGCTAGGAGAGGGAGCTTCCACCTCCACCTCTCCTGTTTAATCTTATGCACAGCAACCTTATTCTGGTTTTGATTTGCATTTGAACTGCCCCTAAAATTAAAAACAAACGTTCAAGTTTATTGTTCAGGAATACGTAGCTCATTACCGGGTTAAATACTAGTTACACCTTTCGGATGCGATGAAAATACATAAATATGACTAATTTTATGCTAAATTTACTAGAATACAATCAAAAAATGCGGAAAACCCCAAAAAATAAATATTTTCGGTCACCAGTGCACTATACGTTCAAGCTCTGGGTGGAATCAACGTCGACATGATTACAACCGCCGCAAAACAACTCAAGTCGTCCTTCAATCCTGGACCCGATGGTGTTCCGTCAGTATTCCTGAAGAGACACATTACCTGGTTACTGACGCCGTTGCTGCGCCTATTCCAAATGTCCGTCGCAAGAGGAGTGTTCTCATCCTGCTGGAAATTAGCACATATGTTTTCGGTCCACAAGAAAAGAAGCAAAGGAGACATGAATAATTATCGAGGATTCACTTCGTTGAGCGCGATCTCGAAGCTATTTGAGTTAGTCGTCATGGAGCCTCTACTTTCTCATTGCAAGCAATGTCTAAGTTGTGATCAACACGGTTTCACTTCCGGTCGTTCCACCACTACTAATCTACTGTGTCTTACGTCGTATATCACGGATAGGATGGTTGAACGAGCTCAAACTGACGTAATATATACCGACTTGTCAGTAGCATTCGACAAGCTGAACCACGCCATTGCGATTGTGACACTAGAAAAACTTGGGGTTAGGGCAACTTTTTGCGATGGTTTCGCTCATATCTGACCGATCGACAGCTGATGGTCACAATTGGGAACTGCCAGTCCGGCATTTTTCCAGCCACGTCAGGGATACTTTAAGGAAGTTACCTGGGACCGTTGATCTTCCTACTTTATTTCAACGATGTGAATTTGGTCATTGAAAGCCAACGACTATCAGTATACGGCAGACGATCTTAAAATCTACAATCGGATTCGTGCGACCGAGGACTGCATCTTCCTCCAACGTCAATTCGAAGCTTTCGCCAGCTGGTGCAATGGTAGTTAACCCTGCGAAGTGTTCGGTAATCACGTTTTCTCGGAAGAAAGAACCGATCATATTAACCTACCGACTCGATCAACAATAGATTGTGTACAAGTAAAAGTAAAAGATTTGAGAATTATTCTCGACTCTCAACATTCATACAAGCAACACATCTCGTCTGTGGTTGATAAGGCGTCGAGGACATTGGGCTTCATCTTCAGGATAGCAAAGAATTTCTCCGACATCTACTGCCTCAAATCACTGTATTGTTCGCTGGTGCGATCCACACTGGAGTACTGTTCTACGGTTTGGAACACAAACTACAACAATGGTGCTGAGAGAGTCGAGTCCGTTCAACGATTCTTCGATTTGCTCTAAGGAACCTGCCGTGTAGGGACTCGTTTCATCTGCCCAGCTATGAAAATCGTTGCCAGCTGATCGATCCGCAGCTTCTCCGTACCAGAAGAGAAACCTCGAGGACGCTTTTTATTGCAGATACATTACAGGGCAGAATAGACTGCTCTGCAATCCTGGAGCAAATAAATGTCAACGTTCAACCTAGAGCGCTTCGCCATAGCAACTACAGCTTGAAACGGTCTCTCCAGTGTTCGACTTTCACCTTTCACGACAGATGCTGCGTCGGCGTTTTACTACGTTTTTCAATGGTGCTTCCGGTGTTGAATCACTATATGACCGTATTTATGTATATGTATTTTATTATTTGTCTCTACGCCTTAACTTAATTTATTTTCAACATCATTGTGGCCACATGGAGGCTGTTGATGTCAACAACAAATAAACAAATGAACATGAATTCTCTTTGTCATGTTCTGTAGAGGTGCACCCATAGAGGATACGAGAATTCCGTGGGTTGCCTTAAAAAATCATTCTCAATACCAAACAGCTCAATTTCAATTTCATGAGATGAGATGAGATGTAAGCGAGCAACCATTATTCTATTCACATTAAGAATATAAAATTATCCATGATCCATGTTGAAGTCGTCATAGCATTGCAGAAAACTCATGGTTCGTAGTCCCGTGATAATTGCAAAATTAAACCCGTAATAGGATGCTATGTAAGACCACCACAGCTGTGAAGTAGCAAAAAAAAACGTAAAACAGTTCGGAAAGCATTTTCAAAACGATAAAAAAAAGTCGGTCGTGACATGTGACTGACAATGGTTTGGCATGTACGTAAATTGCTAGAGAAAATCGGGGCCTCAAGTCGTCATCGTTTTTGGCATATATGTCTAGTAGTGTTTTTGTTTATTGAACAAAATAGACGGAGATATGCGCCCAGGTTTTCTCTAAATGTATTTGGTTTTGTATTCGCAGGTTGACAAAAAAAAAAGCATTAGTTCACAGCTGGTCCGAGCAATTTTGGTGAGTGCCTGCCTCCAACGAAAATCAGTTGGAAATAAGGACGTGGCTATTACGAAATCAGCCTGCCAAAACAACTCTTATGCGTTAATACCAGCAATGATGGATCGTTATCAGGTTCGTGACGAAACTGGTTATTTTTAAGCTCAAGTATGCAAAATGCTGTAAACCCAAAACAATACCGGTAAAAACAAACAAACGAAATCCCTCCCTAGTAACTCTCCCTAGTAAACTCTTGCCAGAATGGCTCAACACCATAAACCAACTTGAGTTGCATTCGAAAAAATCTGTTGCTCTCGTGCGCAAATATTGTAATCAATCTTACCATCGACGCTTTTTTATCTATGCACTGATCCCTGGAGTCCGATGATGGGCATGTTTATAAACAGCTGTTTGCGTTTATGGTTTCATCCATAACGGGTACCAGCTTTGTCTTATCGCTTCGGGCTAATAAGAATATACATACATGTTACTGCCATCTGGGCTATTTGTTCCTACCTCAAGTTTGTTTTCATATTCAATATGTGCGGAACAAATTATGGCCGAAGCTCTAATCGGTCGATACACAACCAAAACTACGAGTGCGGCGGTTCAAAATATCGGTTTTGTTCCAAACCGCTCAGTATATGTGAAATTCAGTCTGGTCTGATCAGGACCGAATGTTTACTCGATTGAGTGTGGTGAAGCAAAATCTATATTTTGAACCACTCTAATGAGCTGTGAGCCAAGTTATGCGTGTGCCTATTTTTGTCGCGTACCTTCAGAATGTGTGATTATCTTCATTAGCAAGACACCTCATTAAGGTGCGCGGAGCAAATTTAGCGGAACAATAATATATAAACAACAGCCGAAGGAAAGTCATTCATGGAGCGTGCTTTACAACATTTTGAATCAGACTTAGGACCATGCCATCCCTTGAAATCGCTTGGCTCACATCAAGATTCTCTAGGGTGATTGTTAACCATCTACCTGGTCAAAAACTCTAAGGTACAGCCCAATGGGGTTGTACGCAAAGTTGACGTAAAAGAAAAAAAAAAAACTTATCGAGTTGATGAGACATAGGTTTAAGACTGAATTTCGAGACTAAACTTTTTTTTTTTTTTTTTTGTGTCTTGTATAACATCGATCAACCTCTCACGGCTCGTTGTTGCCCCTCTCTCCCTTGTCTGGGCTGCCTCTGTCCTTCCTCCCGTCCTCTTCGTTGTTCATCTCGTCGGCCCTCTGCCTCTTCTTTCTTTCTCTTCTGGCTCGCGTGTCGGGGTTGTTTGTAAGATATCCAAATACGCTGCTCCATTGAGCCGATCAAGTAAAACATATGGCCCAGGGAGGTGACCCCCTACCATCCCTCCCCATAAGTTCACTGAGAACTGTCGCTGAACTTTTGGCATGGGGGTTTTCCTCACTCCAAACGTGAAGGTTTTTCAAATTCGAAATTCCTGCTCTGTCAAAATGACACTCATCTGTCCACAGCACTCTCAGGAGAGGTGAGTTCTATCAGCAGCAAGAGCTGCTAGAATAAAATTGCAATAGAGCAATCTGTTTGGAGGATCTCTTGGTTCCAATCGACAGGAGTGTCATGGTGTGGGTGCAGTCGATTTTTGTTCAGCGTTTTCCACACCTTCCATTGGGATACCCTGAATCTGTAAAAGCAACTTAATGCAATAAATTTGTGCATCATATGCACAGTGATAATTCAAACCTGATGCTTCTTGTCTCGTACTAGTAGTAGGGTCCTGTTCGAAACGACGCAGGATCTGTGTTTCGAGGTTCGTTTGCGCCTCTGGTGATCCCGCATCGCGGTGATTGCTCTGAACACTGCCCGTTTCTGAGAGGCGGCGGAATGCTCTGGTGAATACGGGTGCGCTGGGAAGCTTGCGCTGCGGGAATCGTTGTTCGTACTACCTTCGGGCACCTGCAGCATTGCCGTCTGCAAAGCCATAACAAAAAATCATATCGGCGTACTCGCTGTTCGAAAACTGCATCTTTTGCTTCGAAAATCGGGTTCACACAGTATGACAATCAACGAAACTTGATATCGACTACTACGATTACATTGATTGTTGTCAATTGGCCATGACGGCACCATGGGATATTTATGTATACCCGAGCAAAAAATGGTATTGTTGCTCGGCAATGCAAACTTAAATGTTCAATAACTCGGAAAGGAATCATTTTACGACCCACCTGTCATACATTTTTTTGCAGCAAATGAGGTCTACTATTACCTCCTTTCGGGTGTAACACCAATTACCAGTCACCCTGTATAGATATCTTTTTTTTAACGATTTTTACTAACTCTTATACTACAAGAGAGTACTTTGAATTAATCAATCCTTCCTGTTATGACAAGCTAGCGAAGGGTTTGACAGTCCTCCGTATAAGTCAATAAGGCAGCCTACTTGACTTAAGGCCCAAACGCAATGTGGACGGAAACGGAACGGAAGCGGCAAGTTTGACAGTTGTCGCAAACGACGTCGATATGTCCAATCGGAATCAACTTGGATCTAATCAGTTTTCTATCCGACAAGCATGCAGGTATAGTCAGATTGGGCTCTTCCGTTGCCATTGCCGTTCCGCTTCCGTTATCACTGCGTTCGAGCCTTTACCACACACAACCCCCCTGCGGTTCCCCCCGCTCCCAAAAGGAGTTTTCCTCTTTTTTCGGTAAATGCCTGCTCTTCGCCTGCCTCGTATTCTATAAGACCCTTCAGGTCACCTACTACTTGTTCGGGGCACAATATTTTATACATGTGTTCCTACAACGTGGTAGTGTATAAGTGCTTGAAACCAATAGCATGCCTCTGATGTTGTTTGCCTAATTTTCTAACTCACACCAACGCACCAACTAAGTTACATTTCAAATGCTTTGTTATTTTGTTTTCTGTCGTTCGACTTTTTTTTGTTGGGAAGCCATGATAGTGATACTCACGTTTTGATTGTAGGCAACGACAGTCACAATGTGAGTATCGTTTGCATGATTCTCCTTATCACACGTGATAATCGTTTGTTAACGTGGTTAACGTTTGTTAAATGATATTCTGCTGGTTCTCGTGTGAGTGTGAGTGTGAGTGTGAGAGGGATTTTGCATCTCTGTTCTGAACACAGAGACCAGGCAAATTCAAAATGCCGAACATAAGTCCAGGGCAAAATTCAGGTCCAGGAATATATACAGACGTATTTATCAACAACCGCATGACGCTGACGAACGATGAAACGTATGTTAAAAAGATTTCAAAATTAATTCCAGGACTACAATCTTACGCCAGAGCCATTGGTGAGGATTTTAATGTTACTTAAGGATCCTGCGCACCCCGAGTGGTGCAAAGTGCCGACTTGAAAGATCTCCATCCTGGGTGAGTGCCCGTTATCGCCTTAACTTTAATCAAATTTTCGGCGACTGCTTTTATTTCTTAATTTAGGCTACGCTGCCATGAGCCTCTGGGTCTGCCTCTGCTGCAATGTCCTGCTAACGCTTATTTGCAGGTTTTGATTCCATCCCTTCGAATTGTGTCCAGCCCCACTTCCGTTCCAGAATTTCAGTTGCTATCGGCTTCTGGTAACACCGACGATGGAGCTCAGCGTTGGAGATTCAATTGTGAGGCCATCAAGCTCGAATTATATACCGCAGGCATCTATCAATGAACTCGTGCAGCCGTTGAGTGTTCTTGAAGTCATTTAGGTGTTCCATTGTAATAAGCTACCACAGCAACCTGCGGTTTGGTTCACGGTAAATCGCTCCTACCAGTATCTCGTCGATTACGATGAGAAACAGTAGTGGTGATAGTATACATCCTTGCCTCACCCCAGCTACGACCCGGATGGGATCGGACTAGACCCCGTTGTGCAACACTCTGCACTAAAAGGCCTCGTACTGAGCTTTGATGCGGCCAACGATTTTTATTTATTTATTTATTTAATATTATACATCAACAGGCTTCTATGCCCCAATGATGTGTTGTTGATCTCTTAAAAAACATAAACATACAAATAACACATTAAAAGCTTATCTAAACACATTCCTACAACGTGGTAGTGTATAAGTGCTTGAAACCAATAGCATGCCTCTGATGTTGTTTGCCTAATTTTCTAACTCACACCAACGCACCAACTAAGTTACATTTCAAATGCTTTGTTATTTTGTTTTCTGTCGTTCGACTTTTTTTTGTTGGGAAGCCATGATAGTGATACTCACGTTTTGATTGTAGGCAACGACAGTCACAATGTGAGTATCGTTTGCATGATTCTCCTTATCACACGTGATAATCGTTTGTTAACGTGGTTAACGTTTGTTAAATGATATTCTGCTGGTTCTCGTGTGAGTGTGAGTGTGAGTGTGAGAGGGATTTTGCATCTCTGTTCTGAACACAGAGACCAGGCAAATTCAAAATGCCGAACATAAGTCCAGGGCAAAATTCAGGTCCAGGAATATATACAGACGTATTTATCAACAACCGCATGACGCTGACGAACGATGAAACGTATGTTAAAAAGATTTCAAAATTAATTCCAGGACTACAATCTTACGCCAGAGCCATTGGTGAGGATTTTAATGTTACTTAAGGATCCTGCGCACCCCGAGTGGTGCAAAGTGCCGACTTGAAAGATCTCCATCCTGGGTGAGTGCCCGTTATCGCCTTAACTTTAATCAAATTTTCGGCGACTGCTTTTATTTCTTAATTTAGGCTACGCTGCCATGAGCCTCTGGGTCTGCCTCTGCTGCAATGTCCTGCTAACGCTTATTTGCAGGTTTTCCCCCCTTCCCCCCCCTCCCCCCATCCTCCTCCCCCCCCCCCCCCCCCAGCCATTAACCCCCACTCTCCACCGTCCCCTGTTTCTTGATTTTTTTTTTACCCCCCCCCCCCCCTTCCCCGCCCCTACCGTTCTCGCTTACCATAAACATAGTGTATAGTTACATCCTTGCCTCCCCCGCTCCGCCCGGTGGGTCGGCTAGCCCCGTTTCAACCCCCTCCCCTAAAAGGCCCCCTCTAGCTTTGATGCGGCCAACGATTTTTATTTATTTATTTATTTAATATTATACATCAACAGGCTTCTATGCCCCAATGATGTGTTGTTGATCTCTTAAAAAACATAAACATACAAATAACACATTAAAAGCTTATCTAAACACATTAAAAAATCTAGTCCGAAGTGTATCACGTGAAATGTTGAAATCAAATTCCCTTGCCACCCGATTAAAAATCCTTTGTAGGCCAGTAATGGCGCTGTTTTGTCCGTAATTAGTGCGGTGATGTATTGGTTGCAGCAGGTGATTGTTCCGCAAGGCTCTAGGTCGCACGAAGAAATTTATTTGTCCTCGGATTTCGGAGCAATCCACTCGATTCTGCAAAATGTCGGAGATAAGAAGAGCCTTAGCAACATTCCTTCGTGTACTTAGGGTATCCAGCCTAATCAGTTGACACCGATTCTCGTAGCTTGGCAGACGAATTGGATCATTCCATGGCAACCGTCGTAGTGCGAATCGAATAAATCGCCGTTGAACTGATTCAATTCTCTCGATTCCATTTTGGTAGTGAGGGCTCCAAACAGTTGAACAGTATTCCAATGTCGAACGAACCAACGCACAGTAGAGCGCTTTTAAGCAGTAAATGTCGGTGAACTCTTTAGTTAGACGAAAAACAAACCCTAGGTTTTTCGAGGCTTTGTTCTCTATGAATGACACATGTTGCTTGTACGTCAATTGGGAGTCAAGAATAACTCCCAAATCCTTAATTTGATTCACTCTTTCCAAAGGAATTCCAGCGAAGGAATAATTGTGAACTATTGGATTCTTCAATCGGGAAAACGTAATAATCGAGCATTTTTCAGGATTAACGGTCATACGATTCCTTTGGCACCAATCAACGAAAGAGTCCAACTGTTTTTGCAGAAAATGCGCGTCAGCTTCTGAGCGAATGTTGAAGTAAAGCTTGAAGTCGTCCGCAAAAGAAAGTCTCGGTCCAGCCAGAACTGCGTTCACGTCGTTGAAGTAAAGAAGAAAGACGAGTGGTCCAAGATGACTGCCTTGTGGAATTCCTGACGTGATAGGAAATGATGCCGAGGTGGATTCACTAATGACTACTTGCGAGTGACGACCAATCAAATAAGAATGGATCCAATTTAAAAGTCTTCCGTGTATTCCAAACCTTTCAAGCTTCGCCACAGCAATTTGGTGGTTAACCTTGTCGAATGCTGCAGATAGGTCCAAATAAAGTAAGTCCGTTTGTGCTCGATCAAGCATACTATCCGTCACATAAGAAGTGAGGCACAATAGGTTTGACGTTGTTGAACGACTGGGGAAAAAACCATTCTGATCCGTGCTCAGGTGTTGCTTGCAATGGAAGAACAGTCAGTCTATCACAACTAGCTCGAAGAGTTTGGAAATTCCACGATAATTGTCAACATCTTTCTTATCACCTTTTTTGTGTACTGGAAGCATGAACGCATTTTTCCAGCAGAGAGGAAACACTCCTTTCGAAAGCGAGTGGTTGAAAATCTTTTGTAGAGGGATGGGCAAGCTGTTAATGCAATTTTTCACAAAGAGCGACGGAATTCCATCGGGTCCTAAGCACGTTGACGGTTTCAGTTTACGTGCTGCTGCTAAAATGGAATCATCATCAACGGTGATATCGGGCATAACTAAGCCTGACGATTGAGTGATAGATGTTATCTGTGTGTCAGTAAGCCATTCATTAGAGAACATGCGAGAAAATTTTGAGGCAAACAGGTCGCATATGACTTGTGGCTCGGAGGTTACCGTGCCATTTCACATCATCGACGAAGGAAGACCATCCTCTTTACTCTGCTGTTTGACATAATTCGAAAAGGATTTAGGATGAGATTTGAGTCTTCGTTGTATGCCAGCCCGATAACTATTGAAGCATCTCGTTCCCACGCTTTTATAGATCTTGTTCAATCTTATGTAATGGTTCCGCAGCAGTACAGTTTTATTCTTCGAATACCTTCTCAGAGCGGCTTTCTTTTGACTTTTCAGTTTACGAAGCTCAGCAGTCTGCCAAGGAAGGCGGCCTACAAATATAGTCTTTTTGGGAACGTGTTGATCTATTGTATGTATGTATGTATGTAGGAAGCCACCATCCTAGCGTTGCGGTTCCACTTAACAGAAAGATCATGCTTTGTTATCGTTCTAAATTCAACATATCGCTGTATGAAGGGCCAAAAAGGGTTGGGCAGGCCCGTAAGCAGACACACTTACGCGAAACCTGCGGGAATAAGAGAATCTCCTTCCAGCAATATAATCCTATAAAACGAATAACAAAATACGCAATTCAGTTAAGCTTTCCACTAGATGGTTTGTTTAAGAAAGGCGCGTCAAATTCATTACAACTGTTGGAGTGGAATGTACCAATCATAAATGATAGACACATCCCCTCCTAGACTCCGGTTGGCCGTCCACTCCATTGTCCAATTGCAACTTCAATGATGCCCTGATGCACCCTCCCATCCCAGTTATGTTTTAAATGAATAAAGTATTAGGTTTTTACAATATATATCAAATATAGAATATAATAAAGAAATAAGTATATATATAGAGTGCGTATGAGTATATATAGTGTACGGAAAATTGGGTAGCCTGGACTAGATAATGTTTTCGAATTGTACACCTTGCATGTCAAAATTTCCTAAATGATTTTTATTTAAATTACATGTTTGCATACTGCTGGCCTACTGCACTGAAAACCTGAAAATTTAGACAATGTATCGTAACCATGAGAAAAAAAAATGAATTAAAAATTATTTTACATAACTTAGTAGTTCCATGGATGACCTGAAATAATTTTTATATAATAGTATAACTTAAATTTCGGCATCTTGTTCCGTTTCCTTGCATCGCAATAATCATTTGTAGAGGATCTCATAGGTACTACAGTGATTTTAAATGATCAAATTAATTTAAATGTAATAATATACTTTCATATCATAACAATGACGTAACAAAATGATAGCATGAGCACGACAGTTATCGATAATAGAATGTATATCTGTGACTAAGCTGTTCATCCTCTCGTCGATAGACTTCACCTTTTTCAGCTAGCATTAATGTCAAGTAAGATTAATAATTGTATCCATAATAATAATAAGAGAATATAATTTATTAATGTACAAAAAATATCTGACATCCAACGATCCAAGCACACCTAATGTGAACGTTATGCTGAAATAATGAAAAACAAATTGAGCCTTTAATGCTTGTAATGTAGCTCCATGCTCATAAGATAAGTGATTTTAGAACGAAAAGATGATCCCAAAGCGTAGTGAATTTATAAATTTAATGTAGATGATCGCACCCCCTCACTTCGCTATTGTCAGATTGACAACATTGCCCAGGCTACGCCAACCAGCGTCTCCATGTTTCAGCTGGCAGTCTTGTGATCATATGACTCGTGGAGGCGTGAGGTAGGAACTTGTGAGGACTAAATGTCTGTCGTATCCTTCTTTAATGCTGTCAACTCACCATTTGAAGCCCTTCTTGGGAACGTGTTGATCTATTGCATACGAAAGAATATGCGAAAATTTCTCCGCTGCAGTGTTTACATCGATTCCATCAAAAATGTTGTCCCAATCCAACGATTCAAAAAAGGGAATGATGCTATCATAGTCAGCGTTTATGAAGTCGTAAAGTGCCCGTACGGGGTTGTCACTATCCCTTACTACATTCCCTTTCTCGATACTGAGGTGGTGAGGAACAACTTTCACCAACGGCACCGGAGCTAACAATATAGATGGAGCAGTGTCACAGGAGCTGACGAAACATAAATCGAGGCGTCTACCGTTCTCGTTAACAATATGATTGATCTGACGAAGCGTGGCAGTGCTATAGCAATCGAGAATACTAGCGGTGAACTGGTTGAATGTCGAATGATTAGCATCAGGATGTAGGAATCCATTATTAGAAGAACGCCAACTAATTCCAGGCAAATTGAAATCGCCAACGATCACGATATCGTCATTTGATGATGCTCTATCCACAATTGATGAAAGTGACTGCGTATGAGCTTCGACCAGTGAGCTGTCGCGTGTTCTATCAGGAGGAATATAAATAACACACAAGTAAAGGTTACGGTCAGCGAGTTCAATCGCTAACCATAACTGTTCCACGCCAGCCCATGCGTCTTCATCGATCAAGTGTGTTCTAATACCTCGCCGAACAGCAAGGAGGACAACGCCTCCTCTAGTTTTTCTGCTGTTGTGCGGACCACGATCACAACGGAAAACTTCGTATTGGCGGTCTAAAACTTGAGTCGAGGTAGTATTCTGAGTGAGCCAGGTTTCAGAGAACGCAAGAATATCATAACTGCAGTCTGAACTAGCCAGCAAGTAGTCGTCGAGACACGAATTCAACCCTCCAACATTCTGATAATACATGTTCAACATACCTTCTATTGAAGAGTATGAGCCGATCTTATTGCTATCCAAGGGGTGTAATCCAGATGCAGTTTTAGAACGATGACGAGATGGAATGGATGGCACGCGAGTATCGCTAGCGTTGACAAAGGGCTCAATTACATCAGAGCGAAATGCTTCCGCATTTGGTGTCTGGATGCAACTTTCGTCAGTGTCGCGAACATATGAGGTAGAAGCGCTGCAAATGGCATGGATTTCAGGGTTCGTAAATGCTCTGATTGTATTGTACTTGCCTGAGCGAGCAAGTTGGATAACCCCCTCACCATTCCCGATCACAGGAACGGAACGACTTGGAAGGCAGGAACCAGCGGCTAGAGGTAATGAACGACAATGCTCGACTGTGACGGGTGGCTCAGGGGTATCCAAAATGCTGTTTGATGCGCGTTCCGTTGTCAGCAAACTTTGAAGGTGAATGATACTTGTAGAAACCATGCGTCGTGGTGATAAATTATAATGTCTAATATACGGGCAAATTTCATCAGTTTGACGACCATGGGTTGGAGCGCTGCAAATGCCATGGAATTCAGGGTTGGTTGAAGCTATAATGTTATTGTACTTGCCTGAGTTAGCAAGTTGGATTTTCTCAGGGATTCCCTTGCGTCTAGGGGCACTCCATATATTTCGTGATTGAGTCAGTTGATAGTTTTTTCGTAGTCGATGAACACCAAATAAAGGGACTTTTTGAATTCGTTGACCTGCTCCAGAATGATACGGAGCGTAACAATATAGTCCTCACAGGATCTTCCGGCACGGAATCCAGCATGCTGCCACCGGAGAGTCGCGTCGATCTTCACCTGAATCCGCGTTAGAATCACTTTGCAAAGAACTTCGAGAACGGTACACTTTGAAAACGGTACACAGCAACATCCGCCAGTTATCGCACACAGTTATGTCACCCTTTTTGAGAACCTTTACCTACATCCCTGCATCCAGTGGGCCGGAAAAGTTGCGTCGATTTGATTTTCGGTAAAGCCATCACTGGAAACCCATCCCATATGACGTTGTGCACTGGTCGTTGGGGAAAGAGCAAACCACCAATCACCATGTCGTTGTTTCCTCAGAACTCTTCGAGCAGCCCTCCTTATTTGCTCATTTCTCTGAGACCATGGCGTCCCATGATTCGCATGAATGCTAGATTTGGCATAAATTAAAATGATCTTTCATGTTTATTTTAGCCAGATATCGCTAGAATCTGGTCTGTTGTATATAAAATTGCAACCAGGGGAAATATTACCCGTCTGTTAAAATTCCTTTTTTTTCTGAGTATATTACTTACATAATACATCCACTAGTTTATTACAAACCTAAACAAAATGACTTGACATATATTGCCAAACTGTTTTTTGCTTCAATTTTCAATTTTGCCTTTTTTAATTAAGTAAAGAAAAAAATGTAAAAATTTATTTTCCAAACCCCCCCAAAAGAAGAGAAGGAAAGCCCGACATAGCACCAGGCCGAAGCACGATAGATCGACAACATCTTCATGCAATGAGGTGTATACAAGTGGCGAAGAGCAAGGTGTTTGTTAGTAATAGTAACAAAAAAATTGAAAACAACCCAGTTTTTGGGGGGAGGGACAAAACCCCCCAAAAACAAGCAAATAATAACAAACCCAAGCATAGGCGTAGCCAGGGGGGGGGGGGGGGGGCCGTTGCCCCCCCCTAAGTTTTGATTTTAATTTTAGAATTTTATTATTTGTTTCAATATATTATTATTTATTTTTTATCTCTAGAAGGTTGCAAGGTAACTTGTTGCAATACAGTTGATGTTACTCCAATACTACTCAATTAAGTCACAATCAAGTCACTGTAACCAAATATGACGATTTTGTGTTGCTTGGGATGTTTGTCAGAATGCTCCTTTGCCTAAATAAAAAAGCCAAATTACGCGAAGTTGCCTCGATTTTGTAACAAGTAGCAAAAAAGCGTAAAAAATTGACATCCATGAGAAAAAAGTTGTAATTATATAATAGTTTTCAAATAGTAACGAGTAACAATTTTATTACAATATTTTTCCTTTAACCTAGAACCCAACCTATGTAGCCTAAAGTATCTTAAAACCCCAAGCAGCACACAACAGTCAAAACTGGTTTCAGCAGCTCTATTGTGACTTAATTGAGTCACAGAGCAGTCACCTTTACTGGGTTGAAACAAATGTGCTTCTAGGGAAATATATCTTAATCTGTAATGTTAGCTATTAGATAAGCATTGATTGATTTTTTTCCCCGCTAGCTGAAAGTTGAAGAAGCTATGCTCAATAAAATGTTCAGTTCTTGGTTAATCAAAAAACTGAATATTCAAACCTATGCTATAGCTTTCAGAAGCCAAATAATACTAGATTAAGAAACACAGTTGATAGTTAGAAAAAAGTATCAACGAAAAATATTTATTTGAACTATTCATGGCATGGGTCAAACCGCCCCGTTACCCCGCTTTCCCCGTTTTAGGGTACTGTAGTTTCGTATTATTGAGAATATATGTTGATCATATCTTACAGTTTGATTCAGCGTGTGAGAAGCAGAACAGCAAGCTAGTCAGAGCGAGAAGTTGCAGTTGTCTTATCCTATTCAAAGAATTTATCCGTTTTTATGAGCATGAGCAGGATAATGAGCATGATTGACCGCCCGAAGTTGTTATTCCGTTACTGCCAGTTCAGCTGTTATTACTCAGAAGATCAACAGATGATGCAAACATGGTCAATGTGTAAAACTGGTGATCCCAAACTAAGGCAATACCGGCGCTGGCCTCGCCCGAATGCAGGTCAAATAAGGAAAGGGTAGGAATGCGTTAACGTTTATTTGGACGTTTTATTGGAAGCCGAGACCACCGCCGCACTTCCACGAGAAATCACTGGGATTTTGGATGACAAGATTGGGTGGCAGCAGGGTTCGTTTTGGTAAACAATAAGCTGAATTCACGCTTCGCTTAGTAAAATATTTAAATACAAGTACCGATTTCTGATTCGAACCGATTACAACAGTAAGGATGTTATTGGGGCCACACACAAAGTGTAATGGTGTTTTTTCATCGGAAAAACAAGGTGATTTTTTATAATGTTGGAAATCCGATTTGATCTGAGTTAAACCAATAATAAGGATGCTATTGGAGCCACTCACAAAGTGTGATGGTGGTTTCCGTTAGGAAAACAAGGATAATTTTATGAACGCTTGAGAGACGCTTTGTTGTTCTCTTACTGTGCTCACTCGATCACTCGTTACACCGAATTATAGATAACCGAAACAATACGAAACGCGCCATGCTCGATAGGAAAATAGTGCGTAATAAAGCATCGACACAACCTTTCACAGCCGATGCTCGAACCAAACTCTTTTTTCGTAACTTACAATTTTTACTACTGTATTCTACAATCTATTGCACTGCTGTAACTAATAACTGTATCAATCAAGTTGAAGTGTCTAATGAACAATCTATGCTAATCCATTAAAAATTGAAATTGAGGGATTTCGTAAAAATAAGAGTCCGTAGATGCATTTTGTGGCTTCTGGTAGCTTTATGTTTCTATTGATATCCATGCTCATCGGTTTAATACCAACCGGGAGAGACTTGGCCTTATACAAGTGGATTTCATTATCTCCAGTCCGCTCAACCAATCGCAACGTTTTGTGATAGATTGGACGGATTATTATAATTTGAGATAACTCCATGCAGATGTCTTCCAAGTTTGGCAGATCGACAAGCAATCGGTGGAGAGTTTAGAAGAAGACCGGAAGAATAAGCGATGGTTCTGCGCGTGTTTATAAACAGAAGAACCTTCATAACAAAACGAATCATCGGGTAAAATACATACGGTTTTTTTTTTTAATTATAAGCAGTCTAAAGCAGTTATATGATTCATTTTATCCAGAAGTACCATAAATGGACATTCGAAAGTTTTTCAAAAGTAAGTATAATATTTTCCAGCATGTAATTAAAAAAAACAAGCAAACAAAACAAAACGAATGTTTTTTCATGCAGCTGAAATAACCACGAATAGAAAAATATGCAAAATGGTTGTATTTCTCGAATTTCCAATTCAAACAATTTTAATGTAATTCAATGATACACCGTTTTGGTTTCATACTACTCAGATACACATGATTGCTACATATACCGTGTTTCGACAGAACGTGTTTCAGTTGGATCATATCAGATAAATCGGTTCAAATTTCAAAACGCAGATGCAGATGTGTATATAAATTATTTTTTAAATATTGAGGAATAGCTGTTGGAACGCATATGAATTTCTTTTCGTCTTTGATGAATAAAATTTCTTAAATTATTTACTAACTACTCGTGTGTTGAGAATGCTAGTAGCAACCATTCAGCACAAAAAATACAGCTTGCTTACATTTGTTACTTACGTCGTTTTAAAAGGTTATGTTTGATGTTCCTGTTTAGAAAATATCAATTCAAATAATTATACTAAAGGTGAGCAAAGGGGACACAAACCATAAGCTATAAACCACCAAAACTCAAAATGTATGTTTGTTAAAAGCTAATCACTTATTATTTGAACAACAATTAAAAAAATATAATCTATTCAAACGGTGTGAGCATGGTGAGTAAAAAACGGTGTTTCTTCTGTGTTGCTTTGGGTGAGAGGGTCGCGGATAAAAAGTACATTTTCAGTACAAACTGCAAACAAATTCGGTGGTTATTCTATACAAAAATCCAACATGACCCGTTAAATGTTTGGCATTCAATGTGGTTTGATTTAAAAACATGGGAAATATCGAAAGTTTTTAAAATCGTTTTTTTTTATTCCAGAACAAGCCTAGAATTGTTTAATCTTGTTGCAAGAAACGGACGGGTATTGTCAAATACTTTGGGTGAGAGTAGAGAAGATAATCCACCCGCATTCAGGCGTAATGTCACATAACTGGGGCTCCATTCCCGCTCCATCTGTCGGAACATGAAAATGACCCTACTCTACTGGTCCACCGGGCGTTGTATTGTCCGTTAAGTGTCCGTTAATATTAATTGTTCAGTATGTGCAACCACTGGTTGGAGACGATGTTATTATCTCTCTCTCTCTCTCTCTCTCTCTCTCTCACACACACTCTAAAAAAAAACTCGCCCCCCCTCGCCCCCCCCCCCCCCCCCCCCCCCCCCCCTATTTGAAATCCCTGGCTACGCCTATGAGTAAAGGGTGTCCACGATGAAATTGCCACACTATGAAATTGCTCTAACTTTTTAACCGTTGGGTAGAATTTAATGAAAATTTGGGTGGATTTAGTTCATAGTGCATTATTTACATCCTGCAAGTTTCAAAGTCCTGTGATCAAAACTCGCGGAAATGGAGTCGAAAGAACAGCTCGTGAACGTGATAAAATCTTGCGCATTCATCACGAGAACAAGGATCTCTCGCATCGTTCCATCGCTAAAACGTTGGGAATCGCGAATTCCACGGTGTCGCGAGTGATTAAGCGGTTCGATGAACGGTTGACCACCGATCGGAAGCCCAGAAGTGAAGGAAAAAGTATTCCGTACAACACAAAAAATCACAACCGCGTAGTTGGGGCCTTCAACCGAAATCCGAACGCCTCCGTTCGGGATGTGGCTAAGAAGCTGCACCTAAGCCGAAGTTTTGTCCAGAAGGCCAAAACTAAGGCTGGGATTCGAACGTTCAAGGTACAAAAGGCCCCTAATCGCGACGAGAAGCAGAACAAGTCCGCCAAAACCCGTGCCAGGAAGTTGTACCTCAACATACTGACGAAAGTTGAATGCTGCATCATGGACGACGAAACATATGTGAAGGCCGACTTCAAACAGATCCCCGGCAACCTGTTTTTCACGGCCAAGGATAAGTTCAGCGTTCCGGAGCATGTCCGCACTCAGAAGATGTCCAAATTTGCGAAGAAATTCCTGGTTTGGCAAGCCATCTGCACGTGCGGGAAGCGGAGTGCACCTTTTGTGACCCAGGACACGATGAACGGACAGGTGTACATAAAAGAGTGCCTCCAGAAGCGGCTGCTTCCTCTCCTGAAGGCCCACAACGTCCCAACAATCTTCTGGCTGGATTTGGCCTCATGCCACTACTCCAAGGACGTGCTGAAGTGGTATGCGGACAATAAGGTCAATTTCGTGCCGAAAATGTTCAACTCTCCCAACCCATCGAGAAGTACTGGGCGATTATGAAGCAGCACCTTCTTAAACGACCTAAGGTAGTGAAGACAGTCGAGGAATTGAAGAAAGTATGGGTTTACATGCAAAAAACGGTTGATTCACAGGTTGTGCAGAATCTTATGGCCGGGGTTAAGGCCAAGGTGCGGGCATTTGCGTATGGACTGTAAATAAAATACGAGTAACATGGTAAAATGAAGTTTAATAGTTATTTCTCAATCCCTGAAAATTTGATGGCAATCGGATGAAAACTCGAATTTTGCGAATCAATTTTGTGTGCGGCAATTTCATCGTGGACACCCTTTAGTAGGTTTTTTTTTTTTTTTATTTTTACCTTATTCTTTTTGAATTAGAATAATATTAAATTATAAAAAAATAATTATTAATAAAAAAATAAAAAAAAAAAAAAAATTGTTTTTTTTTTTTAAAAAAAAAAAAAAAGCACTGCAAATAGGAAGATTAACTAGCATTACAAATAGAAAAAAAAAAAAACCCCCCCCCCCAACAAAAAAGAACCACCCAGTGCAAAAAAAAAAAAAAAAAAAAAAAAAACACCCCCTTTTTTTTTTACTTAAAAACACGAAAAAACAATTGGGGAGGGTTTTTTTTGAAAATTCAAAAGGAAAAAAAAAAAAAAAATCCTAGTATTACTAACCTTCCATATACTCGAAGTCTGGATTGCTTATCTTATTTGATTATCCGTAATTTTGGTTTAAGTCATAAAAAAATTTCCAATTGTGTTATAAAAGCGTTACTTCAATAACTTTAGACCCAAATGTTTCGAAGTGAAGTTATCTCAGCATAGGTGGAAAATATCCAACCGTTCTTAACATGTTTTTGTGTAGGACTTATTGTGAAATTAAGTGCAATTAATTAATTGAATTGTTTATGACGAATAACTACTAGCCAGAAAAATCAATCGTATGATTGCTTGAAGAAGCTTAATAAGTCATTTTCTGTTATAAACCACGAGAAATTAAATAACTTACCTTTAAAAGATGAAGCTTCGTCTCATAATTTAAGTTGGTCGTTGAAACCAATCCTTATAAACTTGGTCTTGATAAGATTATTTTTATTGTTAGGTACATAAGGTATTTTATATGAAGCTATGCTCGTTTAACTCAATACAAAGTTTCATGTAACAAATTAATATTGAACAAATTTTAAACAACTTTAATATGATTATTTAAATAATTAAATAAGCCATTTGCCAAAAGATAATCAAGTACTGATATATTGAAAATTAAACCAATACCAAAATTTAACTATGTGATGAATACATTAGGTATAATTGGGAATATCGCAAAAAATATTTCCTTAAAATTCGGTCTACGGGTTTCTTGTAAAATCATTGATTTTGTTTCTATGTAAACAATTGACAGAATAAATTCAAAAACATAACCGCTTATGTCTTTACGCACAACTAGTAATCTCACAACTGTTTGTTTTGTTTGGGAAGATAATTTATTTCAGCTTTACGAAGGTTGCTATTTTATTTATATTAATTAGCTGGTACAGCCATAAATTAAAAACTATTACTCTCTCACTTTTTGAGTGATCAATGTTCAATAATGAAATAGTAATAACCACTACCATAAAAATCTTAGCGTATAGAAGTTGTATAATGAGCACTTCAAACCATTTTCATTGTTAGGTATTGGCCACAACTTGGTAACAACAACCTCTAAAAACCAACCCCTATTGATTATTTTTAAATTTATATCAAAACACATGTGTCCGGTATTGTGCATTTCATTTGGATATATTTCAACCGTCATCACTGTTGAGATAATGTGCAATTGAACGTTGCAAGCACGTAACATTTTTGTTGACTTTTTGCTGCGTTCTTATTATGTTGCACATGTGGCTCAAAAAACGCATCCTGAAAACCTTAAGTATCAGGGCGTTTTATTGGAACAAGAGTGTAACATATTTGTTATGTTGCACTGGAGGTCAAAAATTTTTATAATAAACATCACATACACTGGAAAATATTAAGTATGCAACGTCATCATTAAATTTACTTAGCTGCAAGTTTACAAAGTTTTGTTTTGACTGGTCTTGGCAAACCATTTGAGCAAAATCAATGAAATATCTAGTATATCATGTACGTAAAATATACCCTGCTGTAACAACATATGCTTTTTGTTACTGCAGAATTACTAAAATGAAACATGAAAACTAAGTGTTGAATATAAAAGGTGTTTCGTGTGCTACTTGGGCAGCAAGTTTAGCATTCTTATAGTGCACAAGAAGGAATTTTTCAGCCAAAACCATTAAAAAACTATACCAATTACTGAAAATAAACATTCCACCTGATGATTTGCTGCTGTTTTAAATTATTGCTTTTGGAGATCTAGGTACGTCACGCATGTTTACAAAAAAAAGGCTGTGCATTACCTCACGAACACAATGACAGAATTTTGCATTACACTAATACAACCTAACCACTTCTTCTCCACCTGTAGAGACCTCATTGTTCCACATGTTCCACAGAAAAAAATATGAATTTTAACAGGTGCATAAAAATTCCCCTCATATAATTTTAAGCCAATGGAAGCATAAACAACGAAATTGTTAGCAAATCTTTCATACGCCATGCAACAATGCTTACAATCTTCCATGAAACAGACTAGATTCTGGCGTTGTCTGACTTTAAACTACAACAAATATCCCATTAATTTCAGCCAAATCTAGCATTCCCTTAATGTGCCTAAGATAACTCAGAAAATTAAATGTTTTTTTTTAAACTTTAAAAAAAAAAGAATTTTTACCACCCACCTAAAATTTTTTTCTTTCCTTTCTCGCAAGCCCAAGCAAACACAAACAAAGCACTTGCTTTTTTTTTTACAACCAACTACATACAAGTATATTGTTTCTTTTTTTTTAGAAAAATATCCCATGATCTTATGCCCAATCTTGCATTCCATTTATGTGCATTAGATAACGCAGAAAATTACGTATTTCTTTCAAACTGTGTGTTCTTTCAAACTTTGCATGAAAATATGGAGGAGACATCAGAGCATGTCGTTTGCTACTGTTATATATACAAGAAAACAGTACGAAGAGAGATGACACTACAGATGATTAACGACTTAGGATCGTACACAGAACAAAATAATATTTAACTAACGCGTAAGGTTTCCCCTCGTTTAATTACTAGGCAAAGAATAAAAAAACGTAAACGTAAACGAAAACGTTACGTAATAATTAAACGTAAACAACGAAACTGTTTGAAATCTTTCATACAATAGACCATATGAAATGAGATCTGGCTTGAAATGACAAGGAATATCTTATCAATTTGCATTAGAAAACGCAGAAAGTTACATGTTTCTTTTAAACTGTGTAGTTTTAAAAATCCATGACGAGAAACAGCAATTCTCAAGCCAAATTAATAAGGTTTTTGGAATTTCGCTTGCCGGTCACATCACGTTTGAGATATTTTTCAGCAATTCAACACCAACCTACACTGCCATCACTTAAAACTATAAATTCAACCAACCAAACATCAGCTAATTGAATCGAGCCCCCATTTTTAACGAGCGTCACGTTATGAATTTTAAACAGCTTCTCCAACTCTAAGCAAGAAGATTAAAACCGAAAAAAAATCGTAATCGCGGAGGTCACATTTAAAATGTGAACCGGCCAACGGGGACAACAATTGTGTTCAAACCGTTGATCATTCCGGTAGAACCGGTTCCACGAACGCTTGTCTTTAGCACCAGACACATAAAGTTAATCGCAATCAGCCGTTCATAAATGTTTGTTGTCTCACATAACTGACTATTTACGGGAACGCCAAAACGACATTGATGTGAGATTTGAAGGAGTTTGTTTTTGTTTGGACGACTTTGGAGCGTTCAAATAGCTCAAGATTTTTGTTTTTGCTGTGTACTACCAGTCCGGTGATTTCATCAATCAAGCGATTATGCAAATTGTATGTTGGGAGAAACCTTGAAAGTCACAAAACACTCAGGTGGCGAATTCAAAAGGAGATAACTTATGAAATGAAGAAATCATGCTTCCATATGCGTATGACTTGTACGGTGCTCCTTGAAAGGGGGGGTTCTGTCACATTTTCTCTTTCCACCCTAACTATTCATACAATTAGATCTATTGGCGAAGGCATTCTTATTTTCATGACCATTCTTCCAAGTTGAATGATGCAAGTTTCGATGATTTGCAACTTTATGCAATTGCAGAAGCCTTCAATTTGAATGTCAGCTGTTTTTTTTTAAGAAACCAGTTTCATATAATAAGTTCCTACGGTTTTCAAAGCAATGCATAAGGTTTCAAAGGCAAAACAATCTGAGTAAGTTTTTCGATTGCATTGGAATTTTGAACTAAGCATCCATTACATTTCTGTTATATACCTTATAGAAAACTTGCCACTCATTCTATTTATGTATTTAAATTCAGTGAAGCCGACAACAATGAGTTTGAAATAGAAACAAATACAATCAAAGCAACGTGTTCATGTTATGTTATTCAGGGACAAACTTATGCGAACTGGGCAGTGAACTTCCATGTCCAATTCTACTCCACCCTGTTTTGAGGAGTGTTTTGTTGTTATTGTTAGGGATATTTTCGTTCACCTCATCTGTCATGGTCTGACCATAATGTATTTACGTGGAGAGGTATCGGCATACATAGTTAACGAAGGAGAAAGACGCAACTCTCCTTGAGCAACTTTTGCCATCGTCATCTTCGAGCGTAAAAAAAAATCAAGTTTGCTTGCCTACCCTCCTGACCGAGAACACCCGTAATGGAAGGTGCGTGTTATGCAATTTGATTATTTTTAGCAGTTTTCGATAATGGCTTTCGCATCACGCCTGGTTACAAAGGCAAGCAAATCGAGTTTTATTTTCAATCAAATCGGGCATAATGTTAACTGATATTTCACTCGGTGCTACCGGGTTGTCTATTTCTCTTATGTTCTGCTCAAATCAACTCGGTGTGGAAATGCATTATGAGGTGAATTTTAAACAAATGTTTCAAATCGTATCACCTTCTCTCGGTAGTCGTACAAGCACATTGGAGGATTTCCTCGTCATCTGGCTATAGACTTAGAGAAATAATTATAATCGAGAGCTCACTTAACCATTTCCTGAACAACACAGTCACGAGCGCTACCTTTTGATAAATGGGTGAAGCATATTGTTGATACCGTGTGCGCATTTCAAAAATAACATGTGAAAAAAGTATATGTGCGAAATGTAAGCAATAACTTAAAAGATTGATTGCTCACGAATTACATAACGCTCACGCAATCATATTCCATTTCTAAAAAACTGATCTTTGTCATCAAGGTACAGTTTTTTTTTTCGGCAGAGTGAGTCTAAACCTACAAACAATCAGCTTTTAATGCGTTTGTTAAGATTGTACATACAGGCCCATTTTAAATGTTGCTCCACATTTTGTGTAAGCTGTTCGTACTGTGCACACGCATGTGAGCATTTCAAAACGCTTCAAATTAAGGAATCGGAGCAGTAATTGTTCATGAATTTCCAGACAAAAGGGAGCGACCAATCATTTGCGTCTCGACTATACAAAAAGCATGAAATTGGATACTCGGTTATCGACAAGGAAGTACTGGCCATCTATTACCGGATAGACAAGTTCAGGAATTATTTGCATGGCCGACATTTTGTTCTAATGACTGACCATAAGCCTTTAACCAGTCTGTTCAGCCCCAAAGGTGTTCCGGAGACGGCAGCTAGACAATTACAACGATGGCCAGTTTTCCTATCGGGATTTGACTACGAGATCAAACATATTAAGGGAGTTAAAAATGTTCCAGCAGATTATTTGTCCCGATACCCTGTTGGCAACAACGAATGTGAAGAGGATGCGGACGAAGAGTAAGTTTCCAGAATTTCGTTGAGGCCGAAACTCGTTCGCTGGTGGAGCGCAAACAGATAATTGTGGAGAGCCGCCGTGATAAGATACTGAGCCGTGTTGCTGAATACGTGAAATCTGGTTGGCCAAGTACTATTCAAGATGAGGATCTGAAAACATTCTTCCAGAAACGGAACGAGCTTACTGTGGAGGAAGTGCTGTTACTATGGGGCTACCACATTGTGGTTCCTGTCCAGTTAAGGAAGTTCTTGTTGGATGAACCCAATGCTGTGCATCTAGGAATTGTGAAGATGAAGAGCTTGACCAGGTCGTACTTTTGGTAGACTTCCCTGGACAAAAAAATCGAGGACATTGATAAGAAATGCGAGCTGTGCATCCAGCAACGACCTGAACGAAGCGATCCGATTTCACCGTGGCGTTTAACCAACGCACCCTGTGATCGTGTACAAGTGGATCATTTCACGTTTCGGGGTACAGATTTTCTGGTGCTGGTGGATAGTTTCAGTAAGTGGATCGAGGTGTTTTACGTACGTACCGTAACCCCGCGGGAAACGATCGAGAAGATTTGCGAGTTTGTTAGCAGATTCGGTTCCATCGGAACGCTGGTGTCTGATAATCGGCCTGCGTTTGTTTCGGAGGAGTTTCAAGATTTTTGTACACCCCGAGGAATAAAGCACTTGCGGACGGCACCGTATAGCCCGTGCTCCAATGGTGCTGAGGAGAATGCGGTGAAGACTGCGAAGAACGCTTTGAAGAAATTGTCATCGGATCCTGCATTCCATCGGAAGTCAGTGGCGCTACAGCTAAGCTCCTATTTGGAGATGTATCGAGTCACCAGACAAGCGACAACCGGTGAAACCCCTTTCAAGTTAATGTTTGGCAGAGAAATGCGTATCCGGTTCGATAAGCTGAAGGCAGATCCTGAGAGACGACAACGCGAAACAATTGAAGATCACAATATCAAGAAAAAGAACATCACTTTCGAGGTAGGAGAAACAATTTATGCCAGAGATTACCGTAATCCAAAGAAGCAGTCGTGGATACGAGCCGGGATCGTCAAGAAAATTGGTGCAGTACTGTATGAATGCGTATCGGAGGGTTTAGAAGTTATCAAGCGCAGGAGTCATCAGCTGCTCAAGTATCCGAAGCGTACCACAAATGGCGATGTGCAGCTAAATAATGAAGCTGGAAGTGAAACGGATTATGGCTCAATGGATGAATCGGATCAAGAGGAACCGACAACACAACACCGACCGGCCGGGTCGTATGTAACCAGATCCAATCGAGTTGTAATACCACCCCGTCGCTTTGCGGGAGAGCTGTGGCATATTGAAGGCGTTGCGTTGAATTTGTGCTTCAAGGCGTTGCGCATAACATGGCAGCGACTCGTGCTGGTGCTATGCAACCAAGGTTTTTCTCATCAAAGCAAGCATAACTGATAATTTAACATTTCTATTCATTCCATTATCATCGTTCAATAAAGACCGAAGTAAATTTTCAAGCTATATTCTTTTAATATCTTACACGGAGGAAGCAAGGAAGCAGAAACTTTCAAAGTTTGCCAAGAAATACATGATTTGGCAAGCGATCTGCTCATGTGGCAAACGGAGTGCGCCGTTCGTGACTACCGGGTCTGTAAACGGGGAGGTCTACCTCAAGGAATGTCTACAGAAGCGTCTGCTTCCTCTGTTGAAGCAACGCAAGGGCCCTACGATCTTCTGGCCGGATCTAGCATCGTGCCACTATTCAAATGTTGTCCTGGAGTGGTACGAAACCAACGGGGTAACTTTAGTATCCAAGGACATGAGCCCCAGGAAGACATGAAGAAATAGTTGGTTGTTAAGCGTAAGGTGCAAGCGTACGGTTATGGTATTAAAGTTGATTGAAATAAATGGGCCAATTGTTTATTAATAAGTTATATTTTATTGTCTGAAAGTTTGAAAAGGATCGGTAAACAAGGTAATTTTCTACAGCGTTTTTTCCGTGATGCATTTTGATATGGGACACCCTTTAGTTGTAGCGTCAATTGAACGTTGTAATATGGAACCAAGGTATTAGATATGTAATCAATATCTGCTTTGAAAATTTAACAACTTAAGAAACAAAAAAGTTTGGAAACAAAGATAAATCACAATAATGGAAATTGTGTGATAATTTACGGAAAAAAAAACTCCAGTTTTTTTTAAGTTCTACATACAAGCAATAGAGAAGCTGTTCCGTGCAATTCATCCTTTTCAAAACCAACGGATTGAAGTGTGGAACAGTTTATGATGTTTGTCTTTAATTTTGAACGTAAGTAAATATTCTTACGAAAAGAAACCAATCTATTCACTCTTCAAACTTTTGATTCAGCGTTGAATAAAAATTGGAATATGAGAACAGTTGCATATGGAAACAGTTACCCTATTCAAGAGTTAAGTTGAATTCTCAATATAAAAGACAAAACTCATAACAATAAAAAAATAAAATCACATGACAATTAGTATGATTAAAAATTAGTTTTTTTAATATGTATATAACAGTTCGAATTTTCTGAAAGTAAAAAGCAGGAGAAGAAAAACACCAAAACACCAAATTATCAAGGAAAAGTGAAAAATACTAGTTAAATCATCTAACGGATTATGAAACACCCTGGAATTGCTATAAGACTGGTTGGAAATGCCTGTTCCAAATACTATTTTTAAAAATAATGTGAATAATATAAAAAAAATGTTGATAAAATAATCACGAACATTGTAAACAATTCAGCTATCAATATCCAAACACTCTCTGACTCTGATAAATTCGAATGCCATCTCCACATTCAACTAACTGTACAGTTACTTTGTCAATTCTTTTGAACCGTTTGATAAAAAAAACATCACTGACATTTATTGACCTGCTAGCCTATGCCTGTTAAAACAGCCGATACACACAAAAAAAAACACAGTTCAATCACATTTTTCTACTGCTATACCAGGCATACTGATTATTTCAATTAAATACACCCTCGCATTATTTGCATACGCCAAATGAACTTGAACCACACCTATGAAAGCGAAGGAAAAGGAACTGCTCTGGTTACAATAAATATTTGCGTGCCGTTTCCTCACCTCACGTTCCCCGAGGTGATTGCTACCGATATGACTTCCCTGGAGTTCATCGGTCGTTAGCCTTTGCCCAGATGCTATCATGCAATCGAAATATTGGCGAATACTGACGAAAACAGCAATCCATTTCATTCATTTTCGTTACCATTCGTCCTGTTGTGACGAGTGGAACTTGTTATCCCTTCGCTTAATACCTACCCGGTACCTATGTTAATAGGACTGCACGAAGAAAAAGCTCGCTAATGGGATTCTTTTCATTCTATTCAAGGACATGTCGAAATCGGTCATGAACGATGGAGCGCTGAACAACATCAAGCCGTGCAAATGCGGAACCAGCGAATGAAATATTTTTTTTGGCTTTTTCGCTGAAAGTAAAACAAAAATACGAAACGCAAGATCTTATCGTTGCCTGAACGAATCCACCTTTGCGCTGATAACGAAGCAGTTTAAAATATTCTCCGTTTTGTTTTACGAGCCAAACAAAAGAAGCATGAATCGAACAGCTGATAGGAGCGTTATTAGGCTGCTTATCAGAGTGAAATGACCTACAAAACTGTAGACAAATTAGCCGATTTTCCATAATGGTTAAAAAAATGAAATGATCAATTTCAGGTTTTTATTTGTTTGTGGTTAGAGATAGTCTCAGAAACCGATTGTATTTAGGTTATTGGTGATTTGTGTGTGTGGAAGAAATGTAGTCGCGTAACAATCATCAGATAAAACAGGTTCAGACTGCACAGTTTGAAAAAAAAACTTGTAATTTTCTGCTACATCTAATGCACATGAAGGGAACGCTAGATTTAGCAGAAATTAACGGGATATTTCATGTACATTTAAGCCAGATAACGCCTGAATCTAGCTTGTTGTATGAAAGATTGCAAACATTGTTGTAAGACGCATGCATTTTCTAGTTACAGGTATTCCACTAAACAGCGCACACTCTCCAGGATTCAACGCTTCCTTTGGCTTGAAATTCAACGAGGAAAATTTTTCGCGCCTGTCAAAATTCATATTTTTTTCTGTGTAATTGCAAAAACATGCAAACTTTTTTCTCGAACCTCTTATATATGTATAATAGCAATTCTTGGCATGTTTATTATGTAAAGACTGTCCACGTTAAATTTCCGACACCAAATTAATAGCAGCAAAAAAAATTCACACATAATTCAACAAAACCGATTGTTTATTTCACAATAAAAGAGTTCTATCTACATTGGAAACAGTTGATTAAGATGTTAATCCTTCTTTCTGTAAAATTCTTGAATTTTCTGTGGTACACCCGCCATCAGGTTCCGTACGGTATCCTCAGATACGCCCGCCGTGACGATTCTCCATCTTCTCTTGAAATCATCGGTACCATTTGCTTTCTTCTTAGTTTCAAAGTGTTTCCGCATAACTAGAGCCCAGTACTTCTCTCTTGGGCGAAGTTCTGGACAGTTTGGTGGATTTGCACGTATTTGACCTCTTGTACCTTATACTATTCCAGGACGGATTTTGCAAAGTGACAAGAGGTCAAATCAGGCCAAAACCGAGCTGGAGAGTCGTGGCTTCTGATAAACGGTAGCAAACCGCTTTTTCAGACATTCTTTCTCGTACACATCATTATTGATAGTGCCAGTAGAGACGAAACTTGTAGATTTTTGACCACAACTACGTATAGCCTGCCAAATCTAATACTTCTTCGGGAATTTTGAAACCTTTTTTGTCCGGAGATGCTCGGCAACGGCGTTTCTTTGCATTACGGTAAAAAAAATCCAGACCCAGAAGCTGTTTAAAGTCTTCGAGAACGTATGTTTCGTCGTACATTATGATACAAAAAAACGTTTCCAAAAAATTGTGTACAGCTCCTAAGCACGACTTTTTGTAGTGAAATTTTGCTTGTCATCACGGTTGGGCACCTTTTTCACTTTGTACGCCTTCAGTCCTTGCCTCTATTTCACTTTTTGTACGTATGATTTTGACTTCCCAACTTTGCGAGCCACATTTCGCACTGAAAGATTGGGATTTTTATCAATAATGGCTACCACCTTCTTGTCCATTTGTCGGGAACATACTTTTCGATTTGTCCCACTTCCAACCTTCCAATTCACAGTCAAGCGATGGTCAAATGATTTGCAAACACAAAACGGTACTTTTCGGTTGTTTTAGTTTCTTGGCAAGATCGCGTACCGATAAATTCGTACAAAATGCATTAGCGCACTTTCACTTGATTCGACGCCATTTTACTGAATGTAACAAGAATGTAAACATGTTGTACCACGAAATAAAGTGGAGAGTTTCAGCTGTCATATAAGTAAAACGTGTCAGCAATCCGTGAAATAATTCAAAATCTACACTGAAAGAAAAGTGTCCGAAATTAAACGAGGACAGGCTTTAATTTGACTCAAGAAGAAACAATTTAGAATCAAATGTGTTAATGTTTTTAAAAAGTTTTGTGGTCTTAATAATAGTGTTCGTCATTTTTAAGCCCAGAAAGAGTCTGCTTCTTTGTTCCTCAAAAATAAATCGTAAATTAAGCTCATCATTAGTATATTTGTAAACGCTTAAGAATATCTCTACAATTTGAACACACATGGACTGGTATAAATTTATGAATCATTCACTTCAAGTCACATTTCATTTTCTGATTCAATTCATTTAGTAAATAAAGGTGAAGTTATGCTGAGTATCTCTAACCCTACAATCTCAATGATTTGAGTTCAGATTTATTGAACCAGAATCACTACATTTCTATATTCTCTATCTAAATATTTCCATTCGTCGATGGTCCCCAGAAAACATTGCTCTATAGACTGTTCCGATAATTATAAATACACTAATGATTAATCGTTAATTCCAAATGCGTGCAGTATTCCACCAACTTTTGGCTGCGTCCTATTGTTTACATCCACACGTTAAGATCAGAATACCTAAAGATCGTTAAAAAGTACCGATAACCCCAAACCCCCAAAAAAATACCACAAACAAAAATAACCCACAAACAAAACATAACAAAAAATAACAAAAAAGAATATAACAACAGGGAAGAAACAACAATATACACAGAAATTAAAAAAACAAAAAAACGAATAACACCTCCACCTTGTACTCCTATCCGCCATCAACCGGTTCTCTTGACGGTACCTAATATGGGTAATAGTATTGAAGGAAGATAAACGTCAAATATTATCGTTACTTTTTACTCAAAATTGTTTTTTTTGGTAGTTTTATTTTACAGAATGTTTAAAAGAAGACATGCAATTTAACAATTTATCTATTCGGATTAGTTTTACAAATTCTACACTCAAGGAGAAACAAATGTTCAAATGTATAACATCTAGAATCTAGTTCTAGAATCTAGAACTGAAATTGAAAATAACTTTCTGGCTATTTTTTAAACTGCATGGAATTGGTCAGTATCGTCATTATCGACGATTTACTGCTCTTTGCTAAAACTGCTCGAAAATTAATTTCGCAAGAGCGCCATCGACGACGTTTAACCTCACTTTTGCATTATGTACCTGGATTCCTCCACTACAGAAATAGTTTTTCTGCATCGACACAACATTGATGCTGAATTGCACCGTTCTGTACCAAATTCTCGTTGGCCCACAAGGATCCGTCGGTGCTAGAATATAAAAAAAAAGAATGCAAAAGTTATTGCTTCAAAGATTTGGAACTATTTATTGGAAGATTTATAACACAATTAATTACGTTTTCACTTGGAAAAATATGGCGACCGCTTTGCTTTAATGACTTTAAATTTAATTTTAAGTAAATAATAACGTCCAATATTCGAAAGTGAACATTACACAAATGTCAGTAAAAATTTCTGTTTATTGTCGTTTAATTTTACCGATATTTTGAGTATTGTCAAACACCTAATTTTAGGTAAAATAAATACCTAATTTTAGGTATTCTCATCTTAGCGTGCAAATTAAACTAATGTTGCCATTTTTCAATTTTTTGCACGGATGTTTGAAAATGCGTGGTCTTTCTCCCGAGCAAAGAAAACGGGATTGTGCACAAACGGTGCACCGTCAGTGGACTTTCGATCATAAAACTGGCTAAGGAAGAAGGTGTGAGTGTCGGAGCAGTTCAAACCTGTTCGATAAACTGGTGACCAAAAAAATGGGGCTGTGTTATCATGGACAATAAAACCTACATAAAACTCGATTATAAAACTCTGCCGGGACCACAGTTTTATACCTCGCCGAAGGGAAAGGATGTTCCTGGATCAATGAAAGCCATTTACACCGAAAAATTTGGCAAGAAGGTAATGGTGTGGCAGGCCATATGCGCATGTGAAAAAATATCTCGTCCATTCATTACGACAGACACAATGAATGGTCACATCTACGTAAAGGAGTGTCTACAAAAAAAAGTTGCTACCCTTGATCAAACAGCATAACAAGTCTCCATCGTTTGGCCTGATCTTGCTTCCTGCCATTATTCTAAATATGCACTAGAGTGGTACAGAAGGAACAATGTCGTATTTGTACCAAAGGAGATGAATCCACCAAACAGCCCAGAGATTCACCCTATCGAAATTTTCTGGGCTCTGACAAAGGCAAAGCTGAGAAAACACATGAAACCAGCGGATAGTGTTGAAAATTTCATGAAAGATTGGCCAAAAGTGGTGAAAATGGTAGGAGAATGCACTGTGCAGAAGCTTATGAGTAGAGTTAAGGAAAAAGTTAGAGAAGTCGCCTACCCTACGAAAAGTCAAGCAAATTGTAATGAAGATGGAAAGAAAACCTTTTTATTTTCTATATTTTAGAATAAAATAATCAAAAATCACAGTATGGTCTTTTTTATATGAGAAAGAAAGTGTATTTATATTTTTCGGAACAGTCTATACAATAACTCTATATTTGTCAATGGCAGAATCTTACTCACTGTTTTGCTTTTGCAATTAGGAGTAAGCAATTTAGTTTCGAGGCATTGCCCACAAAAAAATAAATGGCTTGATTTTAATTTTTTGGCGTAAGACTACTTCCACATTAATTCGGACTCGTTCAAACCACTGTAACTTTTGAAATATTGCACGTAGGAGTGAAATTTGACGAAAAAGACTGTGATTGGTGCTAACATTCCATGTTGAGTGTTCAAAATGTCGACGAAAAAAGAGCACGTGCGCAAGTCAATACGGGAACTTGCAAGAAATTGGATTTACCTAAACCATTTTCGGAAAGTTTAACGTTTGAGAGGAAACCGAGAAGTGATAAACAACAATGGACGTGCCAATCCTGCCATGAACCGAAAGGCGAAGAGCATATTTAAGGAAACCCCGAACCTCTCTGTTCGAACGGTGGCTCATAAAATAGGAATGTCGCCTGGTTTTGTACAAAAATCGAAACAGCGTTAGGGGCTGAAGTCGTATAAAGTTAAAACAGTACCAAATCACAACGACAAACAGAAATTGATAGCCAAATCATGGGCTCGACGACTGTACCGCGAATACTTGGCGAAGCTTTCATGCGTTGTTAAGCTAATATCAAAGTTTGCAAAGTTGTTCACCTACACTATCACACTTTGATTATTTCTGGCAAATATTTAAATCAAAATTGTTTCTTCAAATACAGAAATCGATTGTTTAACCAACGTTTATTTGATGACGAAATACAATGTTTGCAGCATAGAAAACTTCTAAAGAGTCCATAGAATGTTAGGAAAGTGCCGAGACTTACATGCTAGTCCCAATATCTCCAGTGCAGGTTCAAGGACATCAGGGATGTCCGTTGAATTACAGTGAAGTTAAAAGAACTTCTATGAAATCCTGAGAATTGAGAAAAAACAATTCCAGAGAACTTCAGTAAAGTATCGAAAACTTTAGTAAAGTTCCAAAGCTGCAACGAAGATCCATAAATTTAAGATAATCCTCTATCATTTCAGAGAAGTTCCGAGAAATTCAGAGAAGTTAACGGAACTTCAGAGAGGTGCATGGATCTTCAGATAAGTTTACAAAACGTCAAAGAAATCCACGAAACTTCTAAGGTATTCACGGAACTTCAGAGAAGCCCTAAGATCTTCTGATCAATTCACTGAACTTCAGAGAAGTCCACGGAGAGAGATTTCAAGATCATTGATATGCCGCAGGCCTTTGAAATAATTTCTGACCAACATAATAACAACATAACATAACATGGTAACATAAAAAATATCAGAGATACGTGACTTCAATGGATGATACACACCAGATCTTGAAAATGATTGATAAAAATGATCATTGTGAAATCACAAGAAAATATTCAATGAACTTTCCCAAGACCTTCCATATCCTTAAGCTCTATGAAATAATTGCTTGTATCATGAAACAATAGCTGACAGGCGTGATTTAAATTGATGGTTCTTTTTTTTCTTTGAGGAGGGGGATGGGGGAAAGAGGGAGTGCCTGACCATCAAAAATTTATTATTATTTGCTTTCTCTGCGGTAAACAAAACGTCGAAAGCAGTTCGATTACATAATCGTTCAGAATAGTACAAAAAGCGGATATATTCGAACTTCAGTAGTCAAGCACCAGATTTGATACATGTTTTTTTCTCTACTTAGTTCAATTTCTTTACAAAGTCCTTTTCAGTCATAAGCTTAAGAATCTGCGGTCCAACGAAAACGCCTGTAATTCATCATAATCAGAATATTAAAATACATTGGGATGAAAAAACTTTAACATGGAAATCATCTCTCTCATGCACACCTTGTAGTAGTGTGAACTGATGAGTTACACGTCACTAGAACCATTCCGTGCCTGTATCAAGTATATGAGCACGATCGTCTGCGCATTCTTTTGCCAGTCTGGGGGGGGGGGGGGGGAATCCATCCCCATCGCCTACCCCGCAGTGGGATGCTTTGGCAAAGGACTGCGTAAACGATCGATATTCTTTCGATCATTCCCTTCGCTCATTTCCGACTATAATTCTATTAAAATTCACAGCCTACTGTTAAATTTAACAGACCTAAGCCACCTTCTCTCTTCACATCTTGGGTTCTAGTAAAATTCACTGTTCCGCTACCAGGGCGTCATGAGTGATGAGAAGATATCCCTTCAAAACATTATAATTCGCATTCCACGCTTGGAGAAAAATACTCAATCATAAATGAATCCCTCATTGAAAAGCCATAATTATAATTATATGTATATATAATTATTATATATAATCATATACATATATATATATATATATATATATATATATATATATATATATATATATATATATATATATATATATATATATATATATATATATATATATATATATATATATATATATATATATATATATATATATATATATATATATATATATATATATATATATATATATATATATATATATATATATATATATATATATATATATATATATATATATATATATATTTTTTTTTTTTTTTCGGAAATTTTAGATTTTTACGAAAAAGTTTTGTCTTTTTCGTTCAAAATAAACATAGTTATATATTTTTCCGACAGCTGCTACCAATGAATGACATATTGTCGACCGAGACGACTTTTTTTTCGTGGGGTCAGCATTAAATGTGCCGTATTCAAAACCTGCTTTTGAATAGCATTAAAGGTGAATATAATGCTCATATGCATTATATCGCTTGTCGTTAAGACGCATATAGGGCTACTTACGTGCTTTAGTCAATGCTTATTGGTTACCTGGGTAGTTTTGGGCTGAACAAGGATATCCCCAACCGGGAAATCGAGAAAGTATCCAAACCGAAAAAATCCTGGACCGATTCTAGTCAAATTTTTAGCTGCAACCATGACAGAATTGACAAGGAATTCCCCTACAATCAGCCAGGCAACCCACTACTATTTCATGGTATATTCTCAAGCATCAAAGACCATTTTAATATAAATTCAAAAGAAGTCTTTTATACCTGCATTCCGCGCGTGAGGCTTAAACTTGTGTAGACTACTTTCTTTATTTATCTTTTTAAACTACCACAACATGAAACAAATTTCCATCATCATGACCGTGACAGACAAAATAGTTTGTAGTGTTGATAAAAGTGACAAGAAAAATTATGAAAAACGATAAATAGCCAATTCATTGTAATCCGTTTGTAAAGAACTTCGTCAAATGCAATCTTCATTTTTAAATACAAAAAATAAAGCAACATAACCGTACAAGAAATAGTCCACACAAAATAATTCGTTTTATAAAAGTAAAACATTGTCAGTTACAATCTTCATAAATAATTTTGCTTGCTGTTTAGCATACAGTTTTAATGTGTGAAATACATAGTCTTTGAAATTCTGAAAGTGTTGGCGTACGTTTAATGTGGCTTGGTATCGAATTGAAAACATTTATTCCTTTAAAGTATAATGACTTTTGTGAAGCACATGACAAGAAATTCGATGTTCTTATTTCATCCGCGTTTCTAGTATTATATCTATGAATATCACTTCCTCTTTTAATTCGATCACACAAATATCGAGGCAGCAAACCATTAACTACTTTAAAAATTAACACCATAGTCAAATGTACAGTTCTCTGCTTCACCTATAATCATTGCAAAGCGTCTAACATAAGAGACGAGGAAGTGAATCTGTTACGTCTTAGAATCAAACGCATTATTTTATTCTGCAAACGCTGTAGCTTCAGTATTTGTGTTTGATTGGCCAAAAATAAAATGGAATGGAAAATGTCCAAATGAGGAGAGATGATTGATTTGTAAAGCTGTATTTTACTGCAAGTAATTAAAAAAAAGCAAGAAAGGTGATGGAAAGTGATAGAACAAAAAACTCAAGCCATTGCTCCACTATTGTTTTATGAAAGGCTTTCGCGATTGATGTGCGAAGAAAGTGAAAGGGCCTTGGCTGATGAAATATATAATAAATCTGAATTTACGGAAAACCAAACGGAGACTACCTGCATCACGTTATCTATCGATACTTTCATATCAAAAGAGCACTGCAATATGTGCTTCCCATCATTATCAGGCTGCTTTGGACGTTCACAAATGTCAATGATCTCACTCTAGTAGTACATTCGCTCGGTCCACTTACCAACAGAGAAGCAGTGAACTGCATTATCGTTTTTAATCACTCGCAAACCTACTGAACGAACACTCCAACCCATCCACCGCCAGTTACGAAACAAACAAGAAACGCTCAGCCCGCATGCACTGCACATGATAGTAGGTTAGTTCTCTGCAGCTGCACTTCCTTCCTTATTGTAACGCACACCAGTCATGCCATACCCATACAAGCAGATGTGTAACACAGGACGGCCTGGCTGGGCCATCGTATCGACACATTAAATTACTACCGCACCGTTCGAAGCCAAGCCAATGGCCACTTTCAAGGTGCAGTTTGATGCGCTTTCAATTTTTTTAGTTTGCTACACTCGACAACAACAGAAGGCAACAGCGGATGACAAGATCAGATGGTTGCTGTGTCCTTTTAAATTATTTCAATACCAGCTCAATTAATCTTCACTCGCAGAGGGTGAATGTGTTTGGCTTAATCGAATTTATGAATGCTGTCACATCGTAACTTACGAAATTATCGTCAGCTTGATCACAGACAAATGAATTGTTCGAAGGTTGTCGCAAAACAGTTTTCAACCGCGGACAGAATTTAATCATTTTGTTTTCTCTCTAATACCACGTTTAAATCATTATAAAGTTTAACAATGGGCCTGTTCTGAGTGAGCATGACTCAAAAACTCAATCTTCATTCCCCTTCATTCAACAGAATAAAATGCCATAGTTCAAGGAATCGGTATTGCATTGTCTGATCCAGCCAATCACGATTCTATCCGTAACCTCCAATATACAACTTGCATAACTACCCAACACAAGAAAATGCTCCAATAAATAGCAAGAAAACAAGCCGCTTCAGTGCTGCACTACTTGTTCAGCATCAAACTACAATCCTTAATTGCATCGTCAGCCCAACTCGCAAGGGGCAACGAGAGTGAGGCCTAGGCTGCTCGGCGGAAGGAAGCTGAGCGATTAACTACTGGCTTTTACGACGCGCTCTCTGCAATTGCAGGCGTAGAAATGCGCTTATCAAACTGGGAAAACATGCAAATGCTCGCTTGCACATTTAACCATGCAGCAACAAGTGAACCGAGCAATACCAGCTCGCAATAAAGTTCATTCGACTCAACTATGACGCTACTTCATTGCAACTGTGCACTGAATTAACATTTGTATATTTGATAACAACGTTATAAAAGTGTAAACGCTTGATTTATTCGTAAAATGTAGCATGAAGTACATAAATCACGCATGATCATATAACTGACCTATGACCATATGAATTCAAAGAACCCGTCATATCACAGCCAACCATTCAACTGGGCACCAAAAAGTAAATTAGCAATCGCAGCACAACTCTATATTTATTCCAAATTTTACATTATTTTACATTCATATATTAACCTAAGTGCTCTTGCTAAGTAATTAACATTTCAATCTTATATGCTATCATTTATATCAAATTGTGTTAATATTATTTTTACCTTGTCTATTCAGTATTTTTAACAGGGTTTTTTTTTGCCTGCGTGTAAGAATAATTATTGATTTCTTAAAACTAGTTCTTATCTATAGAGAGAATTGATCATTGCAATTGAAGATTGCAATGATTTTTGTCTAAAATTTTGCATTATTTTGTTGGACTTTCTTCTAGAGTCTCAACGTTTGAAATTCTATGTAATTCAGTAGTACTGAACCAGGGTGGCAGCTTCAAAATCATTTTCAGAACTTTGTTCTGAATCCTTTGAAGTGTTTTTTTGTCCTAGTAGCACAACAACTAGACCATATTGGCACAGCATAAAGCATGGCCGGTCTAAAAATTTGTTTGAATATTAGAAGTTTGTTCTTCAAACAAAGTTAGGATTTTCTGTTTATAAGAGGATATAAACATTTTATATATTTATTACATTTGGCTTGAATGCTCTCAATGTGATCTTTAAAAGTTAATTTTTGATCAAGTATCAGTCCAAGATATTTTACTTGATTTGACCAAGAAATTGGAACTCTGTTCATAGTGACCATATGACTACTACTTGGTTTCAAAAATGCAGCTCTAGGCTTGTGTGGGAATATTATAAGTTGAGTTTTGGAAGCATTAGGAGAAATCTTCCATTTTTGAAAATAATCTGTAAAAATGTCCAAGCTTTTTAGTAGCCTCCTGGATATAACACGAAGACTTTTTCCTTTAGCGGAAATGCCTGTGTCATCAGCAAAGCAAGATTTTTGACAGCCCTGAGGTAAATCAGGGAGATCTGAAGTGAAAATGTTATAAGGTATTGGCCCAAGAATGCTACCTTGAGAAACACCAGCTCTAACAGGCAATTGATCAGATTTAGAATTCTGATAGTAATGCAAGTAAATGCAAAGTTCTATCAGTTAAGTAGTATTGAACTAATTTCATGATATAAAGCGGAAAATTGAACTTTTTCAATTTCGCAATCAAACCTTCATGCCAAACACTGTCGAATGCTTTTTCTATGTCTAGAAGAGCAACTCCAGTGGAGCAGCCTTCAGCTTTGTCTGAACGAATTAAATTTGTAACTCTTAAAAGTTGATGCGTAGTGGAATGCCCATGGCGGAATCCAAACTGTTCATCAGCAAAAATTGAGTTTGTATTTATGTGAAGCATCATTCTATTCAAAATTATTTTTTCAAAAAGCTTACTTATTGAAGAAAGCAAACTGATTGGTTGGTAGCTAGAAGCTTCAGCCGGATTTTTGTCTGGCTTCAAAATAGGTACAACTTTTGCATTTTTCCATTTATCTGGAAAGTATGCCAGATGAAAACATCTGTTAAATAGTTTTACCAAGAAAGACAAAGTACTCTCAGGGAGTTTTTTGATTAGGATATAGAAAATTCCATCATCACCTGGTGCTTTCATATTTTGAAATTTTTTAATTATGGTTTTTACTTCATCCAAATCAGTTCCCCGAGAATCATCAAAAATATTTTCTTGTGAGAAAATATTCAGATACTCCCTG